>CM034242.1:28669151-29409178 GCA_019916065.1 Vitellaria paradoxa
GTTGGGGGCGCATACTCAATGCCAATCAGCCATTGATGATTTTAATGTGACTCTTATAGAGTGTGGATTAGAGGATGTTGGCTTTGACGAGACTCCTTATACTTGGGCAAATGGCTTTACCAGATGTAGATTGGACAGAGTTGTAGCTAATAGTCAGTGGGGGGCACGCTTCCCTGTGTTTAAGGTTTCTCACCTTAACCACATGTGTTCTGATCATAGTTACCTAGTTCGCGGGTCGATTCGGTACGTGGTACGAGTACGGATTCGTGGTACGGTACCTTGGTCGATACGTGGTACGATGGGGATATACTTAACTGGAACGCTATTTTGGATCGCAATTCGCCTCAAATTTTTATTTGGTTCGATACATATAACATTTGCAATATGCATAATCTATATTATAAAATATGCATGAAGTGTTTAACAACAATAAAAAACATGGTAAAGAGAATTATCTAAATAATAAAACTTCATTTAAATCATTATACTAGCACCCAAAATGAGTTGTAAATAGTTTAATCATACCAAACTTCAAAAGAAATCATAGATGAAAACAAGTCTCAGTGGACTACCAAAAAGTTAAAATACTTAATAAATATTTAAATTAATTAAATAATTAAAAATAAAGTTAGTTAAATCAATTTATGATATCTAAATCAAATCAATTAAATTATTTAATTAATTGGGATATATATGCTTTTGAAAAATATTATTAATTGGCCATTACAATTCCTAACTATAAATAAGGAATTCTACTTAATTTAGGAAATCAAACCAATTATACTATTTAATTATTTGTAATATATGTATTTTATTTAATTTTGGAAATCCAACCAATTATATTATTTAATTATTAGTAATATATGTGTATATATATATTAAAATTAATATTTACTTTAAGAAATTAAATTAAAGGAAGTTGTAGATATATATTAGGAAGTAGCAAAGTTTCTTCTTTTGATTTGAAAAAGAAAAGGAAATTCATAAAGTCATTTTTGTTTGGAACAAAAACATAAATTAATTATCCTGATTAAAAAATAAAGAAAATAAATTGTAGGGTTTTTTGACCAAATTTTGATTTAGATATTAAATAAAGTTGCAGATATATATTGGGTAGCTAAAAGGTTTCTTGTTTTGATTTGAAAATGTAAAGGAAATCTGAAGAGTTTTTTTTTAGTTGGAATGAAAAATACAAATTAATTATGTTGACGTAAAAATTAAAAAGGAAGAAGTTGTATAGTTTGTATTAATTTTTGACCAAAATACGAAAAGGGAGCTGTAGAGTCTCGTTTGGCAACAAAGAGTCCACGATTGAACAAGATAAGCGGTGACGACTCTAACCCAAAGCCTTGCGACGCCTACGGTGATGAAACCCTAAAGGCTACGACTTCGAATCAAAGAAGGCCGACAGCGATGAAGGACAACGACTATAAATCAAAGAAAACCGACAGCCATAAAGGCCGACGATGAAGAAGGACGACGACGAATCTCAGGGCGACGATGAAGAAGCCCAATTGCGACAACGATGGAGTTTGACTATGACGGTATTCCTCATATCATGAAACTGGATCGCTAAAA
Organism: Vitellaria paradoxa; assembly: GCA_019916065.1. Classification (NCBI taxonomy): domain Eukaryota; kingdom Viridiplantae; phylum Streptophyta; class Magnoliopsida; order Ericales; family Sapotaceae; genus Vitellaria; species Vitellaria paradoxa. Next base: position 28,670,730 of record CM034242.1, read on the forward strand.
TCTACGATCTAGATCGCGAAAGCACCCCATTTGGGATCGCGCGATCCGGTTCAAGGGTCGGAAGTGGGGGGGAGCGAACTAAGTAACTATGGTTCTGATTATTCCCCTCTCCTTTTATCTTGTGATATGGGGCAGGCATGGGGCCCAAGGAGGTTTAAATTCCTACATGCCTGGCTTAAGCATACTGATTTGTTGGAGATTGTTAAATAGAATTGGGCTTTGCCAACCTCCTTGCACAGCATGCTTGCTTTCTAGCAAAAGCTTATTAGGCTTAAAAATTGTCTTAAGCAATGGAATAAGGAGGTGTTTGGTAATATTTTTAACCAAGTTCAGGAGGCAGAACGGGAGGTGGCCTTTAGGGAGAGGTTGTTTGATAGCTCAGGTACTAACCAAGACAGATCTACTCTTCAGTTGGCCAAAGCCCAATTATTACAGGCCTTATCCAGGGAAGAATCTTTTTTGAGACAGCAGTCCTGTATAAGATGGCTTAAGGAGGGCGATGCTAATTCCAAGTTTTTTTCATGCTATGATTAGAAAGAAGCACCATGTTCATTTTGTTCATCGTATTCAGAGTGATGATGGGTCTTGGATTACTAACACTGCTGGTATTGAAGCCTCTGCCATAGATTATTACCAGTCCTTTTTTTTCTGGTGATTCTTCTCATTTCTCCATGCCGGATTTTGAGTTTATCCTAACTTTGGTGACTTCTGATGACAATGATTTTTAATGTGGTACTCCCTCTATTGAGGAAGTTAGAAAGACAGTTTTCGCCATTGATTCTGACAGCTCCCTTGGACCTGATGATTTTACCAGGCTTGTTGGGGTATTATTGGTAAGGACTTACATACTGTTGTTTTAGATTATTTTAGTGGCTCTCCTATGCCTAGAGGGTTCTTGAGCACGCTTCTGGTCTTGCTCCCTAAGAAATCTTCTCCTGCCACTTGAGCTGATTTTAGGCCAATTAGCTTGTGTAATGTGAGCAATAAAGTTATCACTAAAATTTTAGTTACGAGGTTGTCACAGTTATTGCCTAAGCTGATTTCTCCTTCTCAGAGTGGCTTTGTCCCGGGCAGACTTAGTCATGACAATATTTTGTTAGCTTAGGAGATGGTTCATGACCTTAACAGGAAGACTCGTGGGGGTAATGTAGTGCTTAAGCTAGACATGGCAAAGGCATATGATAGGATGTCCCGGCCATTTATTATACAGATGCTTCGTGCTTTTGGATTCTCAGAGCAATGGATATCATTGATTTACAGAGCTATTTCGAGCCCTTGGTTTTCTGTTATGATAAATGGAGTTGCTTCGGGTTTTTTTTAGTCTTAGAGAGGTTTACGCCAAGGTGATCCGATTTCTCCAAGTCTGTTTATCATTGCAGCCGAATTTCTCCCCGGGAGCTTAGATAACTTGATTGCTCGACATCCTTCTGTTGCGTATGCTACTTCTGGCCCTCTTACTATCTCCCATCTGAGTTTTGCTGATGATATTATCATTTTTGCTAATGGGAGTAAGGACAGTCTTCGACATATCATGAATGTTCTACACAGATATGAGGCTATTTCAGGCCAGCTTGTGAGCCAGGCAAAGAGTAGATATTATGTTGGCAGATTGTCTACTGGTCCCAAACAAAGTATTATTCATGCTGTGACTGGTTTTCAAAAAGGGGACCTTCCTTTCACTTATCTTGGATGCCCAATTTATTTGGGTCATCTCAAGATTGCTTTCTTTGAGGAACTTGTGAAGAAGGTTAGGGACAAAATCTTTTGATGGGCTAACCATCTTCTATTCTTTGGGGGAAAGATCAAGCATGTTCTGTCTTCCATGCCCATTTATTTACTATGTGCTTTGCGGCCTCCATCAAATGTTTTTCACCAGTTGGACAGATTATTCACCAAATTCCTTTGGGGCGACATTGAGTCCTCTAGGAAAATCCATTGGTGTAAGTGGGCTTCTGTTTGCTTTCCTGTGGGGGAAGGAGGTATACGGGTCCGTTCTCTTATTGATGTGGCTAGTGCTTGTGAAATCAAACTTTGGTGGCGCTTTAGAGCCCAACAGTCTTTATGGGCTACTTTTATGTAGGCCAAATATTGCCAGGCCGCTCATCCGTCCAGGGTTCCTTTTGGTTACCCTGCTTCCCCTCTGTGGAGATGTCTCTACATTGTAAGGGGAGACTGCTGAGCCCCTTATCAGATGGTTGGTACGTTCAGGGAATTCTAGTTTCTGGTATGATTGTTGGGTTGGTTCTTGCCCATTGGTTTCATTTAACCCTGTAACGGCTTCTTCAGCTTTTGTCTCTTCTTATTGGACTGATACGAGATGGGATAGGGAGAGGATATTGGCAGTATTACCTACCTCTATCGCTGAGCGGATTTTTTCGGTTCCAGCTAGACAACATGGCCCGGATATAATCAAATGGAGTTTATCTTTTGATGGGGAATTCTCTCTACGTTCAGCTTGGGACCATATTTGGACTTCTATGCTAGTGAGGCCTATCTATTCCTTTATTTGGCAGCGACACATTCCCCTTCAGGTCTCCTTCTTTATTTGGCGGCTATTACATGGCTTTTTTGCTCTGGATGATTCCTTGGTTAGTCGAGGCTATCATATGGTTTCTCGTTGCATTTGTGGCCGTGACAGTGAGTCCCAGTGCCATCTCTTTCTCCATTGCTTGCTGACTCGTCAGGCATGGCAGTACTTCTTTGGGATGTTTGGGCTTCATTGCTATGAATTTTCCTCTGTTCTTGCTATACTTCTTCATTGGCGTCACTGCTCCCCTTCAGTGAGTCATATTAGGATCATGGTCGTTTGTTATATCTTGTGGCACATATAGAAGGCTCGCAATGCTTGTAGATTTGAAGGTACGTCCTTCAATGTTATGAGAGTTATACACAACATCACAGCTGACTTGCATCTTCTAGGTCTTGCATTTGGCTTCAAAGCCTCACAACTTCGTGGAGATTTTTCTGTGAGGTTGGTGAGTGCTTTGAGGACTTCACTTAGTAGAGCCAGGGCGGTGAGATTGGTATCATGGCTTCGACCTCCTGTGAGCTCTTTGAAGCTTAACATAGATGGCTGTTCTCGTGGTAATCAGGGTCCTTCAGCTGCTGGAGGCATTCTTAGAGATCATCTTGGCAGGGTTGTTGGTGCCTTTGGCCGATTTCTTGCTCATAAGCCCATCATTTATGCTGAGTTAGTGGCACTTCTGGTTAGTTTGGAGATGGCTCTTTCATTAGGCTACTCTTCTTTGATTGTTGAGTCAGACTCCTCAACTGTGATTTCTTGGGCTACTTCTAATGGCTCTGGTTGTTGGGAGCATGCTTACACCTTGGCTCGGATTCGGCAGCTTTGCACCTTGGCACAGGTTCAGATTCATCATGTATACAAGGAAGCCAATCAGGCAGCTGATTTTATGGCTAATTGGGCGTCCACTCATCAACAGGATCAAAGATTTCATGCACAGCGGGATCTCCCTAGAGCTATTTATGGTATTTTATCTCTAGATGCAGATGGGACTTCTCAGATTAGGACTTTTTTTTTTTTTTGAAAGGTACTCAGATTAGGACTTGATACTTTCATTTTTTGTTTTTTGCTTTGGAGGTCAGGTTTATGTCTCCCTCTTTACTTTTGTACTGTGGTGAGTCACTACAATTTTATTTTTCATGCTTTTTTTAGTTATTTTTTTTATCATTGTAAAGCGGTGAGTCACCACTCTATTAGTTGCTTTTGTTATTGTTTCCCATTACTTTTTATAAAGGTAAGATTTAGGTCCCCCTCCAACATGTACGCTTTTATTTCATTAATAAATTGGTAGGAGTCCCTGCCAAACCCCCCTCCCGCTTAGGAGGTGATGCAGAACAACAATTGAAAGTAAAGAAAGAAGAGATTGAAAGCAAGAGAAAGAAGAAAATAGAGACAAAAAGAAAAAGAATTAGAAGAAAGAGAGGGAAAACACAGCCACCGATATCATTCAACCCAAAACCCTAACAATCCAATCCTATAAATAGGCCAAAATTTATAAAGATAGCTAAAAATAATATCAAATCAAGAGTACAAGGAAATTAAAAATTCTACTCTCAACAAACTTCCTAAATAAAGTAAAAATAAAAATAAAAAATAGAAATAATAATAAATAAAATAATAATAATAATAATAATAAATAAAATAATAATAATAATAAAGGAAATAAAAATCTAGATGATGTCCTCATCAGGAAGCTTCATTAAAAAAAAAAAAATACCAGCATTTGTAGATTTCTCCAAGGTTCCCAACAAATTCTTCAACTTCTCTATTTCATCTTTGTTGAATTCACCTTGCTCCTAAGGTATGTCTACTTCTCCAGATTGTGTCATATGAGCTTGTCCTTGTCCCCTTTGTTTCCCATTTTTCATGTTCCAATTTTTATTGGACATTTGTGGCTTTACATGGAGCTTCCAACAACGTTCTATTGTGTGACGAGACTTGCTACAGTGAATACACCACTGGTCATCCTTTTTTTTTTTTGAAAAGAACCACTGGTCATCCTTACTCATGGTTTTAGAGTGCCAATTCATGTTCATGGTTTGTTGATTAGAATTCTTACCCCCTGCACCTTTTGAAACCATAACTGAGGCTTCAACTGCCCCAAATTGAACCATGACTCCTCTGCACCCTTCTTCTGCTCGAATTATGGCAATAGTCTCATTTAATAAAGGTAAGTCTTCTTTCCCAAGTACTTGTACCCTAACTAGGTCAAATTCCATGTTCAGTCCTGCAAGAAAAACATAAATTCTGTCTTTTTCCTCAAGTCTTTTCACCATGGTTGCATCTTCATTGCACATCAACTATATACACTGATAATGATCCAATTCCTGCCACAGATTTTTTAGAAGATTGGCATACTTAGTGACACTACACTCTCCTCGTTTGGTTGTAGAAATCTTAATCTTTATTCCATAAATTTGGGCAGCATATGAACCTTGGAATAAGTTCGTTGAACAACCTCCCATATTTCTTTGGTTGTGGTTAAGAACATACATATATCGCTGATCTCAGGCAACATTGAATTCCATAGCTAAGACATCACCATTGAGTCTTCTTCATCCCACGCATCAAATTTAGGATCTCCGAGTTTGGGTCTAGTTCCAATTAGGTGACTCATTTTGTCTTTCCTTTTCAAAAAAGTTCGAATTATCTATGACCATTTTTGGTAATTTTTTCCATTTAATCTATACACAGTTAGCAGACGCTATAAATACCCAGTGGTTGGTGCAGAGTTTGCTTCAATAACCTATGTGTTGGAATTACTGGTATCTTCCAACATGAGGACAATCAAAGAGAGTAATTGATGTTAACAACAAAGAGAATGGTACCAATTAGGGCTTCTGACATCAACCACAGAGTCGGCAACAAATCAATAAGAGCTTTGAACAGTGAGCAACCAAAGACGATCACGTCTCTGAACGTCGATCACGTCTTCGAACAAGGAACATCGAATCAATTGTGAGGTCTTTAACGATTGTAAAATTTGGCGACAGTCACAAAGCACTAGCAGTTCCAATCAACTATGACAGAGATCGTGCAATCATTTGGACGATCTGACTATGATCGTGCAATCGTTTGGACAGGTCGATGAACAACGCACGATTGTTTGGAAATAGTTTTGGAAACAGTCAACAATCTCTAACGACATTGATGAGAATCTTACGATCATCTGGAAGCAATTGACGATATCCAACAACCTCCAATGTTCCGCCTGGAAGAGATTGACGCTGACTAGGCATCTAAAAAACTGATTGTCTAAAGATCACAATAACTCCGATGATCTGTCTGACAGTCGTGATTATGCTGATGACGACAAGTCATCTAAAATGGAAGCCAACAAGAATAGCAATTAAGGCTGTATATGAAAGACAAAGAATGCTTGGCAATGAAGGCCAAGCAAGCGGAAAAGAATTCCCAAGGAGCCGGCTTTGATACCATGTGAAGAACAAAACTTCTTCCAATTTCACACACAATATTTCTCTATACATGCCATCCAATATATATAAGTAGGAATAGCTCAAAAATGGAAAACATATAAATCAACCTATAAATCAGATCCCTATAAATAAGAGATGCTGATATAACTACCAAAAATATAGAATCTACCAAAAAATATAAAATTTACGGCTGTCTTCTCACAAAATATACTAATTCCATTGGATCCTGAAGGAAAACCCAATAAATAAACAAGACAACAGAATTACTCATCAAATTTACAACACCTATTTGAATCAAAACATTTTCAAGGATAAGTAAAAGATTGATCAATTGGTGCTACATCCCCTCATAACTCTAACCAATAAATGTGAATTCAACAAATATGGCAAAATATGGAACAGTTCACCGGACTTAAATTTGGTTTGCTATGTTTTTAGGGATACAGATACCTACAAAATTAAAAACTCACTACACCATACACCATGCTAAGGGGTTTTTTCCAAGGAATTAAAGTAGTTGTGCTCTTTCAACAAAACCATACAACAAACTTTGGTATGGAATTTGACTTGGCACCTGAGACTTTTATACTTCAGTATAAATGTAACTAGGAAGGAAATAAAAAATAAACTGCTAGAGAACATTTCCAAAGAAGCCTTATTAAAAGAAAAAGAATTATTTACTCTCGCACACGTGTGTGTGAGAGAGAGAGAGCACTGTGTACTAGCAACACTTATGCAGAAGCAATTCATGCCTTCAAAGAAAAAAAAACAAAAAATAGAGACAAACAGGGACAATGGGACTGAATAAATAGAAGGGGAAATTAAAAAATAAAAATAAATTAAAAAAAAGGCAAGAGAAATCTAAACAAATCCAAGCAAACAATAATAGTTCCATCTTTGACCATCAACAGTCATAGTAGACATGGCTTCAAAAAGAGATGGGATGGGAATGGTGTGGCTATTGGTACAAGAAGTGACTTTTCAACATTCATAGCTACTACATATCGGGTTCGACTAAAGAAGTAAAAGAACTCTTAGTGCCATCTTGAACTAGAATAGATCAAAACCTGAAGCTTTTCTTCATCACCTAGTCTCCCTTGTTACACTTCACAAGCGAATAAAAATACATTACCGAGATATCAAAACCAACTATTTCACTAAATTAAGTTGACAAAGCTAAAGAAAAAAAAAAGAACATACCTGCAAACCAGTTGTTCGATTAAGCAGCATACATATCACCAAGACCCTCCAAGGATCATGAGCATGATCCTCTTGGAGGAGACTGAAAGGGGAGCGGGGAGGCTTCCATGTGTTATCAGGAGTTCTTCTTTTATAAGCCTCATCTCGCTTCTGCACAGTAGAAAGTGATGGTTTAATCATAGCTGCTCTTTGTGCCCTTGTGGGCAGTACTATGCATTCAATTGCACCTTCTGATGAGTCAGAATTCTCTTGCTTTGTTGGTGGATTTTGGAAGTAGGGTGAAACTCTCACTTCTGAACTACTCGTTGCAACTTTTTTGGTTAAATTGATTTTTTTATACTTCTCATCTGGTACCATTTCTCTGCTATTTTGGGTATTAAAATAACCAGAAACAACCCTCACTTTTGGATGTGCAGGTTTCTTCTGAACTTTCTCATCCTTGCTTTTTCTTCTTTTTTTGTCAGATGAGGAGACCTTTTCACTAGCTGCCTCGTTATTTCGTTCTGCCAACATGGCTTTCTTAGGCAATACCACGCATTCAATTCTACTTCCTGATAAGTCAGAAATTGAATTCTCTTGCTCTGCTGATACAGTGGGGAAGTATGGGGAAGTCGTCACTTTTGAACAATTCTTCATATCTTGTTTGCCATTTGGGGTATTAAAGTAACCGGAAACCACCCTCACTTTTGGTTGTTTTGCTTTTTTCTGATCGTTCTCATCCTTTATTCTTCTTCTTCTTCTTCCATTATTGGATGAGGTGACACTTTCACTTACTGTCTTATTCCCCTTTTCTTCCATCTCCCAATCCATTCTCTCATAATTGCTTTGTGAAAAGAAAGAAGCCCCACTATTTGCTCCACTTTGATTACTAGCCTTGTTGCTGGTGTTGTTGTCATTCAAAACAATTAGATGATAGATCTTCTTCTTAGCCACAGAGTGGGATTTTGTACTTCTCTGTCTATTATTGTCTAAATCCCCATTGTCTCTGATTGCAATCTTACCACCATGCTCATGAGGACGGAGAGCCTCCTGCGATTTTGTAAAATTAGCATTGCCTTCCCTGTTTGGCTTTGTTTGAAGCTTGCCACCCTTATATGCAAATTGTGATAACATTTCCTCAAATTCAAGCCCAGTCTTCTCATCCACTGCCATTTATAGTTTCTCCTTTAGGGCAAATTGGAAAATTACCATGAAATTCTGCACCTCAATAGTAGCTATCATCCAACCCCATCATCTTCTTCCGATTTGTCAGGGAATTTGTACAAAAATACTCAGTTTCACTTGTAAATTAAAAAAAAAAATGCTAACTTGGAGAAAATAATTTAACTCCTACAAGTGGTAGCCTGCAGAGTAAAAAAAAAAAAATTAGATAACTGTCAAATGAAGTTGGAATGTGAGTAGTTAATAATCTATAATGTTAGAATAAGGAAACCGGGGGGGGGGGTAGATGAAGCCAATTAATGAAACTCTTGTTACATTTTTAGTAGGACTAAAATACCACACCGCAGTGAGGTTTTGGAATCAATAACAATTTCCCCCTGTACATGAAGTATACATTTTTTACACATATTCTAGCCTCTATACAATTTATGTTCAAATGATATTTATGTTATGCGCACAGGCTGAATGTGTACCTTCCTTCTAGTAGTAAATAGTGGGAAGAGATGATAAGAGTGTAACTGTGTAAGATGCAACAGAGAGAGCCAAACAGTGTTTAAAAAAACAATCTTATTCCACTGTAATTGCTACCAAAGTTAAGATTTTATTTTGGAATTAAAATGAAAAATTAATGGGCCTCAAAATTAAGTAGAACCGAATTGAATTGATAGCCCAGCTTTCACTTTAAATATTAATACAGTAAACATATTCCTGAAATCTGAAACCCCCAAAAGTGACAGGGTGAAGGATCATTGGTTCAACCTCAAAATCAAACAGATACAGAATGGGTATGTAGGAAAGAGCATGTAGAAAGGAAATTCAAGCCGTGTCGACAAATTCCTAAGAATAAATTCATTGACTTCCTAAAATAACAAAATATCATAACAGTTAGTTTATGCCGTCGATGAGAAGGTACTGATTTACCAGTTCAATCAGTTGCGCACATATAGATATAGAAAGCAAAAATTAAAACTAGAAATCTAATGGTGTATATACATATACACACAAAAATATATACGTTTGGACTTACCCGTGTATATTTACATTCATACAGAGAGAGAAACACAGAGATTAGTAGGGATCTTGATCATCATCCTTCAAGGATGATTATTTGTTTAGAGTTTTGACGAACGCCCTCGACTCGAATCGGACAACGGCAGAGCCCTGATTTTGTATTGTATCGTACTTATATACCTGCGCCACAACTGGAAGCCAGACGGGTAGCCTGCGCGCGCCCGCGCTCAGCATTAATTACCCCAAAAATGAGGCTTGGCACCTTTGAACCGTTTGATTAAAAATTAACGGCCGATATATACATATATTTTTAATCCAATGATGGTTTAGTGTCATCGACCTCAGCCCCTAAATCCTAATTATACTCTACCCCAAGGTTTAACTTAAGAACACATAATCCCCACTAATTTAAAAATTAACATAAAACACTATCCCATTTAGATTAATGTATAAAATTGTCGGAATGTGTTAAATTTATATTAATGAGTAAAATTAACTGAATCTGTCAAATTTAATTAAATTTCTATTTGATGAACTAAAATTAGTTAAGATTTTTTTTCACAAAAATAAATTGGTAAAATTGCATTTGTGTCCATTTTTTATATTAAAATAACATAATGAATCAGTAAATTCATTTCTTCCGAATGGTCCAATCTGAGTTCGAAAGTGTTAAGTACACCGATGTACTACTTGCAAAAAAGTATCTGATGTTTAAGTTAGTTATGGAGTTTTTGAAAAAATGCTCAAACAGAGTTTTTTTTATATAGATAGAGTGTTGTGTTTGTGTACTTGTGAAGTGAATGCATATATATGAAACCTTATGTAAAATAGGTGTGCATGAGCTGCATGTAATCATGCCTTTCCCTCAAATCTGGATATGCCACCTGTATTGTAGATCTCAAAATTGATTCCTCAATTGGTTAGCTAAACCGTTAGAAGATAGCTAGAGATAGCATCACTTTTGTGGGCAAATATTTCAGAGTGTGTCATGAGATAGTTACACGCATGACAACGATACCCCAGTGGGGGTGTCTGACTAGGAGTTAGCTGAGTGAACAAATCCCTAGTCAGGAACACCCGTACTCGAACATATTGGTTGCTCCTAGTAGGGAATATGCTGAGCGGTAATTTTTTGCGTTTCTGATGGTGTGGAATATCTCCATATTAGATGCCCATAATTCCCCTAATCTCGCTTGGGAGGCCAGGTGTTTGCTTTGCTGTATCGCGTGTGTATTTAATACATCGCAGGTGTGACAATATCGGTGGGACATTGATGGGATGCGTTTGTTGCTCTTCCTACTACAGTTGATTTCGTAGTAATCTAGAAGTTTCCAAATATATGTGAGAGAATCCAGGTCATTCATTTGATTCAGTACAAACGAATCGTGGCCTTTCATTTCTCAAAGTGAGAATTTTAACTCTAATTCTTCAATTTTGATCCTTTTGCTTTTGAGTTTACCTAAGCTACTCTCGATTTCCTGTGTTTCGTGTGAATCTTCTTCTAGTATTTCAACCTTTCAATCTCAAGGTGATTTATTGCATTTCTTTGGTAAGAATTGTTTGTCTTGGTTTTTCTTCTCCATTTTCCCCAATTGTATGCACTGATTCATCCGTTGAGGTCTCTAGTACTATAATAGAATGCGTAGAATCCCGATCTTGGAAGGATTTGTAGAAAACCATAGGCTCGTTAGCGCTATCTTAGGGGTGCTAATCTTTGACACTTTCAACGAAAGATTACGAGAATTAGATAGTTGAAGAACCATAAGCAATCTTGAATTAGTATTCTCGACCGAGTCAAAGGAAAAAGAATCTGGAGATTCAATTAGGGTTAAGAGGACCACCTCTGCTACCAACTCTACAGTAAGGGTTGAGGCCCAAGCTAAAAGTATTGGGCCCATAGTTGATGCTTTTGGGCTCGAATTTGATGAATCCAACAACCCTAAAGAAAGACCTCAATTTTATGCTACAGATGTAAAATCTACTTTAGATAGCACTAAAGTGTAGAAACTTTTGGTCTGCTTTCCAATTTTCTCATGCCTTATTGTTCAAGATCCCTGGCGAGAGTGATAAGCCTTGTTTGCCAAGGGATGGGGAAATCACTGTATATGAGGGCGCCCTCATAGGCGGCCTTCATTTTCCCCTAATTGAACCTGTTCAAAAATCCTAAAGAAGCTCAACCTGGCACCCGGTCAGATACTTCCAAATAGCTGGAGGATCATCATTGGTTGCTCAGTCCTTTGGAGGGCAATAATTGGTCATGAACTATTAGTCGACGAGTTTCTGTATTGCTACAAAGTGACTGAGGCGGGCAAGGGTTGGTGATTCTTCTCAAGCCGTGAGAAGGATTTCAACTTGTTGACCAACTTGCCGACCTCTAACAAATGATGGAAAGACAAGTCCTTTTTTATATACGGAGATGGGTGGGAACTCCAATATTGGGAGGTTATCGACCAAAACACTATTAGAGTCCCTAGGCAATGGGAGTGCCCAACAAAGAAGGGTGTGTCAAACTCTGCCTTCGTGATTTCCTTTCCATCCATTATATGTGTTATCACCATTTTTTCACCTTTATTTCTCTACTTGATGACCAACCTGAGCCCTACCTAAATTGTCTGATTAGCTAAGGGCAAAAAAGAAGCTCGTCTAGGATTACAATGTGCATGAGGTCGACCTACTAGTCAATGTATAGTCATTAGCCACTTACATGCTCGGGCCTGAGCCGACTAGGGAAGCTTTAGCTACCGAACGTGAGCGGAGTGAGTCTACAATCTGTTTTCTTTATTTTTCTTTGTATAAGCTAATTGACACGATCGGATCCACACACTGGGGTCGACATGCGGGTCGTTAGTCTTTATTATGACATGGTGCATTTGAGATCGTTCAATTGTGAAAGACTATTTTTTGTTTTTAAAATAGGACCTTGATTATAGAGACTAGGAGTTGCCACTCAACACTTTCAAAAGGAGTGTGTTGAGAAACTAAATTTTGATTATGATATAAAAATGTGTTGTTTTATGTTTTTGAAAAATATGGTAAAGGGCCATTTTAGTGACTCTTGACTAGTCCGTGCAATAAGAGATAATGGGTTCGGGAGCTTGACTATGCATGGAAACCGTTACTCCTGGATTCCTTAGGGATATCCAGAGTCCCTTTCCACTATTTACAATCATTATCTCATATTATCCCAAATAGCAACACTAGAGGGGGGTGAATAGGGTTGCTTAAAAATTTTGCAATAAAAATTTCAACCCTAAAACAAATATGTCAAGAAGAATATGAAATGCACCAAAAAAAATTATTTAATATTTGTGAATGAAGAGTGAGTGCTAGTGTTTGCAATAAATATAAAGAGAAGGAAAGAGAAGCAAACACAATCGATTTATAGTGGTTCGGCTTCAATGTTGCCTACGTCCACTCCCCAAGGCCTTCCTTGGGATTTCTTCACTATTCTTTGAAGAGCTTATTACACACTAGCTTTCCAAGGTGCTAGAAACCTTTCCCAAGTGATTTTATCCCCAAATCACTCACACAAGTCTCTCTCAAAGAAAGTCTCTTGTTTTGGTTCTAACACTTGAACCAAAACCAACAAGAGCTCACCCAACTCTGACAAATTAAAAGGGCTTTAAATTTCCCTTTCTTACAACAACAATGATGAGTTTATAACTCAATCAAATCAAAAAGAACTCTCACAAGTTGAATATGAAAGATGAAGCACAAATGTGAGAAGAAATTACTCTATGTTTGCAAAGATATGGAATTTCTTGTATCTCTTTGTAAGCACTTCTTTCTTGCCTTGTTCATTCCCTTGAATCTGAGTTTGAGGCTCTATTTATAGATGAAAATCTCCAAATGGCCGTTACAAAGTGAAAAGACACTTTTGCCCTTGAAAGAAATTGAATTTCCTTGCTTCCAATGCTTTCTTTCAGATTCAGATTTTCTGAGATATATTTGTGACCATTTTTCACCTTCAGAACGTTCAAATCTGACATTGGCTCAGAGAAAAGACTTTGTAGATATATAAGTCAGCTATCACATGTCAAATTTTGAGCTTCATCCAACAGTTAGATAGTCAGATATGGCTTCTGAACCGAGACAAGCTTCTAATAGCTTTTTTCTGACATTCTGAATCCGTCTTTCCAGTTTAAGCTTCTGTTTCACCATGATACTTTTAGAATTAGAAGAAGCTTAAACTACAAAAGTTGTATCTTTTTGAGTCTTCTTTTCAGCACACCAAAAATCAAAATTTTTAAAGCTGTATAGTATAAGTTATGTCTCAAAAACTAAGACTAGCTCTAGAATCCAGAATTAAAAACTTTTCTGTAATGACTAATATTCCAACTCATGTTTTGATATCTTAACGTCAGATTCACAAAAATCTCCCTTTGGTAAAGTTGTAGATATGGAAGTCTAGTTTTCTATATTAAAATTTCACGAAAAGTAAACCGTTGGATCTTAAGATATCATCTATATATTAACACGTATCTGATTTCTCTGTTTATCCGAGTTAACCTCTAGTTCAAATATTCATCTTACTTTGATTTCTATTACTCCAAACTTTGAAATTCCTTTATTCCTTTATCCAAATTATGTGAAAATATCTAAAAAATAATATCAATCTCTTCCAACTCTATTATCTTGAATCTATCAAATGAATTGTAATATTTCATACAATGTCTATTTGAAAATTAATTGTGAAAATTTAATTCAATGTTTATTATCATCAAAATCAATTATAAAACTAACTTTATAAACCTTGGGCCAACATCTCATAATATAATATAATGCTTCGGTTTATAATAATCATTGTATACAACCCATAAATGTAAATGATGCATGAAATGAGAGGTGCTTGAGCTTAGCTCATGTGTGTAAGAGTAATGAAATGTTTGCCTATGTGGCAGTAATGTATCCTAGGAGGTTTAGATGTGTGACTTATGTAGTCCTTATGCATGAGTGTGTGGGCTGAGAAATGAAGTGTGTATTAAAAAATGGTTTATGAAGATCGTGGAAACCGAACTTAAGCTATATGCTTGAGTTGCCTATATACCTCGTGAGAGGATCAAGTCGACGTAGTTCAGACCTAAAGTGGTCCGAACTATTTGCTAATGAGATGTGAAATGGTATGCGAATGTAAGAGTCTAGTTCTAAGTTTAAGTTGGTGCGAAGCGCAGATGGTGATCTACAAAGTTTGTATAGAGACTGCACTCTAACTATCTACTCGAGTTGCCTACATCCCCTTCTAAGGGATTAAGTCAACGTAGCTCTGGGATAGTGCTTAGTGCAGATGTAATGTGCAAATAGGTATAATAAGGTTAGTGTTGTATACAGGTTTAATGTGAAGGAGCCTCGCTCCTGAGACTCGATAAGGGAAAGAAAAAGTCCTAGCTCTAGGTATGTGTTAGGAGTAATTGTCTTTGTACTATAAAAGTCTTAACTCTAAGATTGAAATAAAAGTTAGTGTCTCGCGTGTAATTTAGGAAGAGAGCTTTGCTCTAGATGATAAAAGGCAGTTTAGCACCTATGCTTAACTGGGAAATGGAGCTTAGCTCCAGATGAGAGAGAACAGTTAGCACCTAGCACACAATTGGAGGAAAGAAGCCTTTTTCCACTAAAGAAAGGACAATTAGTGTTTTAGCACATAATTGGGAAGTGGTTAACTAAAGAAATGGGCTTTGATCCAAATAAGAAGGATAATTAACGCTTAGCATACATCTATGAAATGAAACCATGCTTTAGAGAAGAGACGGTTAATGCCTTGTGTTTAACCGGGAAAAGGATCTTAGTTTTAAGGTAGTACTTCACGTTATGATGGCCAGAATCAAGACTTCTACTTGAGCTGCCTACATACCCTGTGAAGGGATCATGTTTACTGACCGCTTCTAGATGGTGCGTCTAAACTAACCCCCAAGTGCAAGGGTGTGCGGTGTAGTTTTAACTCGGTAGTCTGAGGTCGAATCCACAGGAAACTATGAGATTGAACACTAAGATTTTCTAAGTTCTTCTACCTACTGGTTTTGTTTTAAAAATAGGAAAAGAAAAAATTTATGTTGGGTTTTGAAAAGTGTTGATTACTAACTGCTAAATAAATAAAATAAATAGCAACAATTAAATTAAACTAAAACGAAAGCAATAACACTACGCATTCAAGATAATTTGCAATTCTTGATTCAACTTTCAATTCCGGGTAGCTTACATCTTCACTATGGGATGTGTTGTAATACTTGCGTTAAAACCTAAGTTAGGATTTGTTTGAAAATTATTGAGGAAGTTTTAATCAAAAGTTTTCACCAGTGATTACAGAGAATATAGTCAAAAACTTCTATTTTCGAAGGGTTCTCAAACAATCCTATTCGAATTTGGATTCAAATCCAATTTTTCTAGTTTATCCAAAATTATTAAGAAAGTTTTAGTCGAAAGCCTTTACCAGTGATTACAGAGAATATAGTGAAAGGTTTTCGTTTTCGAATATTTCTGAAATAAACCAATTCAAATTGGATTCAAAATCTGAATTTTCAGTTCTTCAAAATTATTAAGAAAATTTTAATCGAAAACCTTTACCAGTGATTACAGAGAATATAGTCAAAGGTTTTCGTTTTCGAAAGTTTTTGAAAGAACTGAATTAGGTTTTAAAAATTGTAGATCCCAACGCATGAGTTTTCGTAAACCATGCGAAGGTCTCTACGCACATCCTATAGATCAGAGTAACCTACCATTCCTTGATTCGTTGAGTCAAGAACTAGGGTTTTATGCTAACATAACTTTAAACAAAATAAAATCAATCATCAAACACATATTTAAAGGATCTAAAGAATAAGATGAAGAAACAATATTATTAAAATGAAGAACGAAAGTAAACGTACTCTGAAATCAACGCTGAAACGGAGTATTAAACGACTACGGCTGTAACGAAAACTATGAAGGCTTCGAAGATCCGTAAAAGCATTACACGAACATTAAAACTCTAAAAACTATCTAAAATTCTAAAAAGAATGGAAAAACTAAACTAAAGCTATGTAAAACTAAACTATGGCTCCCCTTTCGGTCGGCCATGTCGCAGAGGTTATAAAGAAATTGCAAGGAAAACCCTAAACGATGGAATTAAGCCGTGCGCGCATAACACACTATGGTTCGGACCATCTGGCAGGGGGTCCGGACCACAGAAACTTTGCTCTTCAAGTTCTGCTTCTCGTTTGTTGCTTTTGAAAACTTTCTGTCCTCAACTTTCAATGCGATTTTGACCTTGAAGATGATGGATTCAGGCTTCGGCTAAAACACAAAAGTTGTAGCCTTTTGAGTCTTCTTTCCAACCCAAAAAAGAATCAGGTCAATCCGAGTTGTGAGTAAAAAGATATGGTCAAATTACTGATAAGGTGTCAAGCTAGAACTTTAGCTGCACACCACTTCAACCATCTTGAACTTCGGACCATTTTTCTCTCCTCGGCAGCCACTTTCATCGCTGCTAATCTCACTTATTTTGCCCTTTTCCCTGCAATTAAGAAAATAATTACTATAAGTAATAAAATAATGATAAAACTTCAAAATAAATTACTTAAACGCGTTAATAGCTATGCAAAAGTGGAGTTTGTAATTACACTTTTCAAGTGTAATCATACCCCCCAACTTGAGCGTTGCTAGTCCCTAGCAATACCCTTTATTCAAATGAAATGTAACTACTATCCTATGTCTCTTTTCGTTGGAAACACGGCTACACTTACCTACGTGCAGCAAGCCTTTTAAACCCCTAAGTTCCCCCTAGTGGACTAGTAAGGTCTCGTGAGCGTTTGCAGTGATGCTACCCACAAACATCTATGGCATGGTCTCAAAGTGTCAAAAAGTAATCAAGATACAAAATGAATCAAGCTCAAGCCTAACAAGTCACAAAACCTAAATATCATGTGTAATTCCCAAGTGCTAAGCATAAATGCATGGACTATCAAAGTAGAAAGAGCATGTGTGCAAAATTGTTTCATTCATTCAACAAGGTTACAAGAGCATAAGCGGAACTAGGTTTTGACTTCAAATACTCACAAGGTACCACTCATAGAAAGAAATTCACTCATCAAGGGTTCACACATACCTATTAGCATATGATGCTATCCTAGTTGCATATAACCCAAAAAATAAGTGAGTGAACTGAAATGAAATTCAAAGTGGACAGCTCATAACCATGTTCCAATGCAAGTGTAAGAGATCACACCACACAACCTACATAAGACCACTACATGCACAATATAAGAGTTGCTTGCTTAGAATCCACTAGGTCTTTATTTTGGTTGTAACTTGGCCAAGGGTAATGGTTAACAATGGAGGATATGGAAATCAAAGCACATGTCTTGGGATAAAGATGCTCAAGTGCGCACAAGTCCCGAACTACTCATTTCCTTTCTACACCCCAACAAGAAGCTCATTCACAAACTTAAAAACTACTCATGGGACATTCTCAATAATTACAATACAATGCACAAGTCCCAAAAGTGCACAAGCAAAAAGGAATGACAAACTTTTTTTTTCTCTCTCTATATTTTTCTTTTTTTTCTCTTTTTCTCTTTTTTTATTTTTTATTATTATTATTTTTTTGAAATAGTGAAAATACATCAGCTAGATTCTCCACCCAATATTTCTTCTCAATATGCTCTTAAAAATTTTCATTCCCAACCCCCATTCACATCATTGACATTAAGGCACTTTCACAACCCAAGACATGTGAGGGTAAGGCTAAAAGTGTGTGAATAAGGCAAAGGGATAATATATGAGGTGAGAACCAAGAAAAATATATATATAAATATATCACACACTTTATTTAAAAGGCTTCAAGTTGGTTCCTAGGGTAATTCATAACCAAGAAAGGACAAAGAGGCCCAACAATAGCAAAGATGGCCTAGCATCATGTTCAAAGCTTGCAACAACTCATAATATGCCAAGTGAAACGAATGCAAGTCTGTGTGATGAAATTGGTGCATTGGAAACCAAAGTGAAGAATAAAAGAGCTGTGATTATGTGCAACCCCTCAAGAAAAGAATAATAGGCTCAAAAGCTCACCATTAAGGGGTATAAGTCTCCACCTAGTCTAAGAATGCTCAATTAATCAATGTTAAACAAAATCCACTCCTAAGCACATAAACTCTTCTCTATGATAGTAAAAAAAAAATGCACAAGGTCATAACACACTCAATTTGAACTAAATTTCCTATTAAAGCTTGAACAAAACTCATTTATCACTCTCTCACTCAATTCCACAATCAACCAAACCAAAAGAGGCTGGCATATAGGTACAAATGTGCTAAATTCATGTATTCAAGCTTAAGGACGCTCAAAAATTTAAAAATTTTACAATTTTGGCACAGAAAGGTCATCATGCAAACCCTACCCACCAACTTAAAATTCACATTGTCCTCAATGTGAAAACCATGATGCATATGTGAGTCTGTAATGTGCAATAGTGAGCATGATGATGAGCATGAAACAATAACCACAAAAGGCAAAAATAAAAACAAAGCACAAATTAAACCAAGCATGCACCCATTATTCAAGCCACTTAAGGCATCACCCAATACATCCCCCCAACTTAGATTCTTCAGCACTCCCAACAACAACCAATATATATATGAAGTACCAATTGAAAGTGTAAAACTAAATAAAAGGGAGATGAAGGATATTACCTCAAGGCTTCCTTATTTGAAGAAAAAACAAAAGAACTATACAAGTAATATGTTAGAATTAAAGGAAGATAAAAATAAAAGAAAAATAAAACAAGAAGAAAAGAGTTAGTAGAAAGACAAAATAAAAATAAAATGAAAGAAAAGTTAAACTAACAATAAATCAAAAAATAAAGAAAGAAAAATCTAATCTACTAATATACAAGGGTTAATGCAAAAGTAGACTATCCAACTCCTAATCTTTCCCAAGCCTCACCAAATGGTTTTAGGAATAAAATATTCTCCTTGGGCCCAGGAGGTACTGAGAATGAGTGTGCTCCTAGTGCAGAAAACACTAGAAAATGCATGGCTTTGTGGGGATCCTTGAATCTCAAATATGGCCCAAGGTTATATGCATATGTGAACATGGAATGTGGTTGTGTGTTTTCTAGTATCCCATCAACACCTAAGAAGTTAATGCAAACTATCTCTTTAGTTGACACCATTTCCCTAAATGTGTGGTCAGTCTTTGTCAAAACATGTTCAGTTCCCTCAGTAAGAGTCCCAGTTGGGGTGACAGCAAAAAGAGAGGTGTACACCACTCTCACTCTCAAGCCTATCTGTTGAACTCTTAAAGGATGATAAAGAAAATTCACTGTCATGAAATATCCTGTAGGATTAAAGTAGGAACCCAACCATAATTGGAATCATACTACCGCTCAAATATAGGGGTCTCAATAGGTAAGTCATCAAGTGTACTAGCCCCAGTAGGAAAAGATATATCATAAGTGGTCTTAGTGAGTGGTGTGGTAGAACATGATGAAGCTAAACTGACTGGCTCAACAATGTGCTCCCCTGAACCTATATCATCAAAGCTCTCAGAATGAGTATTAGGACTTTCCAAGCTCACTTGTGTTGTTAGAGTGGGATGAGCTTCAAGCTCTGTGGTGGTGTTGGTTGGCATGTCCTCTAAACTCTCAACAGATGAAATCTTGTGCATGTTAGAGTCTACTGGGCATGAGTCAAAGGACCCATTCCCTTCATTATCACACCCATTATTTGAACAATCGCTCCACTCAAAGTCTAAGGTTTTTGAATTAGAATTTTCTCGTGCAAGTAACAAAAAGGCCTAGATTTAGCTATTTTAGCTTCAGTGAGTGGACGAACATAAGGAGATGCTGTGGACTTGAACAATGTATCATCTAATGTAGAGTCAATATGTGTGGAAGTCTCATGTGCACTAAAATCGACTTTTAAGTTAACTTCTTCCCTATGTTGAGTTTGCTCGCAGAGTGACTCAACTTGTGTATTGTTAGATTCAGTAAGCCAATGATCTAGGGGTTCCTCATACTGGCTCTTGGTGAGTAGAGTGGGGTTAGGGCTTGCAATATCCAAATAATTGGACTCCTCACCTACTCTATTTTCTAAGGATTGATCATGAGAATTAAGTGAAGTAGGAGGATGTGGGAAAGGGTTAGTGTGGGTTTCAAGTGAATGAGGTTCAAAACTAGGTTCAAGTTTTTCTTGTGGCTTAGTGTGTTCATAGAGAAATTCAAAAAATGACCATGCCTCTTCTGGGGTAAGGTCAAGAAATTCCCTACCCAAGATTTTATCAAACACTTGGTATAACTCACAAGGTAGAGCCTTATAGAATATACCTAGAATGTACCCTAAATCTAGTCCATGATTTGGGAAAGTTTCTAAAAGGTTTTTAAATCTCTCCCAGCATTTATAAAATACTTCACCCTTCTTAAAACAAAAATTTCTAATTTGAAAGTGAAAAGTGAAGTTTTGAAAATTGGGGAGAAAATTTGCAATAAAATCATTTTGTAACTCTTCCCAAATATTAATGGACCAAGTAGCGGCACGACACCAATCATCGACTACTCCACATAATGATAATGGGAAAAAATTATACTTAAATGTGTTATCTATGTAACCACTCGTGCAATAGAAACAAACTGACTCAAAACATTCTAAATGAACTCTAAGGTCCTCATGTTGAAGTCCATAAAATTTAGGTAGCATAGAAAAAGTTTCTAGGCAAAATTCAATTCCATAAATGTTGCCTAAATAACTAATGAGTGGGTGAATGGTGCCTGGTGAACTAGAATTATAAGGAAAATAATCCATGTTCAAATTGTTTTTTGAGGAAATAGTAAAACAGTAACCTAGGGTTATCCTAATAAATCAAAACTAAGTTCCCTGGCAACGGCGCCAAAATCTTGACCGCTTCTAGATAGTGCGTCTAAACTAACCCCCAAGTGCAAGGGTGTGCGGTGTAGTTTTAACTCGGTGAGTCCAAGGTCGAATCCACGGGGAACTATGAGATTGAACACTAAGATTTTCTAAGTTCTTCTACCTACTGGTTTTGTTTTAAAAATAGGAAAAGAAAAATTTATGTTGGGTTTTGAAAAGTGTTGATTACTAACTGCTAAATAAATAAAATAAATAGCAACAATTAAATTAAACTAAAACGAAAGCAATAACACTACGCATTCAAGATAATTTGCAATTCTTGATTCAACTTTCAATTCTGGGTAGCTTACGACTTCACTATGGGATGTGTTGTAATACTTGCGTTAAAACCTAAGTTAGGATTTGTTTGAAAATTATTGAGGAAGTTTTAATCAAAAGTTTTCACCAGTGATTACAGAGAATATAGTCAAAAACTTCTATTTTCGAAGGGTTCTCAAACAATCCTATTTGAATTTGGATTCAAATCCAATTTTTCTAGTTTATCCAAAATTATTAAGAAAGTTTTAATCGAAAACCTTTACCAGTGATTACAGAGAATATAGTCAAAGATTTTCGTTTTCGAATATTTCTGAAATAAACCAATTCAAATTTGGATTCAAAATCTGAATTTTCAGTTTTTCAAAATTATTAAGAAAATTTTAATCGAAAACCTTTACCAGTGATTACAGAGAATATAGTCAAAGGTTTTCGTTTTCGAAAGTTTTTTGAAAGAACTGAATTAGGTTTTAAAAATTGTAGATCCCCACGCATGAGTTTTTGCAAACCATGCGAAGGTCTCTACGCACATCCTATAGATCAGAGTAACCTACCATTCCTTGATTCGTTGAGTTAAGAACTAGGGTTTTACGCTAACATAACTTTAAACGAAATAAAATCAATCATCAAACACATATTTAAAGGATCTAAAGAATAAGATGAAGAAACAATATTATTAAAATGAAGAACGAAAGTAAACATACTCTGAAATCAACGCTGAAACGGAGTATTAAACGACTACGGCTGTAACGAAAACTACGAAGGCTTCGAAGATCCGTAAAAGCATTACACGAACATTAAAACTCTCTAAAAACTATCTAAAACTCTAAAAAGAATGGAAAAACTAAACTAACGCTATGTAAAACTAAACTATGGCTCCTCTTTTGGTCGGCCATGTTGCAGAGGTTATAAAGAAATTGCAAGGAAAACCCTAAAAGACGGAATTAAGCCGCGCGTGCATAACACACTGTGGTCCAGACCGTCTAGCAGGGGGTCCGGACCACAGAAACTTTGCTCTTCAAGTTCTACTTCTCATTTGCTGCTTCTGATAGCTTTCTGTCCTCAACTTTCAATACGATTTTGACCTTGAAGATGATGGATTCAGGCTTCGACTAAAACACAAAAGTTGTAGCCTTTTGAGTCTTCTTTCCAACCCAAAAAGAATCAGGTCAATCCGAGTTGTGAGTGAAAAGATATGGTCAAAATACTGACAAGGTGTCAAGCTGGAACTTCAGCTGCACACCACTTCAACCATCTTGAACTTCGGACCATTTTTCTCTCCTCGGTAGCCACTTTCATCGCTGCTAATCTCACTTATTTTGCCCTTTTCCCTGCAATTAAGAAAATAATTACTATAAGTAATAAAATAATGATAAAACTTCAAAATAAACTACTTAAACGCATTAATAGCTATGCAAAAGTGGAGTTTGTAATTACACTTTTCAAGTGTAATCACTTACGTAGCTTTAACGTTTCTAAACTATTGTGCAGGTATAAGGCTTAGCTCTAAGTTAGCGTTTTACGCTAGGGTGATCGGAGTCAAGCCTTCTGCTTGAACTACCTACGTACCTTGTTAAGGGATGAAATCTATGTAACTCTAACCAAAAAGACAGTTAGCGCCTGGCACATAGCTGTGGAAAGAGCATTGCTTCAGAGGAAAGGGATTAGTTAGCGCATCGCACATAACTGGAGATAGAGTTTCACTCCACTAGGGAGTTCAACTCAAGGGTAAAGAAAGTTAGCACCTATCATGTAACTGTGGAAATGGAGCTTCGCTCTAGGGAAGCACCTAATGCATATGGGTCCTTCCCTAATGCATGTGGGTGATTGTCTATTAATTGGGAAAGGAACTCAGTTTAGATCGAGAGCTCAGCTTCTAGTGATGATGATCAAGTCTATGCAAATGGCCTAGGAGCCTAATGTGATGTGAGTGATGCAATTATGATGATCAGGTAAGCTATAGACATGCTAAATGTGATGACAGTTTGAATTCTAACATGGATGACAGTTCAAGGATGCATATCAGCTATATCTAAGAAAGTCATGGCTTAAAAACCATTGACTTAGCCAACCCTAAGTCATTTCTAATTTTTGGAGCCTCGCACACTCAAGTGAATTTGATTTCTAAGTCTGTGTTAACCCTAATAGGCGTGTGTTTGCATGTCTGGACGTGTTCTAGCATGTTAAAGTATGTGTCGATATGTCAAAACATTGGTGCATGGCATGTCATAGTATGTGGCAGCATGATAAATGATATCCTAACATATTATACTATGATGTGGGATGATGACAAGACATGTTATCATGGTATAGCATGATGATAGTGTGGCATATCATAACAATGTGGCATATTAGCATAATATAGGATTACAATGACATGGTAAACATGGCAGGAATGATAGGGCATGATTAAAATGATATTCGATATGGCTTGGCATAATATATTGATGCTATGACATGGCATGACATGGTATTATAATATGGTATAACATAGTAGAATAATGTTATAGTATGGTATGGCATGTTAGTATGATGTGGGCATGTCATATGCATGACTAACGCAGACTTTTTCTAGAGAGAAAATTTTACCAACGCAGACTTTTTCTAAAGAGAGAAGCTCTAAGCTCTAAGCTCTGGATTAAGAGCATTGAACGCCAGGTGTGGTATGAATGAAGAATAAGAAGGGAAGGCGCTTCTTTATAGAAGTTTTTTAGCTGATCAAGTGTTTTGCTCATTCAAACGGGCAAAAAGGATTACTCATTTTGTCGAGCAAACCATGGTTGTTTTGCAATCATTTTTGCCCAACAAGATGAGCAAACAAGTCGACAGTGTCACGGGTAAAGATGTTTGCAAAACAAGTTGGCAGACAAGTTTGTAATTCAAGGCAGGCAAAAAAGTTTACTAAAAGCCTATTTGGCAACCAAAATGGCAGCTAGGTCAAAATGGGGGCCATTTTGGCCAAGCCCCTGGCTTGTGCCATGTTCGGCGAAGTTCGAGTTTTGTCCCAATATGTTTGAGTCATTCTAAGACCTTTGGCGTAGTTTTTGAGAACTTTTGGGACCTTCCGGTAATTTTTGGTGAGAATTAAACCAATTAGGTCAAATTTTGGTTCAATTTGGATTCTAGGACCAAGTTATGTCTATTTGAAAATTGTTACTCAGAAATGGGTTGAAACGAAGATAGGGTCAGACAATTCTTTAACTTAACCCCTTGAGGCACCACCCGGATGACTCCTCCTACCATTTTTGGGTGTGAGAAATCCAAAAATGTGATCGGTGAGACTTCGGTACACCTTTATGAATCTATAAAAAATTAACAAATTTTGCAAAGGAATCAGTTGAAAGATCTCCTAAGGTTTGACTTGGCCAGACTTAGCTATGCCATTACCTCTGAGAATAAACCCTCAACATTTTTATGTAATTAAGGGCATTCTAACTTCGTCTGGATGCTCAAATTATGTCTAGTGCACTGGCAGCTTCCTTTTTATCAATTGGAGCTATTTTAGGTCGGTAGAGCCCGGATGACCTCTAGAGTGGTATTTTGGTTGTTCTGAACCCACTTTTATGTCCTCTAGCATGTCCTGGGATGTTATGTATCTTATTCCCTATTTCTAGCTTGATCTAGGCATTTCAGTTGATATAGGCATTTGGGTGTGTCAATAAAGGTCATTTTTGATTTCTGGATCGAATTGATCCTTGACTTTGGATTTTAGCTCTTTTGTTAATATTGGAATTATTTTTTGGTGTCTTGGACATGTCCATGCAGTTTGGTAGCCTTCTATTGTGATCTGGGTCTTCAGCTTGGCTTCTCTCTAACTCTAAGGGATATAAATAACATTTTGCTGGTTGTTTACTTTTTGTCAAATTTTAGCGCTTCGATACATCCTACGATTAAGAAAACTTAATCAGTAGAACACAATTTAGCTGAAAGAATTAAACACTGTAAATATTAAATGAGGGGGCAAAATTGGGGTGTCAACACTAATTTGGATCTTATTCTTTTATGCATATAATGAAGCTTACCGAGACTCCTTTGCTCAAAGATCGATGGCCTTCAACGTACCTTGATTGAGGAAGAAAAACAAAAAGGTGGTTGACGAGGAGGCCCCCGCTAAGAAGAGGCCTAAATTCGCAGTTAGTGGGAATTTTGATGATAAGGCTCATATCCTCGACCCTTAAGCAACTGGGGATGATCTAGTGATTGTGCTCTCTTCTTTATCATGAGATACATCAGGAGGTTCAACCCCTCAAACAAATCCTACTATTATCACCCCTAGATTCTCTAGTTTGATCGACAACCCTAAACTAGCTTGGGAGAAGTCTATGAAACTGATCGTTGATGATGAGACTACGAGGCCGCAAGGTTGCATAAGCTACAATCTTGCCCGAGACTTGAATCATGATGTCATTAGGGTATGAATCTTATTTACCAAGTTTGCTGTTTCCTTTTTCATTACTCAGTTACTAATGTTCCTTTGTTATCCTACACAGGCACTTACTCAATCTACTGTCCTGGCCTCTTGGCTATATGACAGCCAAAGCCCAAGTTTTACTGGATAAGAAAACAATTGAGACATTGTAGACTGAAGTAGAAATCATCAAAGCAAAGAGTTTGACTACCTCATTTGCCAAAGAGGTTGCTGTGGTCGAGAAGGAGGACTCCGAGGAGCAAAAGAGACTAAATTCGAAAATAGAGGAGTTGAGGAAGGATTATGAAGCTGAGCTGGCTTAGAGAGTTGAAGCCACGAAGAAAGTCATTAGGTTGACTGAGAAGTGCAAGAAGGTGGAGGAACAAGTTGCAAGTGCAGTCAAAAAGTTTAAGGAAAGCGATGAATTTCAAGATTTGCTAGAGCCTGTTTTCCTCTAAGCTTTCAACATTGCCTGGCAGCAAGCCTCCCTACTATACCATGATCTGGACTTCTCTAGCTTGAACCCGATCGATGAGGAGGTGATTGAGGTGGTTGTAGATGGCCAAAGGGGGGATAATGCTGAAGACACTCAATCCAAAGATCCCTTTGTCTGATCTGACTCAAATATTCCTTTCTTCTTCTCTTGGAAACCTTTGAGCTAGCCCAAACAAACCCTTATTTTGTTGATGTAATATACTCTTTAACTTTTTGATATATGCAAATGACTCATATCTTACTTCTATTTAGATGGTTATATGAATCTCTTTCTCTTTTGTAAGTATCATCTTTATGTGACTTGGTCTTCTATGTCGAACTTACACTTTGCTCGGTACTACCGATCGGGTGGGATATTCGAGCAGGATGTTTATGCTGCTTGATCTTGGGAACTGAGTAAAATCTTTGTTCTGCTCGGTCTCATGAACCGAGTTGGACTTTTTTTACCTTTTTTTAGGCATTAGCCATGTAAGCCATCTTAGCATTGCTTAGTCTTGATGACCGAGTAGGATCTATTTGCCTTTTTTAGGCATTGGCCACATGTGCCATCTTCGCGCTACTTGGTCTTGTGAAGTGAGTAGGATCTTTGCTCTACTCAGTCTCATGAACTGAGTAGGATTTCTTTACCTCTTTTAGGCATTAGCTACATGAACCATCTTTGTATTGCTCAATCTTGTGAACCGAGCAAGATCTCTTTGCCTTTTTTAGGCATTGGCTACATGAGCCATATTTGCGTTGCTTGGTCTCATGAACTGAGTTGGATCTTTGTGCTACTCAGTCTCGTGAACCGATTAGGATTTCTTTGCCTTTTTTAGGCATTGGCCACGTAAACCATCCTTGTGCTACTTTGTCTCACAAATCGAACAAGGTCTTTGTGCTACTCTGTTATGTGAACCGAGCAGGATCTTTACTTTGCTCAGTCTTATGAACCTAGTAGGATCTCTTTGCCTTTTTTAGGCATTGGCCATGTGAGCTATCTTTGTATTGCTCGATCTTCTAAAATGAGCAGGATCTTTGCTCTACTTGGTGTCGCGACTAGATCCACACGCTAGGGTTGATTAACGTGGGTCATAACTCTTTATTATGGCATAGTGCTCTGAGATCACCCAAATGTGAAAAACTATATTTTGTTTGAAATAGGGCCTTGATTACAGACCAAGAGTCGCCACCTCACACTCTCAAAATGGGCGTGTCAAGAAACTTGAGTTTTAATTATGATTATGTTTTTGAAATTGTGGTAAATGGCCCCTTTCGTTGACCCTCGACTAGTCTATGCAATCAGAGATAGTGGGTCTGGGGGTTCGACAACACACAGAAACCATTATGCTTGGATACCTAGGGATATCCAGAGTCCCTTTCCACTCTTTTGCAATTATGATCTCATAATAGAATACTTTGGTTTATAATGACCATTACATACAACTTATGAATGCGAATGATGTATAAAATTTGAGGTGGTTGAGCTTAGTTCATGGGTGCAGGTGTAGTATAATGTCTACCTGTGTCGCAATAATGCACCCTAAGGGGTTCATAGAGTTAGATGTATGGACTTATGTAGTCCTTATGGATAAGTGTGGGTGTGCGCGTTGAGAAATAGTAAACATTGAAGATGGTTTGTAAAGACCAGAGTGACCGGGCTCAAGTTATATGCTCGAGCTACCTACGTACCATGAGAAGTGATTAGGTCGACGTAATTCAGACCTAAGGTGGTCTGAACTAAGTGTTTATGTGATGATAGACGTGTGTGAGCCTTACTCCAAGTGTGGGTTACGCCTCGTGCAGATGGTCTATGAAGATTGTAGAGACCGCACTCAAGCTATCTACTCGAGCTGCCTACATACGCATCTAAGGGATCAGTTTGATGCAACTTTGGTACAGTGCCTAGTGCAGGTGTGATTTGCAAAAGGTGCATGAAAAGGTGACTGATAGGGTCAGTACTGAATACAGGATCAATATGAAAGAGCCTCACTCCAGAGATGGAATAAGGAAAAGAAAGAGCCTAGCTCTAGATATGGAGGAGGAGTGATTGCCTTTGTATTGTGAGAGTCTTCCTCTATAATTAAAATGAAAGTTAGTGCCTTGCACATAACTTTGGGAAGAGAGTTTCGCTCCAGATGATAGTTAGCACCACATGCTTAATTGGAACATAGAGCTTAGCTCCAAATGAGAGAGAATAGTTAGTGCCTAGCACATCACTAGAGGAAAGGAGCCTGGCTCCACTGGGGAAAGGATAGTTAGCACTGGTGCATAACTGAGAAATAGTTAACCAAAGAAAGAACCTTGCTCCAAACAAGAAGGATGGCTAGTAACTAGCATGTAACTAGGAAATGGAGCCTTGCTCCAACGAAAAGACAGTTAATGCCTTATATTTAACTAGGAAAAAGATACTTGTTCTAAGGTAATGCTTTGCGCTGGGGTGACTGAATTGAAGCCTTCTACTTGACTAACCTACGTAGCCTAGGTACCCTATTAAAGGATCAGGTCTACATAGCTCTAATTTCAATCTAAATTATGGTGTAGGTGTAGAGCTTAGCTTTAAGTTAACATTTCACACCGTGATGACCAAACTCAAGCCTTCTGCTCGAGCTGCTACATACCCTATCAAGGGATTAGGTATACGTAGCTCTAATTCTAATTAAACTATGGTGTAGGTGTAGACCTTAACTCCAAGTCAACATTTCACACTGTGATGACTAGACTCAAGCCTTCTCCTCGAACTGCCTACATACCCTGTTGAGGGATCTGATCTACATAGCTCTAATCTAAAAAGACGGCTAGCGCCTTGCACGTAATTGTGGAAAAGAGCTTCACTCCAAATGAGAGGTAAACAACTAGCGCTTAGCGCATAACTGGAGGAAGGAGCTTCACTTTGATGAGGAGCTCAACTCTTAAAGATGCGCTTAGCACACTTTAACTTAAGACTGACTTATATGCCAAGCTTGTGAATTGTCCCTTGTTGGCAAAGACTTGGAGAGCTCCTTGGGCATAATATCTTGGAACTCCTCAAAAACTTGAAGTATAGACTTTGGGGTGGGGCCCTGATCAACATCATTAGGGCTCTCTCTTAGTGTGGCTACATAGGTGGGCTCACCTCCTCTCACACCCCTCTTTCTTCCTTGTGGGATTTGTCGATGCCAAGAATGCTTTGCTAGGAGAATGGAAGTAGGGATTTAATCCAGCCCCTTAAGCTACCTTGTTACGACTTCACTCCAGTCATTAGCCCTACCTTCGGCATCCCCCTCCTTACGTATCTATCATTTGGGAAAGAAACTCAGCTCAGATCAAGAGCTCAACTCTTGATGATGATGATTAATTTATGCAAAGGGCCTAATGTTATGTGAGTGATGCAGTTGATAAGATCAAGTATGTGTTGATAACTTATATTCTATCATAGATAGCATTTCAAAGATGCATGTCAGATATATCTAAAAGGAATTCATGACTTAGAAATCATCGGTTTAGCCAACCTAAGTCATTCCCAGTCTTTAGGACCTCACTCACTTAGGTGAATGCTCTGGATTGATAAGCCTAGTAGGTATGTGTTTGCTTGTTTGGATGTGTTCTAGCATGTCAAGGTAAGTGCTGATATGTCAAAACATGGTACATGACATGTCATAGTATGTACTAACATGGTAAATGATGTCCCAGTATGTCAAGGCATGTGCCGATATGTTAAAACATAATGTATGGCATGTCATAGCATGTGCCAGCACAATAAATGATAATATGACATGGAATGGCATGACAGACATGGTATTATGAAATGGTAGAATGATGTTATGGCATGGTAATATGATATGGACATGTGATTTGTATGATGTCTGGAATTTTATAGAATTATCTCGGGTAAAAAATCCAGTCAATATCATCGAGTACAACCCAGTCTTGAATTATGTTTCGAATATCTTTCATTGAAAAAGAATTTTATGTACACAAATAAAATTATTCTATTCTAATTATGCAAACAAATTGAATTGAAAGAGAATAAAAAATTTCTAGAGAGAAAATTATACCTAATGTGAAACTTAAGAGAGAAAAAGCCTTTAATTCTTCCAATGATCTTCAGAACACCCCTAGTGGTTGGCTTTAGGGAAGAAGAAGAGAGGGAGGTGGGTGGGATGGTGGAACTGAGAAGGGGAGGCCCCCTATTTATAAAATTTTTAACCTGATCAATTGTTTTGCATAACCCAACGAGCAAAAAAACATTACTCGTTGTGTTAGGCAAACAAGTTTCCATGATAGAGCCTGCAAACATCTTTGCCAAGCTTGTTTTGTAACCTATTTTGCTAAACAGGATAGGCAAACAAGTTTGCATAACACCACAAGTGAAAATGTTTGCAAAAATGAAGTGGGTAGAAACTTTTGCAATTCAAATGTAGGGCAAAAAGCTTGCCACAATGCTATGTGGCAAGTAATATGGTGGCTAGGCATAGTTTGGGGCCAATTTAGCCTTAGGCTATGGCTCAGGCCATGATTTGCAAGGTTTGGGTTTTACCTGCAAAGATTCGGGCAATTCTAAAACCTTTGGCACAGTTTTCAAGAGCTTCTAGGAATTGTTGGGCACCTTTTGGAGTGAATTAAACCAATTAGGTCAAAATTTGGTTCAATTTGGATTCTCCAGGACTAAGTTATGTCTGTTTGAAAATTATTACTTAGAAATGGGCTGAAACGGAAGTAAGGTCAGCCAATCTTTTGACTTAACCCCTGAAGGCACCACCAATCTGACTATTCCTACCATTTTTTGATATGAGGAATCCAAAAATGCCATCGATGGG
This sequence comes from Vitellaria paradoxa, assembly GCA_019916065.1. Classification (NCBI taxonomy): domain Eukaryota; kingdom Viridiplantae; phylum Streptophyta; class Magnoliopsida; order Ericales; family Sapotaceae; genus Vitellaria; species Vitellaria paradoxa. The sequence continues at coordinate 28,701,887 of CM034242.1, forward strand.
ACTCTAGTACACTTTTTTGAATTTATTAAAAATTAACAAAATTTGTAAACGAATTAACAGAAGGACCTCCTAAGGTTTGACTTAGTCAGACTTACCTATGCCATTACCTCAGGAAATAAACCCCTAACATTTTTGTGCCATTTGAGGGCATTCTGACTTCATCTAGATGCTCAAATTGTGTTTAGGGTGCCAATAGCTTCTTTTCCATCGGTTGGAGCCATTTTGACTCAGCGGAGCCCGAACAACCTCTGGAATAATCTTTTGGCTATTTTGAGCCTACCTTTATGTCCTTTGGCATGTCCTAGGATGTTGTCTATATTCTTTCTTGTTTTCGGCTTGATCTGGGTATTTCGGTTGATGTCGTTCTTTGAGTGTGTCAGTAAAAGCCATTCTTGACTTCTAGATTGAATTAATCCTCAACTCTAGACTTTGACTCCTCTATTGATGCAGGGATCCTTAATTTGGACATCTATGTAGTCTGGTGGCCTCTACCTTAATCTTGGTGTTCAACTTGGCTTCTCCTTAACTCCACGGGTAGAATCGACATTTTGCTGATTGTTCACTTTTTGTTGAATTTTGGCACTTTGACAAATCCTATGATTAAGAAAACTTAATTAGTAGAGTACCATTCAACTAAAAGCATTAAATGCTGTAAATATTAAATGAGGGGGCAAAATTAGGGAGTGTTATTCATCTAAAAGCATTAAATGCTGTAAATATTAAATAAGGGGGCAAAATTAGGGAGTGTTATTCAACTAAAAGCATTAAATATTGTAAATCTTAAATGAGGGGGCAAAATTAGGGTGTCAACACTTGGTCTCGTGAACCATACATGATCTCTATATGCCGCTCAAACCATTTATCATGGAAATTTGCCAAAGTGCTGAATTCCATTAATAATCTTACAGAAAATTACAATCGTTTTCTTTCTCATACATAGTACTTTCGTAAATTCTCTGCATGCCATAGATAAGGTAACTCTCTTTCGCTGAGGATCTTTAGTCTATAAGTTTCTTTCCAAGTAAAGCCAACCATTTTTTAAGGTCTTTCCCAATTCAGCCTCAACTTTCCTTCTTGAGTATTTTTTGTTGACTAGTTTACATTTTTCAACACTGGATCCTCAAACTCAAATTCTCTCAGGTGAGCTCTAGAATTATGGCCTTAGCGTATTTCCTACTAATAGGATGCCATTCTGATTGCAGCCTCCAACCTTTTTTCTTCCAACAAATGAATCTCCTTGTTCATAACCTTATCGTTTTCTTTCAGATTAAAATTTTGTAACCTCTGGCTAAGGAGTCTGAACTCGACTGAGAACGGTACTTCTATACCGAATGTGAGGGAAAATAGGGTATGCTCAGTAGCAATCTTCTCAGTCATTTTATACATCCATAGAATATTCAGTAACTCATCTGCCCATAAACCCTTAGCTTTATCCAACTTTGTCTTGATGATCTTAAGGAGGGACTTGTTTGTGACTTCCACTTGGCCATTGGCTTGAGGGTGTTCTGATGATGAATAATGATGATTGATGCCAAATTTTTTGCACATATCATTGAACTATTTTCCTTCAAACTATTTGCCATTGTTTGTAATCACAACCCTCGGAATTTAGAAGTGACACACTATGGTCTGCCACAAAAATTTTCTCATGTTTTGCTCAGTAATGGTCAGTAATGCTTCTACCGCTGCCTATTTGGTAAAATAGTCAATGGCAACTACTACAAAACAATCCCACTATGTCAATCCCACATTTAGTGAAAGGCCATAGACTTTGGATCAATGTGAGTTCATAAGCCGATTTATCGTGGAATGTTAGTAAACTTTTAGTATTTATCATATTTTTTCATGAATTGCTGAGCATCTTTTTCAATGGGGGGCTAATAGTAACCTGCCCTCAAAACCTTTTTAGTTATAGACCTTGATAAAAAATGATTACCACAAGCACCCTCGTGATTTCTCTCATGATACAGTCAACCTTTTACTCTGTTACGCATCTGAGCAATAGAGAAGTATGCCCCTCCCTTTTATATAGGATTCCATTCATTAGAAGATACTTGCTTGCTTAGTACTGGATCCTCCTTCCTTCATTTCTATCATCTAGCAAAGCCCATTCTCCAAATACTCCCTGATTAGCTTTGCCCATTCAGCTTTATCTTTGATCTGGTTTATTTTTGATGTTTAGATGCTCAGGGAATTTAGTATCTTAATTAGCACATCTGCATTTGTTTCCCCCGAGGATGCGATTCTAGCTAGTCTGTTTGCTTTCTCATTTAACAACCTTGGTACTCTTTGTAATTAGAACTTAGAAAAATTTCTGATCAGACTCCTAGCCATTTGATAGTACTTAACCATGTTTTATCTTTTTATCTTATAGTCTCCCTGCACCTACTCCACCACCAATTGTGAATCGCTCCGTGCTATTATCTGCTCTACCCATATTCATCGAGCAATTGAAAGACCAGCAATTAGTGCCTCATACTCGACTTTAGTATTTAAGGTAAGAAACTTGAAATGGAAAGTATATTCTATCTTATGTCCATTAGGAGAGACAAGAACTATACCTACAATGCTCAATCCCTGGGTTGAAGATCAATTAACATAAAGTATCCTTATAAGCTTAGCATCTTCATCCTCGTGCGGGTTATTTGAGGGGTAGTAAATTTAGTGATGAAGTCCTTAGCAGCCTAATCTCTTATTACAACTCACGGTCGGTACTAAATGCCAAACTACCTCAGCTCAACTAGCCACTTCACAAGTCTTTTAGAGGTCTGTGGCTTATGCAAAATGTTTTTCAAGAGTTGACTAGTAAGTATCACGATTGTGTATACTTGAAAATAAGCCCTAAGACGCCAAGTAATGGTTATCGGAGCAAGAGCCATCAATTCTAATTTAGGGTATCGCTCCTTTGCTCCTGGAAGGGCCTTACTCATGTAATAAACTAGTTTTTGCACTCTTTTTTCTTCTCGAACAAGCGCAGAACTCACTGTTGTAGCTAAAACTAAAAGATACAGGTAGAATTTTTCTTTTAGGTCGGTCCGATTAAGCAATGGGATTGACTCTAGGTATTGTTTTAGCTATTGACAGGCAGTGTCACCCTTTTTAATCCATTCAAAGGCTTTTCTCAGAATGTTGAAGAAAAGGTAGCACTTATCTGTTGATCGGGAAATGAACCTGCTTAGTGCTGCTACCCTGCCAGCCAGTTTTTGTACTTCTTTCTTAGTTCTCGAGGGTTACATCTCCATTATAGCTCAGACCTTCTCTAGATTGGCTTTAATTACTTGGCTGGACACCAAATGCACATTTAGCTAGGTTCAACTTCATTTTATATTTTCTCAACGTATTGAAGGTCTACAATGTAAGAATCAGCCTTTCTGCTCTTGATGAGCATATCATCGACATATACTTCAACATTCCTCTCAATTTGGGTTTTAAACATTATGTTCACTAACTTTGATATGTCGCCCTTGCATTCTTTAGGACGAATTGCATGACATCATAGCAATACAGACCTCGGTCTGTAATGAATCTAGTGTGTTCCAGGTCATGTGCAATCATTCTAATTTGGTTGCAACCCGAAAAGGCATCCATGAAGGCTAGTAGCTTATACCCCGCCGTAGAATCCACTAACAAATCAATTGTAGGTAAGGAGAAGCTGTCCTTCGGGCACGCTTTATTAAGGTTGGTGAAGTCAACGCATATTCTTAACTTTCCATTTGACTTACCATGACCACATTTGACAGCCAAGTAAGGTACTGAACTTCTTGAATAAATTTTGCTTTGAGCAACTTGTCGACCTTTTATGCGATCGCCTCATTCTGCTTGGGGGAGAAGATTCTTCTTTTCTGCTTCACTGGTTTAGCCCCTGAGAAGATATTCAAGTATTGTGCTACCATTTTGGTTTCATGCTTGGCATGTCTTTATGGGACTAAGCAAAGACATCCACATTATCCACCAGAAATTTGCTCAGCTTATCCTTCAAGTGCTTCAGCGGTTCCTGACCCTATTTTAATAGTTCTGCCCTGGTCAAGGGTGCCAATCGTAACATCTTCCAATTTGTTCACCAGCTCTGCCATTTTTAGTTCTTCATCATTCGTGACTTCTAGCTCTTCAACCATAAGTATTTCCCGACTCGTTTCCTCTTTCAATAAGACATATAGCATTCCTTTGCCGCATTCTGGTTGCCCTTCACATAACCTACACCATTCTCCATTGGGAATTTGACCTTCAAATGATAAGTAGGTGTGACTACCTTGAACTGATTCAAAGATATCCTCCCCAAAATGGTATTATATGCCAAAGGGCAATCTATCGTCAAGAAGTTTACTTTTTTTATCGCCTAGTGTGGTTCATCTCTCAGAGTTACTAACAACAGAATGGAGCCAAGTGGGGTCACTTGGTCTCCTGTGAAGCTCACCAAAGGAGAAGAGACTAGTTAAAGTGTTTCATTTTTTATCTACATTTTTTTGAATCTTGCCAATATAAAATATTCGCCGAAATCCCATTATCAACTAAGATTCTCCAAATCTTAAAATTTACAATTATTGCTGAAATAACAAGGGGGTCATCGTGGGAGTTGGTATACTTCAACTACTTCATCCTTTGTAAAGGTGAATCAGGTGGGACTTTGCTTTGGATTTCTTGCTCCGGTGGTCAACTATCATGACCTCTCTTTCTCGGTTAGCTTCCCAAGCGTATTTCTTCTTCGTTGTAGAAGACTCAGCTCCTGTTGCAAATCCTCCTGTGATAACCCTTATTTCTCCAATTGGTTATTGATTTTATCTGGCCCGTTGGGGCTTCTTCATTCGGGGCTCCTCCGAAGAAGGTTTCTCTCTCAACCCCCCTATTTTGCTCCCAAGCAGCTACAAATCTACTAAGTCTCCGTTGTTGGATTAGTTCTTCCACCTACCTTTTTAGATCAAAACGGTCGTCTATATCATGTTTATGATCTCTGTAGAGCCGGTAGTACTTCGCTCAGGATCTCTTATCTGTTGGTGTCTTCAACTTTGTTGGCCATCTCAAGGCTGGGTCATTCTGAATTTTATAGAAGACATCCTCTAATATAGTGTTAAGGGGAGTAAAGTAACAGTCAAGGTCAGCATGTCATCCCCCATCTCACTATGGTCTTCCCTTAGATTTATGATTCTTTGAGCTTCTCATGTCCTGAGTATCTCTAGACTCGTTCAACCTTTTCTTATTTGCTTTGGAGCTACCAGCTCCATTAGTCTCTCACTTTGCCCCCATGGCATCCTTTTCATTAATGTGCTTCTGAACCTGAAGCATGAGCTCAACTATATCAGTAGGGGTTTTTTTTACTAGTAAGGCTATGAATCTGAGTGTGCTCAAGCTGCTCATAAATGTTGTGACAGCCACTTTGTCATCCACCACATCTACCTCCAAGATTTCTTTGTTGAACCTCCCCACATAATCTCTGAGGGTCTCATCTTTGCCCTGCTTGATTATTAAGAGGTGGCTAGTCTCCTCTGCCTCTACCCTCCAATGAAATGTCCTGCAAAGAGTTTGTTGAGTTGAGCAAAATAAATAATCGTACCCGATTTGATCTTGTTAAACCACATCTTCATAGGGCCTTTAAATGTCATCAAGAAGGCTCAGTACATAATTTCATTAGGGTATCCTTGTGGTGCATCAAAGTTTTGAAAGTCTCTAAATGATAAAGAGGTTCCTCTGAACCATCAAAAGAATCTATAGTAGGCATTTTAACTTCAGAGACAAAGGATAAGCCATTATTGCTTGAGAGAATGGTGAGTTAGTTTTGCCAATCAAATCATCCACCATATTGGATGCTCAAATAGCTATAAGAACACCTTGCATTTGAGCCTGCATGGGCCCTTATCAGTTCTTCCCAAAGGTTAACATTTGCCTCCTTCACACTAGCTGCTTTAGTCCTGATACATCAAGGTGGTTACTTGTCACTTCTTTAGCACCGACCATCCTAGACTCCTTTGGTCAAACCTCATTTGGTTGTCTACTGGGGACCTCATTTTCCCATACAATGCCACCTTCATTCATGCTGTCAGCTGGCTAAAAGTGCTAATTTGAACTCCTAAGTGGAAGAATGTGCAGTGTAGTATTTACTTAGTGAGATAAAGGCAGTATCCACAGGGAGTGCTTTGTTGAAAATTTTAAGGAAAACTTAGATTTGAGAAGTCTTTTCAAGTTTAAAGCTAACCTTCAGAAAGAATGATTGATTTTGATTTAAGCATGAAATTGTGAAAGTTTTTGAAAGGAAATCTTATAAAATATGTTTAACAATTGAAAGAAAAACACAAATAATTTAAACTACTTAACAACTTAAAAACTTAAAATGAAAGAACTTGGTTTTGTTAACGAAATGAAAAACTTGGTTCCAAAACATTTTGATTGTACTATGAAAAGTACAATCGTAAATCTTAATTTGTGGCTTGTTGGGTAGATTTATATTCTAAAAAGATAAGAAAGTGTTTTTAAATGCATTTATGAGAAATTCTTGTGAATTGCAAGTGTTTGGGACTAGAATGACTAAAGTTGGATCAAAATGGAAGAAATCAAGAAAGTGGTTCGAACACATGTTCGAAGCACCTGTTGTTCAAACCAATGTTCTAACCACAGAAGGCACAACAGAATAAGCAGCAACAAAAATTGGCTACGTGTGGAGAAAGTGGTTCGAACCTTTCCACAGGTTGTTCGAACCTTGGTTAGAACAACAGAAGCTGACGCATACTAAGAAGTAAAGAAATTGACTAAGGCAAAGTTGTTTGAACCTTTGTTCGAACCACATGTGGTTCAAACCTTGGTTCGATGAACAGAAGGATGACAAGCATTAGAAGCTTAAAAGTTTCTAAGTATGGAATTTTGGTTCGAGCCTTGGTTCAAACTAACCCTTATTCAAACATTGGTTTGATCAACATAAGCTGTGCAAGGTCCAACTGGAGAAAAATTGACTAAGTCTTGGAACTTGGTTTGAACCCTTGTTCAAACCATCTGTTTGTTCGAACAGTTGTTCAAACCAACTTGCAAAATGAGGATTCTGTAATTCAGCTTTTGAGAAAGGGGCATTTATGTACTTTCTTATGTTATGTTCCATATATACGAGTGAGGCTGTTTGTAACTGGAGGATGCACACATTCTTTTCAGTTGAAGATTTTCTTTTATAGAGATAGAATTTTAGAGAGAGATAGTGTATCCATCTTCAATTCATTGAATCTTTGTAGCAGAATTTTAGAGAGATAATTTTCTACTGTTTTCTCTTTCCATTATGTGTGAATAGACTTCTCTCTTAGATTCAAGGCAAGTCTCATAGTTGATTTGCAAAAATTTTAAGGTAATGGGCTTAATGTTGAAATCTCATGTGTTAATGGATCAATCTATGTTTGATTTGAATTTATTATTGATTTTGGGTTGAGATTTCAATTGAACTTTGAATTTGTATGGTTTATGGTTTTGCCTATGAATTTCTACTTAGAATTATTATACATCTCTCTTGAATTTGTATGGTGATTGTTAATTTTAGAATTTATAAGTAAAATCTATAGATTATGCATATAAGGTGTTTGATTTAAATTCTTGATTAGATTTTGCTTTTAAATTCCCATTCAAATTAGATTTGGATTGTTCCAAGTGGTTGTATATAAAGAATATCCTCTGATCTACCATTTTGAGGTGTAGATTGAGTAATTGATTGATTGGAATTTATTGTCAATCACTACGAGCTTGTTTTGGATCCAAGGTTTTCTTTAATTTGTTTTCTAAAAATTTTTATCCAAACAACCATTGCTAAAATAAAATTCAAACTCTATCATTCATTGTGGGGCTAAAATTTGCCTAAGACTTTTTTCCAAGAATTGTCTATTCATTGATTTTTGTTAAGGCTCTCTGTGGACACGATTCAGTTCACACCGGTTATTGTGCTTTAATAGACACCCTGCACTTGGGGTCGAGCCAATATTAATACATTGGAATTGAGCAAGCACATTCCAATTGTAGTATATTGATGATTCATTCAATATAATTTTTATAACTCAATCCAAATTTAACAATTGTAAATATGAATAGGATGATATATTATGTAAACCTTAAGAACTTGGTTTTGTTAACGAAATGAAAGACTTGGTTCCAAACCATTCCAAGTGTAGTATATTAATGATTCATTTAATATAATTTTTATAACTCAATCCAAATTTAACAATTGTAAATTTGAATAGGATGATGTATCATGTAAACCTTAAAGATTATAAGTTTACTTTCACAAGAAATAATGGAAATAGGACTCTATTGATTGAGACATGGAAGCTTTGAACCACCTTAACTAACCTTTTTAGGAGAAAGTTATGAAAGGTTTTAAAGCTTTAACATTGATCAATATATATACTTTTGATATTTCTTATTTACGCAAAACATAGTGGATATAAGAATGATTGTTATCAGGTATTTGAAGAACAACTTTGAATAAGACATTGAATCAAACACTTGGACTACAAAAGCCGAGCTTAATTTTAACATCATCCAAGTTGTATCTAAAGATTGTAACAATCAATCCTCCTTTCTTTGTATTAAGAAAACAATTTAAACTTGTAAAACCAACAGCTAGGTTGAATTCATGATCTCAACTAACACTCTTCTTGGTTTGAAACCAAGTAAGAAAACTTAGCAAGACAAGATAAAGGAAAGGAAATTCATTGAAACTAAAAACCTTGAAAACATAGTTTATAGAAAGAGTACTTAAAACAAAATATAAGATTGAAGAACAAGTGTTGAAAATAAAGAACAAGAAAAAGAAAGAGAAGAGGAAAAAAGAAAAAGAGATGTAGAAGAAAATCTTGGCTCACACTCTTTTCCCTCTTTAACTCACTTTCTCTTCAAAGTTACATGTCTTTCTTCTTTCCTTTGGTGTGTATTTAAAGGCATCAATGCCTAATCCACTTGCATGCCACTTGTATGCTTGCTTGTCTAATTTAAATTCTCTACTCTACTTGTCCTACTTGAATTCTTTATCCATTTTACTTGTATAATGTCACGATCGGATCCACGTGTCGGGGTCGACTAGTTAACCCCAAGTCATGAGTCTTTATTGTGACATTATGCATCCGAGATCACCTAAATATTTAAAAAATATGTTTTTTGTTTTGAAATAGGTTCGTGATTATGGAGAGTAGGAGACGCCACCTAACACTTTAAAATGGGTGTATTGAGAAACTCGAGTTTTAATTATGATTTGAAATGTGTTGTTTTATGTCTTTAAATGATGCGATAAATGGCCCTTTTTAATGACTCCCAACTAGTCTGTGTAATTAAAGATAGTGGGTCTAGGGGTTTAGCTATGCATAAAAACTGTTACGCTTGGATACCTAGGAACATCCAAAGTCCCTTTCAACTCTTTGCAGTTGTAATCTCACAATGTAATACTTTGGTTTATGATGATCAATGCACGCAATCCTAAATACAAATGATATATGAAATGCAAGGTGTCCAAGCTTAGCTCATGTGTGCAAGTGTAATGTGATGTTTGCCTATGTGGCAATGATGTATCTTAACATATTTTATATGTTTGGACTTTTGTAGTCCTTATGCATAAGTGTGTATGTGTATTGAGAATGAATATGGTCTATGAAGACTGATGCGACCAGACTCAAGCTATGTGCTTAAGCTGCCTACGCACCCTGTAAAGGGATCAAGTCGACATAGTTTAGACCTAAGGTGGTCTGAGTTAAGTGTTTATGTGATGATAGATGTGTGTGGGAGCCTCGCTCTGAGTGTAGGCTATGCCTCGTGCAGATGGTCTATGAAGACTATGGAGACCACACTCAAGCTATCTGCTCAAGTTGCCTATATACCTTTCTAAGGGATCAGGTCGTCCTAGCTTTAGGATAGTGCCTAGTGTGGATGTGATGTGCAAATAGGCATGATGAGGTCAATGTTGTATACAGGTTTAGTGTGAAGGAGCCTCGCTCCAAGTATAGGATGAGAGAAGGAAAGAGCCTAGCTTTAGGTATAAATTAAGAGTAATCCTCTTTGCATTGTTAGCACCTGGCTCTAAGACTGAAATGAAAGTTAGCGCTTATTGTATAACTTGGGAAGACAACTTCACTCTAGATGATAAAAGACAGTTAGCACCTTGTGCTTAATTGAGAAATGGAGCCTAGCTCTAAATGATGGAGAACAACGCAACTGGAGGAAAGGTGCCTTGCTCCGTTGGGGAAAAGATGCTTAGCACATAACTGGAGAAAAGAAGCCTTACTCTGCTGGGGAAAGGATAGTTAATGCTTAGTGCATAACTGGGAAATGGAGCCTAGCTCTAGAGAAGAGATAGTTAATGCTTTGCATTTAACCATGGAAAAGCTCCTAATTTTAAGGTAGCACCCCGCGCTATGGTGATCGGACTCAAACCTTCTACTTAAGCTGCCTACGTCCTGCTAAGGGATCAAGTCTACGTAGCTCTTAGCTAAGGTGGAATATGGTGTAGGTGTAGAGCTTAGCCGTGAGGGACTTTGCCTGCAGGAGAGTGAAGCTGGAGGTGAAGCAGAGAAGTAATGCCGTCCATCCCACATCACCTAGGTCATGGAAGAAAATGGCATGTATGTAATATTCGATATCCATATACGAACAACGTGTTTTAAAGCCGTGAGGGCACTGGATTCAGTGGGAACTCCAGGGTTAAGCATGCTCCAGTGGGTGCAGTATTAGGAGGGGTGACCTCCTGGGAAGCAGCTTACCAAGTCCAAAGCAGACAATATTGTACTATATGGATGCGAGTCATTTCAAATGGTATCAGAACCAAAACCTAACCGGAAGTGTGGGATCACGCATGGGCCCCGCGTGTGGGGGACCTGCCTGTGAAGGACTCTGCCTGCAGGAGGGTGAAGCAGGAGGCCACGCGGGGACGCGTGCCCTATAAGAGGGGAGGATTGTGAGGGATTATGAGGGACCTACCCGTGAGGGACTTTACCTGTAGGAGAGTGAAGCTAGAGGTGAAGCAGAGAAGCAATGCCATCCATCCTACATTGCCTGGGTCATAGAAGGAAGTGGCATATATGTAATATTCGATATCCATATAAGAACAACGTGTTTTAAAGCCGTGAGGGCACTAGATTTAGTGAAAACTCCAGGGTTAAGCATGCTCCAGTGAGGGCAATACTAGGATGGGTGACCTCTTAGAAAGTAGCTTACCAAGCCCAAAGTGGACAATATTGTACTATATGGATGCGGGTCGTTACATTAGCTCTAAGTCAGCGTTTGACGCTGGGTTGACTGGACTCAAGCCCTCTGCTCAAGCTACCTACGTATCCCGTTAAGGGATCAGGTCTACGTAGCTCTCAATAAGGTGACCTATGGAAAGGAGCTTAGCTTCAAATAAGGAGATAGTTGGCGCTTGGTGTTTAACTAGGGAAAAAAGGAACTAAGCTCCAGATAAGGAGATAGTTGACACTTGGCGCCTAACTAGGGAAAGAAAAGAGCTTGGCTCCAAACAAAGAGATAGTTAGCACTTGGTGCCTAACTAGGAAAGGGAAGGAGCTAAACTCTAGACAAAAAGATAATTGGTGTTCGGTGCCTAACTAAGGAAGTAAAGGAGCTTGGCACCAGATAAGAGGATAGTTAATGCTTGGCACCTAACTAGGAAGGAAAGGAGCTTGGCTCCAGACAAAAGGATAGCTAGCGCTTGGCGAAAGGAGCTTGGTTCCAAACAAGGAGATAGTTGGCACTTGGTGCCTAACCACAAAAGGAAATGAGCTTGGCTCTAAACAAAATGATAGTTAGTGCTTGGTGCTTAACTATGGAAGGGAAGGAGCTTGGCTCCAGACAAGGAAATAGCTGGCATTTGGCACCTAACTAAGGAAGAGAATGAGCTTGGCTATAGACAAAGAGATAGGTGGCACTTGGCACCTGGTTCGGAAATGGAAAGAGCTTGGTTTTAGACAAGGAGATAGTTGGCGCTGGGCGCCTAACTAGGGAACCTAAATAGGGAAGGGAAGGAGCTTGGCTCCAGATAAGGAGATAGTTGGCGCTTGGTGCCTAACTAGATAACGAAATGAGCTTAGCTCCAGACAAGGACATAGTTGGTGCTTAGCGCTTAATTATAGAAGAAAATGAGCTTGGCCCTAGACAAGAGGATAGTTGGCGCCTGGCGCTAACTATGGAAGGAAAGGAGCCTGGCTCTAGATAAGAAGATAGTTGGCGCTTGGCGCCTAACTGTGAAAAAAAAGAAGTTTGGCTCTAGATGAGGAGATAGTTAGCGCTTAGTGCCTAACTATGGAAGGAAAGGAGCTTGCCTCTAAACAAAGAGAGAAAAGTCAGCTCTTGGTGCTTAACTGGAGGTAGGGACTTCAATCTTATGAGAAGCTCAACTTTCAAGGATGTGCTTTGTGTAGGTGAATGACTATCTATCATGTGGGAAAGCATCTTAGCTCATATCTAGAGCTTAGTTCATGGTGATGATGATTGAGCCTGGAAACCTAAGGTGATGTGAGTGATACAATTTCCATGATCAGGAATGTCACTGCATGTAGAATGCAATGACAGTTTATATTCCATCATGGATGACAATTCAAAGTTGCATATTAGATATATCTAGAGGATGTTATAACTTAGAACTTATCGACTTAGCCAATCCTAAGTCATTCCTAGTCTCTAGAGCTTCGCTCACTCAAGTGAATGCTCTGGATTGATAAGCAAATGATTTTCAAATCTATGTCAACCCTAGTGGGTGTGTGTTTGCATGCCTGGATATGCTCTAGCATATCAAGGCATGTGCTTGTATAAAAAATGATGCATGGTATGTTAGAACATGTGCTAGCATGGTAAATGACGTCCTAACATGGTGTAAGATGATGAATGAGCATGGTAACATGAAATAACATGATCATGGCATGGTATAACATGGCATAGCATGGCAATATGGCATGTTAGTATGGTGTAGGATGACAATGACAGAGTATAATATGGCTAGAATGACATGGCATGGAAAAATAATGTTTAGCATGACCTAGCATGGTTTTATGATGAAATAGCATGGTATGTAATGGTAAACATGGTATTATGACATGGTATGGCATGATAGAATGATGTAATGGCATGGTAGTATGATATGGGCATGATATATGAATCATGTTTGAATTTTGCAAAATTATCTCAGGTTTATCTGGTCAATATCATACATCAGGCATAATCTGGTCTTGACTTATGATCCGAATATCTCTAATTGACGAAGAATTATATTTACATAATTAAACAATCCTATTTTAATGTAAACAAACTAAATTGAATGACAAAGTAAAATTTGCTAAGGAAAGAAAATTATATTGACTTGAACTTTAGAGGGAAAAAGCTTGAAACTCCTCTAAAACTCCTTGGAAACTCCTCTTGGTGGCCGAATACATGGGAGAGGAAGAGAGGGAGGCAAGTTAGGAATGGATAAAATGAGAAGGGAGGCCCCTATTAATAGAAGTTTTTGGTGCCAAAAAGTTTATAAACTTTGAATTTCCAAACAACTTTGCAAAACCTAACTCTATAAACAAGTTTCAAATGCAAAGGATGTAAACCTTGCAAAAATTTGCTTTGCAAGCTTCTATGCTAAACAAGATAGGCAAACAAGTTTGAGAAAACCAATGAGGGCAAACTAGTTTGTAAACTTTGAATTTACAAAGAATTTTGCAAAACCTAACTTTGCAAACAAGTTTGTATAACAGAGGATGCAAAAATCTATTTTGCAACCTTCTTTGCTACACAAAGATATGCAAAAAGGTTAGTAAAAGCAAAAAGAGCAAACTAGTTTGCAAAAACAAAGAGGGCAAACAAGTTTGCAAACTAAAGTATGCAAAAAAGTTTGCCAAGCACCTATTTGGCAAGGTGTTTGACGGTAAGAAGGATTTGGGGGTTGGTTTGGCCTGAGCCCTTAGCTCAGGCCATGTTTTACGGGGTTCAGGTTTTATTTGCAAAGGTTCAAGCGATTCTAAGGTCTTTGGCACAGTTTTTGAGAGCTTTCGGGATGTATAATTAAGCCAATTAGTTAAAATCGGGTTTAATTTGGATTCTCCAGGACTAACTTAGGTCTGTTTGAAAATTGCTACTCCGAAACGGGCTGAAACAAAAGTAGAGTCGGGCAATCCTTTGTCTTGACCCTTGGACGCACCACTAGGCTGACTCCTCCTGCCATTATTTGATATGAGGAATCCAAAAATGCCATTAACCGGACTCTAGGACATTTTCGTGATTTTATAAAAAAATTAATGAATTTTGCAAATGAATCAGCGTAAGGACCTCCTAAGCTTTGACTTGGCCAGACTTAGCTATACCATTACCTTAGGGAATGAACTCTCAATATTTGTGTGTAATTTGAGGGCATTTTGACCTATCTAGATGCTTAAATTATGTTTGGGGTGCCGGTAGCTTCTTTCTTATCGATAGGAGCTATTTTAAGTCAGCGGAGCCTGGATGACCTTTAGAAGGGCCTTTTTGCTGCTCTGAGCTTGTCTCTGCATTCTATGACATGTTCTAGGAATATGTGTATCTTTTTATACCTTTTTGGCTTGATTTGGGCACTCTAGTTGATGTGGTCCTTTAAGTGCGTCAGTAAAGGCCATTCTTGACTTCTAGACCGAATTGACCCTTGAATTTGGACTTTAGTTCTTTTGTTGATGCTGGAGTTGTCTGTTTAATGTCTTGGACATGCTTGTGTAGTCTAGTGGCCTTCTTTCTTGATCTAGCTCTTCAGCTTGGCTTTTCCCCAACTTCAAGTGTAGAATTGGCATTTTGCTGGTTGTTTACTTTTTGATAAATTCTGGCACTTTGACATATCCTACGATTAAGAAAACTTAATTAATAGAACACTATTCAATTAAAAGTATTAAACATTGTAAATGTTAAATAAAGGGACAAAATATAGGTGTTAATAGCTGCCCTTCTTTTTTTGCCTTACCTTGTCTAAGGTGGAAAATGAAAGGGAGATAACCTATTTTGCCCCATTGTTTATTGAAACAAAGAAAGAAGAAACAACCTTATAGCTTGGTTGATGCCTTGCACTTGAACAGTTACAGAAGTTACCTTCTTAACCTTGGGGATGGGTTTGTGCCTTGCACTTATTTTTGGAAAATGAGCATCACTCCTAGATTGAAAAACTAGTTGTACTCTATATTTGATTCTAAAAAGAAATCTTAAAAACAAAATTAGTAAATGATTATGTTCATTGCATTTGTTTATGTCTGTGCCTTGCAATAATTTAGAAGAAAGGGAGCTTCGCTCTTGGATGGGTGATTGGCTTTTTATCTAACATTGGATTGAGCCTTACTCTATCCTATGTAGTAAAGTGAGAAGCTTAGCTCCAAGCCTAACTTTGTCTAAATTGGTCTAGTGAGGAGCTTGGCTTCTTGATTGGTATTTGATCTAGATAGATCTTCGCTCTATCAGGTTTAGTCAGATGAGGAGCCTTGTTCCATTTGGTTTGCTAAGGTAAGGAGCTTCGCTCCTGAAATGGTGTCTAATCCTTAGGCCTTGCATTGGATTTGAAGAATGAAGCCTATTTCCTAGGTTGATAGCTAATCCTATGCTTCGCATTAGATTTGAGAAGAGGGTCTAGCTCTAGAAAAAATTTTAGACAAGAAGTACAACCTCTTAGGTTAACTTTGAGTCTTGTGATGGCGAGAGCAAGACTTTAGAAGGGGAGTACAAACTCTGGGATAAAAAGTTTAGCTTTTGAGTATAGCTTTATAGTTTGGAAGGGTGATGAGCTTAATTTTATGTGGTCTGAAAAGGTAAAGAGCTTCGCTCTAGGTTTGGAGTAGTAAGAAGCTTAGCTCCACGTGGTCTAGTCTGGTTAAGAGCTTGGCTCCTGAGCTAGAATGGTTAGAAGCTTGGCTCTATGTTTGCCCTGGTAAAGAGCTTGGCTCTCGAGCTGAAATGGTAGGGAGCTTGGCTCTAAGTTTGGTTTAGTGAAGAGCTTGTCTCCTGAGCTTGGCTCTAAGTTTAGTCTGATAAGGAGGTTGGCTCTCGGGCTTGGCTTTATATCTAGTCTATTAAGGAGGTTGGCTCCCAAGCTAGCACTAAGTCTAACCAGGTAAGGAGCTTGGCTTTAAGTCTGATCTAGTAAAGAGCTTGGCTCTATGTTTAGTTTGGTAAGGAGCTTAGCTCTATATTTGGTCTGGTAAAGAGCTTGACTCTCAAGCTTGGCTCTAAGCCTAGTCTTGTAAGGAGTTTATCTCTAAGTCTAATCTGGTAAGGAGCTTGGCTTTATATCTGGTCCGATAAAAAGTTTGTCTCCTGAGCTTAGCTTTAGGTCTGAAATGGTAAAGAGCTTGGCTCTAAGTTTGAGTCAAGTAAGGAGCTTGGCTTTAGGCCTAGTAGGAAGCTTGGCTCCCAAATTGATCAAGTAAGGAGCTTAGCTCTGGGTTTGGTCAAACAAGAAACTTGGCTCTAGGTTTGGACAAGTGAGGAGCTTGGCTCTATATCTAGTTTGTAGGGAGCTTAGTTCTAGGGCTTCACTTTATCTCATGATTCTAAAGAAGGATTCAGTGTCTGGCACCTAACCCAAGGATGATCTTATTCTAACTAGTGTAGCTTGGTGAGGAGCCTCGCTCCCAAACCTAGCTTTATCTTATGATTCTAGATTTATCTTCTGAATAGGGGCTTCACTTTTGAGGTGTTATGTGATCTTTGTTCCTTGGTTGATGTTTGAAACCATGCTTTGTAGTTGATTTTTGGTAGGATGCCTTGTTCCTTAGTTATTGATGATCCTGCTCCTTGCACCAGATGTTTTTGACAAAGGCGCCATCCTCATGAGTTGATGTGTTTGCGGTTTAATTGTGCCATTTCAATGTGATGATGTCAAAATTACTATTGGTTGCGTATGAGATGTGCATTATCATGTGCGCTATCCTAAGGTGTTTAATTTTAAAAATGCTTAGGTGGCATTTGATTTACTTTTGTGTTTTCTATTTTCTATTTTTGTTTTATATGTTAAAAATCTCAAAATGAAGAAACAGAAAATGTTTTGTTTTCCTTATTTTAAAAATTTCCTTATTTTTTGTTAAAAACTCTCAAAATGACTTTTTATCATTTTTTTATTTCATGTGTAAACTCATTTTTAGTTTTCAAAAATAAATTTTGAAAACACAAGTAACCAAATGAATTTTGAGTTGTTTTCCTTATTTTTAAAAGTACAAAATAAAAAATGAGATCAAAACAGAAAATAGAAAATAAAAATAAAAAACAGAAAATAAAAAAACAAACCAAATGACCCCTTAAGTTTTTGAAAATTTGTTTGGAATTTTGAAATTTGGGGAATGTGTCCTTATGTGGTCTTGATTTTGTGAACAAAGTCATGTGCAATGCATTTATTTTTCAAAAATGAGTTATGCATGATGGATGAATTTGAATGAAAGAATCTAGTTTGTATTGGTCAAAATATGCTATATATGTTTGATTTGGAAATGATTGAGTGTTTGAAAATGTGTGACTCACTAGCATGGTAGAATGACTGCTTATGCATTTTTTGAAAACTATTCCTTTTGTGAATGACCTTACTGTTGAAATATTCAGTGAGGCATTAACCATGTTTGCAATTTTATCAAGAGATCTAATCACTGAAAGCATTTTCTGCCCCCTCAAGGGCTTTAATTGCTTCAAGAGCTTTTGGATTAATAGACCATTATCAATTAACAAGGTTTTATGGGCTTGACAGAAAGAATTACCCCTACCTTATGAAAGCTCTTTGACTAATGTAACCATTACCAATCAAAGAGGACTTTTATTATTGGTTGTAATGTAGGCCTAGTTTTAGGTTTTGAAGAAAAAGAAAGGAATGTACTAGCTAAAAATCCTATTTCTACGCTTGTAAAATATATCGAGGACCATCTGCAAGGTCTTCTACTTGAGTAGGCATCCTTTGTCTTGAGAATTCATCCTTCTGTCTTGGGAAACACTTTGAGTGCCTTTGATGGATGTATTTGAACAAAGCTATTGGCCTCAATCTGAGAGGCCTTTATTTGGATGGCAATGTAAGTTGCGTGTTAGGGTTGTAGAATGAAGGATATTTAGGCTTGAATTATTCTTCTAGGGTTAAATAATCCCAAGGTTGTCTGATTCTTGATGAGCTATCGTACTTTGTTCTTGATGCTCAAGAGCTTATTTTCCTCCTTTTAAGGTTTTTGAGTCTTTGATAATGTTAATGCTTCTGTTTTGCTTTTACTTTGACTCTGTTTTTTGCTTGATTCCATCCTTTGGACTCTAAGCTTTTTTTTTTTTTTAATTTTACTTTAGCTCTTTACTCGATTTCGCCCTTTGAACTCTAGGAATTTTTTCTTTTATATTGGTCTTACATCTGGCTTCTATTACCCTAATTTGGGAGATGACCTTTGGGATTTATTGTGAAGGAATTCAAACTGGATCAAAGGGTTTTGCAAGGGGTTTGCTTGCTCGATTCCAAGTGCAGGGTGTCTATTGAAGCACAATAACCAGTGAGAATCGGATCGTGTCCACAGAGAGCCTTAACAAAAATAAGTGAACAAACAAATCTTGGAAAAAGTCTTAGGCAAATTTTAGCCCCACAATGAATGATATAGTTTGAATTTTGTTTTAGCAATGGTTGTTTGGATAAAAATTTTTAGAAAACAAATTAAAGAAACCTTGGATCCAAAATAAACTCGTAGTGATTGACAATAAATTCCAAGGAATCAATTACTCAATCTACACCTCAAAAAGGTAGATCGGAGGATATTCTTTATATACAACCACTTGGAACAATCCAAATTTGATTTGAATAGGAATTTAAAAGCAAAATCTGATTGAGAATTCAAATCAAACACCTTATAAGCATAATCTATAGATTTTACTTATAAATTCTAAAATTAGCAATCACCATACAAATTCAAGAGAGATGAATTACCAAAAAAAACAGAGAGATGCATGATAATTCTAAGTAGAAATTCATAGTTAAAACCATAAACCATACAAATTCAAAGTTCAATTGAAATCTCAACCCAAAATTAATAATAAATTCAAATCAAACATAGATTGATCCATTCACACATGAGATTTCAACATTAAGCCCATTACCTTGGAATTTTTGCAAATCAACTACGAGACTTGCCTTGAATCCAAGAGAGAAGTCTATTCACACATACTGGAAGGAGAAAACAGTAGCAAATGAATTGATTCCATTCATAAAACTAAAATTCTGCTACAAAGATTCAATGAATTGAAGATGGATACACTTTCTCTCTCTAAAATTCTCTCTCTATAAAAGGAAATCTTCAACTGAAAGGAATGTATGTATATCCCTGGTTACAAATGACCTCACTCGTATATATGGAATATAACGTAAGAAAGTACATAAATGCCCCTTTTCCAAAAGCTGAATTACAGAAAACTCGCATTGCAGGTTGGTTCGAACAAGTGTTCGAACAGACTAATGGTTCGAACAAAGGTTCGAACCAAGTTCTAGGACTTTGTCAATTTCACTCTAGTTGGACCTTGCACAGCTTTTGTTGATTGAACAAGGGTTAGTTCGAACCATTCCATACCTAGAAAATTTTAAGCTCTTGATGCTTGTCATCCTTCTGTTGATCGAACTAAGCTTCGAACAACTTTACCGTAGTTGATTTCTTTACTTCTTGGTCTGCACCAGCTTCTGTTGTTCTAACCATTGTTTGAACAAACTTTGTTCAAACCACTTTCTCTACACTTAGCCAATTTTTGTTGCAGCTTCCTCTGTTGTGCTTTCTGTGGTTAGAACATTGGTTTGAACAACAGGTGTTCGAACTACTTTTTTTTTTTTTTTTTATTTCTTCCAATTTGGTCCAACTTCAGTCATTTTAGTCCCAAACACCTGCAATTCACAAGAAATTCTCATGAATACATTAAAAAACATTTTCTCACCTTTTTAGAATATAAATCTACCCAACAAGCCACAAATTATGGTTTATGATTATACTTTTCATAGTACAATCACACCTCCCAACTTGAGATTTGCTAGGCCCTAGCAAATTAGCTCAACAAGAAGTCACTTCTCAGTCTTTGACCTAATTCAAAGTTGCACATGATATCTTAATGCAAATTCTTTTGAATTTTCACGTTCAACTCCCCAAGAAAATCAAAAGTTAACATGGAACTTCCATAGGTGCAACACTCTATTCATTGTATGGTCTTGAAATATGAATTAATTCATCATGCTCATAATCCTTCATTAGAACAGAAATCTAACTCAATGATGCACACAAATTCTCTCAAGTCTTGACTTCAATCCTCACATGGCATACTCTCTTTAATAAAAATGAGAATTGGGTAAGACACTCTTGGAAGATTCTTTCATAAAGAGTAAGTGTAAACCAAATTCTAATAAGAATCTTCCTTTAGTAAAAAATGATAAAATTCAATGAATATTCAACTTGGCGTAGCTCTATGAAGGGGATAATCCATAGCAATGAGAATCTTGAACTATTTCACATTAAGAACTTCAATTCCAACCCATTTGGCACCTTAGATCCGTTAGGTCTTTATTAGGTTGTAATTGAGCTAAGAGGTTAAATGTGGGACCAAGGAAGGGAAGAGATATTCCAAGAAGTACCTTACTTGTGTATATTTTATCCTTCTCTTCTCAGTCTTACTCCATTTTTTTCACCTTTTTAAATTCCCAAAATGTGAATCCTCCACAAAAATCAATAAAATAATTTTTTTCATCTTCATTTCATTTTTTTCTTTTCTTTTTTTTTTAAATACTTAAAAAGGAAATACATATCCTTGTATCAATCTTCTTTTCCTTTCCTTGCTTCTCATCAACCTCCATTTTCTTAAAAACTACCACTACCTTTGGCTCACTCTACCTCCTTTAAGCTTATACACTACTAAGGCACCTAGGTAGGTTGTCAATATCTTGTAAAGGTTAGGGTATTGTTCCAGCCTCCAAAAGAATCATGCATTCATGAATCCATGGCTCAACTTGGCTCCTGAGGAAGATTAATTGAGAAGGGAAGGTCAATAAGGCTCAACAAATGCAAGGATCGCCTACTTCACCTCCAAGGGTTCAGTTGAGTTGACACATCCATTCCAATGTTCATAGTTCAAGTTGATGGGTTTCTCATGCTTAAGGATTCAAAACAAGTATTTAGAGTTACTGGGAGAATATGGATGCGAAAGGCATGTGAGATTAATTTCAATCACTTAACCAAGGAAGCTAAAGGCTCAAATCTCACAAGGTTAGTCTCCACTTATTAGAGAATAAATGCATGCATTTCTTGAGTCAAACTTATGTCCCAAGAGTTCATACTCACACAATTCCTTAATTCACAATTCAATTCCAAGCAACTTCAAAAGTGTTGAAATTATGAACTCCATATTAACATTCAATGCTTAAAGGATAAATCACAAGAAATTCTAAAAAAATGAGCATTAATCAACCATGTACATGCTTTGAGTCAAGTTATGAACTCAAAAAGAAACTTAATTCCATTTCATTCTAATTCAGGTTTCACAAAAGTTCACATTTAGCTTTTGGCAACAAAATATGTCAGTGATTACATCAAAGTTCAACGAAAGTCAAGAAATCCTAAGACCAAAAAAACTAAAACTGACTAAGACCAAAAGAACTACAACTCCTAACTTGGTGACAAAACAAAACAATACCTAAGATCTAAGAGTCAAGAGGAGGGTCCTCGAATGGCATTAATGAAGTCCCAGCATTTGCAGAAGGTAGCAGTAGCTCCAGCTTAGCCTCAATAGCTGCAATCATTTTCCCTTGACTTTGCAGTTCTTGCTTGATAAAGTATTGGTCATCTTTAATCTCCCCAAGCTTCACTTTCACTTCATCCCACTTTTCTAGCATCTTTTCCATAAATTCTTCAGTTGTGGTCCATTTATTTCTTCTCTTATGACTTGCACTTCTTTCCTGAGAGGAAGCAGTGATTGGTCCCAAGGGTTTTGCGACTTGCTCACCAAGCTCTGAAGTGACTTTTCTCTTACAGACATACTTTGTAATGAAACCAGCAAATGGTAGTCCTCCAACCCCTTTCCTTGTCTTGAACAGTACAACAATGTTATCCCAAATGATTTGCCCCAACTCCACTCTCAAACCCTTATCAATGGCCTAAAGAAGTAACCCTCTCTCATAGTTAATCTCAGAAGTATTCAGAACTGGGTTAAATTGAGAACAAGCTAGAAAATGCAGTGAATTAAACTTGGGAGTCAATCTGTTCTTTGCAAGCTTCTTCGTATGACCCCATTCTGCATTTGGTTTTCTTGTCAGAACCCTTTCTAGATCATCCTTCTCCGGTGCCTCTTCTTTTGAGAATGGGAATTGAGGATGCTTTTCTTCCTTTAAACCAAAGAACTTCCTAATGTCCTTAGGATAGTCTTAAAGTATACCCCTCTCACTTTGGTTACTATGCAGTCCTTCTTCTCATATTGAATATCAGTCATATTACCATAAAATTCTTGCACAATAAGGACTACAGCTACCCCTCTCTACTGTGCCCATTTAGTCCATCCCTTCTTCTCAAAATTCTGTTTTAATCCAAATTCTTCAGTCTGGAAATGAGTTAAATTGATTCCCTTTTCAACAATTAGAGACCTCTTGCTCCAATGCTTCTCAAAATCCTTCTCAGCTCTTCTATTTGAAAACTTAAAATCATCATAAGGTTAATTCCTACCTTCCTCTTTAGTCTCATTCTCCTCTCTGATTTCTTCCCCTTCTAGGTTCTCAGTCTCTTCATGCAATTCTTCAACCACTTGCATGATATTTTCAGTAGCTGTGTCTTGTTGTGGTTCAGGTTGGTTAGTTGGTGCAGGTTTAGTAGTGGTTTGGAAATTGGGCTGAGTATGGTGTATAGGTGGGGTATCAGTGGGTTGTGGTTCAGTTGATATAATGGTTTCAGGTAGGGTCTCAGGTTGGCTAGTTGTAGACTGAGTTTTGGCTTTTTTTTTGGTAGGAGTGAGTTTCTTTAATTCTCTTTGTTAGGAGCTACTTTTCTTATCCCTTTTCTTTTTCTCATAAACTTTTTGAGGTGGACTCATTGTCAAATTTCCCAAAATCAAGTTGATTTTCTCTGGGCACCAATTCACAAACAGTCACTAACACCCCAAAATTTCACCACCACAAAAATTATCAATTAAAAAAAAAACAAACCCACAACTCCTTATACTCAATCAACTCTTAAATTCATCCAAACATCTCCCCAACAATTCTCAGTTCACAAATCCCCCAATTCAATGTTCGGCAAAAAATGAACAGGGATTTGAAAGCTTACCTCAAATCGCCACTTAATGCTGAGTTAAGCTGCCACAAAGCCAAATCCTTAATGCCTCCTGAGCTTGATCAAAGCTTGTATTTGTGAATTGATGGACCCCTTTCAATCGGAGTGACAATCGAACACAAGAGCTTCCAAGTTAACCCTCTTCGTTCATACCAGTGTTAGGACCAAAAAAAATGAGACCTTGAAATTTCTAAAGTGTCCTATTTATAAGCTGTTAGAATATGCCCAACAATTCGAACAGCCTGATTGTTTGAGCACTAGTTCGAGCTACTTGCCTTCTCTGGGTTGGTTCAAACAAAGGTTCAAAATAAAAACTAGTTTGAACAGAATCTTTTTAAGCCTTGTTCAAACAAGTGTTCGAACCAAGGTACATCAGTAATCCTGCATCAGTTCAGCTCAGCTCTGAATCCTAGCTCCTCTTGCCAAAGTTCATAAAAATTGTGTTGAATTGTCACCAAAACTAAGACTCTCTAAACCACTATTTACTAAAAGAAATTAACTAAAAAGACTCAAATTTCCTAAAATTAACCAAAAATTTTCAAAAAAAAATTCTAATTTTTCTTATTACTATTATTTTTTTTAAAGATTCATGCTTAGGCTAAATCATGTTATGCATCATCAATCCAATACCCTAATTACAATCATGAAAATGGTTACCTTCCCCCCTTACTTAAATTGAACATTGTCCCCAATGTGGAAATATACAATCAAATCATAGTAAATATTTGGAAGGGAGTTACCTTAATCAATCAAACTCTTTGTAAAAATACTTGAATTGATGCACACAAATGATATCACCTGAATTGAATCTCCTTCATTGCTTCCCCTTCTAGGATGGCACTATCAATCTAGAATCATCAAAGCTCACAAAGATTGTTAGGAAAGCAAATAAAGAAACCCAAATCATGAATGATAATTCAATAAAATAATAGGAAAAGAAATGCAAACCTAAACACTACTCCTAATGTACTTTTATTCATTGATTCAAAAATTGTCAATCATTCAAATGGAGGTGGGTCCTCCAACTCCCAAGATTCCACCTCGGCCACAAAATTTTCAAGATACGGTTTCAAACAATGGCCATTCACTTGCAAAACTTGCCCATCCATAGGGTTTTCAATCTCAAATGCCCCAAATTCATTCATAGACTTGATAATGTAAGGTCCAACCCATCTTGATCTCAACTTCCCAGGAAAAAAGTGTAACCTAGAGTCATACAAAAGAACTTTCTGACCTACATGCAACTCTTTTTGCAAAATTTTCAAATCATGCAACCTTTTCATGGTGATCTTGGAGGCCTTTGAGTTCTCATACGCATCATGCCTAATTTCCTCCAATTCATTTAATTGCAATTTCCTTTGAGTGCCTGACTCATCTTTGTTCTCATTGAATTGTTTTATGGCCCTGTATGTCTTGTGCTCCGTCTCCACAGGCAAGTGACAAGCCTTCTCATAAACCAACCTATAGGGAGACATACCCAAAATGGTCTTATATGATGTTCTATCTACCCATAGTGCATCTGTTAATCTCAAAGACCAACCCTTCCTATTTGGGTTCACTGTTTTCTCAATTATCCTCTTCATCTTCCTATTGGCTAATTCAACTTGACCACTAGTTTGGGGATGATAGGCTGTTCCCACCTTGTGAACTACCCCATATTTTCTCATCAACAAACCTACGGGTCTATTGCAAAAATGTGTCCCTCTGTCACTAATCATTGCCCTTGGCATACCAAATCGAGAAAACACATTTTCCTTTAAAAATTTGATCACTACCTGATGGTCATTTGTTCTAGTGGGAATGTCCTCTACCCATTTAGACACATAATCCACAGCCACCAAAATGTATTAATATCCAAAGGAATTCAAAAATGGCCCCATAAAGTCCATTCCCCAACAATCAAAGATATCTAAGACATAAATGGGGTGCAAAGGCATCATATTTCTCCTAATTAGGCCTCCAAGCCTCTGACATCTATCACATGCAAGGCAAAAAGCATGAACATTTTTAAACATGGTCGGCCAGTACAATCCACATTGTAAGATCTTGACCACAGTCTTTTTGGCCGAAAAGTGACCACCACATGCCAAGGTATGACAAAATCTCATCACACTCTGAAACTCATTATCAAGAATACACCTCCTAATGACTTGGTCTGGACAGTACTTGAAAAGATAAGGCTCATCCCAGAAAAAGAATTTCACATTCCTAAAAAATTTCTTTTTATCCAGTAAAGTCCAATAGGAGGGTATCATACCTGAAGCCAAATAGTTTGCTATGTCAGCATACCAAGGAACCTGGGAAGACTCAACAGCAGACACAAGAAGCAACTCCTCATCTGGAAAGGTCTCATTAATAGGAGGGTCATAAGCTGTCAAATCCTGTTGAGGAAGTCTAGAAAGTTGATCAGCTGCCACATTTTCTACCCCCCGTTTATCCCTAATCTCTAAATCAAACTCCTGAAGCAGTAAAATCCATCTAATCAACCTAGGCTTGGAGTCTTGTTTGATGAGAAGGTATTTAAGGGCAGCATGATCTGTGCAGACTATGACATGTGAGCCAATCAAATAAGACCTAAACTTATCTAGTGCATATACCACTGCCAATAACTCCTTCTCAGTTGTGGTGTAATTCTTTTGGGAGTCACTAAGGGACTTACTAGCATAGTATAGTACATAAGGTCTTTTGTCTTTCCTTTGACCCAAGACTGCACCTATGGCACAGTCACTAGCATCACACATCAATTCGAAAGGCAATGTCCAGTCAGGTGTTTGAATGATAGGGGTTGAGGTGAGTAACCTCTTTAACTTTTCAAATGCAGCCTGACACTCAGACGTCCAGTCAAAAGGTGCGTCATGTGCTAGAAGGTTACACAATGGTTGGGCTATAGCACTGAAAGATGCAATGAACCTCCTATAGAACCCTGCATGACCAAGAAATGATCTCACTTCTTTCACACATCTAGGGGTCGAAAGCTTTTGAATGATTTCTACCTTAGCCTTATCTACTTCAATACCCCTAAAAGAAACAACATGGCCTAGGACAATACCTTGTGTCACCATAAAGTGACATTTCTCCCAATTCAAAACTAGGTTTTTCTCTTCACACCTCGCTAACACCTTTTCTAGATTCCTCAAACATGCCTCAAAATTACTCCCATACACAGTGAAATCATCCATGAGCACCTCAAGAAACTTTTCCACAAAATCACTAAAAATACTCATCATGCACCTTTGAAATGTGGCTGGCGCATTACACAAACCAAAAGGCATATGGTGGTAAGCAAAGGTACCGAAAGGGCATGTGAATGTTGTCTTTTCTTGATCCTCAAGGGCTATCTCAATTTGGTTATAACCAGAATACCCATCAAGAAAGCAGTAAAATGGTTGTCCTGCTACCCTCTCTAAGACCTAATCAATGAAAGGCAAGGGGAAATGATCTTTCCTAGTCACGGCATTTAACTTCCTATAATCAATGCACATGCACCACCCTGTCTGAATCCTAGTGGGAACAAGTTCATTGCTCTCATTCTTAACAACTGTAACTCCAGACTTCTTTAGGACAACCTGGGTAGGACTCACCCATTGAGAATCAGAAATGGGATATATGATCCCAGCATCTAGGAGCTTTAGAACTTCACCCTTAACTACCTTATTCATGTTAGGATTCAACCTTCTCTAAGGTTGTCTCACTGGTTTAGCCCCCTCCTCTAGATAAATGGAGTGTGTGCAAATGAGTGGGCTAATCCCATAATGGTCTACAATTGTCCACCCTAGAGCCTTCTTGTGTCCTTTCAACATCTCTACTAGTTTCACTTCTTGGTCCTTTGTAAACTGGGAAGATATGACCAATGGGTATGACTTTTCTTCTTCTAAAAATGCATATTTAAGCTTACTAGGAAGAGGTTTCCTATCAGGCTTAGGTGGCTTGACAATGGAGGATTCAGGGTTGTCCATGGTTGAAGCAAGATTCTCTATAGATTGGTCAGACTGCTCTATAGACATGATAGGTGCACTATCTAACCAATTCAACACCTCCAAGACATCCTCATGATCAATCTCATCCCTATAATCTTTTCCATCTCCTAATGTCAATGCCTTCTCTAAAGGATTACTAATAAACTCCCTCTCAACATATTCCTCTGTAACTATCTAAATTAAATCCACCTCTCTTATATCCTCATTTTCTTCCATAGGTTGCTTAGCGACTCTAAAAATATTCATCTCAGTTGTCAAATTCCCAAAGGAGATTTTCATAAGACCATTCCTACAATTAAGGACAACATTAGTGGTTGCTAAAAAAGGTCTTCCTAAAATGACAGGCATGGGTGGGATGGAACCTTGGGGGGTAGGTTGAGTGTCTAAAACAATAAAGTCTACAGGATAGCAAAACTAACCAACTTGAATGAGTACATCCTCTAAAATGCCCCTAGGAATCTTAACCGACCTATCAGCTAATTGCAAAGTCACTCTAGTTGGCTTAAGTTCCCCCAAACCCAACTGCTGATGAACTGTGTAAGGGAGAAGGTTGACATTAGCTCCTAAGTCTAGTAGGGTTTGTTTCACCTTGTGCTCACCTATGACACATACTATCGTAGGGCACCCTAGGTCGTTATACTTTGGTGGGGTCTTATATTGAAGAATAGCACTAACTTGTTCTGCCATGAAGGCTTTTTCCTTGACATTCACCCTCCTCTTGACAGTGCAAAGGTCTTTCAGAAACTTGGAGTAGAATGGAACTTGTTTGATGGCATCTAACAAAGGTAGGTTGATCCTTACTTGTTTGAAAACCTCAAAAATTTTAGAGTTCAACAATTCTTTCTTAGACTTGCTCAATTGGCTTAGAAAAGGTGGTCGGGGTTAGAAACCTACAACTTGTTCTCTCCCTTTATTCTCATCCTTATTCTTCTCAACCTTGTTCTTTTTCTTCCTCTCACTTCTCTCATTTCTCCAGACTTCTTCCACATCATCATTATTTCTCTTTCTCTCATCATCATTATTCATTTTCTTTTCTATTCTACTCTCACCTTTCTTACTACTCTTCCCTTTTTCACCATATACCATTCCTTCTTTATCATTAACCCTCAACAATCTTAGATTATCTGGCTTTTCAACTATCTTCCCACTCCTTAATGTGGTGACTACTTGCACATGCTCATGGGTTGATTTCTCACCTAAAGTCTCACCCATATGAACTTGACCCTAAGGGTTTTGGATGGTCTGTGAAGATAGTCTACCCTTTTTAGCTTGACTCTGACTTTGAATGAGCTTGGTCAATTGGTTCCTAATATCCTCAATGGCCCTATTGGTTTGCTCTTGATTCTTAGCAATTTGATTATTAATACCAATTTGACCTTGAATAAACTACTGAAGGGTGTCTTCTAATGATGACTTCCTATACTGAGGTTGGAAAGAGCTAGAAGATGGACCTTGTGGTTGACCTTGAGAAGGGCTTGAATTGAAATATAGGGGATAAGGTGCACTAGATGGATCACTTCTCCATGAAAAATTTAGATGATTTCTCAACCTAGGATGATACTGGTTAGGAAGGGGAGAGTGTCCTGACTAAGCTTGAGTTTGGCTAGGATATTGCTTAGGGAAAGTGTGTGAGGTGTTTGTGTTTGAAGTTTTCCCATACAAAACTTCTTTGAAAGAAGGAACCGTGGGGCAATCATCAGTGCTATGGTCAGGTACCTCACAAATGACACATCTCACTTCCCTTTCACTTACCATATTCACCTTCTTCGTCTCAAGTAACTCCACCTTTCTAGTAAGAGCGGCTATCCTAACACTCAAATTGTCATTTTCACCAAATCTTAATTTCCTGCTAGATTGTTCTTGGACTCTTCTAGACTCTAGGTGTGAAAGTGATGTTACCTTCCCAAGATTTGGTATTTTTAGCCAACTTTTCCAAAAACTCATAGGCTTCCTCAGTCGACTTATCAAGAAACTGACCATTACTCATGGTACCCACTAACTGTTTATGCTCAGATGGCAATGCATTATAGAAAAACCTACACAACCATCAAATTAGAAATCCATGATGAAGACATGCATTACATAAATCCTTAAACCTTTCCCATGCATGAAAAAATGACTCACCCAGTTGACATGCAAAATTCATAATTTGTTGTTGCATCATTAATGTTTAGCGATCTGGGAAATATTTTTTCAAAAATTTCATTTGCATTTCTCTCTATGTGCCAATGGAGCGAGGTCTTAAGGAATTAAGCCATATTTTAGCCTTATCCTTCAAAGAAAATGGGAATAACCGCAACCTTACGGTGTCTTCGCTCACAGTTTGATCCATGCAAGCGGCACACACATCCTCAAACTCTTTTATGTATGTATATGGATTTTTCGAATCCATGCCATGAAATGTGGGTAACAATTGTATTGTGCCAGGCTTGAAAGTGAAATTGCTCTGATTTAAAGGAAGAATTATGTAAGAAGGGGTGGTTTGTCGCACAGGGTGCAACAACTCCCGCAATGGTCGTGCATCTAAAGGAGCTATGGCCTCGTGGCCATCTTGTCCATTATCTCCCAAATTTTTCATAAAATGCACTAAATTAGTAGAGACAGATGATGATGATGGTGATCGTGGTGTAGATGATGTAGATGATGAAGTCAATGCGAACTCAATGAATTCCTCTGTAGGTTGAGGTTGTGGATGCAAAATTGATTGAACAATCCTACCTGACCTAAGATGCATGCACAAAATGCAACAATTGCACAAGCACAAGCAATTTATAATTGTCTACTAGTACTAGCTTATTTTAAATCAAAACCTACTAATGAAAAAGTAAAAGAGATGGAATGAGATTACCCAACAAGTGTACAATCCATTGTTGGAAATGGTGTTGAGGATCAATCCACCCAAACTTCCCAAGATCATCGTTGACCGTTGCTTAAAACTCTCAGCAACGGCACCAAAAGTGCTTGCTCGATTCCAATGTATTAATCTTGGCTCAACCCCAAGTGTAGGGTGTCTATTGAAGAACAATAACCGGTGAGAACCGGATCGTGTCCACAGAGAGCCTTAACAAAAATAAGTGAACAAACAATTCTTGGAAAAAGACTTAGGCAAATTTTAGCCCCATAATGAACGATAGAGTTTGAATTTTTTTTTAGCAATGGTTGTTTGGATAAAAATTTTTAGAAAACAAATTAAAGAAAACCTTGGATCCAAAACAAGCTCGTAGTGATTGGCAATAAATTCCAATCAATCAATTACTCAATTTACACCTCAAAAGGGTAGATCGGAGGATATTCTTTATATACAACCACTTGGAACAATCCAAATCTGATTTGAATAGGAATTTAAAAGAAAAATCTGATTGAGAATTCAAATCAAACACCTTATATGCATAATCTATATATTTTACTTATAAATTCTAAAATTAGTAATCACCATACAAATTTAAGAGAGATGCATGATAATTCTAAGTAGAAATTCATAGGCAAAACCATAAACCATACAAATTCAAAGTTAAATTGAAATCTCAACCCAAAATTAATAATAAATTCAAATCAAACATAGATTGATCCATTCACACATGAGATTTCAACATTAAGCCCATTACCTTGGAATTTTTGCAAATCAACAACGAGACTTGCCTTGAATCCAAGAGAGAAGTCTATTCACACATAATGGAAGGAGAAAACAGTAGAAAATGAATTGATTCCATTCATAAAACTGAAATTCTGCTACAAAGATTCAATGAATAGAAGATGGATACACTTTCTCTCTCTAAAATTCTCTCTCTATAAAAGGAAATCTTCAACTGAAAGGAATGTATGTATATCCCCGGTTACAAACGATCTCACTCATATATATGGAATATAACATAAGAAAGTACATAAATACCCCTTTTCCAAAAGCTGAATTGCAGAAAACTCACATTGCAGGTTGGTTTGAACAAGTATTTGAACAAGGGTTGGTTCGAACCAACATTCCATACTTAGAAAATTTTAATCTCCTAATGCTTGTCATCCTTCTGTTGATCAAACCAAGGTTCAAACCACATGTGGTTCAAACAACTTTGGCTTAGTCGGTTTCTTCACTTCTTGGTCTGCACCAGCCTCTGTTGTTCTAACCATGGTTTAAACAACCTATGGTTCGAACAAAGGTTCGAACCACTTTCTCCACACTTAGCCAATTTTTGTTGTAGCTTCCTCTATTGTGCTTTCTGTGGATAGAACATTGGTTTGAACAACAATTTTGAACCACCTTTTTTTTTTTTATTTCTTCCAATTTGGTCCAACTTCAGTCATTTTAGTCGCAAACACCTACAATTCACAAGAAATTCTCATGAATACATAAAAAAACACTTTCTCACCTTTTTAGAATATAAATCTACCCAACAAGCCACAAATTAAGGTTTATGATTGTACTTTTCATAGTACAATCAGGGTTTAATTAACCTAGTTCTAAAGCTAACAGAAATGAATGCCTCTCTTCATTTTAACTTTCATTGCTTTGTCAAATATACCACCTTGGGTTACTCTAACGCTTCTTCTTGAGTTGGATTGACTTATTTGAATGAGATGACAACTTACAATGATGAGGGATACCCCTGACATCTTAACCATCCTACTTGCTTACCCCAATTTGAGGGATGATCTTAGGTAGGGTTTAATGAAAAGAATGTATGATTTGATGATTTTGGGGGGGGGGTTCAACGGGCTTGACTTTGGATGATCTTATTTTTTAGGATAGCTAAAATGATAGCCTCTAATCATCTTGACTTTGGATACTTAGTCTTTTGAGCTCTCAATATTGCTAAAGGCAATAGTTTGATGCTTTTTCTTTTTTTTTTCTTTTTCTTGAAAATTGAGTACCACTTGTTATGTTGAACCTGGTCTATTAATTTGTTAAGCTCTAGATTACATTGATGACCACTTTTAGGTATTAGAAAATATCCCCAGTGGTTTGATCTTTTGAAGATGGTGACCGAACCTATTTTGGTTATCTACATATGTCGGTGGTTCGAGAATCAGGTTGCCTGTAGTTCTGGCGAACGTTGAAATTACTTGATTGAACACTTGAAATGCACGCCATTCAGTTATGCTAAAATGTGTTAGTGCTTAGCAGTAATTCTAACAAACTAATTTGTCACAAAAAATATTTGATGAAAAATGTGAATATTTTAAAAGATTTGAAAAATTATGTGGTTGCAGATTCAAAATTACACAAGGATGCTATGTTTATTTTTGAAAAACAAAATTCCAGCTTCACACGGCTGAAAGAGATGGGTGTCAACTTAGCATGATAATGAATTGACTAAGTGATGTGACGCTACTCCGACTAGAAAAATTATGTGATTGTGAGATGACATTATGTAAGTGGCAAGAGAGACTTTGCATTACCCTCAAGTGCTAGGTGATTATAAAAAGAAATGCCCCTGACTGCAGACATTTTTAGAATGCAAGTGCAATGCTCGTAGTATGACTGTGTTGGTTTTATGTGTGAAGTTCACATAACAGGCAAATGCTAATTTGATTAAGGTCTAGTGACTGAAATGTCTTGAGAATGGGGGTGCCTAGTTTTGTCGATGATTTGAAAATTCGGGTTATTTTTGTGTTGTGTTCAAAAATGTGTGTTGTGGCTGTGGAAGATGTTTATGTTCTACTCATTAGAATGTGTTTGTTGCCATGCAGGCTTATCTTGAATACCTTAAAAAAGAATAAAAAAAGAATTTTGAAGATAACATATACATTAGTATTGATATTTTAAAAATTCAATATGTGCAGGCAGTTGAAAAAGAACACAAAAATGTCGGCCTCTTGTAGGCCCTTTTCATTAATGTTTGAAGGCTCTGATAGCTCTATTTGAGATTGATCCTAGAAGTCATTTTTCTATGATGATTCCATCTGGTAGAGGGAGATAGTTTGCATCATTGTCTATTGAGTCTCTCTGATATCATCATCCGATTATCCTTGCTCCTCTAATGTCATTTTGATGAAATCACCAAGGACTTGTTCTTCTCTGTAGAAGTGGGGAGAAAGAAATAGCTTTCGTGGTCGTAGGAAGCATGTTATGTTCTCTCTCAAGCATTGCCTGGTGATTTTGGACTTTATAGTTTTGATCTCTTCTAGAGGTGACATATTCTCCTTCATTGAGAGCATAGTGTTGGCCCTGGCAGCCTCAATGATGTGCTCATTATCAGGATGGGCTCCTCGATGAAATTTTCTCCTTTTAGGTTCAAGAGTAACATCCTATCTTGGTGCTGATATGGGTATTAGAGGATACACTACCTCTTCTCCTCCTCCTTTGTAAAAGCATGTAGGAAAAGTGGTGAACATTCCCTAATACATACGCAAGTTTGGGTTCAAAGCCTCTCTCTCCCCTATTCTCTTCCTCCCAGTGGTTGAGTTTTGCCCTAGTACCCAAGCCTAAGATTGCTCTTTTAATTTCTGGAGACTCAATCATTCTTTGCTGATCCTTGCCTAGCCCTCTGTTGGGGTCGAACCTCATTCTCTTATAGACCCTTTCAAGCTGGGGGAATTCTGCCCATCTTCTTTTATATCGTGTAGGGTAGTCTTCTGCATTCAGTTCTTTAATGTTACTTTTAGACATCAATTTATGGATGAAGTTGTTGATATCTGATGTTAACTGTGAAGCATGAACTAGATTGATCGGAGGCAAATTCCCAAAAGTCAGTTGCTAGTGCTTTCCTGTGAGGACTCGAGGCCTGAGAAGTTGTACTTCTCCCAAATCTTTTCTGAAGTTGGCAGGTTGCCTTCAGTTCTGTAGTTCAGTTGATAAGGAAAGAGATAAAACTTATCATGGCTTGACTGATTCTCCCAGAATGGTCATGGAACATCCTCCCAAGTAATAGGATACCTTGGGCTTAGAAGGGGATCCATGGAAGGTGGATCTGAGGATTCTAGCTTTGTACAAATCCTCATCATTTTTAGTTAGTCACAGAGAAAGATTGGCTGGTACAACATGAGGCTTATTGATTCTTGTATTGATTTTGCTACGACCCAAGGCATATCAGTCCATTGGTTGAATAGTGAAGTTGTATAGCGGCATAGATGAGTAGCAAAGTTGGTAAAATAGGTTTTGTAAAAAGCTAGTCTAAGTTGGTTTGTTCCCTTTGATGTAGTTGTGACTGGTATTCTGGGATTGGTAGTTGACTTGTTCCCTCTAATGTAGTTGTGGTTGGTATTTGAATTCTAAAGGTAATAGGGGTGAATGCTTCGGTTGTAGACGCCATGTCTCTGGTTTTGGATCTGATGTTGACAGAAAAGTGTTAAAGATGATGAGCAGAGCCAATGGTAACGATAGTACCTGTTATGAAAATGAAAGTTTATTAAAAAAATGATTTTCAATGAAATTTTATTTGATTTTATTTATGGGGACATCCTCATTGGTGAGAAAAATAATGATGATGTGATTTGAATTATATACAAAGAGATTGTCACCGAAATCTTTGATTTATTACCTTGTCCCATTCAAATGTTTCATTGGAAGAACTATTCAAATAATTGAATTTGAATAAATTAAAATGAGTATTCACTTTATAAAGTACAGTGAGTACTTTCACATTGAGAATAAAAATGAATAATTGAGTCTTCAAACCTTCATTCTTGATCTATGATTATCTGGCTGGGTTGAACTTCCTATCCATTTGAAATCATGCCCTTTATTGTCCTAATTGAGTTTTTGTCTGTGCATATTCTAGTTCATAATCTACTAGAATTCTGATAGAGTTTTGAGTTGAAATATTGATGAATTTCTGGTGCAAGGTTTTGATAAAAATCTACCTTAAATCTAGCAGAGTTTCAGGTTAAAACTGTTCTAAATTTTTTGGTAGGGTTTTGACAAAAATTGTAAATCTGGATAGAAATTTGAAGAAACTCTAACTTGGGATTTCTATTCTACATTCGATAGAGTTTTGGGTTGAACTGCAATTGGATTTGAAGATGAAAATTCTAGGGAGTGTTTCTAGAGATTTCTACCTAGATTTGGAGATTCTATTAAATCTCTAACTCAAATCAGACAAAGTTTTAGGTCAAAACTTTTGACAGTTTTGAGGTGAGATTTGATAAAATCTGGGTTTTGAGCTAGGATACGCATGGATTTTGACTCAATGGGTAAATGCAACACAAACTTGGACTTGAATGACAATTTTTTTGTTTTATTTGAAAAAGTTAACCTTAAGGGTTTACTGTGCATAAATGAATGGTCTATTTAGGACTTGATCCCTTAGACAAGAATGGGTAGACTTTATTTCTATGCAGAGACAACAATGAGTTGCCTCCACTGTTATGTTTGAATGAATGTTTATATGAAATCATATGGAACAAACGGGTTAGCACCGTTCTATCAGTGTTCCTATGAAAATTGGGTTTTCAGAGGCTTTAGCCTATGGTTTGACTATATGTGAACTAGGTGTTTACGTGATGATAGATGTGTATGGTAGCCTCATTCTGAGTGTGGGTTGCGCCTCACATAGATGGTCTATGAAGACCATGGAGATCACACTCAAGCTATCTGCTCGAGATGCCTACGTACCCTTCTAAGGGATCAAGTCACGTAGCTCTGGGATAGTGCCTAGTGCAGATGTCATGTGCAAATAGGTATAAGGTTAGTGTTGTATACAAGTTTAGTGTAAAGGAGCCTCGCTTAAGATATGGGATGAGAAAAAGAAAGAGCCTAGCTCTAGGTATGGATTACGAGTGATCGTCTTTGTATTATCAGAGCCTGGCTTTAAAACTGAAATAAAAGTTAGTGCTTATCGTATAACCTAGGAAGATAGGTTCACTCCAAACAATAAAAGATTGTTAGCACCTTATACTCAACTGGGAAATGAAGCCTAGCTCTAGATGAGGGAGAATAGTTAGCGCCTAACGCATAACTGGAAGAAAAAAGCCTTGCTTTGCTAGGGAAAAGATGCTTAGCACATAACCAGAGGAAAGGAGCCTTGCTCTACTAGGGAAAAGGACAGCTAGCGCTTAGTGCATAACTAGAAAATAGAGCCTTGATCTAGAGAAGAGATGGTTAATGCCTTGCATTTAACTAAGGAAAAGATCCTCATTCTAAGGTAGTGCCTTGCGTTGTGGTGACCGAACTCAAGCCTTCTGCTCGAGCTACCTACATACCTGATTAAAGGATCAGTCTACGTAGCTCTTAGCTAAGGTAGATAATGGTGTAGGTGTAGAGCTTAGCTCTAAGTAAGCATTTGACGCTGGGATGACCAGACTCAAGCCTTCTGCTCGAGCTACCTACGTACCACATTAAGGGATTAAGTCTATGTAGCTCTTAATAAGGTGATCTATAGAAAATAGCTTGTCTCCAAACAAGAAGATAATTTACGCTTGGTGCTTAACTAGGAAAAGAAAAGAGCTAAGCTCCAAACAAGGAGATAGTTGGCGCTTGGCACCTAACTAGAGAAGGAAATGAGCTAAGCTTCAGACGAGGAAATAGTTGGCATTTGGCGCCAAACTATGAAAGGAGAGGAGCTTGGCTCCAGACAAGAAGGTAGTTAATGCTTGGCGCCTAACTAGGAAGGAAATAAGCTAAACTTCAGACAAGAAGATAGTTGGTGCTTGGCGCCTAACCAAGGAAGGAGTGGAGCTTGGCTCCAGACGAAAAGATAGTTAGCACTTGGCACCTAACTATAGAAGGAAAAGAGCTTAGCTCTAGATAAGGAGATTGTTCTTGCTTGGCGCCTAACTAAGGAAGGAAAAGTACTTGGCTCCAAACAAGAGGATATTTAGCGCTTGGCACCTAACTAAGGAAAGAAAAGAGCTTGGCTCCAGATAAGGACATGGTTAGCACTAGCTACTTAACTAGGGAAGGAAAGAAGTTTGGCTCCAAACAAGGAGATAGTTAGCACTTAGCGCCAAACTAGGGAAGGGAAGGAGCTTGGCTCCAGACAAGGAGATAGTTAGCGCTTGACGCCTAACTAGGGAAAGACAGGAGCTTGACTCTAAACACGGAGATAGTTGGTGCATAGTGCCTAACTAGGAAAGGAAAAGAGCTTGGCTCTAGACAAAGAGATAGTTGGCACTTGGCGCCTAACTATGGAAAGAAAGAAGCTTGGCTTCAAATAAGGAGAGAAAAGTCAGCACTTAGCACTTAACTAAAAGAAGGGGCTTCACTCTAATGAGAAGCTCAACTTCCAAGGACGCACTTAGCGTAGATGAATGAGTATCTATCATGTGGGAAAGGATGTTAACTTATATTGAGAGCTTAGTTTCTAGTGATGATGATCAAGTCTAGTTAAATGGCCCAAGAACCTAAGGTGATGTGAGTGATACAGTTTCTATGATTAAGAATGTCATGGGCATGTTGAATGTGATAACAGTTTATATTCTATCATGGATGACAGTTTAAAGTTGCATGTCAGATATATCTAAAGGATGTTATGACTTAGAACTCATCGGCTTAGCCAATCCTAAGTCATGCCCAATCTCTGGAGCTTCGCTCACTCAAGCAAATGCCCTATATTGATAAGCAACTGATTTCCAAATCTATATCAACCCTAGTGGGTGTGTGTTTGCATGTCTGGATATGCTCTAGCATGTCAAGGTATGTGCCATTATAAAACATGATGCATGGCATGTTAGAACATGTGCTAACAAAGTAAATGACATCCTAACATGTCAAGGCATGATGTAGGATGATGAATGAGCATGGCAACATGGAATAACATGATCATGGCATAGTATGGCATGGCATAGCATGGCAATATGGCATGCTAGTATGGTGTAGGATGACAATGATAGAGTATAATATGGCTAGAATAACATGGCAAGGAAAAATGATGTTTAGCATGACCCAACAAAGTTTTATGATGAAATAGCATGGTATATAATGATAAACATGGTATTATGACATGGTATGGCATGATAGAATGATGTAATGGCATGGTATGGCGTGGTAGTATGATATGGACATGATATATGAATAATATTGAATTTTGCAAAATTATCTCAGGTTTATCATCTCAATATCATACATCAAGCATAACCCGGTCTTGACTTATGATCTGAATATCTCTCATTGAAAAAGAATTATATTTACTTAATTAAAACAATCCTATTCTAATTATGTAAACAAATTGAATTGAAAGATAAAGTAAAATTGCCACACCCCGAGTGTTAACAGAAAAACTAGAATATGAAAATTGAATTTACCACATAAGTTCCTCTCTACTCTAGCTGTTAAAAGAAATATACTACACATGTACTAGGCCTTATACTAACAATTAATTGTTGATCTCGATCGGCTGCTAACCACCTATCAGTCACATTTCTTGCTACCAGATGGCTTTCCATATAAAACCTATAAAACGGAGTAAGCTATTAAGCCTAAGAGGAAAAGATATTCAAATAATATCAACAAGTATTTTCATGTAAAGCAAATATTAAGTGCATAAAGAAACTATCATTACCTTATAAAGTAGATGATAATAGTACAGATTGAATAGTTAAGCAATGAAATGCACATGTAAAGCTATCCCCTTTTCCACCCTTATGACATCTTACCACCCTTATAACACCTCTACGCCTTCTTTATATAAAATGCACAGAATCATTATAATATCAGCATTAACCCTCTTCCCACCCTTATCACCTCACACCGCCCTTGTAACTCTATTAACTCAACCTAATGGCATAAGTTCTCAAACTACAACCAGCATTATTGCTGGCATAACTACCAATAAATATCAGAGTATTTGAAAACAATTCTTCAAATCCCACATAGCCCAACTATCACATTTCACATTTTGCTACAGCATCAAAATAATCATGTAATCAAATCATATATGTTTGTTATGCCTTTATATAGAAATTATTGAATTTTAAT
Organism: Vitellaria paradoxa; assembly: GCA_019916065.1. Classification (NCBI taxonomy): domain Eukaryota; kingdom Viridiplantae; phylum Streptophyta; class Magnoliopsida; order Ericales; family Sapotaceae; genus Vitellaria; species Vitellaria paradoxa. The sequence continues at coordinate 28,740,934 of CM034242.1, forward strand.
TATAAGAATAAATCCCCTACCTGAAGGGTCTAATAATCTTTCTTATTGAATTTTCACTTGCCTTGTGCCAAATTTTGTAAAATAAATTATGGTTGATCAGCACACATTCACATATGATCGTCTAATTACTTTAATTATTGCATTTAGCCTAGGAGGTCCAAATTAATACTTCCTCCCATTACCAAACAATTTTGTTTAATTTTTAGATAGACATTTATTCTCTTAACTAATTAAAAATTACTATTATTACTATTTTCTTACTAACCAATTATTAGTATATCTATTGTTATTTTTACCAAAATGAACCTCATATTAACTAAGATTTATATCAAATATTTAGCTATTAATAATTTTATCATTGTTGTTATTATTATTATTACTATTTTTACTTAGGAAATAAATACATTTTTGTCCTGAGAAAATCAAATTATTAAAGTGATTACTACTGATTATTTCTAAGTCCTAATTTCAACCTAGACAATTTATGCAATTCTGACATTAAACAAATAAATTATAACCCGAATTAATTGATAATATAAATTTACTATATAAAACATAGCTATCATACTTTTAACATATTGTTTAGGGGCTGTTTGGTAGAACCAAAAAAATACCAAAAGTTACCAAAAGTTATAAAAAGTTATCAATTCCCTCCAATCAAATTTAATCACATACCACTTTTACATCACATCTTTAAACATCCCCCTTAGTCTTCTTATGAAATCAGTTTTGAATTAACAAAATAAAATAATTTACCTCAATGAAGTTTTCGATCGAAATTTTCCAAAGGCTTCTTCTATACCTTTCCCCGACTTCACTTTCTAACTATTTTTTTCCCATTTTATCTCTTTATATGAACTATATATACATCCTCGACTAAGTTCACCGCACCAACTTTTCAACTTTTTCTAATTTTTTTTTCCTTTCCCTAGCTTGGCACATAGCCGAGCTATCTTATAGCCTTGCCACCCACAAACCTACCCTTGTAGACATATATGTGTGCATTGTATTGCTGCCCGTGGCACCCCTTTTTTTAACTATAGTTAACTTAAAGTGATTAATACATATATATATTAATAAATTAATTAATCTATTAATCCAAAATAAAGCTAAATAAATTTAAAATAATAGCAAGTTAACACCAAATAATACCAAATTAACACCATTAAAATTTCTAAGCATTAAATAAAAATTTAATAATGTAATAAAAATTTAGGATGTCATAATTCTCATCTCCTTAAAAAATTTAATCCTTGAAATTCCTATTTGGCGAAAATTGGTATGGGCTTTGTTTTCGTATTTTCGCCTTTTCTTCTCTCTTCCAAGTGACCTCCTTCATAGTGTGGCTTCTCCACAAACACCCCATTTTGTGTGTATATATTTTCTGGTCTTTACAGTTTGGGCAGAACAAAAAGCATACCAGAGATGAAATGACTTGCTAGTATGTGAATAGTTCCAGATACTCTATTCACATTTCTATTTCTGCTTCCCAAGTCGCTTCCTTAGCTCTGTGGTGTTGCCATAAAATTTCACCAACGGTATTATTTTATTTCTTAAGATACTTACTTTAGTGTCCAACACTCGTATTGGTTTCTTTTTATATGTCACATTCGACTGTACCTCCACATCATTCCAATCTATGATGTGATTCAGATGAGGTATATTTTTACATAACATAGACACATGAAAGATATCATGAATTTAAGCCAACTCATGGGGTAACTCTATTTGATATGCTGCCTCCCCAACTCTTTGTATGATAAAAAATGGCCCAATATACCTAGGTGATAATTTGCCCTATTCCCAAATCATATTATTCCTTTCCGAGGTATCACATTTAATAATACCCAACCTCCTTCCGAGAATTCTAGTGGCCTTCTTCGTTGATCGGCATAACTCTTCTGTCAGCTCTGGGCTGTTTTAAGTCTTTCCTAATCAACTTAATCTTCTCTGTTGTTTCTTGGATTATGTCAGGCTTATACAAATTTGATTCTTCTATTTTCAACTAACAATTTGGCGATCCACAAGGTCGGCCATATAATGCTTCATACGGTGCCATGCCTATACTTGCTTGGTAGCTATTAATATAAGCGAATTCTACCAGTGGCAAATGTTCATTCCAACTACCTTGAAAATCAAATACACAAGCCCGTAATATATCTTCTAAAATTTGTATCACCCACTTTGATCGTCTATCTGTTTGGGATGATAGGTGGTGCTAATATTAAGCGTGGTACCTAAAGCTTGTTGCAGACTCTACCAGAACTGTGAAACAAATCAAGTGTTTCAGTCTGACACTATTAACCTAGGAACCCCATGTAACCTAACTATCTTTTTGGTGTAGTATTTACTAAGAATAGTAAGAGAGTCAGTTGTCCTCATAGGTGAGAAATTAAAGAGAGAATAGAGAATTGAACTAAAAAATAAAAGAATTATATTGATGTGTTATTTGTACAAGAATACAAAGAAGTCTTTATATAGGCAAAATTAAAATAAAGTCCTATAACGAAAAGGATTTCCTAATTTCCATATACAAGATTATAATTTCCTAATTCTATATATATCAACACCCTCCCTCAAACTCAAGATGGTAATGAAGAGGCCAACTTGAGTTTGGACAAAAGCTCATGATGACGACCAAGAGGATAAGATTTAGTGAAAATATCTGCAAGCGAATCAGCAGAAGAAATATAAGACAACTGAAGAGTGCCTTGCTTAACATTGTGGCGAATGAAATGACAGTCAATCTTTATATGCTTTGTATGCTCATAAAAGACATCATTATGGGCAATCTGAATGGCACTAGTATTATCACAATACAAAGGAGTGCTACTACTGAAAGAAAGACCCATATCTGCAAGAAGCCAGCGTAGCCAAATGAGCTGAGAAGTAGAATCAGCAAATGCACGATATTCAACCTCGGTGTTAGAGCGAGCAATGATAGACTGTTTTTTACTTCGCCAATAGATGAGTGAAGTGCCAAGAAAGAAGTAATACCCAGTAGTAAAACGACGATCAGTAGGGTCACCAGCCCAATTAGCATCCGAAAAAACATGCGACTGTAATGGTGAGGATGAGGAAAAGAGAAGCCCATAAAATAAAGTACTCTTGATATACCTTAGAATCCGAAGACAGCTACATAATGAGTAGATCAGGGTGCATGCATAAACTGACTAACCAAAGTAACAGTATAAGAGATGTCCAGACGAATCATAGTAAGATAAATGAGACTCCCAACAAGCTATTGATAAAGATTAGGATCAAACAAGAGTTCACCCTTAGCTGCATGTAACTTCACATTAGTCTCTAAAGGACTATCAACAGTTTTATTATCAGTGAGACCAGCTTGGGATAAAGGTTAGAAGCATATTTAGCTTGAGAGAGATAATATCCCTGAGAACTAGAAGTGACCTCAAGACCCAAGAAATAGCTAAGTTTGCCCAAATCCTTCATTTCAAAGTGTTGACTAAGAAACTGCTGAAGTGCATTAATCCCAGGTAAATCATCACCAGTTATAACCATATCATCAACATAAAGCAATAGAAGAATGATACCAGTAAAGGAGCGACGAATAAACAATGCAAAGTCATAGGCACTGGGTGCAAAACCTTGCTGAGTTAGAACAGAACTAAACTTAAAAAACCAAGTCCGAGGAGACTGTTCAAGCCCATAGAGTGCCTTACGAAGTTGACAAACTTTTTGAGGCGGATGAGCATATCTAGGAGGAGGTGTCATTTAGACCTCATCAGTAAGATCACCATTAAGGAAGACATTTTCAACATCCATCTGGAATAATTTCCATCACCAAATAACTGCAACGACAAGTAAGGACCAAAAAGCAGTCAAGCGAGCCACAGGAGCAAAAGTCTCATCATAATCAATGTTATACTCCTGAGTAAATCCCTTCGCAACAAGGCTAGCTTTATAATGCTCCACTGATCCATCTACGCGAGTTTTTATTTCACCCTACTGCAATTTTGTGAGGTGGCAAGTCAACCAGGTCCCAAGTATGGGTAGAAATAAGAGTATTGAGTTCATCACTTATTGCTTGCTACCAAAGTGGGTTAAAACTGGCCTCGCGATAAGAGCGAGGCTCGTAAAGAGAAGCAATAGCAGAATAGCAATGGTAATCTTTAAGATAGGGAGGAGGAGCTCTTACCTGAGTGGGATGGTGAAACTCAGGTGATGATGGAGTAGAAATAGTAGGAGGCGTCTTAATAATGGAAGGTGCAGGTGAGGAATCCATAGGTGTGCCAGATGAGCTGGGTAAAAATATCAAGTGGTCACCTTGAGGGTTTGAAGAACCTGCATCACAAAGGTTAGTATCAGGAAAGAGAGTAATAAAAGAATTAGTAAAAAATGGGTGAATGATGAGAAGGGCTAGAGAGAAGTTTAATCATGTCAGTAAATAAATGATGTTCCCATAACTGAACATGACGGGAAAGATAGAGGCATTTGGAAATGGGATCATAATACCGATAGCCCTTTTGTTCAATACCGTAGCCAAGAAAACAACAGAGGTGAAAACGAAGCTCTAATTTGGTACGCTCGTGTAGGGGAAGAAGGACAAAACAAGTACAACCAAAACTTTTGAGACACGAATAATCTAGTACCTTCCCATATAAATGCTCATAAGGAGAGCAATTAGAAATTGTAGATGAAGGAATCCTATTAATTATGTAAACAGTTGTGACAGCAGCTTGTCCCCAAAAGGTTTCAGGTAAAAAAACAGAAATGAGAAGTGAACGAATGGTATTTAAAATATGACGATGTTTCCATTCAGCACGACTATTCTGTGAGGATGTATAAGGACAAGATAGATGAGGAAGAGACCCATTATTTTCAAGATTTTCAAGGATAGAATTACCTTTATACTCTATAGCATTATCGGAACGAAAAATTTTAATTTTGCGAGGAAATTGAGTCTGGATCATTTTGTGAAAATTATTAAAAATTTTGGGTAACTCAGATTGATTATGAAGTAAATAAATCCAAGTATATCGTGAAAAATCATCAACAAAAATCACAAAATAACAACTCCCCCCTTAGTGGCAATAGGAGTAAGTCCCCAAATATCAGAATGAACAAGATCAAAAGGTGCAGTAGAAATAGAATCACTTTTATTAAATGGTAAAACAGTTTGTTTCCCTAATTGACATGGTAAACAATCAAAAGAAGAAAAATCAACAGGGCCTAAATGTCCTTTTGGCGCTAACAAACGCACACTAAACAATGAAGTATGACCAAGACGAGAGTGCCATAATCTGGAAGTAGTGGTGGTAGCAGCAATAGGTAGAGAAACTGATGAAAAAGGGCTCGGAAGATAAAAAGAGGTAAGCTCAAAGAGACGACCAACTTTACGCCCTGTCCCAATCAACTGGTCCGTCTAAGGATCCTGCACAACACACCCATCTTTAGAAAATTTTACAATAAAACCAAGTTCAACAAGTTGACCCACAGAGAGACAATTTAAGGATAATTTGGGAACAAAAAAAGGATCAGGTATGCAAAAATTATGATTAATGATGGAGCTAACATGACTAACTGACATATGAGAACCATTAGCAGTATAGATTAATGGGGAATGTGAAAAAGACTGCTTATGAGAAAATAAAGAAGAGTCAGAAGTCATATGGTTACAGCAAGTGGAATCTATATACTAGGGGGACATAGACATACCGATGGCAGCAGATAATGTAGAAGAAGAACAGGTAATAAGCTGGTAGACTATAGCCCCAACATCAGCTGCGGTAAGGAAGAAGGAGTGGTAGCACTTGGATGTTCAAAAGAGGATGCAATAGCATTTTGATGGCGGGCCTGAGAATTGGAGTGCTTACCCTTGAGTTTAGGACACTCACTGATAAGATGACTTTCCTTCTTGCAATAATTGCACCAGACTTGGTTACGTTTTGAAGATGCAGCAAGAGCGGAAGATACAACAGAGATAGCCTGAGTAGGAGTACTAGCCATGACTAAGTCTGAGGTCCGTAATTGACGAGTCTTCTGGCGAGTCTCCTTAGAAAGAAGCTCGGTGAGAGCAGCTTCAAGAGATGGTAGAGGAGAGCGATGCAGAGGAGAAGCTCGAGTATTCTCAAAATTGTCTTGAATCCCCATCATAAAGTGAATGAATTGATGACGATCTCTATATGTTGCAAATAATTTGATAGACTCAGCATCTTTAAATAAGGGATCGGCTTGAGAGAGTTGATCCTAGAGGCTATGGACTTGGGCATGATAGTCGATAATGGACTGGCCAGGCTCTTGCTGCATTTGATAGAGCTTAGGTTCTAATTGGAATTGTAGAGCAACATCACTAGTGCAATTATACTTGTTTGCTAGAAACTCCCAGGCAGCGTGAGCATTCCGAAACTTAGGAAGAAGACTCTGAATGATAGGACTGGAAATATTAATAAACTAGGAAATAATCTTATAGTAAGCGCTATCCCAATCTTCAATGCGATTGTCAAACTCTTCTTGTGTCTCTTTATCTAATTTTTACGGCTTGAGACGTTCACCAGTGACGTTCCTCCAAAGCTTATGTCCAATTAAAAATACAAACATCTGCTAAGCCCAAATATTGTAGTTGGAACTGTCAAAAATAGTGTTGATTGGGCATACAATATCATTATGAGAAGCTATAAAAAGTGTACTGAACTGATAGAACAATCAAAAACAGAGACCAAAATCAAAATCAAAGGGGTCAAAAACCTTAGGAACTTATTTGAACTGGTTAAAAATTGCTTGATAAAAGGCTAAATCGACTGCCAGTTTGACCAAATGCAGGCGTGATCAAATCGGCTTGGCCAAGTAGGCTAGTGATCAAATCAATTTCACCAAATAAGATGGTGATCCACGTGTGCGGAAAGAAAAGTCAACCCATGAATCACCCTGATTATGAAATACATCAAACTGTGAATTTGTAAAATGTTGGCTTATGAATCTGACCAAAAAAAAAAAAGCAGGCGGAAGGAAAATTTTCTAACTTCAAAATTCAAGACTAAAAAAAGACAGAAAAAGGAATTCAAGACTGAAAAAATTGTTTCCAAAGAAGAAAAGAAACCCAGAACTGGCGAGAAAATACAGTTCACCAATGTGGAAAAAAATTAGGAACGAGAATTCAATAGCTCTGATACCATGATAAAATAAAGAGAGAATAGAAAATTGAACTAAAAAATAGAAGAATTATATTGATGTTTATTTGTACAAGAATACAAAGAATTCTTTATATAGGCAAAATTAAAATAAAGTCCTAAAACGAAAAGGATTTCCTAATTTCTATATGCAAGATTATAATTTCCTAATTCTATATATATTAAAAATAGGTATGAAATGAGCTGACCTAGTGAGCCTATCTACGATTACCCATATAACATCATATCTATGTTGCTTTCGGAGTACTCCTATAATAAAATCTATGGTTAAAAATTCCCATTTCCATTTGGCTATGGGCAGTAGTTGTTGTAACCTTCCTGGTTTCTAATGTTCTATCTTCACTTGTTGACAAGTTGAACATTTCGCTACATATCGTGCAATGTCCTCTTTCATGCCTTCCCAATAGTACTAACACTTCAGGTCGTGATACATCTTAGTACTACCTACATGTATAGCATACTTGGACTTATGCGCATCTTTTAAAATTTCTTCTTTCAGAGTGAAATCTTGGGTTATATACAGTCGAGCTTTATATCTCAAGCTTCCATCAGGAAATATTTTCCACCCTGACTTTCCTCTTCCTTGCTCAACTTTAGTTTTCAAACCTTTAATCTTTTCATTATCCTTTTAAGCCTTTATCACTTTTTCTACCAAAGTAGGTTGAACTGCCGAATTATATATGAACCCCCTGGGATTTCTGAGATTTCACATATTACTCATATGTTCTTAGAGTCTCCAGCACATCGTATTTATCAACAATTAGATAGTGTAGAGCTTCTCGATTCTTCCTACTTAATGCATCTACTACTATATTAGCTTTGCCCGTAGGATACTACAACACAAAGTCATAATCTTCTAAATACTCCACCCATCTTCTTTGCCTTAGGTTCAGATCTTTTTGGGTCATAACATACTTTAGACTATTATGATCTGTAAAGATCTCAAAATTTTCCCCATAAAGATAGCATCTCCAGACCTTTAGAGCAAAGATCGCCGCTACTAATTCCAAGTCATGGGTGGGTAATTCTCTTCATGCTTCTTTAGTTGTCTAGATCCCTAAGCCACAACCCTTCTATCTTACATCAACACACACCCTAATCCCTTATGGGAAACGTCTGTATATACTACATATGGCTTTCCAGGAGTGGCAGTGTCAAAACTAGTGTAGTGGTCAATCTCCTCTTTAGTTCTTGGAAGGCTTCCTCACATTTGTCTCCCCATTCAAACTTAACACCCTTTCTAGTTAACCGAGTTAGTGGAGTGGCTATTTTTGAAAATCCTTCTACAAATTATCTATAATATGCTGCTAACCCTAGGAAGCTTCAGATTTTAGTTATTGGTTTTGGGTGATCCCAATTTGCTATGGCCTTAACTTTACTAGGATCCACAGATATTCCAGCTTCAGACACCCTATGACCCAAAAATTTGACTTCTTTCATCCAAAAATCCCACTTATTGCATTTGGCATATAATTGGTGGTCTTTTAACAATTACAAGACTATTCGTAGATGATTTCTATGCTCTTCTTCTGTTCGTGAATATATCAAGATATTATTTATGAACACAATCACAAATTCATCCAAATATTCCTTAAATATTCGATTCATTAGATCTATAAATATAGCCGCCGTGTTTGTGAATCCAAATGGTATCTCCAAAAATTCATAGTGCCTGTATCAAGTTCAAAAAGCTATCTTTAGGACATCTACTTTCCTCATCTTTAACTAATGGTATCCTGATCTAAGATCAATTTTGGAAAAATACACCGCACCGCATAATTGATCAAATAGGTCATTTATCCTAAGCAGTGGGTATTTGTTCTTAATAGTCACCTTATTCAATTGCCCATAATTAATATATAACCTTAATGACCCATCTTTCTTCTTTACAAATAACACTGGTGCTCCCCATGGTAATGTATTGGGGCGAATGAATTTCTTCCCTAACAATTCATCTAATTGAATTTTTAATTCCTTAAGTTCAGCAGGTGCCATGCAGTGTGAAGCAATTGGGATTGGTGTTGTGCCTGGATACAAGTCTATAACAAATTCTATTTCTCTATCAGGTGGTAATCTAGGTAGTTCTTCAGGAATACCTCCGGAAATTCATCAACAAGTGTAAGCTTTTTAATTTTCTTTCATTCATTTTCTACCAACATCTGTCCTAAGAAACCCAAATGATTATTAGTTGCTACCTATTGTTTCTTAGGACTCATAAGTGTAAATGGTAAGGAGGTACTTTACCCTATTCCCATCATCTATCCATAACATCACTGTCTCACAAAAACAGTTTATCATCACATGGTATCTTGTTAACCAATCCATTCCCAGAGTAACGTCGAATCGTTTCATATCTAATACTATTAAATTGTTATCAAACTCACGATCCTTAATTCTGATCACACTGGCTTGACTTATTTTTTGTAGTATTACTCTTCCGCTAACTGGAGTATTAACATACACTCTTGAATCCAGGGATTCCACTGGCAATTGTAAACTATCCACATAACTTTATGCTATTTAAAAGAATGGCTAGCTCCATAGTTAGATAAGGTCTTAACCAACCAATTGAATAAATGTAAGGTACCTTCCACCACTATATTTGCCGCTTCCTCTTTTATCTCCAAAGTGAGTAAGGCATACATCTAAGCTGGTCCTTTAGTTTCCATTGCTGGATCTTTCCTATGATTAGCAAAAGAAGCTTGTGCCTATTTAAGTGGAATGATAGAGTTGTTAGGCCTTGCCTAGTATGGTTGCATTTGTGGTGGTGTTTGATTCTGATACCTCGACCTTTGTGCCATGTTTGTATAGCCATATGAGGGTGGTAACTAGGGAGGTCGAAGGGTACCTACGAAACCCATTCCTTGAACATTACGCAGCCAGAGACATTGTGCTCGTAGATGCCCCAAACGGCCGCAGTTATAGCGTCTCTTTGTCTCATTCCCCAGTGTTATCAGACTTCTCCGTTGTGTAGGATTTTTGGAGTATGGTTGGTGATTGTTAGATGTTCGATTCTGGCTACTACCCCTTCTCCTATCATTCCTCCATGGCCTTTCTCTTCCCTATTCGTTGCTTGCATTTCTTTGTATCTCATTTTGCTTCACTAACATTACACGGTCAACCAATTGTAAAAAGCTCTGCCCCATGGATGCTACCACCTTGAAGCGAAAGGTAGGCTTTAATCCATTTTGAAATCTTCAAGTCTTTTTCTCCTCTATGTTTATAAAGTCGATAGCATATCTAGATAACTCCGAAAATTTAACTGCATATTGAGCCATCGTCATGCTCCCTTTGTCACGCCCCGGATCTCACAACCCGAGGGGTGAGTGATAAACACACATAACATGCACTAACATAACTACCCATGATCAGAGCAACGCAACATCAACGAATGATCCCAAGACATAAGATAAGGTAATATAAGTTAAACCTTGATTGTCCCCAGGTCATATACTCCATACTCCATTCCCACTAATACATAACTTAGGCCTTATGGCCATTACAACCAAATCAAATAAGTCTGGAAAAGTATAATATTATAATTCCAAATGAAACTTATACTAAATGATCAAAAGCTTTGCTAAGCTTAGTAGGGCTCATGCACACACTTCCAGTCCAACCCCATTAGCCCGCCTGATTGCTATGGCCTGATCCTGCATCAAAATCTGTAGGGACGTGAGCACGGATCCACTTGTGCCCACGATGCTTCAAACAAACATATATGGTATGTAATCAACACATGCATGCCAATGTTTGTATATGCATAGATTCACCAATATCTTTTTAATAACCATAACAATTCATTAATATCAATTAGTTTTCAATTTATGTAAGTATTTATCGCCATTCAATAACACCATATTATTGTATCCAATTCCAATTATTCTTCATTATTAAATTTCCTAAGTTTAAATCCAATCACGTTCCACATCACATTATCTCATATTCAACCTAGATCACATTATCACATATTCAACCTAGATCAAATTATCACATATTCAACATTCAATCACACAACCATATTCACATTAGCACCTATTCATCATTTCATCACATCTCCACATCCAATTTTCACTTATTCATCATTTGATCACATTGCCATAACCACACAAGTCATCAGGGGTTTAGTGCATTCACCATATCGTCTTTTATGGGCCAATACCTAATGGAGACGATAAACCAACGTCATCGTTTAGGATCACAGTCCAGGGCCATGAGGAGCCAAAACACACACAATGTTGTGGGCTACTAACCCACTGGCATTGACACCAAACCCTACACAGGTTCCGAGTCTTTCAACCTGAGGCTAATCTCACGATCCTTCCTATTTTCGCACCCCACCATGGCCCCCGGCATACAACCAATCATTCATTACATTCAATACTCTTTAATCACAATTCACATTCACCACCATTGATTACACTTGAAAAGTGTAATTACAAACTCCCTAACTCAACACTTATTCATGCATTTAAATAAGTAAAGTTGAAGTTTTAGTACTATTATGTTACTTATACTTCTATTGTTTTATTTGTAGGAAAAAAGACAAGGATGTCGAAGTTTATAGCTATGGAGAGGGCCAAGAAGACAAAGAAAAAGTCATGGTTCGAACCTCATCTTTGATAGAAAAGACTAGCCCAAAGACCCAACCAAGAGAAGGAAGGAAAGCAATGAAGGAGAGACTAGACGGTCCCCACCGTCACCCAGACGGTTGGGACCACAGAAAGTACAAAACTTCAGACGATCCCCACCGTCACCCAGACGGTTAGGACCACAGTGTGTAAAAAGCTTTAGACGGTCCCAACCCCCCTCCAGATAGTCGAGACCACCCGTGATTTACACCAGCCGCGGGAGAGCTCCTCTTCTAGGGTTTTATGGCATCTTTTTAAAGACCAATGGGACAGTTTGGAGATGGGATTCCTCCTTAGAAGTTTCTACCATTCCATTGAAGTTTAGATTAGTTTTAGAGAGTCTTTGTGAGCATTTTCTTTGTTCTCGAAGATCGTTAATGGATATTGTTGGTGTGGTGTTATTCATCTTCGCTTTCATAGTTCATCTCTTCTTTTATGCACAAACTTTGTAAGTTATTTTCATTTTACTCTTTAATATAATGTTTTGTTTATTTCAATTATTGAATCGCATGTTTGAGTGTTCTTTTATCGCTTTTATGATGTTTAAACTAGTTGTAGTGTAAAACCCTAATCTTAATTCAACGAATCAAAAAGGGTAGTTCACGAAAACGCCTTGGGGTATTCGTAGTCCCTTCACATAGGTTGTGAATCCTCTTGCGAAGGGATCTACCTTTCACAAATCTTTTTTTTTATCTATTTCAAAAACATTCGAACACAAAAACCCTTAACCATATCCATTTGAGATTACTGGTATAGATTTTCATAATTAATTGTTAAACACTTTCGAATAGGATTAAAAATCAGATTTGAATTCACTTCTCATTTGTTTGATTGAAAAACCTTCGAAAACAAAGGTCTTTAACCATATCTGCTTGAGATCACTGATACTGACCTTTGATTACAATATTCTTAATACTTTTCAAATTAAACCCTAATTGAGATTTAAATAAACACATCCCAAGTAAAAGTAGTGAACTACCCAAACTTGAAAAGTTCAATCAAGAACCTTTTTAATATCATGCTTGTTATCTAATTTAATTTCTGAGTTAATCAATTTGCTTTAAATTCAATTTTATTGCATTTGAATTTAATATCACAATTCCTTCACTCCAACATTCTCAACCCAACCATTCTCAAACATCCTATAAAATCCAAAATTAGTTTAAATTAATTTAGGTTCACCTACTAGCTAAGAGAACAAGTCTAGAGCTTTTAACAAAGCCCTCCCTGTGGATTCGACCTCGGACTCACCGAGTTTAAAACTAAGACTACCCTCTTGCACTTGAGAGGTAGAACCCGAACGCATTTTAGGGTCGGTCAAGTTTTTGGCGCCGGTTGGGGAGGGAAACTAAGCGCTAGACTTGGGAGTTAAAAGGGAGTTCACTTGAGAAATTGGGTGAATTTTTCTTTTCTCCATCTCTTTATCAATAGTTTTCTTCCTTTTGCATTGTTACATATTCATTTGCATATCATATAATCTGGTTTGTATGCTAGTTAACTTAGGTTGTATTTTAGCGTAGTTTTTCTCTTTTCTCATTTTATTTTCATTTTTATTTTCTGATTTTGGACATGGAAGTTGGTGATCTTGTACATGGCCCTTTTGATACCCAAGAATACATAGAGTATCTAGGTTCCATGTTTGGATATGCTTTTACATTAGACACCTATAGTATGCTTCCCCAATTCTTTGGGCACGAGGAAGAAGACCCATATCTTCATCTCGATAGGTTTGAGGCAGTGTGTGGTTTATGTGATGATGCTAGAAAGAGTGAGAGAATTAGGTTTATATTTTTCCCTTTGTCCTTACAAAGTGTGGCTGGTGACTGGTGTTATAATTCTAGTGAATGGATTACTTGGGAACAATGTTATCACGCTTTTATTGAAAAATTCCTCCCCATTCATCAAACCTTCACCCATGGCTTTCAAATTAGAAATTTTTATCAAAAGAGGGGTGAAGTATTTTATAAAAGTTGGGAGAGATTTAACAACCTTTTGGAAACATTGCCAAGTCAAGGACTAGAGTTAGGGGACATCCTAGCTATATTCTATAATGCTCTATCTTGTAAGTTACACCAGGCGTTTGATATAGCCTTAGGTAGGGAATTTCTTAACCTCACCCCAGGTGAGACATGGTCATTCCTTGAACTTTTCTATGAACACACCATACCACAGGGAAGACTTACGCCTAGTTTTAAATCTCATGCACTTAAAACCCACACCGAACATTCCCCATATATTCCTACTTCACTTGATCTTCATAATCCATCCTTTAGAAGTAGCACATGCATAGAGACCGATTATTTTGCCTGTCCTAACCTTGTTCCACTCACTGAGGTCAGTATGAGGTACCTCGGGATTATTGGCCTTGTGAACCTAATGATGCACAATTGGAGGACACTCTTTATCAATTCATGCAACAGCAGTTGAGCATCAATAACAACGTGAAACAGGCTTTAAATGACCTCATAGAGCAAATTTCTAGGTTGTTAACACAAGCAATAAGCATGATTGAGTCATCAACCTCGGGCACTACCTTAGGCACTGAGTGGGACAATTGCCCTAACTACACTGGGGATAACATTTGCAATGAGCATCTTTCTCATATTCCTTTAGACACTCCCGTTCAGGATATCCCTCTACCACTTACTGAGAGTCAGGGAGATGTGCAATTCTTTCCTCCTATCAAGCTGGATGCTCAACCTACCCCAACCATCCCAGACCTTATTGAGAGTCCTTTGGCTCCAACTGAGTATTTGAATGCCACATGGCCCGAGGAACATATCATTGAGTTGGTTGACCCTAGTTCACTCCACTACACAACTGAGGTTGAAAGTGGTGCACACCTCTTATCTCCTGACTTAGTCCCATCCAAAAGTCTTACTATGGGAATTGTGAGTGACTACCATGAGATCGGCCATCATTGGGGAGAGGTAGTACACACGGGGAAGGCTTACATTGACTTTTTGGGTGTTGAGAGATCATTCAAACCCACCATTTCTACACCCGTAGATTTCTTAGGTGTCAAGAGTTCATTAGAGCCCACCATTTCCACATCCATAGATTTCTTGGGTGTCGAGAGACTAATTGAGCCAACCATTTCCACACCTGCATTTACACTTTGGCCACGTCCGAGGTTTCAAGAACCTCACGTAGCCTTTCATTCCCCGATGTGTTTTACACCTAAAGAGCGTCCATCTTCGGTGCTTCATGGGCTCGAAGAGAACATTTTTTTTCTTAAACCATTTTTGGATGCATGGGACAGAGAGGGTGTTGGATAACACTTTTGTTTTTATTTCATTTGTACATAGTGGATTAGATTTTTCATTTTTTTATTTTCATAGTTCTTTTTTTAATTTGATTCTCTTCCTTTATTTTCTTTTATTTTATTTTTATTTCTTCTTTCATACTAACCCTTTTTCTTGTCTTATTTTATGTCTAACCTTTTCTTTTGAATAGTTTCTTTTGTTTTCTTCAAATAAGGGAGCTCTTGAGGTAATATCCTTCCTCTCTTTTTTATTTAGTCTTGCATTTTCAATTTTGGTACTCTATTATATATAATTGTTTTTGTTGGGAGTGCTGTAGAATCTAGGTTGGGGTTGTTTTGGGTGATGCCTTAAGGGGCTTGAATAATGGGTGCATGCTTGGTTTAATTTGTGCTATGTTCTTATTTGTGCCTTTTTGTGGCTATTATTTCATGCTCATCATCATGCTCACTTTGCACACTACAGACCCACTTATGCATCATAGTTTTCACATTGAGGACAATGTTTAGTTTAGGTTAGGGGGTAGAGTCGCATGATGACCTTCATGCTAAAAATTGCAAAATTTTAAAATTTTTGAGATTTTTGAGCTTGAACACATGAATTTAGCGCATTTATACCTACATGTCAGCCCTTTTGGTTTGGTTGATTGTGGAATTGAGTGAGATAGTGATAAGTGAATTTTGTTCAAGCATTAATAGGAAACTTAATTCAAGTTAAGTATGTTATGACCTTGTGCATTTTCATGACTATCATGAAGAAGAGCTTATGTGCTTTGGAGTAGATTTTGTTTGACATTGGTTAATTGAGCATTCTTGGACTAGGTGGAGACTTATACCCCTAATGGTGAGCTTTTGAGCCTATTATTTCTTTTCTTGAGAGGTTGCACATAATCACAACTCTTTCATTCTTCACTTTGGTTTTCAATGCACTAATTGCATTACACACACTAGCATGAGTTTCACTTGGCACATTTTGAGTTGTTGCAAGTTTTGAACATGATGCTAGGCCATCTTTACTATTGTTAGGCCTTTTTATCTTTTCTTGATATGAAATTGCCCTAGGAACTAACTTGAACCCTTTTTAATAAAGTGTGTGATAAATATATATATTTTTTCTTTGGTTCCCACCTCATATATTGTCCCTTAACCGTGTTCACACACTTTTAAGCCTTACCCTCACATGTTTTGGGTTATGAAAAGTGCCTCAATGTAAGTGATGTGAGTGGGGATTGGGAATGAAAACTTATTGGGTGGAGAATCTAGCTGATGTATTTTCATTATTTAAAAAAAAAGAAAAAAAATTTTTTGTCATTTCTTTTTGTTTTTGGGACTTGGGCATTTTATTACAGTTATTAAGAATGTCCCATGAGCAATTGTAATTTAGTGAATAGGCTTCATGTTGTAATCTTCTTGGGATTGTAGAAGAATTGGGTAGGTTAGGAGTTGTGTGCACTTGAACACTTTTCTCCCAAGACTTGTGTTTTGATTTCCATTCTCTATTGTTAACCACTACCCCTACCCAAGTTACAACCAAAATAAAGACCTAGTAGATTCTTAGCAAGCAACTCTTGTATTGTACATATAGTGATCTCGTGTAGGTTGTGTGACATGATTCTTACACATGCATTGAAACATGGTTAGGAGCTATCCACTTTGAGTGCCATTTGAGTTCATTCACATATTATGGGGTTATGTGCAACTAGGATAGCATTTTATACTAATAGGAATGTGTGAACCCTTGATGAGTGAATTTCTTTCTATGAGTGGAATCCTGTTAGCTTTTGAAGTCAAAACTTAGTTCCATTTATGCTCTTTAGACCTTGTTGAATAAATGAAACAATTTTGCACACATGCTTTTTCTACTTTGATAGTCCATGCATTTATGCTTAGCACTTGAAAATTACACATGATATTTGGATTTTGTAACTTGTTGAGCTTGAACTTAATTCATTTTTTATCTTGATCACTCCGACACGTTAAGACCATACCATAGAATTTTGTGGGTAGATTCACTACAAACCCTCACGAGACCTTACTCGTCCACTAGGGGGAACTTAGGGGTTTAGAAGGCTTGCTACACACAGCTAAGTCTAGCCGTGTTTCCAACGAAAAGAGAAATAGGATAGTAGTTGCATCTCATTTTAATAAAAAACATCATGCATTTCATTTTAATAAAGAGCATTTCTAAGGGACTAGCAATGTTCAAGTTGGGAGGTGTGATTACACTTGAAAAGTGTAATTACAAACTCCCTAACTCAACATTTATTCATGCATTTAAATAAGTAAAGTTGAAGTTTTAGTACTATTGTGTTACTTATACTTCTATTGTTTTATTTGTAGGAAAAAGGGCAAGGATGTCGAAGTTTATAGCTATGGAGAGGGCCAAGAAGACAAAGAAAAAGTCATGGTTCGAACCTCATCT
The DNA here is from genome assembly GCA_019916065.1 of Vitellaria paradoxa. Lineage (NCBI taxonomy): Eukaryota > Viridiplantae > Streptophyta > Magnoliopsida > Ericales > Sapotaceae > Vitellaria > Vitellaria paradoxa. Next base: position 28,758,400 of record CM034242.1, read on the forward strand.
TTGATGGAAAAAACTAGCCCAAAGACCCAACCAAGAGAAGGAAGGAAAGCAATGAAGGAGATACTAGACGATCCCCACCGTCACCCAGACGGTTGGGATCACAGAAAGTACAAAACTTCAGACGGCCCCCACCGTCACCCAGACAGTTGGGACCACAGTGTGTAAAAAGCTTCCGACGGTCCCAACCCCCTGTAGATGGTCGAGACCACCCGTGATTTACACCAGCCGCAGGAGAGCTCCTCTTCTAGGGTTTTGTGGCATCTTTTTAAAGACCAATGGGACAGTTTGGAGAGAGGATGCCTCCTTAGAAGTTTCTACCATTCCATTAAAGTTTAGATTAGTTTTTAGATTAGTTTTAGAGAGTCTTTGTGAGCGTTTTCTTTGTTCTCAAAGATCATTAATGGATATTGTTGGTGTGGTGCTATTCATCTTCGCTTTCGTAGTTCATCTCTTCTTTTATGCACAAACTTTGTAAGTTATTTTCGTTTTACTCTTTAATATAATGTTTTTTTTATTTCAATTATTGGATCGCATGTTTGAGTGTTCTTTTATCGCTTTTATGGTGTTTAAACTAGTTGTAGCGTAAAACCCTAATCTTAATTCAACGAATCAAGAAAGGGTAGTTCACGAAACCACCTTGGGGTGTTCGTAGTCCCTTCGCATAGGTTGCGAATCCTCTTGCGAAGGGATTTACCTTTCATAAATCCTTTTTTTTACCTATTTCAAAAACATTCAAACATGAAAACCCTTAACCATATCCATTTGAGATCACTGGTATGGATTTTCGTAACTAATTGTTGAACACTTTCGAATAGGATTAAAAATCGGATTTAAATTCACTTCTCGTTTGTTTAATTGAAAAACCTTTGAAAACAAAGGTCTTTAACCATATCCGCTTGATATCACTGATACTGACCTTTGATTACAATATTCTTAATATTTTTCAAATTAAACCCTAATTGAGATTTAAATAAACACATCCCAAGTAAAAATAGTGAACTACCCGAACTTGAAAGTTGAATCAAGAACCTTTTTAATATCATGCTTGTTATCTAATTTAATTTCTGAGTTAATCAATTTGCTTTAAAATTCAATTTTATTGCATTTGAATTTAATATCACAATTCCTTCACTCCAACATTCTCAATCCAACCGTTCTCAGACATCCTATAAAATCCAAAATTAGTTTAAATTAATTTAGGTTCACCTACTAGCTAAGAGAACAAGTCTAGAGCTTTTAACAAAGCCCTCCATGTGGATTCGACCTCGGACTCACCGAGTTTAAAATTAAGACTGCCCTCTTGCACTTGAGAGGTAGAACCTGAACACATTTTAGGGTCGATCAACCATGAACTAATTTTGGATTTATAGGACATTTGAGAATGGTTGGTTTGAGAATGATGGAATGAAGGAATTGTGATATTAAATTAAAATGTAATAAAATTAAATTTTAAAGAAAATTGATTAATTTAAAAATTAAATTAAATAGCAAGTATGATATTAAAGAGGTTCTTGATTCAACTTTCAAGTCCGGGTAATTCACTACTTTGCCTTGGGATGTGTTTATTTGAATCTCGATTAGGGTTTAATTTGAAAATTATTAAGAATATTGTAATCAAAGGTCAGTACCAGTGATCTCAAGTGGATATGGTTAAAGACCTTTGTTTTTGAAAGTTTTTCAAACAAACGAAACTAGAAATGAATTCGAAACCTATTTTTAATCTTGTTCGAAAGTATGTTCGAAAACCCATACCAATGACTTCAAATGAGTGTGGTTAAAGATTTTCGGTTTCGAATGTTTTCAAAACAAGTTAAAATAGATTTTAATATGGTAGATTCTTACGCATGAGCTCTCACAACCCATGTGAAGGGTCTACGAACATCCCAAGGTTTTTCGTGAACTACCCATTCTTGATTCGTTGAACCAAGAACTAGGGTTTTACGCTATAACTAGTTTAAACATCACAAAAGTAATAAAAGAACACTCAATCATGAGATTCAATAATTGAAATAAACAAAACATTAATATTAAAGAGTAAAACGAAAATAACTTACAAAGTTTGTGCATAAAAGAAGAGATAAACTACGAAAGCGAAGATGAATAACACTACACCAACAATATCCATTAACGATCTTCAAGAACACTGAAAACGCTCACCAAAATACTCTCTAAATTAATCTAAAACTAATCTAATCTCTCCAAGCATCTCAGAAAAATAATGAAAAAAAGTTCCCCCTAGCAGCTGTACATTGGGTTCTTTATATAGTTACAAGAAAACACTAAGTAGCGTGCTTCAAAACGGGATTTCTGGATACACGGGGGCCCGATCGTCTAAAGAGGGGGTCGGGACCACAGAATGGTCCTTTCTCATTTTTAGCTTACTGTGGTCCCGACCCCAAGTATCTTTTGTGTTGCTTCTTTTTCTTCTTTATAAAGGGTCTTTAGGCTAGCCGCGCTCATCCAAGGCAAGGTTTGAAGCATGACTTTTTCTTCGTCTTCTAGGCCCTCTCTATAGCTATAAACTTCGACATCCTTACCCTTTTCCCTGCAAATAAAATAATAAAAGTATAAGTAATACGATAACACTAAAACTTCAACTTTAATTATTTAAATGCATGAATAAGTGTTGAGTTAGGGAGTTTGTAATTACACTTTTCAAGTGTAATCAACACACATAACCACATTCCATTTCATCATGGAACACAACTCATTTCATAGCTTCATTTCATTTAACCCAAGCCTCATTTAATTTCCATCACTGATTAGTGAAAGTTCACATTTCAATTTACCTTCAATCACGTATTCACTTTTCAGTTCATCCCAAGATTCATCACATATCAACATTTATCAACCTTATTAAACATTCAACATTTGTCATCATTATGAGTTTGAGTCTATTTGTCAATTCACATTTTACTTAATCAATCACAAGTTCATATACCTCATCATTTAGTTTACATCAAGACATAATCACAAGTTCATATAACTTAGTATAGGGTTTATCTTTTCCACATTGTAAAAAACAACAAATATAATAACATTATAATTTCTACTGGTATCATCAAGTTAATCTACAAAGATGTCTAGAAGTATATCATCCTAACTACATACAAAATGTCAGGCTACTTCTGTTCCTAGCGCAACTATCTATCGTTGGATTAGTGTTTACCAAAATTTATACAACCTAGGGTTATAGGGTGTCATTCACAAAACTTTATACAAACTACTATCATCTCTCTATGTAGCAGCAAGACCCCCTGCATCATCCTCAAAGTCATCAATTAAGTAAATAAAGTCTGGCTCCTCTAGATCCTCCTCCAGACCCTCCTCCCTCTCCAAGTTAGCCTCCTCCTCTAGGTCATGCTCTAGGGTCGGGTAAGGTCCTAGTACCATGTCAAGCATTGGACCAACTATTGGCTCAAGAGTAGGTGGGGGAGCTAAAGCAAAAGGCAACTGGGCTAGTTTAGGATGTGCAAGCTCTCCACCCAAAGACTAATAGATTAAAGTGCCCTCCTAAACCATTGTATAAACCAAACCTAAAAAGGCCTAAGGTGTCTTTAGTAACTATAGTTTTCATTTTGTTGCTATCAATTCTAGCACCATTTTCTTTCGTATGATCTCATTTTAGTTATGCCTTGTTTCAGGCACCCAGAACCCAGCAGTATCTAGAATATTCTATCGGGCTAGCTCTCGAGCCGGATTCGAATAAACTATTGCTCTTGTACATTGAGGTTAGCTATGATCTCCTGACACGCCAATATCCAATGTGACCCTCCCATCTAGGGGTCTGCCATCAATCTACTTTATGTTGTAGACATTTAGAAAGAGTTTAATCAGTGCCAATAACGACCTCTAATCTCAAGAAATGCAGTTAAAAAATTTCAAACTGAAACAAATACGATATTTCCTATGCAAATTATTTAAATACGTACTGCTTAAACTCTAGTCTTCTAAAACCTGTTGCCCATCTTTTATTATTTATTTTCCTTTTTCTTACCTAAGGCCCAAATTTGATCTATTAATTAGCTCTGATACCAATTTGTCATACCCTGAGTTTCAACAAAAAAAAACTAAAATATGAAAATTGAATTTACTACATAAGTTCCTCTTTATTCTAGCTATTAAAAGAAATATACTACACATGTGCTAGGCCCTATACTAATAGTTAATTGTCTATCTTGATCAATTGCTAACCATCTGCCAGTCACATTTCTGACTAGCATTAGCCTTTCTATATAAAACGCATAAAACAAGTTGAGCCGCTGAGCCCAGTAGGAAAAGATATTCAAATAATATCAACAAGTATTTTCATGTAAAGCGGATATCAAGTGCAAAAAGAAACTATCATTACTTTATAAAGCAGATGATAACAGTACAAATTGAATAATTAAGCAATGAAATGCGCATGTAAAACTATCCCCTTTTCCACCCTTATGACACCTTACCACCCTTATAACACCTCCACCGCTTCTTTATATAAAATGCACAGAATCATTATAATAACAGCATTAACCCTCTTCCCACCCTTATCACCCCACACAGCCCTTGCAACTCCGTTGACTCAACCTGATGGCATAAGTTCTCAAACTATAACCAACATTAATGCTAACATAACTACCAGTAAATATCAGAGTATCTAAAAACAATTCTTCAAATCCCACATAGCTTAACTATCACATTTCACATTCTGCTACAACGTCACAACAATCATGCAATGAAATCATATATGTTTGCCATGCCTTTATACAGAAAATATTGAATTTTAATTATAAAAATAAATCTCCTACTTGAAGGGTCTAGTAAATTTTCCTATTGATTTTTCACTTGCCTCGTGTCAAATTGTGTACAATAAATTATAGCTAATCAACATGCATTCACATACGATCGTCTAATCATTTTAATTATTGCATTTAGCCTAAGAGGTCTAGATTAAAACTTCCTCCCACTACCAAACAATTCTATTTAATTTTTAGATAGACATTTATTCTCTTAACTAATTAAATATTACAATTATTACTATTTTGTTATTAACCAATTATTAGTATCTCTATTGTTATTTTTCCCAAAAATGAATCTCATATAACTAAGATTTATATCAAATATTTAGCTATTAATAATTTTATTATATTGTTATTATTTTTATATTATTACTATTATTAGTATTTTTACTTAGGAAATAAAAAAATTTGTCTTGAGAAAATCAAATTATTGAAGAGATTACTGCTGATTATTTCTAGGTTCTAATTTCAACCTAGACAATTTATGCACCTCTAACATTAAACAATTAAATTATAACCCAAATTGATTGATAATATAAATCTGGTAAATAAAACACAGCCATAATACTTTCAACATATTGTTTAGGGGTTGTTTGTTAGAACCAAAAAAATACCAAAAGTTACCAAAAGTTATCAATTCCCTCAAATCAAATTTCACTACATACCATTTTGATAGCAAATCTTTAAACGTCCCCCTTAATATTCTTATGAAATCAATTTTAAATTAACAAAGTAAAATAATTTACCTCAATGATGTTTTTAACCGAAATCTTCCAAAGGCGTCCATCTTCTGTACCTTTCCCCGACTTCACTTTCTAATTGTTTTTTTTTTTTTTTTTTTCCTTTTCATCTCTTTATGTGAACTATATATGTACATATACATCCTAGGTTAAGTTCATCACTCCACCTTTTGAACTTTTTCTTTTCTTTTTCTTTTTCCCTAGCTTGGCATGTAGCTGAGCTATCCTATAGCCTTTCCACCCACCTACCCTTGTAGACATATATGTGTGCATTGTATTATTGCCCACGTCACCCCCTTTTTTTTTTACTACAATTAACTTAAACTGATTGATATACATATATATATAAATAAGTTAATTAATCTATTGATCTAAAATAAAACTAAATAAATTTAAAATAATAGCAAGTTAACACTGAATAATACCAAATTAACACCATTAAAATTTCTAAGCATAAAATAAAATTTTGATAATGCAATAAAAATTTAGGTAGTCACAAAAATTTTGTAAGGAAAGAAAATTACACCAAACTTGAACTCTAGAGAGAAAAAGCTTGAAAGTCCGCCAAAACTCCTTGGAAACTTCTCTCGGTGGCCAAATACAAGGGAGAAAAAGAAAGAAATATGGGTGAGGAATGGGGAAATTGAAAGGGGAAGCCCCCTATTTATAGATGTTTTTGGTGCCAAAAAGTTTGTAAACTTTGAATTTCCAAACAATTTTGCAAAACCTAACTTTGGAAACAAATTTGAAATGATAAAGGATGCAAAAAAACCTTGCAAAAATCTATTTTGCAAGCTTCTTTGCTAAATGAGATAGGCAAACAATTTTGAAAAAACCAACAAAGGCAAACTAGTTTGTAAACTTTGAATTTACAAAGAACTTTGCAAAACCTAATTTTCCAAATACGTTTGCAAAACAAATGATGCAAAAATCCTTGCGAAAATCTATTTTACAACCTTCTTTGCTACACAAAGATATGCAAAAAGGATTGTAAAAGCAAAAAAGGCAAACTAGTTTGCAAAAACAAAGAGGGCAAACAAGTTTGCAAACCAAAGTATGCAAAAACGTTTGCCAAGCACCTATTTGGCAAGGTGTTTGGCGATAAGAAGGATTTAGGAGCTAGTTTGGCGTAACCCCTAGCTCAAGCCATGTTTTGCGAGGTTTAGGTACACCTACAAAGGTTCAGGCAATTCAAAGGTCTTTGGCGCAATTTCCGGCAACTTCTGGAATGTCTCGGACACTTTTTGGAGAAAATTAAACCAATTAGGTCAAATTTTGGTTCAATTTGGATTCTCTAGAACCAAGCTAGATCTGTTTGAAAATTGCTGCTTTGAAACAAGTTGAAACTGAGGCTGACTCCTCCTAGCATTATTGGATATGAGGATTCCAAAAATGCCATTGGCAAGACTCCGAGACACTTTCATGAATTTATAAAAAATTAACAAATTTTACAACAAATCAGCAAAAAGACGTCCTAAGGTTTGACTTGGTCAAACTTAGCTATGCCATCACCTTGAGAAATGAACCCTCAATATTTGTGTGCCATTTGAGGGCATTTCGACCTCAACTAGATGATCAAATTATGTTTAGGGCACCAGTAACTTCCTTCTCATTAGTAGGAGCTATTTTGAGACGGTGAAATGTGGATGACCTCTAGATAGGCCATTTGGCTGCTCTGAGCTTGCATTTGCATTCTATGACATGTTTTGGGAATATGTGCATCTTTTTATACCTTTCTGGCTTTATTTGGGCACTCCAGTTGATGTCATCCTTCGGGCATGTAGGTAAAGGCCATTCCTGACTTTTGGACAGAATTTACCCTTAACTCTGGACTTTGGTTCTTATATTGATGCTAGAGTTGTCTGTCTAATGTCTTGGACACATCTGTGTAGTCTGGTGGCCTTTTACCTTGATCTGGGTCTTCAACTTGGCTTCTTCCTAGCTCTAGGTGTAGAATTGGCATTTTACTGTTTGTTTGCTTTTTGATGAATTCTGGCACTTTGATATATCCTACGATTAAGAAAATTTAATCATTAGAGCACCATTCAACTAAAAGCATTAAATATTATAAATGTTAAATGAGGAGGCAAAATTGGGGTGTCAACATATAACTTGAGTTCTTCTTCTTCCGTTCACACTAGGATTATTTGTCCAACTTGATCTCTAACACTTACTTGTCGAACATGAATTCTTCTCTTACTCTTCCAACTTGTATGCCAACTAGCATATCCACTGCCCACTTGCATATCAATTTACCAACTGGATGATCCATTTGCATTTTTAACTTATATGCCCACTTGTATTGTCACTTGCATTGTCACTTGCGTCTTCAACTTTTATGAACCGTGAAATAAAGAAGATCACAACTAAAATAGATAAACTTAGATGTTTATTTAGTTAGAATTATTAAAGTAATATTAATTCTAGAGACTAGTTCTACAATTTTGAAGCATAGTCACACCTCCCAACTAAGATTTTGCAAGTCCCTAGCAAAATAATTACATAAGAATGAGATAAATCTCAACTTATACACAAAATTCTTTACAAGTATCAATTACATATAATGGTGCTTGTAGGAGTTTTCAGAAATTATAACCCACATTGTTACAAATAAAGTGTATAAAGCATCCCTTAGACTGAATTTTTTTAAATTGAAATTGATCAAACCTTTTTCAAATCATCGAGTGTAGATGTGTTTCTAGAAGTAAAGTTCTTACCAAACATATACACAATGTATCCTTAAAGCTTTAACTACAAATCTCAGTAGTAATTCTCTCATCAAGAATATGAAGCACAAGGTTCACACATGGAATGAATCTTTTATAAGAGTAAATGTTTTTCAAAATGCAAGTGTAATTCTAAAAGTCAAAGACGATAATAGCAATTAAAAAAAATGACTTTAGCATAACCCCATGAAGGAATAATCCATGATTTGGCATCTTAGAGCATAACGAACAACTTCACCCTCAAATTCTTAAATCAAACTTAGCTTTCCAAAGATCAACTAGGACACTATTTTGGTTGTAATGGGCCAATGGGTAAAAGGTACCAAGAAATGGATAAGATATTCAAAATTCATCTTGGAATACTCTCTCAACCTCATACAACCTTCTTTTTTTCAAATTTTCATGTTCTTCATATCATATCATTTTTTTCTTGAACTATTATTTTTTTTTTCAAGCCACAACTCCTTCATCTTGAGAGCTTATATGACTTGCTTCCTTTTCTTTTTCTTGTTCAATTTTTTTCTTCATTTATTCCTTCAATTATTTTTCTTTACACTCTTGATTTTTCTCGTGTTAGAGTGTATTTAAAATTTTTTTCTCCTCCCATTTATAAACATCCTACCCTTGTTATATGTTTAGCAATATTCCTAGACAAAAAGTTAAGCTTATATTTTTCAAGGTTTAGGGAGATTAATATAGCTTAAACAAAAAGAATATTCATTTTTTCAGAACAAGTTGGCTCTAAAGAATAATGTAATCAAATGAAAGTCAAAAGGCTCAAATTTTACAAAGATAGCCTAGCATCATTTCTAAGGATTAACTTATTCAATATAAGACTTAATAGCTTACATTCCTCATACTCATAATGCCAATCATGAATTCAAAACAAAATTAATGGGGTTATTGCATAACCGAATCTGAAGAACTTAGTAGGAGTAAATGTAATATTCTCTCAAAATGAAAGCAAAAAAAGCTCAAATCCTCACTTGGTTCAAGTCTACACTATATCACAGGTTTTGTATTCATGTTTAACAAAAACTAAACTTTTCAAAGCACAATTTAAACAAGGTTCATTTCAAAGTAAGCTCAAAGACAATTTCTATTTTCTTAGCCCTTAAGAAAATAAAGATTCCCTTGTATGCAACTTATGGATCTTTATTTTATTCACTCCTTATCACAACCATAGTTAGCCTCACTTTGTCAAAAAGGGTGTTACTATATTCAAAAATATCTAAAATATGCCAAAAAAATTCAAAAATTTTACCCTATTTTTGAAAAATATGATATCATACAAAAATGATAGTCATAATGTTTTACTTAATACCTTCCTCCCCAACTAAAACTTGGCATTGTCCTCAATGTATGAAACAAAAAAGACTTTACCAATTTAAAATAAGGGGTGGAATATACCTGAGAAGTTTGAAACTTGAAAATACTTAGAATGAATGAGTTACTACAACAAAATTTTACAACTTAAATTCCATAACTTAAACCTAGGCCCCTATCTCTATCTCTCTCTCACACACACACACTATCTCCCACATATTTTTTTTTTTTTTTTGCAAGTAATATTCTCTGGACTCATTTGGCCACAAATCTAACAATTGAAAACATAATTAGCATGAATTTAAAAAACATTAATGGATCTAATAGCAAGCAAATGCAATCACTTTTTTTTATTTTCTTTCTTTTTTTTATATATAGGTACCAAGTCAAGGCAATTATTAGAAACAAATAGCAACCCAAAGTTACAGTGCCAATACCGTCCAAACCATAATCCAAGTTATACTGTTGTAGCAACCAAATCCATGCATCATGGTTGACTGGCGCGGGTCGTAATTATTTATTACAACATGGTGCGTCCGAGATCGGCCAAATGTGAAAAAGTATGTTTTTGTTTTTAAACAGAGCCTTGATTTCAGAGACTAGAGTTGCCACCTGACACTTTCAACATGGGCGCGTCAAAAAACCCGAGTTTTGATTATGATTTAAAATGTTTTGATTTATATTTTTGAAATAGTGACAAATAGCCCATTTTAGTGACTCTCAACTAGTCTGTGCAATTAGAGATATTGGGTCCATGGGTTTAGCTGTGCATAGAAACCGTTATGCCAGGATACCTAAGGATATGCAGAGTCCTTTCTACTCTTTGTAATCATTATCTCACAATATAATGCTCCAGTTTGTAAGGCAATGATGTATCCTAGGGAGTTTAGATGTGCGGACTTATGTATTCCTTATCCGTAAGTGCGTGTGTGTGCACGTGCGCGCGCTAAAAAATGAAGTGTGAATTAAAAGATGGTCTATGAAGACTGTGGAGACCAGACTCAAGCTATGTGCTCCAGCTACCTACGTAGCTGTGAGGGGATCAGGTTGACATAGTTTAGACCTAAAGTGGCCTAAACTATGTGTTTGTGTGTTTATGCTGGATGAATACAAGAGCCTAACTCTAAGTCTAAGTTGGCGCCTCACGCAGAAGATAGTCTATAAAGACCATTGAGACCATACTCAAGCTATCTGCCCAAGCTGCCTACATACCCTTCTAAGGGATCAAGTCAATGTAGCTCTAGGCTTAACACCTCACGCAAATGTGATATGCGAGTACATATGAGTAGATGCAAGTGTTATCAAAATGTCATGGATGGTAAACTTATTAGCCTCAGTCATAGTATGCCTCGTCATCAGCCTGAATGGGCTAAATGTATAAGAAAGTGACTGATAAGGTTAGTACTGTGTACAGGATTAGTGTGAAAGAGCCTCGCTCCAGATATTGGATGAGGGAAAGAAAGAGCCTAGCTTTGGGCATAGATTAGGAATAATCATCTTTGTATGAGCCTAACTCTAAGACTGAAATGAAAGTTGACACCTAGTGCATAACTGGAGGAAATGAGCCTTGCTCCACTGGGGAAAGGACAATTAATGCTTAGTGCATAATTGGGAAATGGTTAACCAGGGAAAAGAGCCTCGCTCCAAACAAAAATGATAGTTAGCGCCTATCACATAACTAGGGAATAGAGTCTTTAGCTGGAAAAATATGCAGCCATGAAAGAGAGATTAACTGGAGCAGAATTGACTGGGTGTTAGAGTCATAGAAACACTTCTTTCTTCCATATTTAATGCCTTGCATCTAAACAAGGAAAGAGCTTAGCTCCATGTCAGTGCTTCACATTGTGATAACCAGACCCAAGCTTTCTGCTTGAGCTGCCTACATATCCTATTAAGGGATCAGGTCTATGTAGCTCTATCATTCTAAACTATTATGCAAGTGCAGAGTTTAGCTCTAAGTTAGTGTTTCACGCTAGGGTGACTAGACTCAAGCCTTCTCCTCAAGCTGCCTACGTACCCTGTTAAGAGAATAGGTTTATGTAGCTCTATGTTAAGTTTGCACCTCGCACATGATTATGAAATGAGCTTAGCTCTAGACAAAAAGACAGTTTATGCTTGGCGCATAACTAGGGAAGTGAAGGAGCCTTGCTCCAAATGAGAGGTAACGATCAGTGTCTTGCATATAACTGGAGATAGAGTTTCACTCAGTTGGGGAGTTCAACTCCAAGGGAAAAGCCAATTAGCACCTCGCGTGTAACTAAAGGAGCTTCGTTCTAGATAAGAGGGAAACATTTAGCACTTAGTGCATGACTAGAGAAAGAAGCTTCACTCTGATGAGGAGCTTAACTCCCAGAGATATGCTTAGCGCAAGTGAGTATCTAACATTTGGAAAAGGGACTAAGCTCAAATCAAAAGCTCAATTCCTAGTGATGACGACCAAGTTTATGTGAAAGTCTAAGAGCCTAATGTGATGTGAGTGGTGCAATTTCTATGATCAGATGTGCCATGGGCATGTTAAATGTAATGTCAATTTATATTCTAACATGGATGACAACAAGGATGCATGTCAGATATGTTTAAGGGAAATCATGACCTAGAAATTATTGGCTTGCCCAATCCTAAGTCATTCCCAGTCTTTGGAGTCTCACTCATTTAGGTGAATGCTCTGGGTTGGTAAGCTTTCGATTTTTAGGTCTATGTCAACCCTAGTAGGTGTGTGTTTACATATCTAGATGTGTTCTAGCATGTCAAGGTATGTACAAGTATGTTAAAACATGGTGCATGTCATGTCACAGTATGTGCTAACATGGTAAACGATGTCCTAATATGTTATACTATGATGTGGGATTGTAAATGAGCATGATAACATGGCATAGCATGATCATGACAAGGTATAACATGACAGGAATGACATGGCATAGCAAATATGATGTTCGACATAACCTAGCATAATATTATGATGACATAGCGTGGTATGACAGACATGGTATTATGATTGGTATGGCATGATAGAATGATGTGGGTATGATATATGTATGATGTCTAGAATTTTGCAAAATTGTCTCGGGTAAATCCGGTTAATATCATACATTAAGCACAACTTGGTCTTTAATTATCATCTGGACACCTTTCATTGACAAGGAATTTTATTTACACAATTACAATTATTCTATTTGAACTTTATTTACACAATTAAAACTATTCTATTCTAATTATGCAAATACATTGAATTGAAATATAAAATCAAATTTTTTAGAGAGAGAAAATTATACTAAAGTGAGCTTTTTCTAGATAGGGAAACTCTGATCTTGAGAGCCTTGAATGGGCGCCCTATTTATAAATTTTTTGGGCCTGAACAAATGTTTTGCATAATCCAACAAGCAAAAAACATTGCTCGTGTCATTAGGCAAACAAGTTTCCCCAGTAAGGTAAGCAAACTCTTTACCAGGGTTATTTTGCAAGCTTTTTGCTAAACAGGACAAGCAAATAAGTCTGCACAGTGCCCCAATCAAACAAGATTGCAAAATAAGTTGGGCAAACAAGTTTGCATTTCAAAACAAGCAAAAAAGTTTGCCAAACACCCATTTGGCAAAGTGCTTGGTGGCTAGGTCCAAAAGAAGGCCAATTGGCCTAACCTCCTGGCTTGGGCCATGTTTGGCAAAGTTTAGCTTCTAAACTGACAAGTTCGGGCAATTCAAAGACCTTTGGCATAGTTTTCAAGAGTATTTGAGACCTTCCAGGCAATTTTTAGATAGAATTAAACCAATTAGATCAAAATTTGGTTCAATTCGGATTCTCCACCACCATGTTATGTCTACTTGAAAACTGTTGCTTCGAAATGGGCAAACATAGAGGCATCATCAGGCTAAATCCTTCTATCATTTTTGAGTATGAGGAATCTAAAAATTCCATCAGTGGGACTCCAAAACACATCTAAGAATTTATAAAAAAAAAATTGACAAATTCTACAAACGAATCTGCGAAAAGACTTCCTAAGGCTTGACTTGGTCAAACTTAGCTATACAATATCTTAGGAATGAACCCTCAATAGTTGTGTACAATTTGAGGGCATTCCAAGTTTGTCTGGATGCTCAAATTGTGTCTAGGGTACCAGTAATTTCCTTCTTGTTGGTAGGAGCCATTTTAAGTTGGCAGAGCCTGGATGACCTATGAAGTGGCATTTTTGCTACTCTGAGCTTGCCTCTATGTCCTGTGACATGTCCTAGGAATTCATATGTATTTTTATACATTTCTAGCTTGATCTGGGCAGCCCAATCAATATTAGTCTTTGGGTACGCCAATAAAGGCCATTCTTGACTTATGGACCAAATTGACCCTTAACTTTGGACTTTGGCACTTCTGTTGATTCTGGACTTATTTGTTTGGTATCCTAGGCATGTTTGTGTATTTTGGTGGTGTTCTACCTTAACCTAGTCCATTAGCTTGGCATCTCCCTTACTCTAGGGATATAACTATCATTTTGTTGTTTATTTGCCTTTTGTTAATGTTAGTTTTATTTGTGTAATTGGCAAATTATTGAGCAAAACAATGATTTCAAACTTGTACATTTAGGCATTTGGCTAGGGTGTCAAAGGTATAGGTTTGAAGATTTGTTAGCACCAAAGATACATGAATCAATTAGCTAAGGTCTAAGAATGTTGCCCGTAAAATTTCAAGCGAAAAGGAGTTCGGTAGATATTTCAATGGGAAATCGTTGGGAACTCGTTGGGAAACTCACCCCAACAAGATTGCCAATGAGATTACCAACAAGATTTTTATTACATATTTTGACACAGTTCCAATGTGATAATTGTTCTACATGTCGCTGGATGTCTCGCTATGAAACTCACTGGGTAAAACAGTGTTGATGTAAAGAATAGAACTTTCTCGCTAGCACACTCGCTAGCTTCGCTAGCAAACTCGCTGGCTATTCCAAAATGCATGTCAAGGTAGTTATCATCTCACTGGAATATTCACTAGATTCACTAGATACTTTGTTGTATAAAACATATTAGACTTTAAGGCAGTTACAAGCTTGCTAGGAACTCACTGGCATGCTCATCCCAGCGAGAGATTGATGTAGTTTTAGAAACCAGTGATTTTTTAGCAACTTTCCAATATTTCCAAAGCTGCTCTATTTAAAGAAGCTTTCTCCTAGGGTTTCTAAATAGAGAGAACGTATGCTGCTTTGTCTACGCTACTTCAAGAAGTTCTCGATTCTCCACTTAGCTAAGAGACATTATACACTTGGGTTTTTGATCCTTAGGGTTGGGAATTAGTCTTTCACTAGTGAGGTTTATTGTTGTGATGCAAGCAAAGTTTCAACGTAAGGGATTGAGGGTCGTTCGATTGTGTAACTTTGTAGTTGTTACTTTGTAACCTGTTTTATATAGTGGAAGAAGTTTTATGGATATCCTGTTCTTGGAATCCACGTTCTAATTCCTTATGTCTTTTTAATATTTCAACGTTGTGTTTGAGTAATCTATTGTACTACACTTTAGATAATGTTTTTAATTGGTCTCAAAGCAGGTTTACCTATTTCAATTTTTACTGACGAAGGCGAGATCTTGAGAAGCTAGCATCAATGGATCTATCGTGTGAAGGAGGATCAAGTACTCGTCCCCCATGGTTTGATGGTTTGAATTATCCCTACTAGAAGGCCCAAATGACAACATACTTATGTCCATGAATGTTGAAGTCTGGAATATTGTCCAAAAAGGTTGGAGCACTCCTAGGATAAAGATTGAAGGTGTTGAACAAGATAAGTGTACTGATCTCTAGACAAATGAGGAATCAGAGAATGCTAAATACAATTTCAAGGCCATCAACGCAATCTTCACAGCCATCAGGCCTTATGAATTCCAAAGGACTCCAGTTGTCGAAGCGCAAAAGAAGCTTAGTTGATTCTGGAATTGACACATGAGGGAAACATTACAGTGAATAGATTAAAGTTACAACAACTCACTACTAAGTTTGAAGAATTAAGGATGGGAGAGTTAGAAACCTTTGATCATTTTTATGGACGGCTTATTGACATCGTGAATTCCCACTTCAATCTTAGTGAGCCCCTCTCTAATCCTAAAATTATTAGAAAAATTCTTCGCTCACTTCCATCATCCTTTGAGTCAAAGGTTATAGCAATTGAAGAGATGGGAAATATAGATGAGATGAGACTGGAAGGTTTAGTCAGCTCTCTTAAAACTTTCGAAGCCAATGTGATAAAACATAAAAAAAGTCATAAGAGATAGCTTTCAAGGCAATCAAAGAAGAAGTTGAAAGCCTTCTAGATAGTAACAACTCTGACATGGAGGATGAGGAGATTGCCTCCCTTGCCAAGAAACTAAAATCACTTATTCAAAGGCGACAGGTAAGGAAGTCAAACCCTCTACAAAAGAATTCTTTCAACAAGTCTGAAAAGAGAGGTAAAGCTTTCAACTCCGGTAAAGACGGTAAAAGTAAGCAAGGAGGTTCAAAGAACAAAGGAATTCAGTGCTTTAAGTGCCATGGCTATGGACACATCTTCCAAGAATGCCCTAATCAAAAGAAAAATCAGAAATTAAAGAAGAGTTTCAGTGTTATTTGGGATGACTCTGACGAGGAGACTACAAAAACTAAATTTGAAGACGAAGACTCTTCCAGCAACTTCACAGCCTTCATGAAATTCTTAGATGAGAAGAACTTACTAGGTATTACTGAATTCTATAAGGACATAGGTAAGTTAAAATCTTCTCAAAAAGGTCCTGCTGACAATGGTGAGTCTTCAAATGTAAACTCAATACATTCTTCTTCCTCTTCTGATAATGATGAACATGCTATTGATGAAGATGATAATGTTGAATTAATTGAAATTAACCAAAAACTGCTAAAAGAAAGTGGTAGGTTGAAAGTAACAATTCAAGTCTTGAAGAAAGAAAAAGAGACGTATAAGTAAATGTGAAAGTCTTGTAGCTCAACATAGTGAAATAGAGGATGCATTACACAAGTTAGAAGATGAGTACAAGACTTTGAAAGATATTGATGCAATACTCGGAGACAACTTGGAAGAAAATGAGAAAGAGTGCAATAAAATTAAAGGTGAATTAATCGAACTCCAAGAGAAGTTCAGCAAGCCTTCCAAAAATTTGCATGAAATCTTGGATTCTCAACAAAGGGCAACAGACAAGCGTGGATTGGGATTTGTCTAGATGAGCAATACAAAGGACTACAAAGCAAACTCGAATCAAAAGCATTTGGTGAAAGCCTTAACTCAACTTTCAACTTCTACAAATCAAGCCTCCACATCTGCTCCACCCCAAAAGAAAGAATCAAAAAGGAATTAAGTCCCACTCTAGCTAACAAAACGTAAGTTAAAAGGAATGTTTAATAAATCACGTTCTGTTCCTGTCTGTCATCATTGTGGGATACGTGGTCATATTCGCTCCAATTGTTATAAATTACATGGTTTGCCTAGAATCTATGTTGACAAAAATCAAAATTTGTAACCAAAATTGTCAAATAGGTTTCAATTCCTTCAAAATTATCCTACCTCTTTTGACTCTACATCTTTCGCTCCTAGGGCAGTGAGAAAAGTTTCATATCAAAATCAAAATTTTAATTATTTCAAGAAAACCAATGCTATTATTAAATGTTCTTTTCAATCCATGAAACCTCAAATAAAAATTTGTGCAATTTGGGTTAGAAAAGATGATTTAAATGCATGTAAAACCCCTAGGCAAGAAAAATGGGTAAATTTTTATGATAAATAATTAGTCATATGGTATAGACTAGGGTGTACTTAATGTTTATTTTTTTTCCTAGTCTGTGAATACATGTGGCATGGTTTTAAGAGTAATGATTTTTTTTTTTTTTGGCTACTTTGTTTTCTTTTTTTATTTTTTGATATTTTTGCTTTTGTTGATAATTCTTGTTGAAAAGTATATTCTCTTTTTGGAGCTTTTTTCTTAACCTCTGTAACACCTTAGGTTTGAATTCTGCCAAACTTCCCTAGGTGTGTGTGTCAATTCTTAATTTTTTATATAAAAAAATTGAAGTAACTTGGACTGAGGGAGAGCATGAAAAATTATGAAGTTACATTTTATCTATCATACAGTATTTTTAATTGCATTTTTTAAATTTTAGAATAAATGGATTGAACATCATTAACGGGTGTTACTTGCTTTACTTAATTTCCTTTCTCATAACACACATTGTGTGTTCTTTGTTATGCTTGTGATTCTCTAAATTGATTAAAACAAAAGATTGATTCTTACTTGGTACAATGTCACACTATTTTTATACTTGGCAGATTTAATTCTCCTCCTTGTCTTTATGAGAATATTGGGTTTATAAAAAAAAAAAAAAAAAAGGCTGCTGGTGGGACCAGTGAGAAACCCCTTAATGACATGTTAGTTATCAAAATAACCACTCTCAGGGAAAAGACAATTTAAGGGAAAAACTACCTGCCCATAAACGTGTGAAAGCTGTCATGCACAATAGAATGCAAAAAAAAAGTAAAATAAAATAAAAAGGAAGGGAGACATAAGTTGAAAATGGCTAAATTTCCCTATATTGTTTATACCTAATTGCAACATATGGTCTTTAGAGAGTGTTCTATCTTGACATTTGTAAATTTAGTGTTCCATTGTATTTGGTTTGATAATTCTTAATTCGCACATGCACTTAGAGTATCACTTGTATAGCCTTGAACATTATACATGGAATTATGTTAAGGGAGATTAAATATTTCCAATTCATTTCTTAGTGCATGCTCAATTTATTTATTTTTAAATCTCAAAGAATAATATTAAATGGTGTGTGAGAAGATCAAAGTGTGAATTAATAATTTAATTGCTCCGACAAGTTTCAATTACCTCTCATTTATATAATTCCTTAATTTTTTATTTTATTTTTTTTAGGCACACAATTTAGTGAATTTTGAAGAATTTTAAATATACTGGTCTTTGGATATGTGGTTATATGGTTGGTAAGTCATTAGGTGACAAAAAAAAAATGAAGATTTTGGGATTTTTAGATTTGTTGACTTTATTGGTTAGTTAGATAATCCATTATTGAGATATTCTAGTTGGTTAGTTAGATTATTTACATGTTTTTTTTTTTTTTGGTTAAATATTCTTCCCATTCACCTTATCTTAATTAATTCTTCTTCCACTCTTCTTTATCTTAATTAATTCTTCTTCCACTCTTCTTACTTCTTATTTTCTTGATTTTATAGTTATAGATTTTATGACAAAAGGGGCAGAAGAGTTTGATTACATTATTTAAACTTAACGCTTTTCACAAGGTGTTTTGTTTAAGTGGTGTGCAGGTTCATACAAGAACATTAATCAAAGAAGAATTCACGAGTTCGCATATTGAGGGGGAGTTTAGTTTGATTAAGTTTAAATATTGGAAAAAGTTGTAATTTTTTTTTTGATTGTATATAGGAGCATTGTTTTGTCACAATATTGCCAAAGAGGGAGATTGTTAGTTTTTTGTGTAATTGGCAAATTAGTGAGCAAAACAATGATTTCAAACTTGTACTTTTAGGCATTAGGCTAGGATGTCAAAGGTATAGGTTTGAAGGTTTCTTAACACCAAAGATACATGAATCAAGTAGCTAAGGTCCAAAGATGTTGCTCGTAAAATTTCAAGCGAAAAGGAGTTCAGCTCCGAAGCGGTTGCTCGAGGGAGGATGATGGTTTGCTCTGTTGGAGACTATGACGGTGGGGACCCTTTCGACTGCTCAGAGATCTCTAGCTGACTTTCTCATGATGGTATAATCTTCCATTGCTTTTCTTGTTTGCTGACAGCTCAGATTTTTATGATCTAGGTTTTGAATTTTATGCCTTGCTTTTTGGTGCTAATTTGGATAGTGTTTTTTTTTTTTTTTTTCGGTTAGCAGTCCTTCTATGGATTAAGGAAAATCTTGGTAGCAATCTCATTGGCAATCTCGCTAGGAAACTTGCTGGATAAAACAGTGTTGATGTAAAGAATAAAACTTTCTCGCTAGCACACCGCTGGCTTCGCTAGCAAACTCGCTGGCTAGCTATTATAGAATGCATGTCAAGGCTGTTATCATCTCACTAGAATATTCGTTGGATTTGCTGGATACTTCGTTGGCTAAAACAGATTAGACTTCAAGGGGGTTGCAAGCTCACTAGGGCCTCGCTGGCATGCTCGCCCCAGCGAGAGATTGACGAGTTTTAGAAACCAGTGATTTCTTTTTGGCAACTTTCCAATATTTCCAAAGCTGCTCTATTTAAAGAAGCCTTCTTCTATGGTTTTTGAACAGAGAGAACGTGCACTGCATTATCTACCCTACTTCAAGAAGTTTTCAATTCTCCACTTAGCCAAAAGACACCATACACTTAGGTTTTTGTTCCTCAAGATTGGGGATTGGTCTTTCACTAGTGAGGGTTTATCGTTGTGATATGAGCAAAGTCTCAATGCAAGGGATTGAGGGTTGTTCGATTGTGTAACTTTGTGGTTGTTATTTTGTAACTTGTTTTATATAGTGGAAGAAATTTTGTGGATATCCTGTTCTTAGAATCCACGTTTTAATTCTTTGTGTCTTTTTAATATTTCAATGTTATATTTGAGTAATCTAATGATACTACGCTTCGTATAATCTTTTCAACTGAATTCTGGCACTTTGACATATCTTGCAATTAAGGAAAGTTAATCAGTAGAGCACCATTTAACTAAGAGCATTAAACATTATAAATTTTAAATGGTTTTAATATTTTAATGTTGTGTTTGAGTAATCTGTTTGAGTAATCTACTGAAACTACGCTTCGCATAATCTTTTTAATTGAATTCTGGCACTTTGACATATCTCACAATTAAGGAAAGTTAATCAGTAGAGCACCATTTAACTAAAAGTATTAAATATTATAAATTTTAAATGGAGGGATTGAGATGTCAACAATTACCATTCAAGACAAGAGTGTCGTTTGAAGCAACAAGAAGTGCAATTATTATTTTGCAAAAAGAAATTATTCAGCTATTAATATCCAAAGTGGATATTAAATGCAAGGCGTTAAAGAAAAATATGCAGAATTTTCTTCCCTGAAATGTAAATCACAACTTATTAAATCTGTGTGGCATGATCAAGTGCGGCTGAGATTATACGTAAAGGAAAAGAATTGCCTCCAAGAACAGGAGGTGAAATAAAAAGAAATTCAACGCTTGGAATACAAAAAATTATTAGTCTAGTCCTTCATTCCCTGACCAACAACATGAAGAAAATGTTAAACCAACATTGTGACATCCTGAATTTTTATTATTTTCAAATGTATTATTAATTTAATTTTTATTTTATGTTTAAATATTTTTATTGTATTAATTTAATATTTATTTTAAATTTTTTATTAACTTTAATTAGAGTAATTTACATATCATTATAACACTTTTAACTTTAATCTAGATAAATTATTAGATTAAATAATCTATTAGTTACTAATTTAAATTAAGTTAATTTGATGGGTTTAAGTCTTACCTGGCTACCATGTATAGTGTTAGGTGTGGGCGTGCAAAGCTGCATGATTTGGTGGGATAGAGAAAAAAAAAGGGGGGGTTGAAAAAGAAGAAAGAAAAAAGAAAAGGAAATAAAGCAAGTTGAGGCGGTGGAGTCCTCTTTAGCTGCGGCATGTATATATAAATACTTATATGTAAATATTAACCATCAGCTGAAAAAGAAAAGAAAACGACGAAGAAAGAGTTGCGAGTTGAGGGGCAAAATTAAGGCTTTTGGCCGAGCTTTGTCAAGAAAATTTATTTTACTTTGTTAATTTAAAATTAATTATATAGAAGATTAAATAAATTATGTTAAAATAAAATGGTCGTATTCTATTTATTACATTTATATTGTTAATTGATTTCGTTTATGTTTTAATCGTTCAATATCTGATTTGTATAATTTGTTTGGGTTAAATTAGGATTTGGGGACAATCATTCGCGATCACCTCAAATAATCTTATTTTCTGTCACATCCCCAAAATCCTGAGATTCCAATGAGTGAGTTTAGATTGTAAAATTTAATAGACCTCGTCCACCATAGTCTCACTGTTTACTTTTTAGATCCATTGGCCATCCTATTTATTAATATAAATAATAGTAATGATTATTTTATTAATAATACTATTATTTATATTAATAAAATACACACCTAGATTTAAATTAAAACTAGATAATAAGTTTTTTACTTGTAAAGCGATATTTCCATATACACAAGCTTTTAAATATATAACATCTAAGTCGTAAAAGCTGATCAATAGAACTATAGGGTTTCAAACGGTTGTGCCAATCCTCATAGGCCTTGAGCTCTGCACTCGCAATACAGTCTATATAGATGTGAGTACCAAATCATTTGTACTCACGATGTATAGAAATATGCTCTTTATAATTCATTTTATGAATCACATAAAACAATGAATATAGCAAGAAATCATTGAATACATCAACACATAATAGGAATAGATAACATTAATTCATAACTTTTGTTAACCTTTCTTCATTTATTATTTTCTTTTCCCAATGTGGGGAATGATACTCTACAAGACTATCTCACAATCAAAGTGGTAGTCCAAATTATCGCCAGTTCATATGTATACATACGGGTCACTAAGCACTCCTACATCGTCATTCATAGATCCGAATCTAAAGGCCATAATGAGCCTTACCATTTTCATCATCGTTGTAAATTATTAGGCCATGGGTATGATTACCTAACCCTGCGCAAGTTTAAGATCTTTCAACCTAAAGGTATCTCATGACCCTCCCTATTTTGTATAGTATCCTCACTTTCTCCAAAAATAACATTTTTCTTAGGTTTCACCCTTCTCTTGTTAAACATTAGGCATAATGTCTGTGAGTTTGTCACCTTTTTACATTTGCATGCTTCCATCGCCATTACAGACCTTTTCTTTTTAATTATTATCTGTTTCACAATGAACACATATTCATTTTATTTTTAACATATAACATTGAATAACAACTTTTAGAAGTCTAATCACAATTTAGTGCTACTCAAAATTCGATTATAAAACTTAAAATTAATTTAATAGTATGTAAATTTTAACTCACATTTATACCTCTATTAAATATTATATGTATAGATTATTATTTTAAATATTTTAGAACAAAAGAAGAGTAAACTCGGCCAAACTAGGGTAGTAGCAGCCACGAGGAAAAAAAAAAGGGCATTAGCCTAAAATTTCTTTATTTTTATTTGCTTTCTCAAAGAAAAATGAGGTTTGGTTTAAAAACTTAAAACTTCGCTTTCAAAACATGGCAAAATTATTCTCGTGGTCATTTTCTATAAAAAAGTATTACAAAAAGTATAAATAATATATCAATTCCCTACCTCATTCTTTATTGGAAAGATCGAAAATTCACCATATGCTCAAACCAGATCTCCTTTCCCTAATCTGACAACATAGGCGCATTTGAAATGGGTTTGATTAAAAAACTAGAAAAATAATTTGAGTTTGGTACAAACTTCTCCCATTTCTTCTCTCTTTTTTTTTTCTTGGTAGTTCTATATTTTCCGCAACCTATATATTATGCATGCAGGGGGGGGAAGGGTGACTTATGAAAGCTAAGAGGGAAGGGATGATTCATGGAGGCAATAAACATTAGGGTGCCAACAAGCACTTTTTTGGGTGCCACATTTCGTTTTCCTTTTCTTCTTCTTCTTTTTATTTATTATTTATTCATTTTTAAGGATCATTACATCCTTTCCTCTTTATAAAAGCTTCATCCTCGAAGCTTTAAAATAGTTGTCATGTTTGAAAATGACAGTTACAACATTATAACGAAATAAATAATTGAGAAAATGAGTCCGCATTTCAGATTCGTGCTCCTAGGTAGATTCTTCCACACCGTGAGGCTTCCATAATACTCGAACCATCGAAATTGTTTTTCCTCGAAGCACTTGGTCTCAAGATTTCAAAATCCAAACTAGTCTAACCTCGTCTGTCACATCAAGATCCACTTCTAGTCCAGTCTAATCTAATACATGTGTAGGATCTAAAGCATACTAGTGAAGCATAGATACATGAAATATCTCATGTACTCCTAATAGTTGCGGCGGTAATGCCAACTAGTAAGCAACCTCTCAATTTCTGCTAAAACCTCAAATGGCCTAATATCTGGGTGCCAATTTACTCCATCGGCTGAACCAAAACTGTCCCTTCCGTGGTGAGACTTTCAACAACACATGATGTCCTACTTGAAATTCCAACGGTCTATGCCTCTTATTCACATAAATCTTTTGGTGGCTACGTATTGTTTCCAATCATTGCCTAATAATTCTGATTTTTTTATTAGTCCCCTGAACTAATTCTGGCCCAATCATTACTGCTTCTCCAACTTAAGTCCAGCAAACTGGCGATCTACATGGCCTACCATATAAAGCCTCAAATGGTGCCATCTCAATATTGGCTTGGTAACTGTTGTTATAAGAAAACTCCACCAATTGTAGATGAATTTCCCAACTATCTCTAAAGTCCAATACATATGCTCGAAGCAAATCTTCTAAAACCTAAATTATGCATTCAAACTGCCGATCTGATTAGGGATGATAAGCAGGACTAAAACACAACTCCGTTCCCATCACTAACTGAAAACTATACCAAAACCTGAAGATAAAACGAGAATTCAGATTTGAAATAATGGACGCTAAAGTCCTGTGGAGTCTCAAAATCTCTTGGATATACAATCTAGCTAGAGTATCTATTGTGTCTATCCTTCAAATTGGCAAGAAATGAGCTGAGTTGGTTAGACGATCCACAATCACCCATATTGCCTCATAACCCTTTTTGGTTTTTGGCAACCCTGCCACAAAATCCATGGTTACATTCTCCCATTTCCACTCGAACACTGGTAATGGCTATAGCAATCCCGCTGGCCTCTATGTTCTGCTTTAACTTGTTGACAAGTTAGGCCCCAACTAACGAAGTCTACTATATCTTTCTTCATTCCAGGGCAATAAAACTGTCATTTCAAATCAAGGTGCATCTTTGTACCTTCCAGATGTATTATTAGTCGAGAATGATGAAATTCCCTCATGATATCATCCCGAACTAGTAATGGTACAAAGATTCTCCCTTGATACCTCACCACACCACCACCACCTATAGTCCATCTTGGCATCTTAAATAATTCTCTTAGCCTTACCCAGACATTTTTTGCTTCTCCATCTGACCCTTGTGCATCAATTAATCTACTTGTCAAAACTCACTAAATGACTAAAGCACATAATATCCCCTGCTCACCTTTCTCCGTATATTCAAGGTCAAATTCACCTAATTTCCCCATCATGGTCCACTCTTTAATAGTAATATGACCACTTCAAAATAATGCAATTAAAATACCTCCCAAGTGTGAAAGGGTGCGATGTAGTTTTACCTAGTGAGATTAGGATTGTATCCACAGATAACTTGATTAAAGCCTAGGGTTTCTACGCTCTTCTAACCTATTGTTCTCTTTTTAAAAAACAATAGAGTAAAATGGTTTTGGAAAGGTTGATTATCTAACTAATAAACAAATGAAATAAAATTATAAGTAATTAAAATAAAGACTTGATCCCACCAACAAATCTAGGTTCATACCTTACTCTCATGTTAGATGTGAATTTTTGTCTCAGTTTACAGCTCGCGTTTAGGAAAAGTAAACCGGACAGATTCAATCGTGAAAACAAATAATCCAAAGCACAATTCTAAAATCACGTTGAGAATAAATAAAACTGAAGAGATTTCATTTTAAAAACATTCTCTGGTCCAGAACTCTTTTCTTTGATTTCAAAATATAAAAAACGTTTTAATCAAGTAACATCATCAAGAATTTCAACGAAATATGATCAAGGTTACAAGTTTTCGAATGTTTTGAAAACCAAAATAAGAAAAAAACTAGAAAACAAGTCTAGATTTGTCTCTTATATTTCAAACTATCAAGAAAGTTCTAATCAACTATATACATTTTTGAAAGTTCTGAAAATATTAGAAAATAGATCTAGGAAAACAAGAATCCTAACATACAAGTCTTACGTTGCACGCTCGGATCCATTCACATTAATAATCAAACAAGAATCAACCCATCATTGATGCGTCAAATCAAGTATGGAACTACGCTAGCATATTAAAGAAATAAGCAAAACAGAAAATAAAAGAAGGTAAAGAAAAGCAAACTTCAAAGATAAAAATGCTACAACTTGTATTGAAAAGTGCTATATAATCAAAGCTTCAATCCAAACTTGAATGAAAAACAAAATAAAACACTCTCTAAACTAAGGAAAACTAAAGAAAAACAAAACCTAAAATATATGAATGGCCATATCAAAGTCAGATACATCATTGGTATTTATAGAAAACTGAGAAAAACCTTACAACCTGAAGGCTCGAGTGCGCAACATCTGAAGGCTAAAATGGCATCCAAATGATAGAAGACAGTTGAGATTCAGAACAAAAAAGACAGAAAAGAGAGAGTAATTTCTTCTTCTCCCTCATACTCTATTTATAATCAAGTTTAGGTTACAAAAGATAGAAATTAGAATCAGCCAATATATGGCAATAACCAAAAATAACCATATCACAACCCAAAACCCATCAATTACGCCTTAAATATTCTAACACCTTAAATATATATTCTAACACTCCCCCTCAAGTTGGAGCATAAAGATCAAACATGCCCAGCTTGGTAGACATTTTTTGAAATGGAGAAATAGCTAAGGGCTTAGTAAACATATCACCCAACTGAGATGCCAATCGTACAAGTGGAGTAATGATATCACGTCTGACCAGAAGATCTAAAAAAGTGACAGACAACTTCTATATGCTTGGTACGTTCATGAAAGACGGGGTTGTTACCAATGAAGATTACAGCCTGATTATCACAGAACATAGATATCGGATTTGAAATATCAATACCAAAATCTTGATGAAGGGAACGAACCCAAAGCATCTCAGACGCAGTATGTGCCATGGCGCGATACTTGGCCTCAGTACTAGATCGAGCCACTACAATCTGCTTCTTACTACGCCATGTAACAAGATTACCACTGACGAAAGTACAGTATCCAGAAGTAGCCTTCGATCCGAACGACTACCAGCCCAATCTGCGTCGTTGTATCCAATTACATCTATCGTGGTAGAGGCTCGATAATGTAAACCTTTGCAATAGAATTTTTCAAATATCTCAGAATACGATATACAGCATCAAAGTAAGGTTTGCGTGGGGCGTGCATAAACTGACTGACCACGCCAACTGCATATGAAATATCAGGACAGGTAACAGTAAGATAGATCAACTTACCCACAAGACGTCAATAACGACCAACATCATGAAATAGATCACCACTTTCGCTATCCAAGTGAACAGAAGAGTCCATAAGAGTGTCAACAGGCCGAGAACCTAAAAGTCCAGTCTTAGAGAGTAAATCCAAAACATATTTCCTTTAAGATAAAGATATACCTGGGAAGAACGGGCAACCGCAATTCCAAGAAAATAACATAAAGCTCCGAGATCTTTTGTGTGAAACTGTTTTCCCAATAATCCTTTAATTCTGAAATGCCCTTAGCATCATCACCGGAAATGATGATACCATCCACATAGACAATTAAGATAGTACCAGATAGTGACTGATGAACAAACACTGAGTGATCAGAAGTGGATCGTTTGAAACCATACTCCATAAGAACAGAACTAAACCGATCAAACCGTGCTCGTGGAAATTGTTTAAGTCCATATAAGGCTTTGCATAAGCGACAAAAAGATGCCCATTGCCTGTAGCAGTATACCCTGGTGGTTGGTCCATATATACCTCTTCCTGAAGTTCACCATGTAGAAAAGCATTTTTAATATCCAACTGGAATAAGGGTCAAGATTTGCACACTGCTACTGCAAGAAGGATGCGGACTGAATTAAGACGAGCCACTGGTGAGAAGGTCTCAAGATAGTCCACACCATAAGTTTAGGTATAACCCTTAGCAACCAATCGGGCTTTAAGACACTCAACAGAACCATCAGGATGGTACTTTATTGTGTAAACCCAATGACAACCAACTGGCTTCTTTCCCGGGGGGGAGAACTGAGCTCCCACGTCTGATTGAGATGTAGTGCTTGCATCTCCTCATCCATCGCTTTCTTCCAGCCCGGTGATAATAGTGCCTGATTATAATATTGAGGAATAGAAACAGAGGACAAAGCACACACAAACGACTGGAATCGAGGTGATATACGATGACAAGAAACAAATTTAGCAATAGGTTGCTGAGTACATGTACGTTTACCTCGTCTGTGGGCAATAGGGAGATCAAGGTCGATAGTAGGAGGCTCAGGCTCATCTTGACTGGTGACAGAAATGTCTAGGTCAAGACTAGGTATCTCAAGTGTGACAGGATCCACAAGTGCAGTGGTGACTGGATCAGCGGGAGCGCGACGCTGATAGACTTGTAATGGGACCTCAGGAATAGGATGAACCGATTAGTAGAGGAAATAGATGTAGGTGGCTCCCCCTCTTGAGAGGAAGGAGAAAGCTCCCCCTCACGAGATGACAACTCCCCCTGAACTTGAAAATAAAGTGTAGACTCAAAAAATTAACATCAGCACTAACAAAGGATCGACGAGATGGAGGATGATAACAATGGTAGCCTTTTTGAGTACGAGAGTATCCCAAGAATATACATCGACGAGCTCGAGGTGATAATTTGTCTAGACCAGGATCAATGTTATGAACAAAAGCAGTGCAACCAAATGTGCAAGGAGGAAGTGAAAAAGGATTAGAAGAAGGATAAAGAAGAGAGAAAGAAAGCTGATTACCAAGAGTAACGGACGGAACCCGATTGATAAGGTGACAAGCAGTTAAGACAGCATCCCCCCAATATGATTTTGGGACATTCATGTGTATTTGCAAAGTGCGGGCGACATCCAACAGATGGCGATGCTTCCGTTCAGCAACACCATTCTGCTGAGAGGTATGAGCACATGAAGTTTGATGAATAATGCCCTTATCACACAAAATTTGTCCATAACAGACTTGGTATATTCTAAAGCATTATCAGACCGTAAAATTTTAATTCTTTTGTCAAACTGAGTAAGAATTTCATTATAAAAACGTAAAACAATATTGGGTAATTTCGAACGACTTTTCATTAAAAATAACCATGTCATACGCGAGAAATCATCTACAAAATGATAAAATAACAATAACCATTAATAGTAGGGACTCTAGAAGGACCCCAAAATGTCCGTATGGACTTCAGAAAAAGGTTCAGACTCACAACCGTGACTACTACTAGGAAAAGAACTACGGTGATGCTTCCTTAGTTGAGAAGCTTCACACTCTATACTGGAGATAGAACCAAGACCAGGAACAGCAAGTTTGAGACGAGATAAAGCTGGATGACCCAATCGACAGTGCCACTGGAGAGGTGAATCTGAAACATAAAAAGCTGAAGAAGACAAGGAGAAACTGGTTAGGTCAAGACAATACAGACCATCTCGCTCACATCCCAAGCCAATCATCTTCTGCATCCTGAGATCCTGAAAAACACAGGAAGATGGAGACAAGGTTATAGGATCAGTTTAAGAGTCTAGTTTAACTGACTGACAGATAGTAAATAAAAGGGAAGTTAGGCAACATAAGACTCGAAGGGGTAACAATAATGACTACTGAGGGTTTTAGGTGCCCTTTTGCCAGCTACAGACGGGAGGACTCGTCAGCTTAATGTACGATGATGAGTGGTGGTAATCAAATCATAAAACAATGAAGGATTACCCTGATATCAGAGCACTAGCACTAGAGTCAAGATCCACTGTGGAAATATGGGGTGGAAAAAAACAAGCATATTACCTGAATGGGCCAAAGTGGCCGTGTGAACTAGAAAAAGCAAGAAATGCGAAGAGGATGCACAATGCATCCAATTCAGCAGGAGGAGAAGGGAGACCTAAGAAAACCACCCCTGAGTTAACAGGATCCCTTGTACCAGAAGTAGAACCCACGTTGATTACTCAGAGCTAGCAGAATCAGTAGCAACATGGTGAGCTGATCAGAACGACCACTATTTCTTCTAGCAGTATGGCTCTGTGTGATTTGTACCACCACAATGATCACACCTTTTTGGTGCCGCGTCCCGAACTGCGACCACCACCATGAGAACTACTGGCCCATACCACGTGAGCCACCACGGAATCCTCCAGTACCTCCAGAACTATTAATCAAAGCGACAGAGTCTGTCCCACTAGAAGCAGATGATGTTGTACGGTGATGATGACCCCAGGGAAGATTCATTGCACAACGAGATAAGCACTGGCTAAGGGAGGAATAGTCTCCCCAACCAAAAAACTGATCTCGTAACTACGAAAATTATCATTTAGTCCTGCCAAAGAAGAACAGTCATAAGCTCATCCCACTGTCGTTTCATCTCTGCTTTAGTCTCAAGAAAGGGACGGAGTTGTAAAGACGATCACCACAGGGCTTTAACTGTGCTGTAATAATCAGTGGTGATCTATCGCCCCTGTCGAAAGAGGAAAAGAGTTGTTCGCACACCGCAAAAACTTCTGAAATATTACTTCGCTGAGAAAATGAATCGGCTAAAGAATCCCAGATTCCTTAGAGGTGTTACACAAGGATACAGTTCGAAAAACTGAAAGTTCGAGACTAGCCATAACCAAGTCATAACATTGCATCAAAAGCGCACCATTGCGAATATGTGGGAGATGTGAGTCTGGAGGAGAATCCGTAATGTAACCTTTTCAATTGTCGACAATAAGGAATATGCGAACAGCATGGGACCAAGTTAAATAGTTGGCGGCTCCATTCAATTCTCACAACAATGGATTTTGAAAATTTTCAATTGAAATAGCATGCGCAGGAACAAGTGAAGAACTTTCATTAGAAGTAGTCTTGACAGTAAACGGTTAATAGCAATCAGCCAAATATAAATCCCAATCCAAATCAGAGTAGAGAAATCACACAGCGGTCTGTGTATAAGGTTTTTATAAGGTCAGCAGCGAGGCAAGAATCACAGGTCTACAGTCGAACGATTAACAATGATCAACTACAAGCAAAAAAAAATACATAGAAGGCACTGAACAACATCAATCGAGGGTCTGTAACACACCGAACATCAAATCTGGTTGTCTGAAACGTGAGGAACTCCACGAGCCGATCGAGAGAAGGAGATAAGTCAAACTTCAAGAATCATCCAAAGGCACCAACCAAGCATGAGAGGAGAAAAAACAAGAAGAGGCGACTGCCGCGGTGTGTCGCCGGAGATCAACTGCCAGCGGAGCGCGACACGCGCTGGAGCGAGGATGCACGAGGCTCACGCGCCAGGAACAAGTCACGCGTGCAGCGCCGTCAAACCATTCTCTGGTGATGATCCTCGCGGTGGTAGTCGCGGTCGACGCTGAGCGTTGATGGTGGCACCGATCAATGACGATCGCCAAAGGGTATGTGGTAATGATGAACAGTGGCGGCGGTAGGGGTTTTTTTGTTTTTTTCTCTGGAAAGAAAATAATAAGGAAAAGGAAAAAAAGAATTGCTCTGATACCAAGGTGAGATCAGAATAGAAAAGTTAGACAGAAAAGAGAGAGATAATTTCTTCTTCTCCCTCATACTCTATTTATAATCAAGTTTAGGTTACAAAAGATAGAAATTGGAATCAGCCAATATATGGCAATAACCCAAAATAACCATATCATAACCCAAAACCCATCAATTATGCCTTGAATATTCTAACACCTTAAATATAATATTCTAACAAAGACAATGTACTTGGATTTTAGCTTCAACATAAAAAGTTGTAGCCTTTCAAGTCTCCTTTGCAACTCAAAAAGAATTGCATCGATCTGAGTTGTGAGTAAAAAGTTATAGTCAAAACACTGATAAGGTATTATGCTGAACCATCCAAAAATTTCAAATTGTGCAACTTTTGCAAGCTGATTTTAGGGCAAATATAGACCTCTTTTGGACCCCAGAAACTCAAGATATGCCCAAAATTCTATCGTGATTATGATTTGTCCAGCTTTCTAACCTTGACTTTTAAAATAATGTTTACAACTCAAACGAACTTGAATTTTGACCGATGATACATTATGAAAAGCTTGAGAGTTCACCACAACTTTGCTAAAGACCATTTTTAATTTCTAGATCTCCTTTCATGTCAAAACTGTGCATCTCTTTCATTCCAGTAAGCTATTCTAGTGTATTATCTACTAAAACCTGTATAAATTAACAACTAACATAAATAAAAAAATTAAACTAAAATAAAAAATTTTTTAACATAAATTTTCGATATTAGCATGGAAATCAAGATTTATGATTATGCTTTTCAAGCGTAATCACAATACTTGCTAAATCAAAATGAGTCTTCCTGCTGAGAGTGTTTGTAATCACATTGGCTTTATTAGGATAATACTGTAAGTTAAAATCATAATCTTCCATATATTCTATCCATCTTCTTTGTCTCAAATTCAAATTCTTGTAGGTGAAGATGTACTTTAAACTTTTATGATCTGAAATACCTCAAACTTTTCTCCGTATAAGTAATGCCTCTAGATTTTTAGGGCAAAGACTACAGCTACCAACTCAAAATCATGACTAGGTGCTTTTGTTCGTGAATCTTTAGTTGTTTTGACCCATAAGCAACTACTCTCCTATTCTACATAAGTACACAACCCAATGAGCATATTGGCGATTGCTAGCTCCTATGATTCGACTACACATCAATACTCGAGCCCCGCTGAATCTTTGAGAATTCTTTAAGCGCTAGCTAATGGGGAAAAAATTGCTTTTCAAAGAGAATCCTTTTCCTTCTCTAGGAGCATCACAATATGCAGAATATCCTAATCCTTTTTCTAGAATAATCAATATTGGTACAGTGGTTAATCATATTTTGATTTCTTGGTAAGATTTTTCACAGGCTTCATCCCACATGAATTTGATTCCCTTCGAGTCAATTTAGTTAGAGGAGTAGTCAACTGGAGAATCCAACACAAATCTGTGATAATATCCAGCTAATCCTAAGAAACTTCGGATTTCAACTCAAGATGGCCTCAACCTTACCTAGATCTACCACTACACCTTTTGCAAAATGACATGTCCCAAAAATTTCACCTCCTTAAGCCAAATTCACACTTGCTGAACTTAGCATATAACCGGTGACCTTTTAAAAGTTGCAAAACTATCCTCAAGTGTTCTGCACGTTTCTCCTCATTCTCAGAATACACCAATACATCATCAATGAATCCATTACAATTTGCCCAATATTCTCGAAACACCCTATTCATCAAGTTCATGAATACTACAGGGGCATTAGTTAATCCAAATGGTAGCACAAAAAACTCATAGTGTCGTATATCTTGTTCAGAACACTGTTTAGGGATATCCTCTTTCCTTATTCTCACTTAGTGGTAACCAAATCACAAATCAATTTTGGAATACACTGTTGCTCCTTTTAATTGATCAAATAAATCATCAATCCTTGGTAAAGGATAGCAATTCTTGATGGTTACTCGATTGAGCTTATAGTAATCAATACATATTCTTAAGGTTTCATAATTTTCAGCTACAAACAATGTTGGTGAACCCCAGGGCAAAGTACTAGCTCTGATGAGTCCTTTAGCCGAAAGTTCCTCTATCTGCTTCTTTAACCTCCACTAATTCTGCTGTTGCCAATCTATAAGGAGTGATGGAGATAGGTTCGGTGCCAGGTACTAAGTCAATATGAAATTCCAGTTCTTGCTTGGGTGGCAATCTAAATAAATCTTTGCGAAAGACCTTTGGATATTCACAGTTAACTTGGGGTAGCTCCTTCTTATCACCAATTTCATCCTCCACGATTGTCAAATTGGAAACAAGATTGCATAAATCTACTCATCTGTGCCCATCTGCAATTGGCAAGATCTCAGAACTATAGCAGTATGAAGAAAACCGCACCTGTTTGCCTTTTGGAGTACTCAAAGTTATTTGTCTCGTATGGCAGTCGATTTTGGCTTAGTAAGTTGCTAACCACTTCATTCTGAGAATAACATGAAAACTTTACATCTCTATCACAATTAAGTCAAAGGTTAAGTGATATTCCTGACTGTCTAAAGTATTTCTAATCACTAGTGCACACTATTTGCATATTCTAGTTAGGGAAGAATGACTAGAAATGGTGGTCTCTACGCATCATGAGCATACTAATGGTTGCATTTCGAGTCCCAAAGTACAAACAAAAGTGGTAGAAATAAAAGAGTAGGATGCACTAGTATCAATAAGTACAGTGGCATAGGAAGTATATACAAGGAAGGTACCTCGAGTCACCACTGGCTCGACTGGGGCTTCTAGTAGACAGATTGCATAAGCTCTTCCTTGGGTCTATACATTAGACGTTTTACCCCTTGTCTGACTTAGTTTTGCCAAGTTCAGCTTTGTATACTCCCAGGGGATTATATCTTCACGGTGGGGGTTGTTGCACTGACTTTGAGATTGAGGGTTGTTCCCTTGGGATGACTAGTAGGAATCTTTTTCTACCTCGTGGACAATTCCTCTAAAGGTGACCCTGTTGGCCACAATTGTAACAATTTCTAATGCTTTCACCACTTCCGCCACTGTCTGGGTTGCCTACCTTACTACCTATTTTGGGCATTCATAACTCTTATGCCTAAGCTGTTTGCAGTTATAGCAAAAAACTTGTCCTGAAGGTGACCTCACAACGGTCTTTGATTGTGACGGTGCCACTCCACTGGGTTGTGAGTATGACGGTTGTGGTGATGGTGGTAATAGTCCTTCTCTTGGTCTTTTCTTATTAGCAATTCCAAGCGAAGGAATCAAATTCCTATTCTGTCATCCTTCCTAGATATACTTGGTCTCGGTCATGTCTCTATCCATTGTTATTGCTCGGTTTACTAGGGCTCATAATCATCAAGCCCAAACAGAATTATTCATCGTTGCTAAGCTGGTTGTAATCCTTGTTTAAACCTTCTGAACTTGAGATGGGTAGTAGAGACAAGTTCTGGAGTATACTCAGACACATCTAAAATCTCCTTTCATATTCTAGTACCATCATAGACCTTGGATCAGGTTAGGAAATTGTTCCTCTAAGGGATTGTAGGAAAAAATGATCTCTGAATCGTTCTTTGAGTTGTTCCCAGGACAGTCTTATGGCTCCCCCAATATTTTGTCTACTATTCCACCAACTTTCCACACATCCCACTAGCTGGAAAGTAGTCAAATTGATTCTAGTCAAATGGTCAGTTATTTCCATAGCTATCGAGATTTTCTTGCATTCTGAAAAAATCGCTCATTAATTTCAATGTTGGGGGTACCATTGGAGGTGGGAGGCTTCAAGCTTTGAAATTTTTAACATGTTTGGCCCCGTTTGTAGTTGGCTTCGAGGGTCTACTCTCACCTCGTTATTTGTTGATAATTCTGCTAGTTGTTGTAATACTACCCCAGCATTTACAATTGTCATGGTCTACAGAATCTTGGGTATCTGAGCATGCCTTTCCTCTCCACATGGATTTTCCTGTTAGACTTTTGAATGGACCTCAATTGCAGTACTATGGTGTAACTCCCGTTCTGGTGGAATAGGTATATAATTTCCAATATTATTAACAACAAGAACTCTTCTACCTCAGCCTCAGCCTCGACCTCAGCCTCAACTCCAACCCAAAATTCCATACGGTGGCATACTAAAATACAAAATGTTATAATTTAATACCAAATTATCAACCAGTATCTAATGGTACTTGTGATATAATGGCAATATTCTAAGAAACATAATTGTTTTATTTAAAAGTAGACTTCTTATATATTACATTATATTAAAAGAGAAAAGAAAAGTGGGTGTCCAGTCCTACATACATTGCAAAATTCTTCCAATCCCCTTTTTCTAGAAAACAACATATTTATTCCATAAAATAGTTAACAGAGAGAGAGAAAGAAAGATGTATAAACACAATAGAATTTCTCCCTTCCCATATTATGACTACTATATAACCAGCCGTTACACTATAAAAACTAACATTTCTATCATTTTTTAGTTATTCCTATAGAATCTATGTATGTGGCCAAGCTGGCTACAGGAATAGCATCTTGGTGGGTTGGGACAACATTGCTATAGGATATGCCCCATCTGTTAGCAATTAAGTCATACTTAGGGTCTATCTCCAGCCCCAGTGCATGACATATTAGCCTCACTACTCCGTTCATGTTCCCCAGCATTGATGTATACTATTGTGGTATTGGTTGTAAAATCACTATAGGTTGCAGGACAGCGTGTGGAGGCAGACTAATTTCGATGGGATACACTAGTCTAACATTTGCAGGTGGGTTAAACATTGCTTCCAGCTTGATGTGTATGAGAAGCTTGTTATTATGTTAGATCATTTTCGTGGTTGGGTTCACTCTGCTAGGCTATCCTGGAATAGTGGGTTTGGCCATTTTTCCAAAAATAAAGAAAAGTCTAAATTAATCCTACGATCACATTTTATAAACAAATATTATTTAATAAAATCATCGTAAAACACATTTTCATATAAGATCTTAGATGTTCCTAGCAACTACTTTGTAATTTTCACATAAGGCATCTACTTTCCGTGGTCTCTAGGTGCTCTAAATCCTTGGCTCTGATACCACCCTATCATGTCCCTAAATTCCCGAGATCCTAATGAGTGAGTTTAGATTGTAAAATTTAATGCATCTGGTCTGTTACTTTCTCACTACTTACTTTTCAAAACCATTGGCCATCCTATTTATTAATATAAATAATAGTAATGATTATTTTATTAATAAAATACACACCTAGGTTTAAATTAAAACTAGATAACATAAGTTTTATTTATTTGTAAAGCGATATTTCCATATACATAAGCTTTTAAAGTGATCACTCTAAGCCATAAATTCTGCTCAGTAGAACTATAGGGTTCCAAATGGTTGTTCTTGCCCTCTTAGGTCTCAAACTTTGCACCTGCAATATAGTCTGTAAGGATGTGAGCATCAACTCACTTGTACTCACGATGTATAGAAATATACTTTTCCTAATGCATCTTATGAATCATATAAAACAATGAATATAGCAAAAAATTATCGAACAAATCAACGCATAACAGGATTGGACAACATTAATTTGTAACTTTTATAAACCTTTCTTCATTTATTATTTTCTTTTCCCAAGGTGGGGAATGATACTCTACAAGACTGTCCCACAATCAAAGTAGTAGTTCAAATTATCACCAGTTCGTAAGTATAGATACGGGTCATGGAACACCCTTGCATCATTGTTTATAGATCCAAATCTAAGAGCCACGATGAGCATTACCATTTTCGTCGTTGTGGATTACTAGTCCACGGGCACAATTACCTAACCCTGCACAAGTTTAAGATCTTTTAACCTAAAGGTATTTCACGACCCTCCCTATTTTGTATAGTATTCTCACTTTCCCCAAAATCAACATTTTACTTAGATTTCACCCTTCTCTTGTTAAACCTTAGGAATAATTTTGTGAGTGTGTCACCTTTTACAATTTCATATTTCTAGTGCCATTACTCACCGTTTCTTTTTAATTATTATCTGTTTCGCAATAACACATATTCACTTTATTTTTAACATATCATGGCATGTTCTAACATTGAATAACAATTTTTAGAAGTCTAATCACAATTTTAGCACCACCCAAAATTCGATTATAAAGCTTAATATTAATCTAATAGTGTGTAAATTTTAACTCACATTTATGCCTCTATTAAATATTATATATATATATTACTATTTTATAATATTTTAGAACAAAAAAAGAATAGAATCGGCCAAACCAGGGAAGTCGCGATGCGGAGGAAAAAAAAGGGCACCAGTTTAAAATTTCTTTATTTTTATTTCCTTTCTCAAAGAAAAATTAGGTTTGGTTTAAAAACTTAAAACTTTGCTTTTAAAGCATGACAAAATTTTTTTCATGGTCATTTCCTATAAAAAAACAAAAAGAAAACATTACAAAAAGTATAAATAATATACTAATTCCCGACCTCATTCTTTGCTAGAAAGACCAAAAATTTATAGTATGCTCAAACCAGATCTCCATTTCTTAATCTGACTATGTAGGCGCGTTTAAAACGGGTTTAATTAAAAAACTAACAAAATAATTTAAGTTTCGATACTAACTTCTCCCTCTTCTTCTCTCTTTCATTTTTCTGGTTCATTCTATTTTTTTCTTTTTTTGTAGCCTATATATATATGTATATATACATGCAGTCGGGGAGAAGGAAAGGGTGACTTATGAAAGCTAGGGGGGGAAAAGGATGATTCATAGAGGCTATAAGCATTAGGGAGCCAACAAGCACCCTCTTTAGGTGCTACATTTCATTTTCTTCTTCTTCTTCTTTTCTTTTTTTTTTTTTTTTAAGAATCATTATATTTTTTCAGAATATTTACTATTCAGGTGGGTGTGTTAAACTTAAAGTTAAAGGTAATAAATGTAGATTAATAAAATTTTATCTCTTGGTATTAATTATTTGTGATAAGAAATATTGATTATTGTTAATTAATTTTTTTTAATGAGAAATTAAGATTATTTAGGGAAAGCTAACTGTAAGAATTTATATTTTTATTTGAAAAAATATTTGTGAATAGAATTGATTATTTGTGAATTTATTATATTAACAGTGAATTATAGATATTTATGAAGTAATAATTGTGAATTGATTATTTTTATATTTTTAATATTAATTAGTCAATTATGATTATCCACGGCGAAATAGTATTTATATTTAAAATTTTATTTATATATAAATATTAATTATTTATGTAGTAATTAAGTTGATGATAAAGTAGTTATTATTTATGAAAAAATATGTGTGGATAAACAATAATAGTGATTATTTGTGGAATAGTTATACTGATGGTTATAGGATAATAAATGCGATTTTTACTTAAGAAATTATTTGTGACAAATATTAAATGATTATTCTAGAAATTTATATTTTTATAAGATAAATTATTTATGGTGATAATAAAAATATTGACGGTCTATGAATTAATTATGTGATGGCGGCTTACGATTATTTTTAAAATAATAAATACGAGCGTTGATATTTTTATTTGGGGAATTAATTTTGTTAATGTTGAATTATAAGTACTTACGGAATAATAATTAGTAATGTTGATATTGTTATGTAAAAACTTATGAATTAATTGTGCTAATGGTGATCTATGATTATTTATGAAATGTTAGTATGTGGATTGATATTTTTATCTAAAGAATTATTTATTGTTTGTGGATTAATTATGGTAATACTAAACTATGATTATTTATGATATGATAAATGTAAAGTGATATCATTATTTGAGAAAAATAATAATAATAATAACAATAATAATAATAAATATCATTGCATAGCATAGATTGTATGGATTATACGTGCATTGAGGTCAGATGGGCCAATGGGACATGTTAAAAGTCAATGTCCATAGTTGAGCACTTAACTCATAGGCCAGATGGGGCCACCTGTGTGTTGCAGTAATATTTAAATTATTCATCTTGCATATATATCACAACACTACTAGATGGAGCATGCGACAATCATGATGTAATGAGATTTTTTTTTACCATTGTCAGATATGGTGCAATGATATGATGAGGTTGATGATTGAAAAATAGTGATAATGATTTGATTACATATTTGCATCATTACCTGATGAGGCATAATTTGATGTTAAAAGTTGATGAATGAAATATTGTGTTAATGATGTGATGTGACATTGTTATCATTACTGAATTTAATTCTTGATTATTTGTGAGACTATTGATTATGTAATTAATTATAGATACATGTGTCATGAGACGGTTAGTTGGGATGAAATGTAAGGATGAGTTCGGATTAATATGTGATGTGAATGAAAAGTGACCTTAAATTATATAATAAAAAAAGGTAAATAATTCATTATCTTTTATTTTAAATATAATACTTCTGTGTGACATTCACACCTAAATTTTAAATTTTTCATGTTGAGTTAAGAGCGATTGCATGTACTGAAAAGGAACCCGAGTTGTCTATTTTTCCGTTTTAATCCTAGTCTTGTGATGATTTTTTGTGTTTGTAGAAATAAACTTAGAGTTACAATTTGTGGAATGTTTTATTTATTTGTATATATGTATATAAAATGTGATTATTGTATTAAAGGATTTAGGGGTGTCCATCTTATTAAAAGAATTAAATATATTTTCTAAAATAGGGGTGCAACAAACATAATTTTTTAAGTGAATTGAAATTTATAATTGGAAACTTGATTGTTCACCAAAATACCAAAAAAATAAGTAAACTACAAGAAATGATAATGGTTGCAAGTGCTTACAAAGCTAATATAGTTGTTGCAAAGTTTTAATCTCTAAATTTGACAGAAGACTCAAAACTTAGTGGGATAAATATCTTAATCAATATGAAAGAAAACAAATTCTCAATGCTGTCAAAACTGATGATAATGGTAATACAATCAAAACCAAAGACAATGGAGAGTTAGAAGATCCTGTCAATACTTTAATCTTCTATATTGAATAAAAAAATGAAAAAAATGATTGCTAAGTCCTTTAAACATTAAATATTTAATATGACATATTTGCAACTAATTCAAGCTTTATGGTCAACAAGAATGGCACATAACCACATATCAAGTGCATAAACAAATGATGAATATAAAGTTACAAGAAAAAGTTACGCAAACAGTAACAGAAATATAATAAAACACAAAGTTCTACTAATATGAACACAACAATACATTGGTTAGTTTACTGAGATATGCCTTTAAAGGAGAGTAAAGGCCTACTCTAATTTCTAAGTATTTATATCATAGGCAAGCTCTCACTTTTACCATTCATTTAAACGTATTTAACTAACTGAAGTACTATTCACAATAAATAAAAAGAATCCACCACTACAAATAATCAAATGTAGATAGATATATCCATTCAGAAAACATTTTGCAACCAACTATAATTTTTCAAAATATATGATTTTCAATATTGAGAAAGAAAAAGAAGGTAGAATTGACCACCATAAATGATAAGGTACAAACAGATTTTCCCTTTCAAAAAAATTCTTTGCAACCGATTATAATATTACTTACCCAAAAAAAAATGCCTACAACATAACAAAACAGTAAATCACTCTTAGCATCTAGAATATAGCTGAAAAATCAAATAATTCAAGAACCTTTTTAACTTTGCTGCACATTTCACAATTCATATAAGAGGAATTGTATGAAACTTCAAGATTTGTTCAAACATTTCAGAACTTCGTTATTTATCATACTACTAAAGAAAATTGATTAACAATCCAGCCAAATTCAAGACACAACCGTAAAATGGCTCTACAAGATGATTCAAATGCCAACAGTATTCTTGAACTTGATACATAAACGCCTACCTCTACTGTGACATGTTCGTCTTTGAGCAAAAACTGAAAAAGCCCTACATGAATAGACCTTGAAACTGGCTACGGAATCATAGAAGAGAATAATGAATTCAATTACGATAGTTAATTCATAGGATAACATACCAAATGCATATATACAAGATAATTGAATGTATGCACCCTAGAATGAGAAAAGAAGAAAATTTTGATTACTTCGAGCTCGGTCCATTCAATAACATCCCAGCTACCAGTGCCCTCTATCTTCTTTGACTTGGCGAGTTGACCTTCGTCAAAGTCACAAAAATGGGTGGATTGCCTCGACGGTGGCTTTGATTCAGAGGGGCTATGTGGTGATTCAAGCTTATAGAGAAATTTTTTAGAGAGAGAAAATGGTAGAGAGAGAACCATACCAAATTTTCACCTAATGTCCAAAGAGATGGAAAAGAGGTGTGCAAAATGTGGCTTCGATTTTTATGAGTTCAGGACAACGTGTTCATCCACATCAACATCTGGGGGTATATTTACAATGTATTGCAAGTCATTTCAAATTAGGGATGTGAAAAACTCAATATTATTCGAGGTTTATCATCTGCTTGTTCAATACCAATTTTAAATATAGATTAATTAAATTTAACTTATAACTTTAAATTTATTACATTATTTTAAATAAAATTAATTTAATAAATTAAATGTAAAATATTCAAATGAACTTTTGTTCAGAGTTTCAAGATTTTTAACAAGGTTCTTCCCGCATCTATATTGGAAGAATGACAGAACTTGCATTTATAAGGTCTAGTTATTTAAATTTGATTTCAGATTAATTTGATTAGAAGTTCATTTAAGATTGATTCGAGATTAAAACATCAAGTCGTCATCCAACACTTTGTAAACTTGGTATATTGAGAACATGAATTTTTTGCTTTTCCGTTTAAACTTAGTTTTTGCATTTTTCTTTGAAAATATGTCAAATAGCCAATTTTAGTGACTCCATACTAGTACGTGTCACTAAATATAATGGGTCTAGGGGTTCGACTGTGCAAGAAAACCATCACGCCTGGACTCCTAGGCATATTTACAGTCTTTTTTTTATATTTGTAATAAATTCACATTTATAATATCCAGTATACAGTAATTGTTACAATACAGCCCCAAAATAAACATGATCT
This sequence comes from Vitellaria paradoxa, assembly GCA_019916065.1. NCBI lineage: Eukaryota > Viridiplantae > Streptophyta > Magnoliopsida > Ericales > Sapotaceae > Vitellaria > Vitellaria paradoxa. The sequence continues at coordinate 28,800,502 of CM034242.1, forward strand.
ATACAAAGTGTGTAGCAATCAAGCTTTGTAAGGCTACTTACTTATCCCAAAGAATTAGGCAAATCATAATTAGTGTGTATAGGTGTAGTGAAATGTTTGCTTAAATGATAGTGATGCTTGCTATAGGCTCCTAAATGTTAATTCAAGGCTAAATACAATTGAAAGACTAATCCTGAATGCAGCTTTGTTTAGGACACATTGCTAGGGGTCCACTGGGGATGAATTAGGTACTCTATGGGGATGACAGGCGTGTTTTGCCGAAGGTATACACTCCACTAAGGAGGTAGAAATGTTAGGGCAAGTGCAGACCTGTGTGATCCTCATGATATGCAGGTGCAAGTGATAGCCTGGAAGGCCTTACAATCAAAATCGAGTAGTATACTTTCAAGCTACTTATGTACCTTATGAAGAGATTAGGTCGTTGTAGTTCGCATCTACTAGTCCAAACTATAAAGATGCAACTGATACTTAGGTGCTATATATGGCTGAATGCAAATGAGTGATTAGGATGCAATATTGCATATTTTCATGTTGTTTTAGCATGCCAATTATCCATTTACTAGAAATTACCCGTCCCTAAAGGCACATGCTTTGAAATTTAAAACCAAAATCAGGTAGAGTTTAAAATTTAAACCAAGCAAATCTTTCTCTCTCCAATAAATATTAACTATTGATGGTTATAAAACAAAATCGCAGCCCTTAATTTGAAGATAAATGTCAAATCACTGACCTGATTTATTATATAAATACCTACTTATTGCTCAGTTTTAGCTAAATTATTTCATTCTCTTATATTTTTGGTGCTTGGGTATTTTCAGCTGGTAAGTCCAATGTTTAAGGCCTTAGAGGGCACTAAGGCAAGTAGATGCCAAGAAAGTGCGAAAGGAAGGCATAGAAGCTCTTGGGGCATTTTGTCAAGTACGTGGAGTGCGCATCAAAATTCATCCGTTAGGCCATTTCTGACCACTCCAAGGCAGCTCAAATCGAGCCAATGCTTCTGCTTCCCCAAGCAACCCTAAGACACTACAAGGCCAAGGGCATGTCATCATTCTAAAGCCAAGACCAAGAGGCTTTAAGGCCATGCCGTGCTAGCCTAAGGCTAGCCACACCAAGTAAACCAACCACATTCATCAAAAACAACAACAAAGGTTGCACATAGCATGTATTAGGCAACTGAGGTATCATAGCATGCTCACAAAGTTCATGAACAAAGTCGCAACTCACTTACGAATTTCATTAAACATGTGGCATTCATTTGAAAAGCTCACAATAAGCCCATGATAACCAAGCCTAAGTCATTCTCATGCAACTAAAAGGTCCCTCAAGACGGTCTAAGGCCATTTTGAGCCCAATGGATATCCATTCAAGGTCTTAACAAAGCAAAGACACGAAATAACCCATGCCTAGTAGTCCCCAACACAGGCTAATAGCATGCAGTAGCCCCACAAGGCACGCATTCACTTGCGTAGCAAGCCACCAAATGCCGAGACACGCCTAAAAATAAGCCTCCTCGTGTGTGGATGCAACCAAAGATAAGCAGGACACCACACAGACACGCTGTAACCTAGTTTCGCAAACGTGTGCCCACCTTTCAGCTCACTTAGGTCAATTTTATGAGAGTTTGTGCAACATACAACCAAGCTTATATATTGGGGCTAACCCTAGTTCATTTATCACGCTCACTCTCCACGTCCAAAAGCATTCAAGCAAGGTTGAAGATTCCAGAGTTTCTCTCTCTAGAAATCTCACTCAGTATAATTTTTCTCTCTAGAAATTTTTTATTTTAATATTTAATTCAACATATTCACATAATTAGAATAAAAAATTTTATAAACCCTCTGTCAATGAAATATACCAGGATTATAAATAATTTGGGTCTTAACTCTTACATTTGGGCTAAGCCCAATCGGTGATATTGATTGAATTTACTCGAGACAATTTAGTAAACTTTTCGACATCACACATAAGTCACCCACGTCATATTACCATGCCATGTTAGGTTATAACATCATTTCTACCATGCTACATCGTGCTAGTATATCTAATCAAATACTATAACATGTCATATTGTATGCCATATACCATGCTTAAACATCACCAGTTATGTTAGAACACTGTAAGAAAATGCAAGCACACACCCACTTGAGTGGACACAACTAGTCCATTACTCTCACATCCAGCATCACATGCACACTTAGGCCAATTCATTCCACATAAGCACATGGTTTGGATAACCTGATGTCTAAACTACGTCAACTTGATCATTTCACAGGATACATAGGTAGCCTAGGCATTCCCAAGTCTAATTACCATGGTCTTCATTGACCTTCTCTCACTATTCACTCCTTCCCAACATTTATACATACATACATAAAGACTATATAAGTCTATATACCTAACTCCATGTCAAATATAGCTTTCAAATACAGCATTCCCAATGGAACACCAAAAGCAATCTTTAGATTACATTTGGAGTCAAACCAGCATATAGAACCCCTATGGTACATCACCGTCAAATAGGCAGATATTTCACTACAATCACACACAGGAACTATGACAAGCATGATTATCTATGATATCCGTAGACAGCCCTGCAAAGCATGACCACTCCACATTTCATGCGTCATATGGATTATATTACAATGATTATCATAAAACAGACATTATATTATGATATTATGACAGCGAAGAATGGAAAGACACTCTGGATATCCCTATGTATCTAGGTATAATAGTTTTCATCATATACACCTCCAGACTCACTATCTCTAATTACACAGAACAACTACGAGTTATTAAAAGGGCTCTTTATCACAATTTCAAAAATATAGTCAAAACATTGTGATGACTCGTGCTTTCATAAATATTATTTTATTCATGATGCATTATGATGTTGTTTAGTATGATTTTGATGTAATATGATGATGTGATTGGTGAGATTCGTAAGTTGACTCAGTTACTCTATCCCTAGTTTGGGGTTTATCTCGTTTAAGTATAAGCTTGATTTTAGGAGTTGGAGTGGTCCGTGCGCACCAACCTTTTTGTCTATGTGCATGTTCTCGGCCTGTACACACGCACTTCTTTTCCAATGAGCACAGACTATCTACTGTGCCAGTGTAAGTTGTTTCCTATTTTTTCTAATTTTCAGCCGATGTCTTTCTTTTCAATACTTTAGTCATCCTATTGTCTAACCTGTATTATAGCCTCACTGACTATGTCAAATCCATTCCATCTACTTTCCTTTCCTTCACCTAGAAGGATTTTGATTTATACATATAGGTATATGTGTGTGTTTGACTTTTGACAAAAAACAAGAGAAGAATGATAGAAATTGTGAGGGAGAATAACACACTAAATTATGTTCTTTTTCCATTTTTAGTGTTCAATTAGAGTTGAATTGAGGGTATTGATAGTATTAGTTTGGTGTTGAGGGGTGTTTGCTAATCACAATTGGTTTCTAGCATACTTGAACTTTTCGGTATCCTGTTCTTCTTCACCTGAGCAACTTAAGGTAGGGGATTGTGAATTGTTGTTGCATTTTAAATGTTAATGTGTACGGCATGTTTAAGATTAATATATTGCATGATTATTGCTTGAATGTGAAGTTGATATAATCAATTATATGTCTATATATGCAAACCAAGGAAGAAAATGATGAATAGTAAAATCAGTTTATGTTAAATACCTGGTGGATTGCTAAATTGATATTGTAGTCATGGTAGCATACTGATTAAGACTAAAAATGGAAATAAATAAGGAATAAAATAGTTTTGTAAAGAAAGAAACAGATTTGGAGATGTGAAAGCCAAAAATAAAGCCTAACTGATTTTTGGTGCAGTAAGCCAGCCATGCACACTAACTTTTAATCCATGCACATGACCCATCTTTTTAGAAAAACCTATGCGCACGGCCTGTCTTTTTGAAAAAAATCTGTGTGCACCAACTTTTTAAGAAACCTTGCACACCAATGTTTTCTTCGTGCATAACACTAGTACTTTTACAACTATTTTCAAAAAGCTTTCAAATGAAATTGATATTTGATTTCTAAAAATGGTTTTGGAAATACAACTTTCAGAGGAATGGCACCTGGTTCCCTAAAATAATTTCAATAGGATATTTTAGTGTGAGACCTAGTAATGGTTTAAGAATTTGAATAAACATATTAAGTTTATATGATGGCGTTAATGATATTGGTAAAGATTTTGGTGTTAATAATGAGATAAGATATTTGACTATAATGTCTTGTTGAGAATGGTTTATATTTGTGATATAACATGATGATGTGCTATGTGTGTGCATGTGAGTTGATTTTGAGTCAGGAAGATACCATTAAAATAGTGGGTGTACGTACCCAAAGGTTGAAAATCCTCAAATCTGTGTAGGGTTGGTTATTGTTTCTAGTGGGCTAATAACCCACAAAGCGTATTGGATTGCTTTTGCAGTGTAGATACTTACAATAGTGTATTAGATTGCCTTCGCAGTGCAGACACTAACAATGGTGTATAGATTGTCTTCGCACCACAACCTACCTACTCATATGTGTTGGGTGTGTGTGTGTGTGTGTGAGTTGGAGCTGGGTCTCAGTGTTGAGTATTGATGCTAACATAGTATCTTTAACTATATATTTGAGACTTTTGATGTAATTTGATGAGTGATATGATGATATTATGATATTATAATAGGTACATGATTGAGATAACAGACGGACAAAAAAATTAAAAATATAATGACAATATGAGCAGTAATGATAACATTTGATAAAAATATTTCAATGCATCGCTTGATTAAGATGATTATATGATTTTGATATTATAATATGACAAGCTAAGACATTGTTATTTACTTTGTGATTGATTTGCATGATATATGATTTGGATGTTCACATAATATCATGTTAGGTCATGTTATGTATATTGCTTGTATAGTGCGCACACATGAACTCGTGCTCACTTCACTACAGTTATAGTTGCAGGTTCTAATATAGGCCTACCAATGAATGATTCTGATCAAGGGACTTAGATTGTCCTTATATTTCATCTTTTGATTAACAGTCTATGTATTCTTTTGATATCTCAGCTATGAGGCTTATATTATTCTTCTGTGCCCTCGATGGGGTGACAAGTTGTATTTATTTATTGTTACTTCGATAGGGTTGTATTCGGCCGGCTAAACTCCTATTTATAATTTGGAGTATTGTGTCCGGTGGTGATTGAGACTTACTTTGTATTAGATTTTTTAGTTATAATAAATTATATTTTATTCAAATTGTGGTTAAGGTTATATGGTTGTATGTGATTAATTGTTCATAACTTGGGTTACGAAATTCGGAGCGTGACAATATTTTCAAACTAAAACAAAAAATGAAGGGTTTCTCAACACACTTATTTTGAAAGTGCCAGATAACGACTCCAAGTCTTTATATCAAGACAATTTTAAAATCAAAAACCATACTTTTCACACATTCAATGCAATCTCGAATGCACCACATAGCAATTAAGGCCAACTCCCACCAATTGGGTATGCATGCGGATCCAACCACAACAACTAGCAATTGAAAATTAAATATAATTACTAATTAAAGTTAAGTTACCAACTAAAAAATTGAATTTTGAACATGAGAAGAGAGCACTTAAGCTTGAGCTAGCTGGATGTAAAAGCTTGGGACTTGAGAGATGAAAGCTTCAAAGAGAAAGATTTGAGAGATTACGAGAATAGTGTGGGTTGTGAAGTGAGAATCATAGGAATATTTATAGAAGAAGAGACAAAGATCAAATTGTAATTAAAAAAAAAAAATTAGGAGTAGTTGCTGGAAGAAATTAACAACGTCATTGCATCAAATTAATGATGGAATGAAGTAATTATATTTATGCATATCATTATAATTTTTAGATAAAAAAAAAATATCAACAAGAATATCAACAAGGTGACGCAGAAGACATAAAATGAATAACAAAAAAAAAATAATATAATTTGGAAGACATTGCAGAAAGAGAGGAAAGCTCCCTTGATAAAGATCATAAAATATTATATATATTGTTATGTTAAGTTATTAAAGCATTTACGCTTTAAAACGTCAATCTACATTCATAGATTTTTCAATTTACTAAGATAAATACCCGTGCATTGCATGTCTACCTTTATTCTTTTTATGGATGTAAACTTAAAATTAAGTTAACAACTAAAAATAAAAATATTTATTTTAAAAAATGAATTCATATTAGAATCAGTGTATATTTTATTTATCAATGGTAGTTTCAAAAGGACACCTTCATCTAACTTGTAAAATACAACTAAACCACGAAACTAATAATTTGATTGTAATAGAATAATTTAGCTATTTAACAAATTCCAAAAATAAGAGTTTGAGATATTTATTTATTTGTATTACTATAATTTTTTAAATATTTATTTGCTTATTATTTTTATTTGTTAGTACATAATTTTATCAAGGGCAAAAATAGGGGCGGTTGAATGGGAGTTAATTGCCCCCACTCATTTAAAAAAAAATAATTTTGTCATCATGACAAGAGAATAAAGCAAAATATTATAAAGTAAAATAAAATTGTATAAGTATATTTTTAATTTACGATGTTATCATAGTAAGAGAATAAACCAAAACATCATAAAACAAATAAGAATTCTACAACTATTTTTGTACTTTACCATCAAAATAAGAAAATGAAGTAAAACTTCACAAAGTATATAACAATTTTATAACTAAATTTCGTAAATATGCCCAAATTAGATATGATAAGAAAATAAAGTAATACTAACTTATTTTTCATCTAAACCAAATATAATAACACAATCAATACACTGTAAGAAAATTAAAAATCATTCAAACATTTAAACTTTTATAATAGTAAAATAGGTAAACTTTTATAATAGTAGAATAGGATGGAAAGTTTAGGTACACAAGATATCAATAAAGCAAATAACATAAAGAAATCTTAATCAAGTTTAGGAAAATAAATTATAGTAAAGTAAAAGGGTAAAAAGGGAAGTGAGTCTAATTATTTTTTATTTTGTTTTTCACTTGAATAGTTTTTCTTTTTTTTTTTTTTTTCCTTCTCCCTTTTTTAATCCTTTTTTTGTTTTGTTTTATTGTTTGGTAAATTCTGAAGACTTTCGTAAGAAAATGAAAAATATAGTGTTTCAACATATATGAATAGAAAAATCAAATAATACTATATCAACTCTTCAAATCTGTTCTATTCAAAAGATGAGACAAAATTTTAGGTTCAATAAGTAAAATTTCAAAAAAAAAAAAAAACAAATAATAAGATGTTTTGGTTACAATTTGTTCTCGCTCTGTGTCACATTCGGTAATCCCAAAAAAAATAGAAAACTCACCTTACCAAAACTAGAAAAAGGATAGCATTAAATGTATGCCCTACCACTTCCAATTCACTCAATTGATTAAGTGTAACACAAAATCAAATCTCAATGATTTCAACATCAAGAATTTCATAATAGTGCTCTAAAAATGTGAATTAATCAATACAAGTTAATAATATATAGCGATATGTCTATGATGTTAAATGATAATACCCAAAATGAGCTTGGAATTTGTTTAGCTTCCTATCCTTTACAAAATGATGTTGTGAATAAATAACTGAATAATAAATAATCTAGTGTGTGATGAGATAATAAAAAATTAAGAATTAATGAAGAAAAAAGGGCAAAGCAAAAAAGAAACCGATTAGAAAACAAAAAATAATTTCGTCTAGAAGTTTGGAGGTATAGAGAAAAAAAGAGATATACTAATCTCAATTTTATAACACGCAAACCAAAAAAAAAACAAACAAACAAACAAACAAACTCATTTCTTATATTCTTTCATATCATTACAAATTGAATTTCAATTCTCTAAGAACTTAACAAACTATGAGAAAAGAAGGCCTAAAAAAGGAAAGCAACCTTTAAATGTTTGTTATTTTGTACAAAGTCATACTATTTACAGAACCCAAAAACATAAGAGAAATCAAAATCAAATAGAATATAATGTATCATCCAAGATTTTATATTGGGCCCCATGAAATCAACATTATGAGAGAAATTAAAAAAAAAAAACCGAGACACAAATGACAAATAAAGGAAAACCAAGTGTCTTTTTGACTCAAAAACTCTACCTTTTAGCCAAAAACAAAATATTCAAATAATAATTTTCTAATTCTTAGTTCTTGTTGTTAAATATTAGATTCTAAAATTGGCAAATCCATGATCAAACAAAGAGTTCTGTAATATCTAGACTTAGTGTAGGCTAAGGCACTATACTCTTAAGTCAGGTAGAAATATAAAGGTAGGAAAGCTGTTTGAATAATCTTAGAAGTCTAGAATAAGCTAAACAGAGTTAAAGTATTAAAACGCAGGAAAACCGCTGGAAAGCCGCGGGTAGCTAAGAGATTATGGTTTCTGAAAGTGGACCGTGCGAGAAGACTGCACTAATTCACGAGATCTTCGCGGAAAAGTCGCGACAACAAGCTTCCCGCGAAGTGTATTTTCCGGCTCTCTAAACTTCTGTTTTTGAATCCTATGCATCCCAAGTTTTGGTATACATTTACTGAACGTGCTTAAGGTTCTAGACATAGAGAAAATAATCATCAGATTGTGAGCAAAACAGTTCTATTGTTCTCTCAAGTACTTAACCAAATATCTATACATCTGTGTGATTTGAAGGAGTTCGAATCTTTGAGCGAGTTAAAATCTTTGAGCGCTAAGGATTCAGCAAATGAGTTGCCGAGGACTCAATGTCGGCATTCAAGGAGTCGAAGGGCTTTTGTTAAGGAGTTGGTGAATCGAATAGTCGAGCAAAGTTAATAATATAAAGTCAAAAAGTCGAGTCTTTTGAGAGATTGAGTTTGTAACCAACATTCTTAATTTAGTGAAAATTTTTAAGGAAAGTTCCCTGTATGAGTTTTCTCACTTTATAATTATCCTTCTCTATTTACTCTTGTGTTTACATAGGATTTCTAACACTTAAGAGATTACAAAATTTCACTTGTCAAGTAATGCTAAACACACACAACTTGCAACCCACACACCAAAAAAACAAGTCAATACACACCCACATTCAGTAGAATCCAACTATTTCAATTCACAAACTTCTAAAACATGGAGATAGGAACTACTTCATCTCAGAGAAGCATTTGCAAAGAAAGTGATGCAGCACAACAATTGAAAGTAAAGAAAGAAGAGATTGAAAGCAAGAGAAAGAAGAAAATAGAGAAAAAAAAAAAGAAAAAGAATTAGAAGAAAGAGAGGGTAAACACAGCCACCGATATCATTCAATAATCTCCAAAAGTCTCCCAAAACCCTAACAATCCACTCTTATAAATAAGCTAAAATTTCTAAAGATAACTAAAAATAATATCAAATCAAGAGTACAAGGAAATTAAAAATTCTACTCTCAACAAACTTTCTAAAATAAAGTAAAAATAAAAAAAATAAAATCTAGATGATGTCCTCATCAACTCTCCCGGGCTGAGAAGGACTCGGCTCTGTCGAGTGAAAACCGAACCAAGGCCTCTGTCAGTCAATTACCTAGCCACAAGCTAAGGTGCTGTGCTACCTTCCTCCGATTCTCGTTGACGCGCGTGGGAGGTAATATAACCCTGGTATGGCTCGCTGCTGGAGAATAAAGATCCTGCTGACTACGATAAAACTCCAAATAATCAGGATCAATGCGCTGCAAAATGTCACTGGATATCCAAGTACAATCAGAATCGGGTCGGCCCACCCAACGAACCAGATAGCGCTGAACCGGTCCTTCCTTGGTAAAAATAACCTGGTCACTTATAATAGCATCAATTTTATCTATACGTGTGAAATTAACAAGTGTTGATGTAGGTAAGGAAATAGGCTCAGGGACAGAATCAAGCTCATAATTGATTTCATGATTAGGTTCAATACAATCATGGTTTGGTTCAACTGGAAATGACATAGGCTCAAGGTTAGGCTCATTTGGAGAAGCAAAAGGATCAACTGGGATAATAGCTTGGCCTTTATAAGCAACTAGGTCCTCAACATTAAATGTAGAGCTAAAACTAAATTCTGGTGGAATACCAATAATATAAGCATTTAGACCCACCCGTTTTAAAATTCTGAAAGGACCAGCACTACAAGAATGCAATTTGGAACCGGGCCCAGATGGATGCCGTTCCGAGCAAATTCGAACCATAACAAAATCCCCAACATTAAATTCAATATGTCTTTTATGTGCATCAGCTCGAAGTTTGTAAGATACATTACTCGCTTCAAGTTGTTTGTTGATCTCAATATGCAAGTCATGTAAATGTTGTGCAAAAGACTCAGTAGTCATAGACACAAGGGAATGCATAGACATGGGAATCAAGTATAATGGTTTCCTAGGTTTGTAGCCATGCACAACCTCAAATGGACTCATACCTGAGGACCTATTGACAGAACTGTTATAAGCCAGTTAGGCCACAGGAAGGATTAGATCCCAGTTCTTAGGGTTTTCTTTGACCAAACATCTTAAAAGGTTTCCTAAACTACGATTGACTACCTCAGTTTGGCCATCTGTTTGAGGATGGTAAGCAGCAGAAAAGTTTAATTTAGTACCAACCAAGTGCCACAAGGCCTTCCAAAAATGACCAGTGAAGCGCACGTCCCTATCAGACACAATAGTTTTAGGAAGGCCATATAACTTGACAATCTCATCAAAGTACAACTGCGCAACCCTAGAAGTATCAGAGGTTTTACTACAAGGAATGAAGTGGGCCATTTTGGAAAAACGATCCACAACAACAAAAATGGAGTCGTGCTTTCTAGGAGTGCAAGGAAGACCAAGTACAAAGTCCATGCTCACATCTTGCCACGGACAACTAGGGACAGGAAGGAGTGTATAGAGGTCAGTGTTTTGCTTCTTCTATTTGGCTAACTGACAAACGCGACACTTACTAATAATTCTAGCCACGTCTTTTTTCAAACTAGGCCAATAAAATTGACGCTCAACTTCCTCTATAGTCTTATTACGCCCAAAATGGCCAGCGAGACCACCTGCATGAGTCTCCTAAACTATAAAATCACGGACGAACGTCCTAGGGATGCATAATTTATTAGCTTTAAAGAGAAAACAATCCTGAAGACGAAAGTCACTAGAAAGGTCAAATCGGCCCTCAAGCACTGGCACATAAATGTCTTTAAAGTTAGGGCATGACATGTAATCTTCTTTAAGCCTTTCAAATCCTATGACTTTAACGCTCATAGCAGTTAACAACGAAATGCATCTACTTAAAGCATCAGCGGCTAAGTTCCCAATTCCTTTCCTATGTTTTAAAACAAAAGAATAGGCTTGTAAATACTCACTCCAACGACCATGCCTATAATTAACCTTTTTTTGAGAGTTAAGATACCGTAAAGCTTCATGATCAGAGTAGAGTATGAACTCCCGAGGGAGTAGGTAATCTCGCCAATGTCGTAAAGCCTGGACTACTGCATATAGCTTCTTGTCATAAGTAGAGTATCTTCGCTGGGCCTCACCTAACTTCTCACTAAAATAGGCAATAGGGTGACGCTCTTGGCTAAGAACACCACCTATACCCACACCTGAAACATCACACTCTACCTCAAACACTTTAGAAAAATCTGGAAGACGCATCACAGGAGCCTCCGTCATTTTTTCTTTATAGCCCTGAATGCCCTAACAACTTCTTCCGTCCATTTAAAATCACCTCCTTTTATACATTCCGTTAAGGGAGCCATGATCGTGCTAAAACCCTTGATGAAACGGCGATAGAAAGCAGCTATCCCATGAAAACTTCCAACATCATGAATGGATGTAGGTTCGGCCCAATCTACAATAGCCTGAATTTTCTGGGGGTCAACAGCAACTCCGACAAAGGAGACAATGAAACCTAAGAAAGAAACTTTATCAACAAAGAATGAGCATTTCTTCAGATTAGCATATAATTTTTTCTTCCTAAGAACAGAACAAACCTAAGATAGATGATCCACATGTTCCTCTTTAGACTTACTGTATACAAGGATGTCATCAAAATAGACCACTAAGAATCGTCCCAAAAAAAACCGAAATGCCTGGGTCATGACTCTCATAAAAGTACTAGGGGCATTAAAAAGCCCGAAAGGCATTACCAACCACTCATAAAGACCGTCCTTCGTCTTAAAGGCTGTCTTCCACTTGTCTCCTGGCCTAATCCTAATTTGATGATACCCACTCTTAAGATCTATCTTAGAAAAAATTGTGGCACCTGCCATCATGTCTAGCATGTCATCTAACCTAGGAATAGGGAAACGGTATTTCACAGTGATCTTATTTATGTCTCTACTATCGACACACATCCTCCAAGAGCCATCTTTTTTTGGCGTCAAGAGAGCTGGGACAACACAGTGGCTCAAGCTTTCACGGACAAACCCTTTATGAAGGAGTTCACCTACTTGTCGCTGCAGTTCGGCATGCTCGTAAGGATTCATCCAATAATGAGGCAAGTTCGGGAGGGATGATCCTGGAACAAAGTCTATGGCATGTTGGATGTCACGCAGAGGAGGCAAGTGATCAGATAAATCCTCAGGAAAAATATCTTAAAAATTTTGAAGTACCTGATGGGCCGCTTTAGGAACAAGAGGCTGAGAATCTGAAGAAACTTCTGTAATGATGACTGCAAACACAACAGACTCTCTAACAACCTCACGCTCAAATTCTTTTGGGCTAATGATATGCAACCCTTTTGTCTCCACAACTTTCTTTTCCCTGTGAGGATCAACAGGCTTTGGAGGCAGAGGGTTGAGGTGAATTTTCTTTCCCTTAAATACAAAAGAACATGAGTTTGTGCGACCGCGAAGGGTTACATCTATATCAAACAACCAAGGTCGTCCCAGAATTATGTGACCAACGTCCATAAGGATTACGTCACACCAAATATGGTCTTTATACTCAAGAAACTGAATAGGCACCAAGCAGCGTTCTTTCACTGCTATAGATGAGGTATCAACCCAAGAAACATTATAGGTATTAGGGTGAGGGATGGGTTTCAACCCTAGGCGGGAGATGGTACTCGTAGAAACAACATTGATGCAACTCCCACTATCGATGATGACTTTACAGGGTTTACCATTGATCTCGATAAAGGTATGAAAACTAGAATGACGACGCCAATCATCAGCCTCCTTAGGCTGTGTTAGAGTGCAATGTACTACACCTAATCGTGGGGTATCAAGGCTACCATATGAAAGATCAACATGGGTGGGAAGGGTGGAACTTCTAATGCAGGCTAGGACAGTAGCACCACAGTCGTCCTCTAAATCACCAAAGTTCTCAAGATTATGTTCATACACTTGTTCTTCTAAGTGGTCATCATCAATGTGCCCTGAATGTTCTCCAATAACTAAAGCTTTCTTTGGACAGTTAGCGGACACATGACCAAATTCCCTACAATTGAAACATTGCACACGGGATGAGTTCCTTGTGGCATTAGTCATTATACCTTTTTCTTTGTTCTCAATCAATGATTGAGTACCAGGTGGAGGGAGACCTAGGACTGACTTAGAGTTTGAAGAAGAAACTTGGTGTGAGGAAGAATTACTATTGAAACTTAGTCTACTGGGACCCTTGGTAACCAACTCATAATCCTGAACTAAGGTGTAAGCATGATCGAGAGTGGTCACACCTCTAAGAACAAGTTCTCTCTCGAGGTCATCATGGAGGCCTTGTCTAAATCTACTCAAGGTCATAGACTCATCCTCTATGATATTGCACCGCATTCTAAATTCATCAAACTGAATCACATACTCAGTTACAGATCTATTTCCCTGCTTAAGATTATTCCACTGATCTAGTAAATTAATCTTATATGATCTAGGTAGGTATTTCTCTTGGAGGCGGCGTTTCATTTCATCCCAAGTTCGAACAGGGGGCGTGGGGCGCCTCGCCAAGAGATCTTCAACACTCTCCCAAAATAGCTGAGCATTACCCGATAATCTCATACTCGCAAACTCCACTTTTCTTTCCTCTGTGAACCTATACCAGTTAAAATATCGATCCATATCTCTAATCCATTGGCTAAAAATGACAGGATCTAGACGACCATCAAAAGTAGGGGCATCTAATTTAATATTTTTAAAGAGACGGTCCTCTTGACGAAGATAGGTCTCGTCTTGAGGACCAAAATTTCCACGATCTCTCTCACGATTTCGAGGAACAAGATTATACCTAGGAGGTACCCTATCCTCTCTTCTACCGCGGTGATTCAAATTGCCAGGCACATCCGAAAGGTCAGCATCCGACAGACGGTGGTACTATTCCAGGGTTGTTACTCGATTAAGTAATTCCTGAGTAGCTTGACGACTAGCATTCATTTCAACATGAAATGCCGTTATTTGAGTTTGCAGGCCCTCAAGAATTTGAACTATTTGATCATTACCTTCGGGGGTACTCATCTTATTAGTAGGTGAGCTACGGGTGAGAATACGACCACTACGCAATTGCATGCAACACTAACTCAACTAACAACTATTGAGATCAATAAACAACTCCTAATGATCACAAAATTTCCAGCCAAATGTAATTTTTAATTTTTTTTTTTTTTTTTTTTTTTGTTGGGAAACTTGTTAAAATCCGAATTCAATGTAATGCAGCTAGTAGACTAATTTATCTTCCAAAAGTTTAAAAGAGAGGTCTCAACACTAGTTATTAAATCCCACGAATTATTCAAGCTCAAAATTAAAATTGAGGGCAAAGAAACCTTTTTTTTTTTTTTATAGCCAATTAATCAAATAAGAAAGGTAGCAAAATAATATTAAAATGCTATGGAAGAACAAATAATATGAAGGTGGTCTAGGTAAAGTGGATCGGAGGCTAATAAAATTTGGCTCAATGTGATATTATAAGTTATAGGTTGAGTAGCAAATAAAGGATGTTAAGGTACCACACAGATAAAATAATACTATTAAAGTGCATAGATTGTAATACCAAATAAGAGGTGAGGAACAAGTGAACCTAATTTGATGTAAAAGGGCCCCAAAAATGTCCCGAGTGTTCTGAAAAATGTTTCGGAGTGTCCTGGAGTGTCCTGGAAGTCGTCGAAGCTTCGCCAGAGTGTCACCGGAGCTTCGCCGGCCGATCGTCGGAGCTTCACCAGAAAATTTTAAGGTCACCGGAGAGGTCGCCAGAGGGAGGTGATTCCGGTGGTGTAGGTCGCCGAAGCTGGGTGTAGCCGAAAATGCACGAAAGTGTATACGAAGGTCTTGAGGGTGAAGACGCGTACGCGTATGGCAGCGGCAGCGGCTGCAGCTGCGGCTGCTGCTAGGGTTTTTTTTCTCACGGCTGAAAACGGTGATTTGATATTTTTTTTTTGCACCAGGGATTCGCTCTGATACCAAGTTGATGCAGCACAACAATTGAAAGTAAAGAAAAAAGATATTGAAAGCAAGAGAAAGAAGAAAATAGAGAAGAAAAGAAAAAGAATTAGAAGAAAGAGAGGAAAAACACAGCCACCGATATCATTCAATATTCTCCAAAAGTCTCCCAAAACCTTAACAATCCAATCCTATAAATAGGCTAAAATTTCTAAAGATAGCTAAAAATAATATCAAATCAAGAGTACAAGGAAATTAAAAATTCTACTCTCAACAAACTTTCTAAAATAAAGTAAAAATAAAAGAATAGAAATAATAATAAATAAAATAATAATAATAATAAAATAAATAAAATTTAGATGATGTTCTCATCAAAAAACCAATGGCAAATTGAAGCTGTAACCAAGTATCAACCACCAATAATACGTATGTAGAGCAAAAACCAGTCTGTGTTCTTATTAGTCTATTATAATTAACTAACTAATAGGCTTACACATTGCAAAAGTTGAAGCATTGTAAAATACCAGACAATAAGGATACCTAACCCCCATTATAAAACCTAGAGACTGGCTAGCTAGTCACCACCCGGAGTTGACTCTTCATCAGATGACGATCTCTTCTTGGCCATCCTCTCCTTCCATCTTGATATAGCCCACTTCAAAATAAAGAACCCTCCAATAGCATAGACCTGAAAGTAGCCAAAGCAAATGTACATGGAACTCTTATTTTACTTCCCCACCAAAAAAACAAAAAAAAAAAAATCAAAGATAAAATAAAATTGAACCCCAAAAAAAATAAAAAAATAAAAATGGGAGGGTAGGACAAGATAGAAGACAATTCAAATAAGCCACGTGTCCCTTTGGCCCTATTAATTGTTGACCGATATATGCAAGTTACAACAATATTGAGCCCTTATTTCTTGAAATTTTTGTTGTAAACGTAAACTCTTCTATTTGCTCCAATCTATCTAAGTCCACGAATATGATAAGGATAATAATAACGGAATATCGAACTCCCTCATTCAAATCAAATATTTGGATCCTCTAATCTTAATAATATTTGAATAAGTAACAAGTTACATTTAATGGTAAAGAATTTTTTTTAGACCTTCAAAGAGGTTCAAGACAAATTTTTTTTTTTTTTTTTGGTTCCCTCCAAATAATAACCCCCTCAAACCAATTTTTTGATATTTATCTTAGTATCCCAAATTTAAAATATTGAGAGGTCCAACACCAAAAAACATACTTGCACATCTGATATCTAGGAAGCATGAATACTCCAAAATAGGTGCAGTATCCGTCTTTGATACGCATCAGGTATACACTCTCTTAGGATACTTCAAGATACGTATTGGATAAACACACGACGTATCCTATTATTTATTATTTTTCTTTAAATATATAATTAAGACAAATCTAAATTTAAGTAGTTAAAACTCTTCAAATTATAAAATCTTATGCCTTATAGTTTGTATATTAAATTATATATTAAATTAATTTTGTTATGAATGTTATATTCATATATATATATATATATATAACTAATAAAAATATACAAAATTTATATTTTTTTGTCGTATCCTACTGTGTCTGTATCCTCATTTTTTTAAAATTACCGTATCCATATTCATCTCCGTACCCGTACCGTAATCGTATCCCATATCTGTATTCATACTTCTTAGCCTGCTATTATAACCAAGTTCATGTAACATAGTTGTCTTGCTATTAGCAACAAATAATAGACATAGTTAAAAAGAGAAATGAAGGGGCAAAGGAGAATGTCATTCATTAAAAAGAAAAAAAAGTAACCATTGCACAAGACTCTGGCATTACAGGGTCTGATAAAATTCAGATGTAGGAAATCTTCTCTCTGCAAGTAGAGAGGTCGATTCTAGGGATAATATGAAATTCATTGATTCCTAGAATTCCCCCACAAAACATTAACACCATCCACAAAGATATTGTAGTAAACTCGGAGATCACCTTAAGCCATTGCTTGGAAGACCAAGTGTGTTCCCTTCATTCTATTTTTTTGACATATTTGAAAAGACTAAGTAATTTTGAAAAATTTTCGTCTGGATTTTTGGATGTGAAGGTTCCTATATGGCATGATTAGAGTTTTTCCAAAACCAACCCATTATTCTACATTAGAATTAATTCATCACCACAACTGGACCATATGGACTGAATATTTTCCACCAGAATGGACATAGGCATAGTGTATTCATTATATTTATCAACAATCAACATCAATTGAAAGGAATATGATGTATTGGAATAAGAATGGTCCTATGACCAAAAAAGACTCCAGGTGGTTTGCAGGTGCTATGTCTACTATGCAAATCACAAACTCAAGTTTTGAGACTTTCTAGACTACTTCCAATCTACCATGCCTTTTGTTATGAAAGTGGGACACAGTAAAACTAACATGTGAAAGCAACATACTGACATGTGAAAGCTACATACTAGACTATTTGACATAATTTTGTAGAATTGCAGTCCATATTTAAAAAAACTTCATATGATAATGGTCTCCAAAACCCAGCAGCTTGCCTTTTTAGATGATTTGAATTGTTGTTCTTTACTCAGTGTCTCTGTTTTGGGTGTGTATCTTGGAGACAGATTTCCCAAACCTTAAGTCTTTTTTAGGATATAGACATGTATTCAAAGTCAAGCATGTGAAAACCTCCCTAGCATCAAATACAATGTAATTTATGTGACATTTTGACATTAGATAACATATAAGAACGCACTTGGAATTAGATGAGAATCAGAAGAAAATGGATCTCAATCTCCCATCCATTTAAGAGGCTAGAAATTTTTTTTTGATGAGATTCTAATTCTTTAAAAATCAATTAAAAAAAGAAAATAGAGGATTCAAATCTCCCATTTCAGCACAAGTGTTAAAACACATCTAATGTGAAACCAATAATAGAGTTTAGCAAGGAGGAGAAGTAATAGCTAAGGAGGGAATGATTAAGCCAATAGAAGAGGGGGGAAGGAAAATCAGCTCATGGGCTGTTTATCATTCATTTTTATACAACTTAAATCCATAATAACAAGCAAAACATGCAGGCCCTTAGATAGAAAATACAAAAGTAAACCATAAAGTTGGTTATCAAAATCTTCACCTAAATCCCCAAATTCTTCGAGGCTAGGTTTATAACCAACACTTCTAGTTGATTCTTATCAAGCTCTTTTCCATTTTCCTTTATGACCTTGTTTTCATCAATTCTCATTGGTGGAGCACAAGGAGTAGGAACTAGCATCAGCTCCAAATTCAATTAAAGCACTTAAACTTGAGGGATAAGGACTACCTTGGCTTGGCCCAATTTGGACAGAAGTGTAAGCATGATCAGGTGTTGTGATAACCTTACGGTAAAGTTCCCTTCAAAGGTCAACATGGAAGCCTTGCATAAACCTATTCAACATGACGGCCTCATCATCAAATATATAACATCTCCTCCAAAGTTTGTCAAATTGAATCACATATTCCTTCATTGAACCTTGCATTAGGCAATTACATTAACCCAACATATCAATCTAATTCTCATGGTCATGCTTATAATGTAGGGATGTCAAAATTATCCATACCCAACGAGTACTCGCTTCACCCGCTCCGTTCGGAGAAGATATGAAATTACTACTAACGGGGGACAGGGATGAATATGAGAATTTTAACATTTACCCGAACGGGTACAGGATGGGCAGTCTCGACCCTACCCTGTACCAGTTTAAATACTTATTTATAAATTTATATATATATATATATTTAATATTTATTTAATATAATATATATATGTATAGTGTATAAATTTATCTAATATATATAATATTTATAATAATTTTTAATATTTATTATATATAATTTATAGATGTTATTAATATTGACGGGTAAACGAAGACCGGGACAGGGACAGGGAACCCATTACC
The DNA here is from genome assembly GCA_019916065.1 of Vitellaria paradoxa. Classification (NCBI taxonomy): domain Eukaryota; kingdom Viridiplantae; phylum Streptophyta; class Magnoliopsida; order Ericales; family Sapotaceae; genus Vitellaria; species Vitellaria paradoxa. Next base: position 28,819,770 of record CM034242.1, read on the forward strand.
TAACAGGGACGGGTATGGGGAAAATTTCCATACCCGCAATGGGGACAAGGCCAAGGAAAGTCATACCCGCTCCATTGGCATTCCTAATAATACATATGTCATTCTTCCAAACCGACGACTCCAATTCTAGCACGCAAATGAATATGAGACCTCTCAAGGTTATCCAACCTAATACCTAAGTTTTGACACTCCTACTGAATAGCAATAAATTGATCTTATGCCGCTTACAAAGAGGAAAGGATTTGAGCGATTTGAGCCAATTGTGTCATTATGGATAGAGTCCATGAAATAGGTAGTTTTCCACTTTTTTTTTTTACTAGCAAAAATAAAACAATAAATAAAATAAAATACTCTTTTAAAAAAAAATTAGGAAGATAGACTTAAAAGTAAACATAAAATAGTGACAGTCATCGAAGATCAAATGGCGCCGAAAGATAGTGACAAATTGAGAATTTTTAGAATTTTCGACTCTGATATCAAGTTGATGTGAAACCAAAAGAGAATTTTTCAAAAAGGAGAAGCAATAGCTAAGGTGAGAAGAATTAAGCCAAGGAGAAGTAGGGGGAAGGAAACACTAGCTCAGGGGCTATTCATCATTTATTTTAATAAACTTAATCCATAATAATAAGCAACACATGCAACCCTTTGAATAGAACATAGAAAAGTAAACCAAAAGACACATCCTAAGAAAGACAATCCTAGGGGAGACCAAGACACAATTCAAGAGAATATATTATTCAAGGGGAATGCACTTATTTAAATGCTCAATATCCCATCAACATCTCATACTATCACCATTGTCAAGTCTAGCAAACATAAGCACTACAGTAAATAGAATAGTCCATTTAACACTATTCACAACCAAATTCCTCTTTGTCACTAATCTTGATTACCCTTCGTCATTATTATTTTATTTACAAATGCACAATTCACCTTAAAAACTCTTTCAAGTTGTTTTATCTTTCCCTCTGTGCAAGAAATTATCTATCTATATATATATATATATATAACATATATATTTCACATTCAGTATCTATATAGTGTTTAAATTCTAGAAACAAAAAACAATTTCCTCCTCTAATAAGTTATTAAAGGAATAAAATGTTGAAGTACATTCTTTACAATCAAGATAAAATGTTTATAGCACGTGCGTTCAGTACAAACAAAAAAAATATGAAGTCAAATTCCCGAATTAGAGCTGATCCTTAAAGATGTCCAGAAAGTTCCAAATAATGAGAACTTCATATATTTGATGTTTTCCTCCTAAAAGAGATGTATGGCTAATGAGAACATAACCAAAAAAAAAGGGAAATTAGAAACATCATTAAATCTTCTACTCATTCAATCATTCTGTCTTTTGCTGCCTCAGGTGCAATTAATCAGTAATTTTCAATTTTGAACACTGCCCCCTGAATAAGAATTTTTCTAAGTTAATGAAGTTCAAGAGCTAATTTGTACCGAAATCTCAAACTAATTTTGAATTAATTAGTCCAACTTTTCAGCATCTTAATAAAAAATAAATGAAAAAAAAACAAAATAAAAGGAAACAAAACAAAAACAAAAGAACCCAAAATTTGACTCCAGACAATCCTAAGTTTGGCTAAAATATTCCCAATTTGCAGCCAAAATTTAGGCCAACTGAGATTCTATTCCAACCCCAACCCAGATTTCACCAAGCTTTAACACATTAAGTGATGAATTCCAAAGCAATTAGAATGAAACAAAAACTAAGAGCACTTATCCCAGTGGTGAATAAGTGCTGCTTATGCAACCAAGACAATGAGAGCATCAGCCATCTTTTTGTGCATTGCTCCAGGGACAAAGAATTGTGGGATTTGATTCTGAGTTGTTTTGGGATGCATTGGGCCTTCTCTTTAGAGGCATGACAGGGGTTCGATCATGGTGGGGAGGTAAATTCAACAAGAGGAGGAGGAATTTGTCGAGGCTCTTACCTTTCAGTCTGGTGTGGGTAATCTGGGGTGAAAAGAACACGAGGTCTTTCCAAGCTACAGAGATGTCACTGCATAGATTAGAAGGAGTTTTTTTGTCGCCTTTGTATAGTTGGGACTTTTTTTTGTTTTTTGTTTGTCTTTTTTTTCTTTTTTTTTTGGGGGGGGGGGGGGGGGGGGCTGGGGTTAGAGTTGGGGACACAAAATATTTTGCATTTTATTGAGAACTTGAGGATTACCTAATTACTTTACACGTTCTTTTAGTACAGGGGAGGCATCCCTTAATACTTTTTAATACAATCTACTTTACTTATCAAAAAAAAAAAAAGGAAACAAAAAATTCAAATATTTTCCCTATATTTGGAGTATGTTCTCAGTGAACAAGCAACAAGGTCTAGCAATAAATCCCTAAATGCATAATAAAACAAGGGCAGTATTCATATACGTTGAGAAATCCGAAACAACACTGAGAAGCCAATTCCAAATTTGAACTACGATTCGAGAATGAATCAGAGTACCTGCCACAGAACAATAGGGTTGGTGTTCTGCTCAGAGTCCTCAACTTCCAGCTTCAACGAAGGCAAGTCAGTCCAATTGTTCCGAAACTTCACGACAACCGACTTCTCCTCTTCGTCATAGTCACCGACCACTGTCGCCGACACAGCAGGCTGCGGTTTAGCATCATCTCGCTTCTGCGGAGGGGAGTTAAAGAGCGGAAACTTGGTGAAGAAAGAGAAGAAGGGGTTGGGATTGTCTCGCCGTCCTCCACCGTCTCTGCCAACAATTTCGGTGCTTTCGAGCTTCGCTTCGGTTGCTGTTGCCATCTCAACGAAGAATTCTTCCTTGGAATGCGATCTTCTGAATTGGGCGCGGCCGATACTTACATGAACGGGGAAACAGAGGGTGGTGACGAGGGGGTTTTATTGGGCCTTGCCCGAAGGCTCTCGAGTAATCTTGTTGCGCCTGATTTGAATTTTTTGGTGGTGGTTTACAAAACTTTTAATCAAGGTATTAAGCTCCGTTGGTTCAATGTAAAATATTTTTTAAAAAAATATAAATTTTATATTAAACTTAATAGAATCTAAAATAAAAATATTTATTTAAACTAGCAATTAAATTGAGAAATAACCAACCGGGTGTATTTATGAAAATAATAATTAAAAAAGTTTGAATAAATTATATACCTATATCAAAAAAAATTATGTTATCCACTTATTTTTTATTTATTATTTTTAGTATAAATATAAATAATAAAAGTATATTTATATACGTCATTCAAGTTAAATCTGGAGAAGTTCTACTTTCCCATTTGGACTCCAAATGCTTAGGCCCCGTTTAGTAACGTTTCCGTTTTCTGTTTTTTTGTTTATATTTTCAAAATTTTGTAAACTCGTAATAGAAATATATTTGATAAACCTGCTTACATTTTTTTATTTCCAAAAAAAATGAAAACATAAACAGAAAAACGTAAATAGAAAAAATGTGTTTTCACTGTGGTTTTCTTTTCTGTTACCAATATTTTGTCAATTTTAAAACTTTGTCTATTTTTGTTACATTACATAAAAATAAATTATTTTATTCAAATGTTTTATTAAAATAAGTTATTTTAATAAATAATATAATTAAATTCAATAAATTATATAAATTAATATAAATTATTTTTAATAAATAATAAAACTAAATTAATTAATTTAATTTAATTTAATAATTAATTATTGGTAAATTATCTGAAATAAATATCGTAACTAATTTATTTAATTTAATTTAATAATTAAATTAATTTATATAAAATAATTAATAATAAATAATTAAATTACATTAATTTTAATTTAATTTAATTTAATAATAATTATTAAATTATTTAAATAAATTTCATAATTAAATTAAATTATTTATTATTTAATTAATTTAATTTATATAAAATATATTTTATTAATTTATTTTAATAAATAATTAAATTAATTTAATTAATTTAAAAATACATAATTTAATTTAATAATTAATCTAATTTAATTATTTATTTAATATGAAATATATTTTATTAAATTATTTTTAATAAATAATATAATTTTATATATTTTATATTTATTGAATTAAATGATTTTAATAAATAATTTACTGTATTAATTTAATTAATTATATTAATTAAATTAAATTAATATAAAATATATTTTATTAAGTTCTATTAATTTTTTAAAACTAATAAAATTAAATATTTTCTGAAATAAAAAATTAATAATTATAAACAAACTTGTATTTGCAAACGGAGTTTCAACTTTCATTTAAGAAAAAATAAACGGTAACAGAAAATAAAAAACAAGAAACGGTAACAGAAAAATAACAATAAAAAATGACAGTATTGTCAAACGGGCCCTTAGGGTGCCTAAATAGTTTGTTAGCCGATTTAACTTTGAATGATAGTGATTTTTAGCCTTCATTTGGAATCCTTGGCTTCTGATAGCTTTAGTTTTTTTTTTTATAATTAATCAAAATTACTCTATTATATTTCGACTTCTTTTTAATAATAAATAACAAATATGTCAAATTAATAAAAAAAAAAGTTAGAAACTAGCTTAAAAACCAAAAAAAAAAAACTAACTTTTTTCTTCCCAAACGAGCCTTATATGTACAATCCTCTGATAATGTGTGAATTTTCTAACATCTTTTTCAACGAACTTTCAAGTTTACTTGCTTCATAAACGATACAATTTTGTCTTGATTTGTAATCGAGTATTTGCCCATTTATTCGGCTCGATGTAGTAGGTGTAGTGGACCTATTTCTGATTGTCTAGATGGTAAGAAAAATAAAGGAAAATAGAAGAGAAAATAAAAGAAATTGGGTTCAATTCGAGAATAATCATTCTCTCCCAAATGAGAAATTAATCCTAAAATGGTGATTCTTTTCATCCTTTTTTCCTTACAACATTTCTCTCCTTACAAACTATTACAACAATTAAACTAAATTATTATGATCCTAAATTAGTTAATTAGAATATCAAATTAGTTAGTTAGTTAGAATTTGTATCAAATTACCTAGTTAGTTAGTTTATTTGTTGTAATCTATATCTATATAATAAAACGCAACACATTTCAAAAATGCCTCCCTCACAAATTAAAATCTAAAGGCTGAGATTGAATTTTATTTTTCAACGAATGGTTAAGATCTTTTATAAATCAAGCTTTCCCTTCAAACTCTCGTCTAATCCTTGCATTATTTCACATTCTAATAGGCCATTAAATTGAATTTAATGATGATATCTGAAAAGTTGTATTGAGAAAGATAAAAATACTATTTTTAAACCTAAAAATGCGTGCATATTTAATTAAGGAGTGCCGTAGACACCGGTTATTAGCTAGTAGTTTATAAATAGAGAAATATTATAAGAAAAAAGTGATAAAAAGAATCCTCATTTTGGAATTAATTTCTCACTTCGGAGAGAAGGATTGCTTTCAAATCAAACCCAATTTATTTTATTCTCTCTTGTATTTTCCTTTATTTTCTCACTATCCAAACAACCAGATATGGCTCCACTACATATTGTAACATCAAAATTTCAAGAGTTAAAGGCGAAGATTCAAGAATGTTAAAAAATGTTATTAAGCCAACTGAATCCTGTAGCATGCTTCAACAGTTTTTCAAAGCAGAAAGATACTACTTTTGTTTGTAGATTAACTACAATTAGTTGAATTTAGTTACTATCAAGAAACAAATATCCTTTACCTTATATCAATGATTTGTTTGATCAATAAAAGGGTTCTAAATTCTTTTTAAAGATTGATCCCTGTTTAGGTTATCATAAGTTTCGTGTCCAAGATGAAAACATTTCCAAAATTATTCAGGCTTAAAATGCATCAACAACTTTTATAAATTTAATAAATCGTATCTCTCATCTATTTTTTGATATGTTCATTTTAATATTCTTTAATGATATTCATGTATATTATTAGGATGTAAACAAACACGATCAGTATTTACGTATCATACTTCAAACTATTTCGTAGAATCAACTTTAGGAGGAGACAAACAAGTGTTTTTGGGTTGACAAAAGTTGCATTTTTGGGGCATGTTGTTTCAATAATAGGAATTTTCTTAATCCTTTAAAGGTGGAGGTAGTGTTGAATTGGGAACAACCAAATCCAGTATTCGCTATTTGACATTTATTTTGCTTGATAGGGTTAGTACCACTGTTTCATAAAGAATTTATCATACGTTGCAGTATCGATGACTTATTTAACAAGGAATGTAGTTCAATTTATATGTGATGCAGATTGTGAGTGTTGATTGTGCATTAAAGCACATATTAGTCCCTAGTTTTGCATCTATTTAGTTGTTTGATATTGTTTAGTTTTGAGTTTTGTGATCTTTCTAGTTTAATTATTGTTTTAATCTCCCTTTGGTTTTATAAAAATAGTTTAAATTAAAAGTATTTTGTTAATCATATGTTAAGTTTATAAAAAAAAAAAAAAAACAGATATGGTTAGCCCGATTAATTTAAATTTAAATTTAGAATTTAAAAAATTATTCCTAAGGCTAGTTTTATTGAAAATTTGCAAAAATAAAAAAAAAATGATATGGTGAGTATAAAGAGTGCCACATAAAATTTGATAATAATTTTTTGATTGTTTTTATAAAATAATTCAAATTAAAAATATTGTTACTAATCATATGTTGTGCTTTATAAAATAAAACAAATATGGTCAACATGACCAGCTTAAATTTAAAATTAAATTTAAAAAAAAAATAACTACTCCCAAGCAAAATTAATATTTAGATATTGCTTTGTATTTTTAAATTTAAAAATGTTAAAAGTTGTTATGGTGAGAGAAATAATCTAATTATTATAGTATTTTTTTATTTGTATTTTTTAATTAAATTCTCAATGTATTTGAAATATATAAGCTTTACAATTATATTAAATTTATAAGCAAGTAGAACCTTTATAGGAACCATGAGTTCATTTCACATATATTAAAATTATGTAACACAATTGTAGTGATTTTATATGCTCAAAAAAATTATAATCATTTAGTGATGTGGGACGAAAAAAAAAAAAAAAAAGGAAATTTTATGAATAGAAAGAGAGGAGAAGAAAGAGGAATGAAAAAAAAATATTACATAAAATTAAAATGAAGGAGGAGAGGAAAGAGAAAAACATTATTTTATAGTGGATATAGATAGGCCTTGTATTTCTCAATAATAAGTTGGATTTTTTAATTGGGATATGCACGAGTATTCCTTAATAATCTTAAGTTAAGTTTAGGAACCAACAGCTTCTCAACCACCAGCTACTAGCTTCTAGTGTGCTTCTATAGTAGCTATTCTAGGTTACATTTGAAAATTACAAAAATAATCTTCTCCTGCTTTTGTCCTTTAGCAAACACAATTAGGGCGTTACGAAGTGCAAAGCTCTTGGCACAACTTTTTATCAGTGTTCTTTCCCCCTCCATCATCTTTTTCCACTTCATGTATTATGTAAATCGAAGAGTTGTTCGACCTCAAAAAGGCAATCAACTCTCACAACAGCAAAATACCTCTTTTCAGTAAGATCATAAACCTTTTTTTCTATTGGGTCCATTTGAAATTAAAATAAAATATTACAAAACTCTATAAATCTCTACAAATACGAATTACGTGACAATAAATTTATATTCTTCACTCACGGTACAAAATACGAGACATTAACTTTTATAATTTTATATAATTTTATACAACTCCGAACATTTTTAATGCTCTCTACCCAAAGAACTCTGTTGCTATCTTGTGCCTTAACAGTGACTTAAAAGGTAACACACATCAACGTCAAAATGAAACTTACATCCACATACTGTACTGTATGCACACTCATTTATACAAATTTCATATATATATTTATATATAGTTCTTCATATATACATCGAGATTTATACAAACTCGAAACAATTGTGTATTTTGTATGGTCGCTATTGGAGCTAAATGTGCATTTTTGTCTAGTCGCTTCATTACTCTGGTGTTCCTTGAAAATTTTATTAACAAATTTTTTTTTTAAACACTATTTCGTGGATATGTGCTTCTGTATATGAAAGATCATGCTAAAACTCGTTCCTCAATTTAAGTTTGGACCAAAGAGATAGACTTTTTTTGATAGCTGTGGAAATAACATTTTATATCGCTTTATGATTAACTCCTTTTTTTTTTCATGGATATGTGACTTTTGGATTTGAAAGTTCAAATAGGTCTTTCAATCGTTTGTGAGGTAAGATGTTGCTTGAAAAAGTTAAGAACAATTTATTGTTCCAACCGTTTTTTTTTTTTTTTTTTTTTTGGTATCTTTTTCAAGTGTGAGGAGTTAGTCAAGGACATCCATACATGAATTTAGGAGTTTGTATGTACGTCATTGTTGTGATATAGCTATCAGAAATCGAGCTCAACTCTGTTCAATTTCAACCATTTCCCTTTAACAAACACAACCTGCTATATGTAATTGGAGACCCCCCCAAAAAAAAGAAATATAGAATATTTAGTGCTGTATTAATATGCATTTGCCAATATTTCTTATAATATGTGGAGTGAGTCAAATGCAGTTCCATTAAAAGAAAAAAAAAATTGTAATTAGTGTCAAACTAAGTGGCTTGTGCAGATAGATACTTGTAGTTTAGGTTCCCAATAAATTGCCTATGGATGATTTCCTATTGGCTGAAGTAATACAAATACGAAAATTGGATCTTTGTGGTGCTCAATTGCCATGCTACGCTTCATCTATGTTGAAACTTGTTGTAAGCTGGACTGTATAAATGCAAACAAAATGGGCGTGTGTTTCAAATGCTTGTTATGCATTGTTGCATTTACACTCAATATATTTTACTGTTTAGGGAACCAATTTAGACTACATTGCTGGTGTCTTCAAATTAAAAATTATTATGAACAATTACGAATTTAAAAATTATTGAAAACCTAAGTTTGAGGACAACAAATTGTAGATAAATTATTCATGTGGTTCTTAATTTCTCATATAACTATAGTTACATGATGAGTGAAACATATTCTCTTATCTCAACTGGTTGTGAATATGAAACATATTGTTGTGTCTATAAACACTGAAATACATGAGACATACTTCTTTTTTTTTAAGGTGGAGGGTTTTCCATGAATATTTGGTTCTCCAAATTTAATTGAGGGTCTGTGTAACTTTTGTACATGAATTGAGATCTTAGAAAGTACTAAGAGTTATAAATGTCATTTGGGAGAAAATACTTGTTTGTTCACGTTTCAAGAGAAATGACAAAATCTTACTTCTTGTTGAAAAATGGTGCCTTCCATTGAATGTTCTTAATGAATTTGTTTAAGATGCAATTGCCAAATTACATAACTTTTAAATTTCTACAGGGAAGCAGATGATGATTATTGCTGGTTGGAGAGAGTTTATTTGTTGATGATGCCTACTACGTGGAATCTATGTTTGTTCTGCTTGATTCTTCCTTCATGTTCCATTGTCCTTGGCTAGTAATTTGGTTAATATCAAGTTAATATGGTTCCTAATTTGTGATGATGTGTGCTGTTTCTTGATGTGTGCTAGTCAGTTGGTTTTCTTTTGATTTGGTATGGAGGTCTAGTGGTCACCTATATCCAATTTATAGCTGATTATGGTTATTCCTCGTCACTAATTAAGCTATTTTTAGTTGTGGTTGTGTCTGGCCTGCTGAATTTCGAATGGTGTTTTATGACTGTTCTAATATTCATCTAGGCTACTTCTCTACTTCTCTACTGGACTTTGCCATTTCATCCTGTACCTGTGGCTTTTTTGTCCTGGTGGCCTTGGTGTGGTTGTGCAGCTGGCTTGCTTCAATTTGCTTTATGCCTTGCTATTTGTTACTTGATGCTGCACTGATCTGGGGCTTCTGGTGCTTCCTATTTTATTGATGAGACATGTTTTATGCAGTGTTTGTGTGCTAAGGGGTGCAGTTCTATTCTACTTCTTGTGTTCACCTACTGTTGTGGCCATTTACTAATGTTGTTTATTGTTTTGTTTTATTCCATAAACTGAGTTCAAATATGCTATCTGAGTCTGGAACCTTAATGATAATGCAGTCTACATGTGTTTTTTGTTTCACGGTCCATAATTTGGTTATGTTTACTGAGTCAATACTTGCTGCTTGAGCTTATATTGTCGAGGGTATGCCATCTTGATTTTGTATCTTTTATCATTCTTAGTTTATTCTTTTCTTTAAAAAAAAAAATACTTTGGCCAAATATTGCAAATAAATGGATGCAACTACATCTACTTCCTTCATCTTTTTTTTCTAATTAAATGTTAAAATTTTAACATTGTTGACGTGTTAATCTAGTGGTAGTTGTATTTTGTTGTTTGGGAGGCACATTTATGAACTGAGTTTCACCTTCCGTTATTTTTGAGATGTTTTGGAATTGGGGGCAAATATTTTTTTTAAATGCATTTTTTACAGACAAGGGTCGACCCCTCCAAATTGCTCGACCCATTCTTCCAGTGTTGAGGACCTATAGGCATTTGTGCGCCCTTGTTTAGTTTTGGGAAATGGCTTTAAAGCATCAAGGGTAAAAATATAAAGTTGCTAAAAAGGTTAGGACAAAAAAACTAACTTTATTGACTTCAACACAAAAATCATTCTTTTATGGTAGATATGGATAAGCTTGGATTTCTAATGTGGGTGGGGAAAGGCGCGAGCACCCTTTAAATTTCTTAATTGAGATAAAACAATTTGTATTTTTTTTTTTAATGCAGGGAATGCACCGAGTAACACCCACTTATCCCACGGAATAACATACAAACCACCGACGAAGCGAGCTCAGTCTAAGGAGTAGCCCGGGGTCCAAATAATCTACAAGATAACAGCCCTAACCAACCAGGCTAGGCGGCTGAGTCAGCTTTTTAACTTTCCTTGCAAACGATTTTTGTTTCTCAAATCTGCACAGATTAATTCGATTTTATTTTACTTAAGGGGTGTTTAAATCCCAAAAATCACCCCAAAAAAAACTCTTATTTTACAACTTTCTCCAATCAAATTTCGTCACGAATTATTTTTATACTAATTTTTTATTTTTATTTTTTTGGCAAACCAAACACCATCTTAAATTATTATTATTATTATTATTATTATTATTTACAACCAACCAAAAAATAATTGATGAAATGAATTCGAACCTATGGTGGTGTTGTGGCCAAAAAAACAAAACATACAAAGAGGATGGATTAAACATGGAAGGTTTCAACAAGGAGAGTACTTGTTGCTCAAAAAATAAAATAAAAAAACAAACACTAGTATCATATTTTTTTGTAATTACAATTTTTTTTGTTTTCAAATCCTAAATAAAAGCCACGGATAATAACAAAATTAGTTGTCGCCGTTTATATTACAACACAAAAGAGTAAACGACACAAACGAAGAGCTAGCATATAACTGAAGAATGCCGAAAAATCAACCGCAGTAACACATTACCCATTTCTGCGAAACCTAAATTTCACCTGTTCCAAGGGGCTGCCTTGATGTATCTCCGGAAGCCCATGCTTGGTAGTCTCTTACAAGCTGTAAAAGCCATACAAGGAAACACAATAATTGGAGAACACAGTATTCTAAAAAAATATATAAAATGACAAAGTTCTACATCCAGGACATCATGCCAGAATGAATAAAAATTAAACACCCCCCCCCCCAAAAAAAAAAAAAGAAAATGATTCCACAACTTAAAGTAAAACCAGATTGGGAAAATCAAAATTATAGAGAATTTGGTTATTTTAGTAAGCAGTGCAAAGTATTTCAAAGGTTTGAACTTTAGGCTATGTTTGGTACGTTGAAATGAAATAGAATGCATTCTCACTTTAACCTATATTCCCCTATTTGGTATTAAAAAATACAGCTGGAAAACTATTTCCTATGAATAACTATTCTCACATTAAGTGAAAAAAAAGGCAATCCTTAATTTAAATGACCTATCAGCTATTACATTCCAATCAAAATTTTATCCCCCAAAAAATAAAAAGCAAGCAACTACTCTACGCTCATAAATTTCTCTCAATCACTCTATTGGGTCATAAAATAATCATTTTACCCATGAACCTTATTTCAAGCCTAGATTTGAACTCCAGTAGTAAAATGATTGGTTTACCCAGGATCTATTTTTTGTCCAAATTCATATTTCAACCTTCCCAAAAGGCTAAAAAAATATATATTGACATGTTTTCTAATAGTTAAGCAAATTTTGACCCAACCTAAACTCAAGTCGTAAAATGACTTTTTTTGCCCAGATTCATATTTCAAGCTTCCTGAAAGGACAAAAAAAATTCATCAACATGTTCCATAATAACTAAACAAATTTTGACCCAATCAAACTCACGCCATAAAATGACCATTTTACCCTTGGACTCGTTTTTTGCCCAGATCCGTACATACCAAACATAGCCTTAGAAAAATTTCCCAGCCATGTATATGAAAGAATCTTCACACTCCCTCACTCCATTTGTCCCAAAAATTAAAGCTATAAAAAATATTAAATAAACAGGCCAACAATATATAGCATTCGATTTAGATTAGGAATAAGACATACTAGGACTCCCCCCCGCCCTCTTCACCTTTATTGGAACCTATTCACCTATTTTGGCTTCTACCAAGCTATCTAAACATGACCTTCACGCGCAGTCTAACCTTGCACATGAATTAGAGGGACAAACAAAATGAATCAAACAAGTTCCACCATCACAAATAGAACAATATGCACAAGAACAGATGGGAAAACAAACACAATCCAGAACAATGTGCACAAGAACAAATGGGAAAACAAGCACAATCCAAAACCCTCTAAAACCAAAATTCCGATACCATATCAAGTCACTGACTGTCCCAATAAGCCAAAATTATTAGAAGACGAGCATCAAGATATCTTAACAACCTAGACCAGAGGCTTTAATTTTCAGCAGTAGCTGTCACAGTCAAAACAGCAGCACTGCCAGTGATTTAGTTCGGTGTGTAATAGATGTAAAGGGTAATACAAACCAGACTCGTCAATTTTCTCAAGACACGTGTATTATGTATGTAGATGTATGTAGGCGTGCATATTCTTATTTCAAGTTTCAGATTTTCACAAATAGAGGAAAATTTTGGAGAATCAAAGCTTCATTGTGGCAGATCAAAGATCAGCAGGAGGTTGACCTAACTCGTCCAAGCAAAAGGAACTGAAGAAAAAGAAAAGCAGATGATTTCAAGCATTCTAAATCTTTCGAAAAAATTAATGTGATCGCAATGCTGTTACAGTAACCTTAATGCAAAATCCATTAGGCTGGGCCAGCGTCAGAAAACAATTTTGTCAGTTTTCCCCTTCAGCATTTGATATCTTGGTAACCTGTCCAAGCACAAGCAAGCACAGTCTAGTCCAGGATGAAGAGATCCAACAATTAGTTCAGCCATAAGAAGAAAAAAATTAAAATTACAAAATCATAATTCCCTCTAGCTAAAAACTTTGGTGTTTCGAACCCCAGCTTTTTTATATAAGAATAAACAATGACACCTTATATTGGAATTGCCTGGGAAGACAGTAGCATGTTCTTCACTTTTTCATCACTCTTCCTCTCATAGTGAAGGCTTCCCACAAGGTTTCTTTCTAACATTGGTGCAGAAAATTCCTAACACTTATGCCAAATACTCGTGTATCTTCCATTCAACCTTGAACGAAAATTTTCATACCAAACTTTTCCATCTAATTCCTTGACCCCTTTTTTGATGGGTAACAAGGTTTCAGCACTAGCAACAGCTCAATAGCAGGCCCCAAGATACCACTAAACCTGAGATAACAATGCCAATCCCAATTCTAAAATGAGCCAACTTTATTTGAACAAAAATAACAAGCAACTTCAATTGAAGCTTGCAACCTAAACAATTTCAACCTAATTCCAAAATAAGCCAACACAACACTGCAAAGAAATATAATTACATTGAATAAATGGCATTCTTGTGGTTGTTCTAAGATTTTCTAATTTTCCATGTATTGGGTATTGATGGAAACATAGGCCCACTAGCCCTCATTAGCAGGATCACCACCACTCAATATTATTTCTTTCAAGCCAAAATTGACCTCATCCAATTAGGATTGTTTGAATTTGATTCCCTTAAAAACTTCAATGGAGTACCCAATTGGTTCTTTCGGAACACATGATCCTATCTGCCAACATCTTATAACTCACCAAAATAATTAACCTTAATAAGTTTTCCGAATTGAAAACAATAATCTTCAATCAGGAGCAAGTGCTTTAGTAGCTTATTTGGTTTTCAATACTTGGCAACTGGATTTAGCCAAAGCTCTCCAATTTCATAGACAACTTAAAAGGTTGAGCTTTCTCTAAAAGCAATTTCTGCTCACCAGAATCTCTAGCAAGATAAATTTCTCAGGTAAAAGAAACAGAATGCCCCAGCATATAGCAAATCCAATTGTTTCTATACAGCTCAATGTCCAGTCTAGTCACCATCGGGGATTGGGTGCCACGTCAGCCCTACTCCAGTCACAACACTCACCTCCCTCAAGTCCTCACGGGGGCACCCAAAAACCTCCTTATCAGAACCAACCCTCACCTCCCCAGACACTAGAAGCATTAAGATACGGCACATTTCAGCCCCCCCCCCCCCCGGGGGGCCAAAAAAAAAATTCCGCGAGCAATTCTTGCTTCACTCCTCCCATCATGCTTTACCACCTCTATGCAAAACCCTGCTACAATCGTTCCCATGTTCAACATTTAGCCACACTGAGCAGCAAGTTCATCCCTAGGTTAGGAGCAAGACTCAAGGATCCCCACCCCATACCTAGCTCATTGCCATTCCTACTTGTAGGTATGATTATGTACGAAGGAAATTTTTCCAAATTGAAACAAAAATATATATCTTTTAGACTAATAGAGAATAAATACAATCACAGATATATCATAACATGAGACAAATTTTAACATCCATTTAATCTCCCCTAAATATTTGATTAGCAAAATTGATTTTGAGACTGATAGATAAAATAGCCAAGAAGCAAGCTTCACCTTGAACTAGATTGTAACGGGAAAAAAATTATCTAATTTTTACAAACCTGTGCCATGAAGCGGGGAAGCATAATCCTCAATATTTGTTCTAGCACTTGGGTGCCGGTAGATTCAATGGCTTGCACTGGAATTGGTCGAAATGCAAAAGGAATCTCAATGTTGACCTGGAATTCACATCCAAAGAAGGCGTGGGGGGTCATCTCCAAAATGATATGCCACAACTAGACACAAGCCAATTAGCTATTACCTCAATAACTGCATCCGAAGTGAGTCCAGCAACTGAAGAGTTGTTCTGTTTGCTATCGCACGATATTTTATTCACCATAGAAGCTGCATGCCCACACCAAATCAGTGTCAAAGCACTCCTGAAAAAGCATTACATAATTCAACTCAGAACCATTGAGCGACTAATGAAATGCACTGTTCAATTAAAATGTTGTTTTTGATGCCAAAGTAGCTTTCTAAGAATAGCCTATGAAGCGCACACACTTCAAAATGGGTGTCGTATTTGTATCCAACACACACTCTTTGAATACTTCAAGATAGTGTTTGACAAGCCACATGGCATATCCAATTATTATATATATTTTTTCAAATACACAACTAAGATAAACCTATATTTGAGTATCCGAAACTCTTACAATCAAAAAATCTTCTTTCATATTTTGTTATATTTTCTATATTAAGTTACATATTCAATTATTTTTATTGTGGATATTATATTCATATATATAGCTAATAAAAATACATAAAATTATATTGTTTTGGCCATATCCTCGCCACATCCGTATCCTCATTTTTTTGAAAATGACCGCATCCCTGTCCGTATCCGTATCGTGTCCCTATCTCGTGTCCGTATTCATGCTTCTTAGAGAATAGAAAATAAAGTTGGCAGTTCAGATTATTCATAAATGTCCTAAGGGTTTTTTAGTAAAACAGTATTGTATCAAACAACTTTGCAACATTACTTCCTCTAAAAATTAAAAATTTTTAATTATCTTTGCAATAATAATTTTATTAAACTGAATTATTTAGTCACTCCATGTCTTCTTATAGCCTGATATAGTCATAATACCTGCTTGATTAATAAAAAAATTTAAGGTACTTCAAATTTTTTATCCATGTACTAATTGAAAATTCCAGAAGACTATATAATTGTTTCCCTATAAAAACAATAGCTAACTTAAAGTTAACAGGTGACACCAGATTGTATGCCCCCCCCCCCCCCCCAAAAAAAAAAAGTGCACACAGCCCCGTAGGAAACAAATGCTAAAGTTTCTAAGAGTTTGAAACAAATAGCAATAATTATAAAGAACCACATTTCCTTAAAAAAGTATTAGGTTTGAAAAGTATCAATAAACCAAACCAAACCAAGCATTTTCCCACTATGTGGGGTCGGCTATATGGATTTGTCAATGCCAATTAGATCTTTCTAGGGCCATGTCCTCCGATAGATTTAAGTAGGTCAAGTCATGTTTAATAGTTTCTTTTCAACTTCTCTTGGGTCTTCCTCTACCTCTCCTACTCCTAACAATTTCCATACTTTCACACCTTCTAACA
This sequence comes from Vitellaria paradoxa, assembly GCA_019916065.1. NCBI lineage: Eukaryota > Viridiplantae > Streptophyta > Magnoliopsida > Ericales > Sapotaceae > Vitellaria > Vitellaria paradoxa. The sequence goes on from CM034242.1 coordinate 28,836,301, forward strand.
GGTGCCTCCGCTGAACGCCTTTTAACATGGCCAAACCATCTTAATCGGTTTTCTCTCATTTTATCTTCAATCGGTGCCATTCCTACTTTACCCCTAATCTCCTCATTCCTAATCCTATCTTTCCTTATAATCCCGCACATCCACCTAAGTATCCTCATCTCCACAACTGCCATCTTTTGACCATGATTATGCTTTACTGTCCAACACTCTGATCCATATAGTAGCGCTGGTTTAACCGCCACCTTATAATACTTTCCTTTCACCTTAAGGGGGACTTTTCGGTCGTACAAGACCCCCGAAGCACTCCTCTATTTGGTCCAAGTTAAGAAAGTTGAGAAAAAGAGAGAAATTGAAATTGCATTCTCTCGCCTCCCTTGAATATTATTTATAATGAAGGTTTACATCAAATTAGGAAATAGGAAACTATGAAATTAGGAAACCAAATCAATCACTCCTATATGCTAAACAATCATATCTATATTCTAAGGAAATTAAGCATATATATTCTATATTCTAATATATATGTTCTATATTCTAACACGCCCCCTCAAGCTGGAGCATATAAGTCAAAAATGCCCAGCTTGGATGTGAAACTCTGAAATGTAGAACGAGATAATGGCTTGGTGAGAAGATCGGCCAGCTGAGAAGAGGAGCGAACAAATGGAGTACTCAACTCCTTGCGGAACAACAAATCATGTATAAAATGACAATCAATCTCAATATGTTTTGTACGCTCGTGAAACACAGGATTATTGGCAATAAAGATAGCAGCTTGATTGTCGCAATACATTTCCATAGGAGCAGGAACTTCAATACCAAAATCCCGAAGAAGTGACCGAACCCAGAGCATTTCAAAAGCAGTGTGAGCCATAGCACGATACTCAGCTTCGACACTAGAACGAGCCACAACCTGTTGTTTCTTACTACGCCATGTAACCAAATTACCACCAACAAAGGTACAATAACCCGAGGTGGAACGCCGATCATTCCGATTACCAGCCCAATCAGCATTACTATAACCAGTAACACATAAGGAGGAAGAGGAACGATACAAAAGTCCACGTGCAGGAGAATGCTTCAAATACCATAGAATCCGACACACAGCCTCAAAATGCGGAAGACAAGGACTATGCATAAATTGGCTGACTACCCCCACAGCATAAGTGATATCAGGACGAGTAACAGTGAGATAAATGAGCTTGCCCACAAGTCAACGGTAACGACCCACATTAGAAAATGGCTCGCCCGAAGTAGCATCTAACTTAATAGATGGGTCCATAGGAGTATCAGCAGGACGGGCACTAAGAAGACCAGTTTCAGAGAGTAAATCCAGCACATACTTGCGTTGACAGAGAGAGATGCCTTGTGAAGAGTGGGCAATTTCAATTCCAATAAAGTAACGAAGTCGACCCAGATCCTTGGTATAAAATTGAGTAGCAAGATACTGTTTCAAATCCACAATACCCGTGATATCATCACCAGAAATAATAATGTCATCAACATAGACAATTAATATAATAGTGCCAGAAGATTGTCGTCGTACAAAGACTGAATGATCAGCAGTAGAACGAGTATACCCAATATCAAGGAGAACAGAGCTGAAACGATCAAACCAAGCCCTAGGTGATTGTTTCAGACCATATAAAGCACGTTGTAAACAACACACAAGATGCTCACTACCAGGGATACTATAACCAGGAGGTTGATCCATATAGACTTCTTCCTGTAGTTCTCCATGGAGGAATGCATTCTTAATATCAAACTGATGTAGAGGCCAAGAACGACTTGCAGCAACAGCAAGAAGAATCCGAACTGAGTTCAGACGAGCAACAGGAGAGAAAGTCTCAAAATAGTCAACACCATACGTCTGAGTGTAACCTTTGGCAACCAACCGAGCTTTAAGGCGCTCAACTGAACCATCTGGAAGATACTTAACAGTATAAACCCAGCGACAACCAACAGTTCGTTTGCCAATAGGTAGAGAGGTGAGTTCCCATGTCTGATTTTGATGAAGAGCATGCATTTTTTCATCCATTGCGTGTTTCCATCCCGGAATAGACAAGGCCTGTTGATAAGTAGAAGGAACAAAAACAGAAGACAAGGCACAAATAAAAGAAGACAAGGAAGAGGAAAGCCGATGGTAAGAGACAAAATTAGCAATAGGATGTTGAGTGCAAGTACGCTTACCTTTTCGTAAGGCAATGGGCAAGTCAGGAGAAGGAGAATGATCTTCATCAGAATCAGGTACCTCAGACAAAGGGGTGTGATCTGGCGGTAAGGGAAGAATGACCTTTCTATCAGGATCACGTCGATAAACCTGTTGCAGAGGAGCAGAAGGTTTAGACTGAACTAATGGTTCTGAAGCTGTGGAGGGATCAGTGGTAGGAGTGAGTGAGGTAGACTGGGATATGAGAATATAGGTGGAAGATAAAGGGGCAGGAAGAGTAGGGGAGTGCGCCCCCTCACGAAAAGCAATGAGATCAGGAGATAAGAGGTCACCACTAGGAGAAAAGAAAGGAGTAGATTCAAAAAAGGTGACATCGGCACTCACAAAGTAACGTCGGGAAGGAGGGTGATAACAACGATAACCTTTCTGAGTGCGGGAATATCCTAAGAAGACACACTTACGAGAACGAGGTGAAAGTTTGTCTTGATTAGGATCAAGTATATGAACAAATGCAACACAGCCAAAGGTACGAGGAGAAAGAGGAAAAGTGACCGATTTGGATAAAGAAGAGAAAATGGAGACTTATTTGACAATATCGGTGAAGGGACCCTATTAATTAGATAACAAGCAGTGAGAACAGCATCTGCCCAAAAATATTTAGGGACATGCGTGTGAAACATTAGGGTACGAGCAATATTTAACAAGTGACGATTTTTGCGTTCAGCAATACCATTTTGTTGAGAGGTGCAAGGACAAGTAGTTTGGTGAATAATGCCCCTATCAGTACAAAAGTTATGAACAACCGTCTGAATATATTCCAATGCATTATCAGAACGAAAAACTTTAATTCTTCTGTTGAATTGAGTAACAATTTCATTGTAAAAACGAGAAATAACAGAAGGTAAATCAGACCGTTGTTTAATTAAAAAGAGCCATGTCATTCGAGAAAAATCATCAACAAATATCACGAAATATGAAAAACCATTAACACTAGAAATGCGGGGCAGGGCCCCAAACATCTGTATGAACAATATCAAAAGGTTCAGACTCACGACTAATACTACGGCTAGGGAAAGAACTACGGTGATACTTGCCAAGTTGACAAGCCTCACATTCAAGACTAGACACTGAACTAAAATTAGGAAAAAGTAGCTACAACCGAACTAAACATGGATGACCAAGACGAACATGTCACTGGAGAGGGGAGACAGAGGTGTGGAGAACTATGGTAGTTAGCTGCTCTGGTGGACGATCACGATTAAGATAATAAAGGCCATCCTTCTCATGCCCCGAACCAATCATCTTCTTCGTCGTGAGGTCCTGAAAAACACAAGAAGTAGGAAATAAGGTTATGGAACAATTTAATAATTTGGTTAACTGACTGACAGAGAGTAAATTAAAGGGAAAGTGTGGTACATAAAGACTAGAAGGGAGATTAAGTGATAATGAGGGATGAAGAGTCCCTCTACCAGACACAGGACGAGAAGAACCATCAGCTAACACAACACTATGATTAACATTACTGAGGTTAGAGAATAAGGAGAAATTACCAGACATATGCGAGCTGACTCCCGAATCGATGATCCAAGAGGGAGAAGAGGAGGCTACAAGAGCTAGTTTACCTGAGTTAGCCAGAGTAGCAGTGGAAGATGAAGGATTAGAAGCACGCAAGGATTGAATGAGCTCTTGAAGTTGTGAGGAGCTTAAGGTGAGAATTAGACGTGGTAGCTCCATTATCAGACGCTGGAAGTGACGAAGTAGCACAGTCAAAGACATGGTGGGCTTGTTCAGGCTTACCATATTTCTTCCAATAGTAAGGCTCAGTATGATTGGTACCACCGCAAAAATTACAATTGCGGTCATCTCGGTCACCTCGACCTTTTGATGAACGTCCTCCACCACAAGAACCACTACGAGTAGTACGTCCACCACGAGTGCCACGGGAATTACCTTGGGAAGAACCTCCTCGATTATGTTGACTAATAAGTGCTGAAGAATCAGTAGAAGTCACTAAATGATCATTCGCAATGGATGGATGGCAACCCAATGATGACATTTGTATACGGGCATAAGCACTGGCAGCAGTAGGAAGAGTTTCACTCGCTAGAATTTGATCTTTAAAGCCTCGAAGTGCAGGATTAAGGCCAGATAAAAAGTTTGCAATCATGAATTCTTCCCAATACTTCTTTTGCTGTGTTAAGTCTTTACTGAACGGTCTTTATTGTAATAACTGCTCCCATAAACTTTTCAAGTGACTGTAGTAATCAGACAATGATCTCTCGCCTTGTTTTGCAGAGAACATCTGCTCATACAACTCATAAACTCGAGAGATATTACTTTTCTGGGTATATGATTCTGCAAGACAATCCCAGATCTTCTTAGACGAGTCACAAAACTCAACAGTGGTAGCAACTGAATCCTCCAGACTATGCCATAATAGCCCCATAACAATTGCATCCTCGCTCATCCAAACACGATACCGAGGATCATTGGACGAAGGTGGCTCATCAATAATATATTGTAACTTGTCCTTTCCTCGAAGAAAAGTCTTCACAGCATGTGCCCAACTCAAATAATTCTCACCATTTAATTTTTTCGGTGTAATAGAACAACGAACATCATCTGCCTTTAAGAATACAGATTGAGGCATGATTGAAGTAGTATCTTCAGATTTTGACATGTTAATAAATCTCCAACACAATCGTCAAATAAAGAACCAACAAAGAGACCTCCGCAACCGTAGAACAAGAGTGGTTAACCAAACCAACAAATCAACGCCCCAATGGCAGCAAAGAAATCAAAACAAACCAGAATGGCAGATCTGGTCTCGAACAAGAAGAAATCAGAAAAAAAAAAAAAAAAAACCGACAGTTGCGGAAGACAGAGACGAGAACGACCATGCTTACATCTAAATCAACTACCCATCAAGTCAAAAGGCAGCAAAAAGGGTCGCCTGGCCTAGGCGAGCTCCGGCAAGGGTCGCCGGAAACTTCCCGGAGGGAGACGTGCCTGCATGCGCCGAGAGAAGCCTCGCGCGTGGGATCTGGACGCCTCGAAAGTCCCGCGCGTGGGGGCGCATGGCTTACCGACCGGTGACAACTCCGGTGGGGTTGTGATCGTCGGCCACCGACGATCCTTTTGGAGTGGTCGGACTTCAATTCTGACCGCCGGAGAGCTATCCGCCGGCGATGAACAGTGCTGCTACAGTACTGTTAGGGTTTTTTTTTTTTCTTTCTAATAGGACTGCTACAGCTAGTTTTTTTTTTTTTTTTTTTTTTTTTTTTTTGTGGAACCAGAGTTTGCTCTGATACCTAGTTGAGAAAGTTGAGAAAAAAGGGAGAGATTGAAATTGAATTCTCTCGTCTCCCTTGAATATTATTTATAATGAAGGTTTACATCAAATTAGGAAATAGGAAACTAGGAAATTAGGAAACCAAATCAATCACTCCTATATGCTAAACAATCATATCTATATTCTAAAGAAATTAAGCATATATATTCTATATTCTAATATATATGTTTTATATTCTAACAGTCCACCCGGCTTGAATCCTGTGACTTACATCAGTATCAATCCCTCCATCTTGTTGCACCATGATCCAAGGTACCTAAATCTATCTTTCTCTACAACCTTTTGTGAGCCTAAACTTACTTCTATACTACCCGTTATCCTACTTTAACCAAACTTACAGTCCATATATTCCGTCTTACATCGACTTAACCTAAACACTTTTGTCTCTAACGTTTCCTACCACAATTCTAACTTATCATTCACTCCTTCTCTCGTCTTATTTACTAAAACAATATCATCTGCAAATAGGATACACCACGGCACCTCATCTTGAATGTTAGAATATAGAACATATATATATGTTTTATATTCTAACATTGAATATGTCTTGTAATCTCATCCATAACTAAAGCAAACAAGTACGGACTTAATGCTGAGCCTTGATGTAAACCAATCTTGATAGGGAACTCGTTAGTCTCTCCACCAGTCGTCCGTATAGATGTCATGGCTCTATCATACATGTCCTCTATCGCCTCAATATATACGACACACGCTCCTTTCTTTTCCAACACTCTCCATAGAATCTCCCTAGGAACCCGGTCATATGCCTTCTCTAAATCAATAAACACCATATGTAAATCTTTTTGACCTTCTCTATATTGTTCCATTAACCTCCTCAAGAGAAAGATAGCCTCCATGGTTGATCTTCCAGGCATGAAACCAAATTGATTCTCTGAAACGTTTGTTGTCCTTCTTAATCTTCTCTTCATAACTCTCTCCCATAATTTCATCGTATGGCTTATCAATTTAATCCCACGGTAGTTCGTACAGTTCTGAATATCACCTTTGTTCTTGTATATAGGTATAAGGATACTTTTTCTCCATGCATCAGGCATCTTCTTGCTCTTTAGCACTACATTAAAAAGTTTTGTCAACCAACTTATGACATCCTCTCCTAAACACCTCCAAACCTCATGTTTGAAAAGTATCAATAACTAGATTAAATTTTGAATGATCGAGTTTATTAATTAACAATTTGTGCCATTTTTCAATCTTCCATTTCCAAAAGATTAGCAATCCTAAAACCTTTATATAATTTCCAAAAGATTATCTTCTAGGCCGACAAATTAGTAAGGGAAAATGGGCATCTCAATGAGGAGGGGGTAGCCTTGTGGTAGAGCTTCCCCCACCGAAGCCATAGGTCCTAGCTTCAACACGCTCACCCTCCCTAGACCTCGACCTCCTATGTACCAAAAAAAAAAGCAGCAACCTGACAGTAATCATCCATGAAAATAGGCAGTCCAACCCCACTAAAAAATGATTTTCATAAAAAAAATACAGGATGGTGGAGTCACAACTAAACCAAGAAATGACTTCTGCCTTTGAACATCAGAACCATGCTGGAAAACCTCCAATTCCAATATAATTCTTAAGCTCATCTTGAACAACAAAATGACCAATGCATGATCTTGCACTTATTCATTTGCACATCACTAGGCTAGCAGTTATGCTGGTAAACATGCAACAATACAAATTTCCTTGAGGCTTTGTGATGGGTGCTTAAGATTGTCACTGATCTTTCCTTGCATTCTAGAAATTTTGTAAATCATAAACAACAAGTGCACAGAATAAGGGAATCAATGCAGTGAGACTCAAAAAAAAAAAAAAAGCTATGCATTGGTTGCAGGGGTGGATCCAAGATTTATAACCAGTGGGGACAAAATTACATTTTTAAGGTATATAAGTGTAGAAGTAAAAATATAGTGGGGGAAAAATATATAAGGAAAAAAATAACAAGATTAATAGAATTTTAGTATAATTTTCCAACTCAGTGGGGGCAACTATCCCCATTGAACCCTTCTTGGGTTTGACCCTAATTGGTTGCATGTCTTTAACCATGACTCAACAAATTAAGAAAGTTGTTAACAAGCTTGTAAGGAGGAGACAAACAAGAAGAGCTCATTTCATGTATTCTTTAGCTCGTTTCAGATCCATCTAACCTTTTGCCTCAATTTTGAAGAGAAGGTTTCAAATAAAATTGTTCAATCAACAGGCATGAACATGGGAAATATTAATTCTAGCATGATACAGTGGTTCCAGACAGATCAAACCAAAGCAGATCAAGTCTTGTTATAACCATAATCACCAAACTAAAACTTCTCAAAGTAAAGCGATCATCTATGCCAGTTAATAATTGACAAAACGCTTAGCAATTGCACAATTATAAGCATCATGGATACACTCAACAAAATTACTTTCCTATTCATTTATTATCTTCTTACTCATAGGATAATTTAATCAAAAATCTCATGAATTCCAACAAAGAAACATGTCCCAAACTTAAAAGCTCACACCACCAACATATTAAAGTATTAAACATTCGGGTGCTTCCTACAATGCATTCTAACTAATGTCAGTACAGTTACAAATTAATCCAGAAAAAGCATATATATTATCTAAATGCGGCAATTGCAGCAAAGAAAGAAAGATTGAACAAATCCCTTACCGTCAAACTTCTCATTCTGTGCAACCACAATTGGTGAGCCTTCAAGCTGCCATAAAGCAAATAATAAAAGTATGGATCAGGAAAATTCCACCCCTCAGTTGAAACCCCACCAACCACCACCCCCCCCCCAAAAAAAATAAATAAATAAATAAGTAGTAAATAATCAACTATTGAGATTCGAGAGAACGTACCTTGCAGGACAAGAGCTTTATACAACAACCATCTGATTGCTCTTCCACCCTGACCAACAAAACAGGGCACACTTCAAAAGCAAAGAACTTAAACCTATAGACATAACATCTGAAGGTGTTATCATCAATCCTCTCAATCCTCTCCGCATCCAAGACAGAGTACTGGCTTGCCGGCAAACTCATGTACTCAACTGCAACATTACATTGCAAGGAAAAAATAAAACAAACAAAATTTATTGCGATTAAAACCACATTCAATCAATCAATCACTCACTGACTGTATTCATTCAACGCTCAAAACGTTCAAAACAGTGTAGCTGACCGACTGATCTAAACATTTACCCAGAGGCCGTCCGAGTTGTCGAACCGACACCGACTCTCTTCGCCGGGCGACAAATCGAGCTTTGGGGGCGGAGTCAGCTGAAATGCGAAGAGTAGCCGCCTTGTGCGATTCATAATCAGGAGAGAGTGAGGCTAAACTCAAGAGAGTGCGTCGGACAGAGAGCGAAGCCCTGGGGTTTCTGAAGTAGTTATTAAACGAAATGGAAGACAAATGCCAGGAAGAAGAGTTCAACGACATCAGCATCATCGTCTACCTCCAAACCCCTTCACTTTCTTTTTTGATCTCCAAACAAGATAAAGAGCAGCAAAATTTGTGAGAATCGGATCGATCGGATGTGTTTCTACTCCTTGGCTCTCACTGCTGGTGGATTTGTCTAGGCTGGTACGGAGAAACAAGGGCGATCCACAAGATGTGGTGATGGATAAGCCACGGGCGTGTGCTGGGATTTTTTTTTTTTTTTTTTTTTTGGGATTAAAATAACTTATACTCTAAATTTTAAAAATTTTATTTTTTTATTTTATGTATTTTATGTTTTAAAATTTTCAAGATTAAAAAATTAAAAATACTCTATTTTTTTATTTTTATACTTTCTTATTTTGGATTAAAAATATTTAAAATGACTTTTTTATATTTTTTATTTCATGTGTAAAATTATTTTTTATTTTTTAAAACAAATTTTGAAAACAAGTGAGAAGTGTAAATGATATTTTTAGTATTACTTAGAATCAAATCCATTATAGTTGACAGATTTTTAATATTTACACTTTATTTTAACGCACAAGAGATATGAATGTAAGTTTTTAAAATTTAAACGTGTAAATAAATTTCACCTCAAATACAAGGAATAGAAAGGTAATTACTCATTTTTTTTTTTTGTTAAAAATACAATAAATTATTTAAATACTATTCTAAAAAAATTAATTATAAAATTAATAAAGCTGCAAAATCACAATGACGTTTCTTCTCAATTTAAATCCGAGTTATGATAAGTTGTGGTTTTTATCTAAAATAACATTACTATTTTGCCTTTTTATGTGATAGATTATTATTTAACTATTAACTTACGTAATATTTTTTATAGTTAATTATTTAAATCTAATTTATGATTAAAAAAACCTAATCAATTTTATTGCATATGTAAACTTATCTAAACTATTTATCGGATAATAAATTTGAATTTATGATTTTTAAGAATTAAAAATCTACTATATCACTTGATAAAAATACTAATTAATTAAATATAATATATAGCAAAAGACTTATCACCAAATAGAAAAACTAATCAATTTAACAATAACTATTTAAACTCTATCTCTCGTTTCTAGTAGACTTTTTTTTATTTTTTATTTTTACTTTTACTACTCTTTTTAACTAAAACAATACTCTTAAGCTCCATATAATATAAAATTATACACTAAAAAATAAAAATAATAAGAAAATAAAAATTTAAAATTCGTTGAATCACAAATCCTTACTTGTCTCCTCTTATTTTCTTAATTTGTTAAATTATATTTTTCGTACTTATCTCTTGTTAAATTATATTTTCTTGTATATATTCTCTTACTATAAATTTTAAGAGTTGGATGTATGAGCCTAGAATAAATTTAAGAAATTAAATATGAATTAAAAAAATAATATTAATGGAATATAATAAAGGTTGAGGGTATAAGATCGGTCAAATTGATGGAATATTATCAGAATAGTATCATATATATTTTGTCTAAGGATTTAAAATGAATTTAAGAATTTATCATCAAATAAAAGTTTAGAGATTCTAAAACTAGTTGTTTTATCACATTTTTTTTTGGTAATTAAGTGTAATTTAGATTAATGGAAAAATGTAAACATCTTCTTAAGGGCATACTCCCGTATGACAAAAGCATTAATTGCAAAATGAGATCCTCTAACTAGTACATAATCTAATATTCACATCAAAGTTTTTAATAACAGGAAGCTAAGAAATTTTAATTCTAATCTCATACATAATATTTTTGACAATGGTAGTAACTAGAGAGGAAAGTCCCTTAAAGATTCTTGCATTCTGTTCTTGGCATATGTGGTAAATTAGTGTGGCCCAAGCTAACTTGCATATCGTATTGCCAAAATTCCTTGCACTAAATTTACCAATAACCCAGAAGATTTCATCTTTCCATGTGTTGTTTAGCCTTGGTGATGTAAAATTTTTGTAGAACAATGTCCTTTAGCTCAACCAAGAAGGGACAGTAGAAGAACAAATGGTCCAAGTTCTTTAAAGCTTGTCCACACAAGACACATGTTTTATTATGTTTAGATGTTTTGTTATGTTTAAACAAATGAAAGAGAAACTGAATAGGAGTATAAAATTAAATGTTTTATTATATTAAATAAACAAAAGCGGGTTTGGATAACAGTCTATAATCAAGCTTGAGTACAAAAACTTATTTACAAATACTTTAAAAAATCAATATTGACTTAAATTTAAGGCTTAAAGAGCATTAAAAAACAAACAAACAAGCAAACTCTATACCTAAGAAGAAATCACAACACAAGAATGCAGTTTTGATAAACAAAAAAATGCGATTTTAGTTAAATGCACTTATTTAGAAAAAAAAATCATAATATGATAACATGGTTTTAGGCCTAGAAGAAACCGTATATTATTTCGCGATTTCACTAACAGTATTTTTACAATTAATTTTTTTAAGACAACACTTGAACAATTTATTTTGCTTTTAATAGCCAAAAAAAATCCAAATAAGATGGGGGGCAACATCAAGCTTACCACGTAGTTTAGCAACCACCCTCCCAATTTACTAACATGCGTTGAGAGAATGTCTTCCATGGTGATTCTAGCATGATTATGATAACATTATTCATCCGTCATGCATATGCTAAATTTATAATTACAATCATGCTATATGATTGCAATTTAAAATAATGTTTTGCAAGAAAAAAATAGAAAATAGTTCAATTTGAATTTTTAGTCAAAGACATGCAAAATAGTTAAAAAAAACATATATACAATTTCGCGAAGAACTCAATAGTTGAATGTCAAAACAGAAAGAAAGAGAGAAAAGAGTGAGCCCAACATTGAAATTCAAATTAGAATATGAAGTGAAAGGGATAGTTTTAACCACGACATGTGGTGTAAGTTCAGAATGAAAAGGATATCCCATAATTTTATTGATCGAGAATATTTTATATCAGTAAAAAGGCAGGAATCTTCCATGATGAACCATTAAGAAAAAAGATAAATCAAAATCCCAATATTGACGGGAAAATAAAAATTACAACCCCAAAATTGAAGGGAAATGACAGTGATTGACAGAAAAATTCTATAAAACAAAGGATTGAAGCCAAAGAAAAGTGCACAATCAATGCTCCATAGTAGCAACATTTGATTAATCCAAAGATAGGAGGGTGACTTGATCATCGGAGAGTTTCCCACTAGTTGTTCTCTAATTTTATCTTGTTTTGCAGGATTAATCGCTTGAGAATCATTTAGAGGTTGGTTTACACATGCGGGCACTGATTTTTCCCGTGCAATTGGCACTGGCTTTGGGAAACCCTAATCAGAAATATTATTTTTTGCTGAGATACTAGATGGCACAATGATTAGTGCCATATCAAAGAACTCTGACCATCCACAAAAGAGATCTTCAAGAATCTTTTGATAGATGGGATGAAATTTGTTCAAGAAGAGAAGGAGTTGAACCATCTCAGATCAGATCTAAGATCTATCGTGTATAAAAAAAGAAACCTAGAGACAAGATAGATTCAACACTAATAAGGTAGCAAGCTGGTGCTTTAACTTTTACGAGGGAAGAGAAAAGAAAAAATATTAAAGAGGATATATAGATGAAGAAAACTGAATTGGTGGTACTAAGAGATCAGTTGAAGCAAATGAATGATCAGTGAGTAACACCATCTTCATTCAAATGGAGGAAGAGAGTCGGGATTCCCTCATAACGAAGTCTGAATAAGGACAAAAAGGAATCTTCAAGGCACAACAACTCTAGGAGAAACTCATTGATACAAAAATAGAGGACATCAGAGATTTATATACCAAATGCTCTAGGTGTAGCAACACAACTTCTGGCACATAAGGCATTACAGGGGGTACTTTCTTCACATTTTTGCAAGAGATAAGAGATATAAAATGAACAAAAAAGTTTGTCACCCCAAGGCTTACATTGAATGATGGATGCTCAAACCTCTTGGGACACTATAGGCACTTTACGTTGGTCATAGCCTTCTGGAATTCAAACAATCATTTGATGTGCACAATATTCCCCTCTGGCTTATAGAATGTTGTGCTAAAATGGTTATATATTATTTTATTTGTAATATAGTCAATGATGTTTTGGCATGAATGTTTATATGATTAATATTATTTATATGATGCATGTAGTGTCTTGGTTGCTCAGTATTTACTGGTATTGACTCAGGGGTATTTTGAAAATTTTGCCTTAAGTGTGTTTGGAGCCCTGTTCAAACGGTCTGCCATGCGGACCACAGTTAGCTTTCCTTCTCCAAAGGGTTCCACGCAACTTGGTAGTCTATCACCCACCTAGTCACTAACAAGGCTGTGGTAACCCTTAGGCCAATGAGGCAATTGCCTAGGGCCCCTCAAAAATAGCAAGTCCTAATTTTCTAAAACTTTTACTAATAATAAAAACATTAAATAATATTTAAACTAATCAACATTTTGTTAATGCAGTAATTATTATTTTTTAATTTTATTCAAAACTTTATCTTAACTTTTGAACTTTCTACAACTCTATCTATGCATTTATAATTATCATTCATAATTATTTTATTAAACCTGATATACACTAAAGCAGACTTTTAAACTTCTTTCAACTCTATCTATACATTCATAATTATCTTATTAAATGTATTATTGTTATTTTTTAATTTTATTTCTATCTATTAGGTACCACCAAAACTTGAAAATATGATATCTATTGAATCAACTCATTTAGTCATTCGATAGATTATCATATGTCATTATTCAATCATTTTGATCATCTAAATCCAATCCTTACCTTCATTAAATCAAGTGGCAATTATCCACGTCTATGATATTTTATGTTATCAATTCATTCATTCTGCAAATCATCATCCTCGATCATTATCTTCATCGTACAATCTAGTTGCTCTATAGATTTGGTTTGACATATTATTTGTTATTAATTACATTAGTAAAAACTTAGAATCTAAAGACATACATATAGATGTTGCTATAGTCACTTAAAAGCCTTATTGTTTATTTAAAAAATTATAGGAAAAATGGATGTGTACATGCGTTTGACTGCTCTAAAAAATGGCTATTGAAATGAACATAAACCTAAATTCCACAAAAAAAAATGTATAATTCATAGAAAAAGATAATTTGATTTTCTTTTCTTGATCCTCCAAAGCAACCTCTATTTGATTCTACCCTTAATAGCCATCTAGGAAACAGTAATAAGTATGGCCAGCTACTCTTTTGAGAAATTGGTGCAGAAAAGTTAATGAAAAGCGGTCCTTCCTGGTGACGGCATTGAGTTTGTAGTAATCAATGCACAACTTCCATCCAATTTGGAAGCGAGTGAGCACCAATTCATTATTCTCATTACGAACAACCATGACTTTGGCTTTCTTTGGTACTACTTGCGTAGGGATCACCCATTTAGAATCAGTAATGGGATAGATGATACCTATGTCTAAGAGCTTCAGTACCTCTATTTTTACTACCATTTTTATATTCAGATTATAACGCATTTGCATCCGTCTCACAAGCTTAGCATCTTCCTCTAAAAAAATATGGTGTATGCAAAGCAAAGGGCTTATGCTAGTTAAGTTAACCACAGTCCAACCCAAAGCCTTCCTATACTTTTTCAAAAGATTTAGCAGTTGAATTTCCTGGGACGCTGTGAATTCAACTAAAATCACAACAGTGTGTGCCTCATCATCTCCTAAAAATGCATACTTTGGGTGTGAGGGTAACTATTTTCTTTTTGGTTTGGGTGCCTTGGCTTTAGAAGATTCTGCCCTCTTTTGAAATGACTCAAGTTTTTCAAAAGGCGGAATCCTGTTACCTACAGACATTAAGCCAATCGAAAATTATTTCCATGTTTTCACTTTCTAATTCTCCTCATAGTTTCTCATCACTAAGATATATTGCTCGTTCTAGTGGGTCTTCAAAGAATTCACGGTCCACGTAGTCTTGAACAAAAGTCTCTATTACATCTACAACATGAACCTCAAACACATCTCTCGGTTGTTCACTAACATTGAAATTGTTAGTTTCAAACATGATGTTTTCGAAAGACATTTTTCATTTGACCGTTCCTGTAATTGACTAATGAATTAAAGATTGCAAGGAATGGCCTTCTTGGAATGACCGGTGTCTAGTTTGGCGTTAACATATTAGTTAGAGGTTGAGGATCTAAGATAATAAAGTCAATAGGGAAACAAAATTCCTCTACTTTAACTAATATATCTTCTAATATTCCATGCAAAATTTCAGTTGACCTATCGACCAATTGCCGGGTTACTCACGTGGGCTTAAGCTCTCCTAAACCCAGTTGTTTGTAAACAGAGTAAGGTAATAGCTTTACAATGACGCCTAAATTAAGGAGTGCCTAATCAATATAGTGATCCCTAATGTAACAAGAAATTGTAGGACATCTTGAATCTTTGTACTTCAGGGTAGTACGGCATTGTCAAATTGCACTCGCTTGCTCTATGAGGATCACTTTCTCCTTTATGTTCAGGCCCCTTTTCACAGTATAAAGTTCTTTTAAGAATTTTACGTATGAGGGAATTTGCTTTATAGCATCAAGTAGTGCTATGTTTATTTTCACTTGCTTGAACACCTCTAGCATTTTCGCTACTTGTGCCTCTTTCTTCAGCTTAATTAATATTTGAGGTAGGGGTGCACAAAATACCCGAACAACCCAAAAATCGAACCAATCCGATCAATTTGGTTTGGGTTTGTTCGGATTTATACTGTTTTGGGTCGGTTTTGGGTTGGAAATTTGTCAAATCGATTTTTTCGGCTCGGTTCCCGGATTAGTATATTTTGAACCCGAACCGAATCCGAATCGAAACCGAATAAAACCGAAAATACCCGAACCAACCAAAAAATTTAATATATATAATTATATATTATATATTATATAATTTATAATATATAAAATAAAAGGGAGTTAGGGTTCCATTTATAATATTATGGGATTATATTTTATAATGGATTGTACTAAATGTTGCCTTTTTTTAAAGTGATTTTATGGGATTGTATTTTATTTTGACTTGTACTAAATGTTGCCTTCTTTAATGGATCCGACCCAACCCGAAAATTGTCTAACCGAAGCCCGACCCAACCCGAAATGATCTAACTCGAAAATCGAACCGAACCAACCTGATTTTTTTCAGTTCGGTTTGGTTCGGTTCCAATTTAAAATCGATTCAGTTTCGAGTCTAAATTTTAAAACCGAAAAAATCGATTCGGTTCCGGGTTAGGTACAAATCTACCAATCCAACCCATGCACACCCCTAATTTGAGGGAATGGTGGCTTAGGAATGCATTCTTTGGTGGGTGCCACTGGTTTAGTTTCTATCTACTTTTTCTTAACTGCTTATTCTTTTTTCAAATCACCTTCCTTCTCATCCAATGCTTTTGTCATGGTGGGTTCTTCCATTTTATTCTCGTCTTCCGCCATATGCTTAGGTACTGACTCTTTCCGGGCTCAGCTTCCCTGGAGGAAATGGTTTTATCTATGATCTTACCACTCAAAAGTGTCATTATGGCTTACATTTGTTCAAATTTATTTGGTACCGTGGAAGTGCTTTCTACTTTGTTGGTTTGAACACTAGGATTTGGTTGAGGTTGAGCTGGAAATTGACCTTTCACTTAAGTGCCAAACTCTGTGTAATAAAAGTCAGTTGACTCTGAATGTCATCTAGTGTCTTATTATTTTGTACCCACAATGTAGACTGTGTGTTTACAAATTTTTGAAGTAGGTCTTCAACAAGCCTTTTTGGTAGAGAAACATAATTATTTTAAGGTGGCCCAAAATATTAGAAATGAGCTTGGGGTACTAGAGGTGGTGCTACAGCATAATATTGCTGAGGTGCTGATGCTCCATCATTCCTCTAGTTCGTGTTGGAATTACCTATCCAACTCGAATTAAAGTTATCAGAATATAGATTTCCTCTTTGTTTTGTTCCTTGGTATAGTTGACAAAATGGGTTTATTGCATTGACAGGAAGTTAGATGAGTTGTTTTTAGACAACCTCTTTATATGCTTGGATTGTGGGACAATCATCTATCCTATGAGCTTGGTTGTAGCAAAATAGACAGTAGACAGTAGGGATTGCTCAGTAATGATTGGAGCCTCCTTCTTAATCTTAAGAGTTTCAATTTCATGGGATAAAGTGGCTAACCTGGCTTTCAAATCATCCATCTCGCTAAGATGATGTATGCCCCTTGTGGTGTTAGTTACTATCGTAGTTGGTTAAGTTCCAGAAACATCCCACGTCTGAGCATTTGCTTGCTTGATTCCAATGCATTAATATTGGCTCGACCCCAAGTGCAGGGTGTCTATTGAAGCACAATAACTGGTGAGAACCGGATCGTGTCCATGGAGAGCCTTAACAAAAATCAGTGAACAAACAATTTTTGGGAAAAAGTCTTAGACAAATTTTAGCCCCACAATGAATGATAAAGTTTGAATTTGGTTTTAGTAATGGTTGTTTGGATAATTTTTTTTTTTAAAACAAATAAAAGAAAACCTTGGATCCAAAACAAGCTCGTAGTGATTGACAATAAATTCTAAGGAATCAATTACTCAATCTACACCTTAAAAATTGTAAATCAGAAGATATTCCTTATATACAACCACTTTGGAACAATCCAAATCTAATTTGAATAGGAATTTAAGATCAAAATCTGATTGAGAATTCAAATCAAACACCTTATATGCATAATCTATAGATTTTACATATAAATTCTAAAATTAGCAATCACCATACAAATTTAAGAGAAATGCATGAAAATTCTAAGTAGAAATTCATAGGCAAAAACCATAAACCATACAAATTCAGAGTTCATCTGAAATCTCAACCCAAAATCAATAATAAATTCAAATCAAACATAGATTGATCCATTAACACATGAGATTTCAACACTAAGCCCATTACCTTGGAATTTTTGCGAATCAACTATGAGATTTGCCTTGAATCCAAGAGAGAAGTCTACTCACACATAATGGAAAGAGAAAACAGTAGAAGATGAATTAATTCCATTCATAAAACTGAAATTCTACTACAAAGATTTAAGGAATTGAAGCTTGATCTACTTTCTCTCTCTAAAACTCTCTATCTATAAAAGGAAAATCTCAACTGAATGTAGTAGCTGTGTATCTCTGGTTACGAAAGACCTCACTCGTATATATGGAATATAACATAAGAAAGTACATAAATGCCTCTTTTCAAAAGCCGAATTGTAGAATTCTCGCATTGCAGGTTGGTTCGAACAAGCGTTCGAACACACTAATAGTTTAAACAAAGGTTCGAACCAAGTTCCCGGACATGGTCAATTTAACTCCAATTGAACCTTGCACTGCTACTGTTGATCGAACCAGTGTTTGAACAAAGGTTGGTTCGGACCAAAGTTCAAACCAAAATTTCATACTTCGAAAATTTTAAGCTCCCGATGCTTGTCATTCTTCTGTTAATCGAACCAAGGTTCAAACCATATACGGTTTGAACAAAGGTTCGAACAACTTTGCCTTAGTCAATTTCTGCACTTGTTGATTTGCACGAGCTTCTGTTGATCTAACCTTAGTTCGAACAAACTGTGGTTCGAACATGGGTTCGAACCACTTGCTCCACACTTAGCCAATTTTTGTTGCTGGTTCCTTTGTTGTGCCTTCTATGGTTAGAACATTGGTTTGAGCAACAGGTGGTTCGAACATGTGTTCGATCCACTTTCTTGATTTCTTCTATTTTGGTCCAACTTTAGCCATTTTAGTCCTAAACACCTGCAATTCACAAGAAATCCTCGTGAATGCATTTAAAAACACTTTCTCATCTTTTAGGATATATTTCTACCTAACAAACCACAAATTAAGGTTTATGATGGTACTTTTCTTAGTACAATCAGCATTCTTTGCTATGAAATTGAAGAAGTCATATGCTTCGTCAAGCGTTTTATCATACAAGCCTCTGTTATACATCATTTCTACAAATCGCTTAAGTTTTGAATGAGGGAGTTATAGAATTGACTAATTATTCACCACAACTCAAGAACACAGTGAAGGTAAAAGTGAATGAAGGCTTTGTGTCTCTCCTAACAACTGGTAGAAAGTTTCTCAAGGTTGTGGTGAAAAATTTTAGATTTGGTGTTAAATAGCATCAGTTTTGTGAGATAGGAAGAACTTTTTCAAAAGCCTCCAATTCATCCTAAGTGTGTATAAATTTTGGCTATGGAAACTTGAACCACCTTATTGCTTTGTCGTATAAGGAAAATAGAAAAAGTTTGAAAAAGACAAGGTCAAAGGACAAGTCGGGTCTCTAACGGTAGCTCAGATACTTCGAAACCTTTTTAAATGATCATATGGATTCTTTGAGTCCATACAATGAAAGGATAGTAAAAGTTAGATTACTCCAAGTTTGAAATTAAAATTCCTTTGAGCTTCAGGCCAAACAATGCATGATTCAGGTGTATGTCCCACCTATTGCGTATGATCTCTTATCTTTAAAAAGAGTGCTTAAGGGTGACCATCGTTGGCTCCTGGAAGTAAATCACCTCCTCCATTGCCTCTACCAGCCATCTCTTGTATATTAGATGATGAAGAAGTAGAATAAAGATTGACTACTGGGTCAAAAGGTTTAAAAAGAGGGTTACAAAGTTAGAACAACTAAGTCTGCCTGTTTTCCCTTATTCTCAAGCACTCACAAGCTAAAGAGAAGACTTACTTGATCTTGCATGCTGACAATTATCCAAACATTAGAAGGAAAAAGTATTTTTTTTTTTTTTTGGAAAACAAAAGAGGAATAATCTAGAGTTACCCTAATGAATAAAAAATAATTCCCCAGCAACAGCGCCAAAAAAACTTGATCGCCTCGCAAATATACAGTTAAACTCAACCCCCAAGTATAAGAGTATGCGGTTTCGTTTTACCTTGTAAGACCAAGATTGAATCCACAGGAAACTATGTTTGAATCATAAGGTTTCTAAGTTGTTCTAGCTACTACTTTCCTTTTAGAAGTAAAGAAGTAAGAATGGTTTTGGTTTTTTGAAAGATTGTTTAGTAACTAATAAAAAATTAGATTAAAGTGCAAAAAAAATGAAATTAAACTAAGAGCAAGCAACCAAGCTAATTCTAACCTAAATATTAAAGAAGGCACGATTCAAAGTAAATTAAACTAAAGCAAAGCAAATAATGAAACTAAGGTTTTGAATGAGTATAAAACGTCTTGATCCAACTTACAAATTCGGGCAAATACCTTATTCTCACGCTTAAAAAAAAGTAAATTAGAAATATTTCATCGTTAAAACAAATAATCCAAAACATAGTTTTAAAATCATATTTAAGATAAGTAAAACTAGACTGATATCATCTTGAAACCTACTTTGGTCCAAATCTTTTTTCTTTGATTTCAAACTATAAAGAAAGTTTTAATCAAGTAACTTCATCAGGGATTTCAACAAAATATGATTGAGATTACAATTTTTCAAATGTTTTGAAAACGAAAGAAGAAGAAAACCAAAAAACAAGTCTAGATAGGTTTCCCAAATTCTGAAAGTACTTAGAAAATTCTAATCAATATAGTTATCAATGATTTCAAGAAAATATAATCAACTACATAAGTTTCCAAAGGTTTTGAAAATATTAAAAGACAGATCTAGAAACCTAAGAATCCTAACATCTAAGTTTTACATTGTATGCTTAGTTTTATTCACATCTAGCATTCGAATAAGGATTCACCCATCATTGATGGGTTAAATCAAGTATAGATCTACACTAGCATGATAAAAATATAAACAATACTAAAAATAAAAAAGAAAGACAAGAAAGCAAACTCGATTAAAGAAAAATATGTAACTTGTATTAAAAACTGTTGTGTAATCAAAGCCTTGATCCAAAACTTCAATGAAAAACTCTCAAAAAACTCTCTAAATTAAAGGAAAACTATAGAAAACTAAACCCAAAATGTAAAGACGACTGTGTGAAAGTCTAATACAAGTTTTGAATTTATAGAAAAGCAAGAAAAGCCTTAAAACTAAGAGTTCAGGAGCGCGATGTCTGGACATTGTTTGGAAGCTAGAAGACAGTAAAGTCTTTTTCATCTACAACTTAAATTCTCGAGGCTACTAGTCACCGTCTGGATGCTAGCTCTGGATTGCCTTTTTTGCCTCTTTTTTTCCTCTGTCAACCCCCCAATGTCCACTACAATCACTTCAGGTGTTTTCCTAATCTTTTTTCTCATTACCTATGTAAGAGAACAAATTTCTCTAAGTATTACAAATTTACAATAAAACACATAAAACAATAACTAGTTGTAGTTAAAAACAATAGAAATTAAGGGCAAGGATTACACTTTTCAAGTGCAATCAATGCTCATGATTTACTTTCAGAATTTAAAGTATTGAAATAAATATTAAAAAAAATTAGTACTCTAATAGAAACATTAAGCTGTATTAAAAAATTAGATTCTTTTCCAATGCATGCACTGCTTGTAGAATATTATTGACAATATCTATGACTATTACTACTGCTGAAAGAAGTTTTTCAACATTAAAATTGCTTAAATTTTATTTGAGATCAACTATGTTACGTAATAGATTAAATAGATTAGCTAAATTTTATATTGAGAGTGAAATATTAGAATATCTTGATTATTAAAGTTTAATATATGATTTGTAGCTCAAAAAACTAGAAGAATAAGATGAGTTATATAAGTTAGGCCTCCCTAAAGTTTCACTTGAGGTACCCAAAATTTCTAGAAACAGCCCTAGTCGCTGACCACACTTAGGATCACCCTCAATCTCTGCCCTAACCTCCCTACCTAGTTCTATAGCTTGTACAATTGTTGTATTGTGGTGGGTTGGTGTGTATATAAATATATGTATAGCTGAAATGGGTTCTCCAAGTTTAAAATTTTCCTTTCCTTTCCTTCTAGTTCTTTTCATTTTCTTTCTTTTTGGTCTCTAATGTGTTAAGGGAGGGGTAAAGATTGGGTAATTGATTTATTACAAATTATAAATCAAAGAGTGGGAGTTGTGGATTAAGTAGTGGGTTAAAGGATGAGATTTGTTTCATTCAAATTCACCAACAATCCAAGCAATCGGAGTTAGGGAGCTATCTATGTTGATTTATGATACAAATTAAGCATGAAAGAGTTGTTTGTTGCTAGTTATTAAACCTTATTTAACTAATCTGGATTTTTTTTGCATATATGGGTTATTGAGGAAGATAATGAGAATGAAATTTAAAATCTAGTAAAGACAATATGAAATTGATGATAAGGGAACTAAATATAACATATATGAAATCAAACCGAATTGATTTGAGTAAACAATTACAATAGAAGATGTTTTAAAATGAAATTGAGAGTGAAAAATTAGAACAAGGTCTGGTTTTTGGGCAAATAGGAACCAGCTATACGCATAGCTGTGCAAATAGTTTAATGTCCAGACGGTTATCTGGACGCTATCCTGATGACCCTGTATGGACAGCCTTCTGGCTAAAACATACGAATGCCTATACACATGAAAGAACTATTTATTCCAAAATTTTTTATGTTTATTTTCTTTTAGTTATATTTTTTAGTAACGAAACTTTACTGATTTTAGAAATACAAAGAATAGATATGATAAAATAGTAGTTTAAATATTATGTTAAAAATAAAACCATATTGATATTCGATACAATAAAGACGTGTTATAAGAAATAAAATGTTGTGATAACTTCTTCAGATGAATCATGTCATTATTAAAATGAACATAATTTGTTACCATAGCTTGTATGGCTGGTATATCGTTGTGGTTTGTGTGACCTATGAAATAAACTAGTATTAATAATGGAATAAGATAATGGATGTGAATTGTGATATGATATTGTCAATTTTGGGGATAGATATTGAAAATAAGAGGCTATGTGGATACCTTGGATTGAGAGTCTCTAAACTTGGTTAGGATTTGGTCATCATGCTAGTAGATCAATAGCTTATATAACAATGCTGATTTGGTTAATCGTGACTATTGGATGTTGCTCCATACACGACGATGATGATTAGTTAATCATGACCCTTGAGCTAATGCTCATAAACAATGATGATTCGGTTGATCGTTTTTGTTAGGTATTAGCCTATAAAAGATAAGAAAGGTTATGAACTAGGCCCGGAGGCCACAAACAATCTTGTAGAGTATTCACCCCATTCGTGTGTGAGTATGATGAGATCTTGGTTAATAATTATTTACTGATATTGAGATATTGTTGTTTATTGTTGAACGACAATAGTATGTTAGGACATGTGTTACATATTAAACCTATTTATAAGGCAGAAATGATCTCCGTTGATCTACTACCATGCGATGGAAATACATCTTCTTGATCAAGTGATGTGACAGTTTGGGATGGTACAGTGTGAGTCCGTGACATACAATGCTCATTCATACTTACACGCATTTGATCATAGTGGCCACAGAGGTATCAGTTGGTGTCTTTAACATCGGGAGCATATCGACAGGTAGGAGGATCACATTACTTATGTGGTAACTGTCGATCGATTTTGTGGGACACATGACTTCCAGTGATAAGTATATGTGATGGTACTACTCATTACTTGGCATCCTTTTGTGCCTCCTCGTAATGTGTCTCTGATCAGATCTGAGCCTGTCGCTGGTATGAGGACTATATTAGTAAACTTAAACTCTTAGCAAACAAATATTCTATATTCCTGCTTTCAATACCAATTAATCTGCATGTTGTATTAATCTAATTTCTATTTTTAATATTTTCAAGTAGACACTGCAATACAGGCCACTCGACAATAGATATCTTAAGTTGTACAGATGTTCAGAAGATTCATTGGATGGTTAAGAGATTGAAGACGATTGGGCGTCGCACTATTGTGGCTATTAATGAAAAGTAACGACTCCGTGAAGACGATAGATAAGGCAAACTGTCCACATCAACTAGGGTGGGCCCTTCCACTGCAATTGAAGTGGGCCAGTCCCCTTTACCATGCCAACATCGTTGCCCCACGAGCTCGTTGAGCTTCATTGCATTGATGATTATACCATTATCATGGAGCCCATTCAGTCAATGCCATTACTAATGATGTAGTCATCTCTACTCGGTCACATGTTTCATATGCCTATTATAGCACCAACCAGTCTGATTCTACCTTTTTCTACATAGTATGCGCACTATGTGAGAAAGAAGAGAGCAAGGGCTCGATATCAAGTTGAGATGGAGATATCAGGTCTTGTAGACTTAGAGAAGCCCCTCCACCAGTCATAGGGGACCGAACCACCCCCTCAACCAACCGTTCTACCTCTCAGCTGATGGAGCCTCCCACTCAGCAACTGCTAAAGGAAACACATGGGAATCGAGAGTGAACTAGAAAGATATGGCCCTAACATTCAACCACAGTTAGATAAAAAGCATAGGACCCAAAGCGTACTTAAAAGAATCCAAGTTACAGGACACTTTAGTTTATTTTCTTCATTTTTCTCATTTTAATCTGTACAAATGGAACATTTGTTTTGCTATGCAAATTAAAGAATCAACTATTTTTTTCGTGTTACAAATTGTAAGTTTTCATATCATAAAATGAGTATGTTTATTATTGAACGACTTGTGTTAATGCAATTACTATGTTTGAACTTAGCAGGTTTTATAATAACAGGGCTGAAGAGCTTGTATTTTTTAGGTTCAAAACTTAGGGACTGTTTGGAGCTCTACAAAAATAAAATAAATCTCTACAATTCTCTATAAATTTCAAATTTTCTATTCATTGCATGAATTATGAGATTATAACTTTTACTAATTTATACTAACTCTTTTCATTTCAAATACTCTCTTCAAAGAGCTGTAAAAAGTCTGTGAGAGCCTAGAAAACGCAACATGAAGTTGCGGTTTCAGCTTTGGAAGAAAATATAACATCATAAGGAGAATACACAACATCATTTTGCGGAACAAGTTGGTTGTATTTTTACTCTTTTTCTATTACAATTATAGAGTGAACATCAAACTTTGGTGAAGCTCTTTTTCTTATGAAGCGTCAATTTTGGTGAAGCACTTACCACTAACCAAATTACATAAGTACCCTCAATTAACTCTTCATGCTTACCAAAATACCCTCAAAGTAAGGGTATTATAAGTGATTTAAGCTAATCCGCGTTGTCTCCAAGTTCACCAAAAATAATTTTGAATTCTTAGTCAAAAAACAGTTTAGACTCTTAGTATAATTTTCGTAGCCAAATTTTCTCAGATTCTTTGAGATTGAATTCTCTGCCAAATTATCTTCTACTAAATTCTAGATTCTTTGGGATTCTTTGAGTCTCTCAGATTCCTTAAGTTATTCCTCGGGTTCACTGTTCATTTAAAAAAATGTAAGATCTTCAAGTCTATCCATCTCGTCACCATTTTTTTAAATCTATTTTTTTTATCTTGCTGTAACACAATAGCTTCCAAAGAGAAGGAGAGATGATAGAATATTTCCTGAGAAAATTTCAAGAGAAAGATATTGAAAAAAAAAAGAAAAGGATTAACTCACCATTTTTTTAGCAGACAAAAAAAAAAATTAATTCACCATTTGGATTGACTTATCATTTTTTAGGAGACCAAAAAAAAAAAAGATTAGTTTAACATTTGGATTAACTCATTATTTTTTAGGATTTTTTAGGAGAGAAAAAAAAGATTAATTATCCATTTTTACTGCTTATCTTGTTGCAATACAACTGTTTCCAAAAATGCATAAGTCAAGTAAAAAAGCAAAGGGAGAGACAACAGAGTGCCTCTCGAGAAAATTCCGATGAAGAGAGATTCAAAAAAGAAAAAGTATTAACATATCATTTTTTCAAGAGACAAAATGAGGATTAATTCACCATTTAGATTAACTCACCATTTTTTAGGAGAAAAAATGATTAATTCACTTTTTTTTTTTTGTGGCTATCTTGCTGCAATACAACAACTTTCAAATACATAGAAGTTAAGTACGAAAATAAAGGGAGATATGATAGAGTGCCTCTCGAAAAAAAAATTCGATAGATAAATATTGAAACAAAATACGCAAAAGTCAAGTACGAAAAGAGAATGACAAAGATCCCCACAAATTATGAACTTTAGAGAGATAATATGTAGATTTAACAAGATTGGTGATTGAATTGAATATTTGAAAAGAGAGAAAGATTCCGACCACACTGTCTAAATTTACATATACCAGACTAAATACATATAATCTGTACCTTTTTTTTTTCACTTGTATGTTATTTTGTAATTTATATTGCATTTATTATCGAACTTATGGTTTTAAATAATTGATTACATTCAAATTTAGGATCAAAAATTCGTGAGGATTTTAAATATCTATATGAAAAAAATAAATTGTTGCCTTCTCAGTTTAAAACATGTAATTTTTTATTGTTTCCTTCCACTATGGACACCGTTTGGCAACCTAATTTTTTGTTAAAAAAAAAAACTACTAAAAGTTACTCTTTGTGTGTTCAGCAAAACACCAAATTTTGCCACTTTTCTAGTAAGTTACAATAACTTTTTCAAATAAAAACTATTAAAAGTTGTTAAAAATTATCAAAAGTTACTAAAAGTTGTCAAAAGTTGCTAAAAATTGTCAAGAATTTTGCCAAATAGCAAAAAGTTACTAAAAATTGTTAAGAATTACTACTTGCTTTATCAAACGCACCAAAAATTACAAATAGCAACTTTTTGGCATAAAATGCCAAAAGCTTCTAAATTTTGGACTTCCAAATAGCACTTATATTTTACTGTATTTGTTTTGTCTAAATTTGGTGTTTAGCATGTTTGCAGGTCAAAGAGTTATTTCTATATCACTTTGTCACCAATTGTCAACATTCATTTTTCATTTTTAAAAATCATGACATCTTATTTCTTAAAACATTTTAATCAGTTAAATTCGTATCTAAGTATAAATATTCCTGATTTATATTGATTGAATTATATTTCAAAATTAGTATATCAATTGATATAAATATTATCATTTATAAACGAGGTAATAGAAGTAGAGTATGAAGGGGTGTAAGTGGAGAAGGCATATATGTAGCAATGGATAATATGATACAGTTGAAGGTACATAACTTATACCTTTTCCTCTATTATTTTCTTATAGTAGGTGAAAATTTAATTTTTAAATTATATAAAAATAACAAGTGAAAGCTTCACAAATAAATAACATAATGAAACAATGCATTAAAGACCCATTAATTGAAAGAAAAAAATTAAAAAAAAGAGTATTTTATGAAAATATCCCTTAAACCATCCATCTTTTTTCTATTTTGTCCTTAAACTATCAAATGCACCTATTACATCCTCAAATATTTGGTCTGAACACTAACTCCATCCATTAAAGTTAATGAAAAATTATCATATGCGGGCATGTGACCTCTTTCACCCACACGCTAGGGACAATGATCAACTTATATCTATTCTTCCTATCTGGCGCCAAAAAGTGTGTTTTCTTCCAATTGCTAGTTACTGCTGTATAATGACAATATTGAAATAATAATCTCTAATTAAAATGATTTATTTGATTAAATTAATAATTATTTTTAATAAATAAATCTAAATTTACTTTAATAAATTATTTTTTAGTTAACAATAATTTTATGGTATAATCTATATAATAAAATACAACTTATTTCAAAAATATCTTCTCACAAACTAAAACCAAAGGTTGAGATTGAATTTTAATTTTCAATGAATGGCTCAGATTTATACATATCAAATCTTCCTCCATAAGTTCCCACCCAATCGCTTGCAGTTGAATAGCACCGCCCAATTGCTTGCAGCCGAACCTTTTCTCTCACTTTCTCTCTCTATTCCAATCCAACCTCACCTCTTTCTTGCTTTCTCCACGTCTACGTTGCAGTCACCGGACAGCCATTGTCGCTACACCGCCACTTAAGCCATCGTAGTTAGTTCTCTCTCTCTCTCTCTCTCTCTCTCTCTATATATATATATATATAGATATACATATCTCTCACTTTCTCTCTTTGTTCCAGCTCAACCCTTTCTCTTTCTCCCTCTCTTACGTTACAATCATCGGATAGCCACTGCCGTTGCAGTGCCATTTCTACCATTGTTGCTGGCACTCTCTCTTTCTCTCTCTCTTTATAGATGTATATTTATATAATAAAATAGGACAGATTTTGAAAATGTCTCTTTCACAAACTAAGATTCAAGGGTTAAGTTTGAAATTTATTTTTGAATAAGTGGCTGAGACCTTTTACAAATCAAAACATCCCCTCAAAACTTTTGTTTTTTTGTCTCACATCGCCAAAACACTACAACTTCACTTTTCTTTTGCCTATACACTACTAGAAAAAAGCTGATTACCAACTGACCATTACCAATCGAATATAATCGGTTGGTAAATACCAACCAATTACCAACATATTACCAACCGATGTAGAAATTGCTAAAATTTTGATAATTATCAACTCCTTACCAACTGATTCAATTCAGTTGGTAAATTTTCAGTTGGTAATCGATTGGTATATTGGCGAAAAAATTTTTACCAACCGATTACCAACTGCTTATAACTGGTTGGTACATGTTTCAGTTGGTAATCAGTTGGTAATCTGGTGGGAAGATTTTTCCCACCAAATTACCAACCGATTACCAACTGTTTACAACTGGTTGGTACATGTTTCAGTTGGTAATCAGTTGGTAATCTGGCGGGAAGATTTTTCCCTCCAAATTACCAACCGATTACCAACTGCTTACAACTGGTTGGTATATGTTTCAGTTGGTAATCAGTTGGTAATTTGGCAAGAAGATTTTTGCCACCAAATTACCATCGGATTACCCACTGAATAGTGTAGTTGTTAGATATTTCGGTTGGTCCTTCGGTTGATAACTTGATGGTTAAATTATTACCAACCGCATTACCAACCGCAATGTTCAGTTGGTCATGTAATCACCTGATGGGCAAATTGATGCAAACCGCATTGCCAACTTGTAGGTTGGTTGGTAATTTATTTAGTTGGTGTTTAGTTGGTATTCCGTTGGTAATTGGATAGTAATGCATTAAGAATATGTTTAGCAACCAAATTACCAACCGACAGTATCGGGTGTTAATTTATTTGGTTAGTTATCGGTTGGTAATCTGTTGGTAATGAAGTGTGAATATATTTACCAACTACATTAACCACGGCCTTTAGCGGTTGGTAATGTGGTCGGTAGGTAATCCGTTGATAATCAAGCTAAAAAAGTATACTAACCAAAATACCAACTGGATTTTTCGGTTGAGAATCTATCAGTAATCGGTTGGTAATCTATCAGGAATATATATACTCTAATGATTTTATAAAATTTGTGAAATTTAAGGTCCCATTTGGTAGTACACAAAAGTGTAAAAATTTACTAAAAGTTGCAAGTTGAACGTTTGGTGAAACCTTAACTTTTACCACTTTTTTTCTTTGTTATAGCAATTTGTTCCACTTAAAGTTTCACTAAACACACAAAAAGTTGCTAAAATTTGTTAAAATTTTACCAATCACTCAAAAATTGCTAAAAATTATTAAATATTGCCAAAAATTTTACGAAATATCCAAAAGTTGCAAAAAGTTGCTAAAAATTGTAACTTGTTCCACCAAAAAATCAAAAATTACAACTAGCAACTTTTGACTAAAAATTATTAAAAAATGTTAAAATTTGTGCTACCAAACGCCGCTTATATATAAAAAAATCTATATTACAATTTAACTCACTTGTGATTAGACATTTATATGTGTGTCAATCCGAGAGATAGAGAGAGGGAGAGAGTAAAGTGAGAGCTGGGGGAGAGGGAGAGGAGGTGGGGCTGGGGGTGCAGGGGAGAGAGAGTGAGTATGAGAGAGAATGAGATGTGGGAGGGGGAGGGAAAGGGAGAGGAAGTGGGGCCCAGGGTATAAAGGGGGTGGGGCTGGGGGCACAAGGGAGAGAGAGAGTGCAAGAGAGAGATTGGATTGGGTTGGGGCGGGTAAGGGTTTCAAGGCACAAAAATTGGAGGTCTTCAAGACACAAAAATAATTTTTTAGTTAAAATAATATTTTAATTTTAATTTTAATTTTAAATTTTAAAATATAAAATTTAAATATAAATAAAGATACAAAAATATAATTTGACTTACAAATAACTCAAATGTAAATTTGTTTTTTAAATTTATATGAAAAATTATAAAAATAACTTATAAAAATAAAAATTACTAATCAAAAAAGGTGTAAAATATTATTATTTGTTACAAATATTATTATCAAGACACAAAAATAATTTTTTATTTAAAATAATATTTTAATTTTAATTTTAATTTTAATTTTAAATTTTAAAATATAAAATTTAAATTTAAATTTAAATAAAGATACAAAAATATAATTTGACTTACAAATATGATATCTAAATTTAATATTTTTCACAATGTGATATCTTTTGATTAGTAATTTTTATTTTTACAGGGGTGGGGGGTTTTAAGGCATAGAAAATAATTTTTTTATTATTTTTATTTAAAGGCACAAAAATATAAAATAAAGGCAAAAAAATATAAATTTTTTTAAACTAACATTTTAAAAAATATGATAATATTAAACAATAGATGGATACCTAATAGACAAAGTTAATTAATTTTAATAATTATATTTTTAGATTTTAATACTCTTTAAAATTTTATTGAAATTAAACATTTAAATTAAAATTTCTATTTATGTTTATAAATTTTTATAAACTGACAACAGAAAAATATTTGTTAAATCTGTTTATATTTTTTTGTTTTCAAAAAAATGTAAACTTAAGTAGAAAAATGTAATAAACAAATCTTTTTACTCTATATTTTCTATTGCAAATATTTTGTTAATTTTAACATTTTGTCCATTTTTATTGTAGCATGTTACAGTGAATTATTTATTTTTATTGTATCATATTACAGTTAATATGTATTATATTGATGAATTAATTTGTTTTTACTATATAATTAAATTAAATTAAATAGTTTTTAAATTAAATAATGTTTTTTCTTTTTAAATTAAATAAATTAAATTAAATAAAGTTTTTAAATAAAATAAAATTGTTAACAGTAAAATTTTTAGTTTCTTATTTCAAGTAAAGAATGTTCTAATTTAAATCAATTTTTTTAATTATATAAAACAATTTATTTATTATGTTTTTTCTTTTTTTTTAACGGAAAATCTCTTGTCCGGATGAGCTATGAGTCCGGTTGTGAGATTTGAGATTTGGGTGGGCTTTGATGTTCATTTGGATGGAAGGAACCTCTGGATGACACAGAAACCACCGTGCAGAATCGGGCGTCTGATTTGAGAATTAACCACCCTCCGTCACCATGAAATCGTGGCGAACCACATTCTCTCGCTATTTTATACTTGTTTTTTGTCTCTAATCTAGCATAGCTGTCGTCAACAAACATCGGTAACGCCTCCGATCATCCGCCGCCGTTGTTTTCCCCTTCACCGCGGCGTCGTGGCTGTTGGATCTCATACAGTAGAGCTGATTTCGGGGCGCATTTGTTGAACAAGGTGATTATCTTTATTACTCCTTTTTGTGTTTTGGTCTGGCACGATAAATTAAAAAAAAAACCCTTAAATTGGAACTTCTTATTTCAACTCCAAAATCCCATTAATCCACAAAATCTCACCTCCAAAAGATTCTACAGGAAACGCACGCCATATTTCACAAAAAAAGCCTGTAGATAAAACCCAAAACGTAGCACAGAAGTTGGAGGTTGCTTGCACGATCTCTGAATCAAAAAGGAAAGGGGAAAAAAAGTGGGGTTTTTATCATCGATAAGCCCCTATTCATTTTCTGTTAGCTTTTCCTTTGCTTTTTGGTTAAGCACAGAGATAGAGAAAGCATTGAAGGTAACCATTTTTCTTTCGGTTTCATTTTTTCTATTTATTGCGCCATTGGAAGAGCCGTTTTTGTTTTCAAATCTGCGATATGGGTTCTTCTCTTTTCTTCGTTTTCGAAATTGGGTTTGTTGAGAATTTTGAGTTTGGCTTGGTTCGGTTTAATTCCATTTCGATTAATAGCTTCATCTTTATTCGTGCCTTCTCTTGCTAAATTCATTCTCTATCTGTTTGCAGGTTTTAAGTGATTTGCATTTTAGAAGGGTTGTTCTACTTTGTACTTCGGAGGCTCTGTATTTTGATTTCTGGTGATTGGGATTTCCGGAAAAGAAAAAAAAAATAAGGGCATGATTTTGAATTTTTGATGTGAGGTTTCTATTTAATTTACTGAATATTTGAAAGTGTTTTTGCTTATGTGTATATCTATCGGTGTGTTTGTGAAATAATCTGGGATTTGATTGGTTTACATTTTGTATTGATTCGAATGGTGCGGCTCATCAATTTATGGATTTGTCTTATTTGAATGAAGATTATTTATGGACTTGTCTTATTTGAATGGAGATTAAGGTGCTTCTGTTTCTGCTCTTCAAAGAGATTTACATATTATATTATATTTTTGATTGCTGATGAGTTTTCCCAAATGTGTTGGGACAAAAAATATTACCCATTTCTACGGTTTCTTTTCCATTTTTTTTAATTCTTTATATAATTTAAATATGGTGGATGGTTTTCATCATATCAAGTTCTTTGTCCAGACATTCATTTGCACCTACTATATGAGATAAGATGGCTCAAGCATATAGATAATGTGCAGTTTTTTTTTATAGTGTGCAGTTTTTGCAGTTTTTTTTGATAGTGTGCAGTTTTTTTTTTTTTTTTTTTTTTGTGTAATAATGTGCAGTTTTTTTTTTTATAATATGCAGTTTCTTTTTTATAGTGTGCAGTTTTTTTTTTTTTAATATTGTGCAGTTTTTTTGTACTGCGCAATTTTTTAGATGGTTATAATGTGTGGTTTTTTTGCAGTATTGCACAATCATGTAGTTTTTTTAAGAGCTAAACAGCTGTTAATTTTGAAAGAAAAAGTAACAAATTTAGTCAAAGTGAAGATCCTTCATTTGAGCCTAAATATAGAAGCCGGTTGTAAAGCAAAAGAACAAGCCAAACCATCTTTTAAACCACAAGAAATCGAAAGATCATTGAGAACCTTAAAAAAATAACTACCCAACCAAAAGAGGAGCTGCACAAATATGCATCTACATCCATAAAAGAGGGAGCACTAGTTCCTCATAGGTTCCTATAATTTATATAATGTGCAGTTTTTTTATAATGTGTGGATGCTCAAGGAATATATATGATTCACTTGAGAAGATGTGGAGTAGTTTTTTGGGACTCAAGGACTCTTTGACTTGTTGTGATTAACGCTTTATGATTTCACTTGTTTATAGTATATCTTCATGCTACTGTGATACATTTATTTTGGTGTCAATCAATGTTGGTAATACACTAGTGTTATTAGTTTATCTATATGTCATCTCCTAGATTCATTGTTTGTCTTCCGCCAAACCTTTTTTTTTTTTTTTGTCGTATAGGTTCCTTCAATGAGGCTTGATCGAGCATGGATGTACAATAGGCTCATGCCTGGTAAAAAAGGAATAACATTGGAGTTTCAACGTGGGCTTGATGAATTTGTTCAATTTGCAACCACGCAAGTAAATTTTACTAGTGAGGGGAAAATTAGGTGTTCGTGTTCAAAGTGCAAGAATCGAAAGTATTCTGATGTTAACAATGTAAAACTTCATTTGTATCGAAATGGATTCCTCCCAAATTACTATGAATGGCATGCCCATGGAGAGCCATACATTTTCCCTTTTGATTATAGAAATAACGAAGAGCTTGGCATTGCAAGTGAAACAAACCCTTCAATAGGTAATTCATTTAGGGATGTGGTATTTGGTGCAGTTGGATATGATAGGACATCAAATGAACCTGTCCGAATGGATGAGATGCCTAATGCAAGTGCACAGAGGTTCTATGACTTGCTAATGCTGTAGATGAGCCTTTGTGGCCCGGGTGTGATGGTCAATCTCAATTGTCCACAGTTGCTCGGCTTTTGAATATCAAATCTGATTACAACTTACCTGAAGCCTGTTATGATGCTATATGTCAACTCATTAAGGATGTTACACCTGAAGGGGATAAAATGCCCAAAAACTTTTATGAAACAAAAAAACTTGTCTCTGGTTTGGGGCTTCCATATGAACAAATAGAGTGCTGTGTTAATGGGTGCATGCTTTTCAGGAAAGAATATGAGAGGTTGACAGAATGCAAGTTTTGTAATCATCCCAGATGGAAGCCAAAAAAAGGAAGTACAGGAGTGGAGAAGAACGTACCCTATGCAAGAATGCACTACCTTCCATTAACACCAAGATTACAGCGTTTGTATGCATCAATGGTAACAGCTAAGCATATGAGATGGCATGCGGAGCACGAACCCCTCTCTGGGAGTATGAGTCATCCTTCTGACGCAGAGGCTTGGAAATCTTTCAATCGCGCCCACCCTACATTTTCTGCTGAGTCTCGAAATGTAAGACTCGGACTCTCTACTGATGGTTTCACTCCATTTGGACAGTCTGGTAAGCAGTATTCTTGTTGGCCTATGATATTAACGCCGTATAATTTGCCACCTGGGATGTGTATGAAAACACCATACATGTTTCTTACTACTATAATACCTGGTCCCAAAAACCCTAAGCAGAAGTTAGATGTGTATTTGCAACCTTTGATGGACGAGTTGATACAGTTATGGGAAGTAGGAGTTCCTACATATGACATTTCATTGAGGCAAAATTTTCAAATGCGAGCTGCTCTGATGTGGACAATTAGTGACTTTCCAGCTTATGGCATGTTATCTGGATGGAGTACAGCAGGTAGATTATCGTGCCCATATTGCATGGAGAAGTCAAAAGCATTTAGGCTTCAACATTCTCGCAAGCAATGCTTCTTCGATTGTCATCGTCAATTCCTACTATCTGATCACCCTTTTTGAAAGAATAAGACCTCATTTAGTAAGAATCAAATTGAGAATTCACCGCCTCCACAAAGATTAAGCGGGGATCAAATTTGGGCTCGAGTGAAGGATTTGCCTACCGTCATTGAAAATGGTGGGGATGACATACCTAAAGGTGAAGGAGAATATCACAATTGGCGTAAGCAAAGTATATTTTGGAGTCTACCATATTGGAGGACTAATCTCATTAGGCATAACCTTGACGTTATGCACATTATTAAAATTTTTTTTGACAACATCTTCAATACTATATTTGATGTGAAAGGGAAGACAAAAGACAATGATAATGCAAGGAGGGATTTACATAAAATTTACCATCGGAATGACTTGGAATTATGTGAGGGAGGTAACAAAAAACCAAAGGCTTGCTACTGTTTGGACAAAAATGCTCGAAAAATATTGTTAGAATGGATCAAATCTTTGAAATTTCCAGATGGTTATGTCTCAAATCTATCAAGATGTGTGGACATGAGAGAATGCAAGTTGTTCGGCCTCAAGAGTCATGATTGTCATGTTTTCATGATTCGATTGATCCCCATTGCATTCCATTATTTACTTCCCGATTGTGTGTGGAAAGCATTAACAGAATTGAGTTTGTTCTTCAAAGAGCTGACTTCTAGAATGTTGCGTGATGATCAAATACTTAAATTAGAAGAAAACATTGCTGTCATCATATGTAAGTTAGAGAAAAATTTTCCCCCCCGCTTTTTTGATTCAATGGAGCATTTGCCAATCCATTTACCCTATGAAGCTCTAGTTGGAGGACCTGTACAATATAGGTGGATGTATCCATTTGAAAGGTTAGTCAAATATTTATAAATTGTAGAAATTATCTGTGTATTTATTGTATGCTGATAATTCTCTATTCTTAGGTTCTTGTACAATTTGAAAAAGAAGGTGAAGAATAAGGCAAAAGTTGAGGCTTCAATATGTAATGCGTACATAGTTGAAGAAGTGTCAAGTTTTTGTGCCTATTACTTTGAACCTCATGTCCGAACAAAGAGTAGAATAGTCGAGCAAAATGATGATGGTGGTTGTGAGGAGTCAAGCCCTTCAAGCATTTCAACGTTTAGTTATCCGGGACGTCCATCAGGTGCTTCAAAAACAAGATTCCTAACAGATAAGGAACACAATGCAGCGGCACTGTATGTGTTGTTGAATACCGAAGAAGTCCAACCTTATGTAGAGTAAGTCATTCATTTGTTTAGTGATTTGAAATGAGTCATTTGGTTTTATAACTTACTCTTTGATATTTATTTAAAATGTAGATTGTTTAAGGCTGAAAAACGTATTAACGTGACTCTAATGTCGGAATCCGAGATTGAAGGAGCATTGGAAAGAGAGTTTGTTCAATGGTTTGAAAGATACGTAAGTATTATCAAGTGTCTTTACCTTAAAAATAAATTTTCTGTTTAACTCAATACTTAAAAATTGTTTGTGTATGTATGAAAATTAGGCACATGATCCAATCAACAATGTAGCAAATGAGGAAATAAGGCACATGGCTTGGGGACCAAAGAAAATTGTTCGAACTTACTCACAATTTTTCGTTAATGGGTACAACTTTCATACTGTTGCCCATAGTAAAGGAAAAGCAACTACAAATAGTGGTGTATGCATAAAAGGTTCTAACGATGATGATGAGGACACGGTGAATTATTATGGTGTGTTCAAGGAAGTAGTGGAGTTAGAGTACCCAGGAATGCCAATGAAACGGGTTTATTTGTTCCATTGTGATTGGTATGATCCACGGCAAGATGTGGGAGTGAGAATCCATTCAAAGTACAAAATAGTTGATATTACTCACAAGAGATTATGGAGCAAATATGAGCCATTTGCACTTGCACATCAAGCCTCCTAAGTGTGTTTCTTACCATACCCAAGTCAGAGAAGAGATACTGCGGATTGGTTACATGTTTGTCCAGTAGCTGCAAGACAGACTTTAGAAATGGCGATAGTAGATACTACACTGCAAGAGAATAGATTTCAAGTTTCAGATATTGATATTGTAGACGATCAGTTGGATAGTCTTAGAGATCATAGTGGTACTTTCGATGAAGTAGAGCCTACGATTAATGTTAATTTACAAGAGGATGAGATCGAGTTCTTGAGTAGTTCCAGTGAAGAAGACTTACAAGAACCTATTTATGAAACAGAAAATGAATTAAGTAGCGATTACAACAGCGAGAGTGATTAAATAAGGTTAGTTTGTTTTATAGTTTGAATTATAGCTGACCATCTCTTTGTAACATTTTGGTTGAATTTATTTTGTGGGACCTATAATGTTGTCCTTTAATATGTCTCTTTTAATTGAAATAATGTATTATTTTTGCTTTTGCTTTTCTGAGTAGGTGTCTTTTATTCAATCTACTTTGTTTTATAGTTTGAATTATACTTAGAATATCTTTTTGTAACATTAATGTTATATGCATATATTTTGATTGATGGAGCATCATCTAATTTTCTGTTTTTAATTGGAATAGTGTAATATTTATACTCTTGTTCTCATGAGTAATTGGTGTGTTGTCTTCAGTTATGGCACGTGGCAAAAAATTGGGTCGTGCAGGATCTAATACTGGGAGAGGACGGGGCCGAACTGCATGGCCCTCAACCAACCTTGAAAGAACATCTACTCAAGTCTCTGATTCTACACCCTCGCATTCGCTATCTACTCATAGCCCAAGTAATCAGGCCCAGCATACTTCAGGGCCCGAGAATAGCTTAGGTGTGGGCACTACTTCATCTCATTTTCCATGTACTCCTGATGATTAAGCCCAGCATACTCCTAATACTCACGCCCAGTCTCAGTCTACTCTTCTTGATGGTCATAATGAGTCCCAGCCTACTCTTGATGATCAGTCCCAGCCTACTCCAGGCCCTGAGGTTGTCCAGCCAACTTCTTCATCTTCAGCTCTTGATGCTTCCTTTGAGGGCAAGATACATGTTTGGATCGAAGGAGATGAGTAAGTGGATTCTTTTTAACTATTGATGTACAATAGTTATCTACTATTTCGTATGTCTACATTTTTTAACCCTAGTAATTTTCTTTTTTAATTCTGATAGTAGCCATTTTGTTTAATAGTTTATTTGGTAATTTTTTTTTCATTGTAGAATTCTTTGCAATGCCAAGCCTAACAACAAACCGATGCGATCTATTCGACCAATTGTGCAAAGTATGTTTTTAGGACCATAACCTAGCTGGATGAAAGTCCCACCTGCTGTTAGGGACATATGGTATGCTGAGTGGATGGTAAGTGCTACTTTTTTTGTTTGTAAAATAGCTGTTGGGACATGTATTTATAGGCTTAACTGATTTGAGAATTCTTATTGGCAATGTGCAGAAACAATACAAATAGGACGCTAAATATAATTCAATCATGAGGACAACATGGGAAAAGAAAGGCAATAAGAGTTACAAATACTTGATGGATCAAGTTCGCAATGGGGAAATCAAGCATGAGTTTATCAAAGTTGAGCACTATGAGGAGCTGCGAGCACTTTGGGATAGTGAAGGATACAAGAAGCTCTCAAGAACTATGTCGGCAAATAGAAAAAGTGATTGTGGGCGTTCACATCATTCTGGAGGATCCATCCCAGCCACAGTGCACAAGAGGAAATTGGTAATCTAATCTCTATAAAGTTACTCTTAAGTTATGAATTAACTAGTTTTTAGACTATGATCAATTCACCATTTCTCTGTATTTCATGATTAAAATAAATGTAAGAGGAGAAATATCAAAGGGACTATTCACAGTGTGATATTTATCTTTTCACCCACACGACCAATACTGAAGAAGAGGTTGAGCAGGCGCTTGAAAGAGAACGCCTAATGCTAGCGGGGGAAGAGGTGGATCATGAGGGGCCACAACTTGTATTTGTTGACAAGCGGTCAGAAGAAACCTATGTAAGTATCATAATTTGATTTTTTACATTTCTATGTAATTGTTTCTTCAATATTGTGTTGGAGGTGTTGGATTTGATTGTTTCTTCAATATGGTGTTGGAGGTGTTGGATTTGATTCATTTGCAATAATATTATTAGCTCTTGGAGGTGTTGGAGGTGATTGATTGATTTGAATATGGTCTTGGTAGTGTTAGAGGTATTAATTGCTCTTGGATATGGTCTTGGGACATATATCTAAAACTAGTTTACTTTACTTTTAGTTAATGTGTATAGGTTGCAAGCTGTCCAATTGATTCCACTTCACTTTCATTTAACAAATAGGATGTGTAATAAGTTTTAATTTTAATTTTTGGATATGTATCATCTACCATTTATCAAATTCAACTAGTTCAATGTAATAGATATGATTGTTACTCTTTAAATCATGCAACTATTAGGTGATATTGGATGCAATTTGAATATTCTATATATATTCTACAATTTGCCCGATTGAATTTAAACAGTTTTGTTCATGGTCTTAGGAATGTTGATTCATCTGTAATAATGTTGGTGAAAATTTTGTATTTACATTTTGGTGTAGAATGTGATTGGATATGATCTTAGGGATGTTGAAGTTGATTAATTTTAAATGACATTGTTGAAAAATTGTTTTTTTTTTTTCATATATGCGGGATTTAGCTTTATTGTTTTTATATTATTTATAAGATAAATTGAAGAATATTAACTATATTTTACGTTTACTGCATGTTTCTTGTATTGTATTGTTGTGACAGCGCCAGTACCAGGAAGAATTGGCAAAGGAAATGGCGCAAATTGCTAGCCAAACACCTGAAGCCTCCACCAGTGAACAAGGTTGATGTTTGGTTGCGGGTTGTGGGACCACCAAAGAAAGGAAGGACAATCTATGGCATGGGATCCCTCAGTTCTAGTTGCTTAGAGAAGTCCACTGCATATAGGTCATCCTCTTCTTCATCCTGTTCATCAGCACAGCCGTCAGACTATGTTCAGACAACAGCATTTCAGCAAAGTGTTGAGGAGTCTATGCAAAAGGCTCTTAGTGTGTATCTTGGAGAGCTAAAAGAGGCAAACGAACATCTTAAATCTGAAGTTGCATCCCTAACACAGTAGGTTAGGCAGCTCAAAAGATTGGATCCATCACAGGATGTGCCTTCTAATGATCCTTGATAACTTGGTTTGGAATTATGAACTTGTTCGTTTTAGACATTGCTGAACTCTCACTTTATTCATTGTTTCAATTTGCAAGTTTGATGTGCTTTTTGGTGAATTAGTGATGCCAACTGGATTTGAGTTTATGGGATTTTAATTAAATGAATGATTTTGTGTGTTTTGATTGTATTATTTTGTGGGGTTGTTATGTTAAATACAGGTTGGTAATAGATTGGTAATAAAGGTTTAATTACCAACTATTTTAATTAGTTGGTAAACTACCAACCGAATTTACCAACCGATTTCGGTTGGCAACCATAAGCATTAGCAACTAAAACTTTGGTTGGTGATTTTCCAACCGATAAGATTACCAACCAATCACAACAGTTGGCAAAATTAACAACAGACAATTTAGCAACTGATAAAATGGTTGGTAAATTACCCACCGAAAAATTTAATATTGCAGACCAATAATAGCAGTTGGTAATTACCAACTACATTTCGGTTGGTATATTACCAACTGACATTTCGGTTGATAAAATACCAACTAACAATATCGGTTGCAACAAAGAAAATTTCGGTTGGTATATTATGAAATATCAATTTAATATTCAATAATAAATTACCAACCGAAAGTTAAATAATACCAACTAACAAATCGGTTGGCAATTAGCAACCGAAGAATCAGTTGGCAATAACAACTTCGGTTGGTAATTACCAACCAAAATTTTGAAACTTAATTTCATACCAATAACAAATTACCAACTGATTTATTTAATTTACTAACCGAAATTCGGTTGGTAATTACCAACCGACCTTAAAAAATTTTGGTTAAAAACATTACCAACTAGAGTTTTTGCCACCGACAAAAATCGGTTGGTAATCAGTTGGTAATCCATGATTACCAATCGAATTTAGCTAATTACCAACTGATTTTGTCAGTTGGTAATTAGCATTTTTCTAGTAGTGATAAAAGCACTAGAATTATGATATATGATCTTAATACATATAAAAAACTCATAAGTTCTTGAAAAGGGATCTACTTTCTCATGGATTCCAAAAGCGGACTCACTTGCTTAAAAATTTAATAATATTATTAAATTTATATTTATATATTTCAATTATATTAGTAATTAAATTAAAAAAACAAATAAGAAATGAATTTGAATTAAAAAAAACACAAATTGAAAAAGTTTAAATAATAATTTGATTATTTTTCTTATAACAACAACTCTTAGTATTTTTAACATTTAAAAGTAGAAAAAATATCGAATATTAATTTGGCTCGGAGGTAGTTAATTTTTAAAATTTAAATTAGTCATATTTGTTTTATTTTATAAAGCAAATATAATTAATAATAATAATATTTTTTTATTTGAGTTATTTTTATAAAACTAATTAAAATTTTATATTCATCGTTCTATTTTTTTTTTATTTTTACAAATATCTGAATAAAATTAGCCTTTGCAAAGTGATTTTTTTTCTAAATTCTAATTTTAAATTTAAATTGATAAGGTTCACTATACTATATCTATACAATAAAACACAACACATTTAAAAAATGTCTCTCCTATAAACTAAAATTCAAATATTGGGATTGAGTTTTATTTTTCAACAAATGGCTGAAATCTTTTACAAACTTTTTCCTCAAATTTCCCATTCTATCTTCGTGTCACTTTACATTCTTATAAATCATTGAGTTGAACTTAA
The DNA here is from genome assembly GCA_019916065.1 of Vitellaria paradoxa. Lineage (NCBI taxonomy): Eukaryota > Viridiplantae > Streptophyta > Magnoliopsida > Ericales > Sapotaceae > Vitellaria > Vitellaria paradoxa. Next base: position 28,877,940 of record CM034242.1, read on the forward strand.
TGATGATATCTAAAGAGTTGTATTGAGAAAGACAAAGACTTTACTTCTCAATATTATGTTGTCCGATAGAGAAGAAGAGAGGGTGTACAAATACATACATATTTTATTTTAGTTAAAGAGTGTCATAAACACGGGTTATCGCTAGAGGATAAATACGAGAAGACTCACCCTGTAAGCCTTTTTCAGTACACCCATAGCAAGACCGTCACTCAGGTTATCACCATATACCCATTTCTACAAATTCATCTTTGGGATAAGGATTAACCCCCATATCCACAAAATCAACTGGGGAATCAAACCATTTGCTAAAAACCTTCTTTTCAATTGAATGTTGTTTTTGTCAATTTATAGGATTTTGTTCGCATTTAGTTAATTTTTATTTGATTTTCTTAAAATCATTCAATTTCAATTATAGTGGAAACCAATAATCTATTTTCATCTCTATGTCTCAGTTTCTCACGTTAAGTCTGCATTTTTCTTGAGATTTTTGGGGCCATCGCTCTCTCTCTCCCCATCCCTCCCTCCCCTAAAATCACTGAGCAGACTTATGGGTTGGTTTCCTTGCTCTGGACAATTAGACCAGAAAGCAAAGAAAATAAGGAAAAAGAAACAAGCTATTGATCCGATCCAACCCACTTCAGGTAATGGAAATATAGAAATTTGCACACACACATAAATGTATCTATGTATGTATCTATATGCGCACAAAGACCAGGCTTTCTCCATCTCCACACCCCATAAAATCTCCTGATTATTCATTTTTTTGGGGTGGTGGATTCAGCTTATTTCACATTTTAATGTCCATTCGTTTCTAGGTTTTGTGTGGATCCTAAGAGAATGAATTTGGAAGTTATGATGTGAAAGAATTTGCCCATTTCTCTATGCTGATAATGTTTGTATAAGTAATTGAAAGGTAAAATTAAACCCTCATATTCTTGTCATCTTGGTGCTCAAGAACTAAATATAAATCTTAGTTCTGTATAGTACAATTTGGTCAATTTTTTTATTTTCTTAAAATCATTCATTGACCAGTAAGTTAATTTATTGGCTTTTTGGTATTATTTTTCCCAATTTCTAAGTCAATGTCAGAAGTTTAGCCATTGTTTAGAGTTTTGCCATACATTTGAAGGGTTTTTGCCTTTTGGTTAATTTTTTCTTCTTTTAGTCTAATATAATTGCTTTTAGTAATTCTCTATATCTGTTTGCCAAAATGAATCCACTTTTACAGTAAAAATTGAATCATTTTTTTTGTTCTGTTTATTATTTTGATATCTTTTAGTTATCCAAAATAAAAATTTGGGCACTATTGTAAATTGTTTCCGGTAAATTTTGCTTGAATGGTAGTTTACCACCATCCAAGTTGTCCTCAGCTGTATTCAAGATATTAAATAAATATTACTATATTAATTTATTAAAAATTTTTAGTGAAAAAAATTATTTAATGACAACAAATATTATTAATTTTTTTTATCAATAAAATCTCATTTTCTATAAAAATTATTTTTTGTGCCTTTAGGCACGAGTAAATAGTAGCTTGCTTTGGTTGCTAAATTATTTTTTACATTATTATTCTTATATAAATAGTAGCTTGCTTTGGTTCATAAGTTAAAAGGGCTATTTAATAAAATATAAATAAGTATGTGTTTTCACAATTAATGTTTAATTTTAATGAATTTTCAGGTTGCAACATAATTAGCTTACAGCAATTTGTGATCATAAAAGACGTCACAATTTTTGGTCATTTAAATTAAATTTTCTTAAATAGCTCAATTTTCATTACGGTTAATATGTACTTTTGCTTACGTTATTTAAAATACAAGTAGATGTAGCAGTACATCGAATGGTAAGTTATAATCTGTTTATTCCTTTTATTTTATTAATTTTTAAGGTACTATAGATAATTTGTGCATACAACACTCATCCATAAAGGAAAAAATTAAGACACGGTAAGAAAATTATATTACCGTTTATTTATTCCCCTGTCAAATACCTTTATATATATAGGTTTAATTTTTTAGGGAAAAAAATGTAAGCATTATGATTTGTGGTGAACAAGACTTTAATGCTATGCATATCTATAAGGTAAGACTACTATTCTAATGTAACAAGGTGCTGTTTTAATATAATAAATATGAAGTCGTATATCATGCCTTTAAATTTTTTACTTGTTATTTTAAACAAAAAGGGAAGAGCGAACATGATATCCAAAGGAAATGCGAAGGTTAGTGATTACACTTGAAAAGTGTAATTACAAGAACCTTATTTTGACATAAAATCATGCATTATCTTAGTTTAATTATTCATTTTGTTGCTTTTTACACTAATACGGTTTATTTTACTTAATTGTAGTGAAAATGGTTCAATTGAAGCAATTGGGAGTGCCAAAGACGAAGAAAACGATGAAAGACAACTCGTGGTGCACTTGTAAGGCATGGGTGTCCAGACACCTTTAGGACCACAGAAGGCAGAATAAGAGAAATTGAAGTCTGGAGTACACTGCCATCCGGACACCCCATTTGGGTGTCTGGACACCTAGGACATGCGGGAGCAATTTTCTTGTTTCGTTTTTAAGGTTTCGTGCATGGGTTATAAAACCCCATGAGTAGCCGTCTAGGGCATCTTTTTTCCATCTTTTTCCAGATTTTTAGAGAGTGTTTTAGAGTTTAGAAAGAGAGTTTTTCAATTTCTTTTTGATGATGTTTACTAAGATTTGTGTAGCAGCTTGTGGAGTAGTTTCCGTTTTGCTGATTATTCGTCGTTCTTTCTCTTCCTCGAAGTATGGTACTTGGTTTTTTTAATTAATAAAGAGTTTTCTAGATTTCTTATTCATTTGATCTTCTTATTTCTTGTTTACTTATTGATTGATGTGTATGGATTCAATTATGAAACTAGCGTAAAAGCCTAGTTCTTGATTCAACGGATCAAGGAAGGGTAGTTTATGACGAACTAAAGGATGTGTGTAGATCCTTCACATGTTTTGCGAAAACATACGTGGTGATTTATGAATTTCAAATCATTTTTCTTTTGTTTCAAGAACATTCGAAAACAAAAACCTTTGACTATATTCTCTATAATCACTGGTAAAGTTTTCGGTAACAATTGGTTTAATACTTTTGATCAAATTAAAAATTGATTTTGAAAACAAATCTGATTTTTCTTGGTTTGAGAAGTTTTCGAAACCAAGAGTTTTTGGCTATGTTCTCTATAATCACTAGCAAAAACTCTTGATTATAATTTTCTTCATAATTCTTGAATAAACTCTAGTTTAGATTTACACCCAAAGGTTTTATCAGAACATCTTTCCAGTTTTATCATCCATATCAACGTGATTTTAAAATTGTGCATTAGGGATTTCTTGAGTTTCTAACGATAATATCTTTCCAATCTATAGATCCTCTTACGTGAACTATAGATTGTAGTTAAAACACATCCCATAGTGAAGTAGTAAACTATCTGGAATTGTGAAGTTGGATCAAAAACCTTTTAATCTTGAAATCTTTTATCTACTTTAATTTTGGTTTTGCATTATTTTATATTCTTTTCTTGAAATCTTGATTAGGTTAGATAGCTTTCTTTAAATTCTTGAATCTATATCAAAGTCAAGTTTTCTTTTCCTTTAAAATTAAAAATAAAAAAAAAATTATTTGGTGAATCTCTTTTTTTAAGTTTTGTTAGGTTTAGTTCAGTTTTAAATTTGCAAAATTCCCAACTTTAGTTTTCTTGGCAATCATTGAAATTTCTTAGCATTTGAATCTTAAATTTTCTTGATAACTTAGAAACTAAAACTTTAGGTTCCCTGTGGATTCGACCTCGGACTCACTGAGTTAAAACTACACCGCACACCCTTGCACTTGGCGGTTAGTTTAGATGCGCTATTTAGAAGCAGTCAAGTTTTTGGCGCCGTTGCCGAGGAACCAATCTTAGTTTTTAGGTTATTAGAATTTTAGGATAAAATTTAATTCAAAAAAAAACTTAAACCTAAAAATTGCCTAAAAAAAATTTCCTAAGTCCCATAACCTTGCTCTGTGGTCCGGACATCTAGGTCTCTGGTTTGGACCATAATTCTTCCATTCAGTATATCTTCTTTAGCGTATGAGCTTTTGGACTCGTGGTGACGAGGGTCGATTAGAGCGTTTTAAGTTTCTAAATCCTCTCTTTGAACCCGAAAATCCTTTAGGAGAACTTCCAAACCCTAGATTTCCTAATCCACCTTTAGAAATGGCTGAAGAACAAGCTATCACAGCACGACGGTCCATGAGGGATATCTTGTGGCAAAATAAGCATACTCTTGAATCTTGTATAGTTTGGCCTGAAAACTAAGCTTTCCACTTTAAACCGGGAATGATACAATTGTTACCTACATTTCATGGTATGGATTTTGAAAATCCATACGATCACTTAACACGTTTTAGGAACATTTGTGTCACTATTAAGGATCAGGGATGCCCAATAGAACTAGTTTTTCTTAAGCTTTTCCCTTTTTCTTAGTAAGATAAGGCTGCTAGACGGTTTGAATTTTTACCATCTAATTCCATTCGCACTAGGGATGAAATGTAAGCAAAGTTTTTAAAGAAATTCTTCCCACCCAACAGAACTGATGCAATACACTATCAAATTCTAAATTTTGCTCCACAACATGGTAAGATGTTCTATCAAAGCTGGGAGAGATTCAAAACTCTCTTACATTCCTGTCCTCACCATGGATTTGAGGTTTGGCATCTAGCTAGTATTTTCTATAGATCACTGACACACAATTAAAACAATTTGTGGAGACAAAGTGCAATGGGCAGTTCCATGATAAAACTCCCGAGGAAGCTTATGAGCATTTCGAGTTTCTAGCTGAGAATGCACAAACATGGGATACCACAGGATCTCATAACACTCAGGCTGCTAGTGGTTCTTCAATTAGAGGTACGCACCAGTTGAGTGAAACTGATGATCTTAAGGCAAAACTAGCGACCCTAACACGTGAAATAGAGACCCTGAAAATCAAAAAGGACACACGCACTATAAAAGAACCGGTAGCTAATGTCTATTGCATCGTGTGTGATAGCCAAGCTCGTAGAACCGATGATTGTCCTAGTATTCCTATGTGTAGAGAAGTTGTGCAGGGTTAGTCATCTAGTGAACTTCCTACCCATGCTGTAAACCAATACCGGCCTCCATATCGTGGACAAACTTTATAGGGAAATCCGTATTCTGAAACATGTAATCTGGCTATGAAGAACCATCCGAATTTTAGTTGGAGAAATGATGGAGCTCAAATACCACAACTTTATCATGCTCCATCACATCCAATTCCTCAAGTTCCAGTCGCTAGTTCAGGATTGCCTCCCAATGTGGGACCATCATATACTCCATATGTTCCTTCAAATAAGAGATCCACAGAAGAAACACTTTAGCAATTCATGAACACTCAATCCACACTTTGGGCTCAAAATAATCAAACTTTAGACAATATCAAGGGACAATTGACACTTCTAACTCAAACTTTGACTGCACAACCTAAAGGTCAATTCCTTGCTCAACCACATCCAAATCCCATTGCCGAAGTGAAATAAGTTGAAGGGTCTTCCAATATGCCTGGAAACATTGAACAGGTGCAAAACATTACGACGCTTAGAAATGGTAAAGAGATAGATAAAACCATTCTCCCTAAGATGGTTGAGATTAGGGAAGAGTTAGAACCTAAGCGAGTGTTGGAAGATAATAAAAAGGCTGGAAAATAACCTATAGTCGTTGGAAGAAGTGGAATCCTAAAAAAAAGAAGAGGGGAAAGGAAAAGAAAATGAGGGAAAACCTATGATAGTACCAAGGGAATATGTTCCTAAAGCACAATTCCTTAAAGATTTTTGAAAGCTAGGAAAGAATCTCAAGCGGCTGAATTGCCAGAGGTATTTAAACAGGTGAAAATTAACATACCTCTCTTAGATGCAATAAAGCAAATCCCTGTTTATGCAAAATTCTTAAAAGAGTTATGCACTGTAAAGAGGGAACTGAATGTGAAGGAAAAAGCATGCCTAATTGAATAAGCAAGTGCTATCCTTCAATGTCGTACACTCCTGAAATATAAGGTCCCTGGCTGTCCTACTATTTCTTGTTATATAAGGGAGTTCTTTATCAGTTGAGCACTTCTTGATTTAGGAGCTAGTGTGAACTTATTTCCTTATTCAGTGTACGAACAACTGGGCTTAGGAGAGATAAACCTATCCATGTGACTTTGCAGCTTGTTGATAGATCAATTAATGTCCCATGAGGTATAGTGGAAGATGTACTAGTGTAAGTGGAAAATTTCTATTTTCCAATGGATTTTATAATCCTTGATACACAATCACTCACCCATTTGTTAGCACCAGATCAAACACCTGTGATTCTGGGACGGCCATTCTTTGCAACTTCAAATGCCTTGATCAACTATAGGAATGGGTCCATGAAAATGTCTTTTGGTAACATAGAATTTGAGACCAATATTTTTCATGTTACTAAACAACCAAAAGAGGTGTTTGAGATACAAGAAGTAGATGTAGTGGAGACCATAGTGCAAGATTATATTGATTGTGAATTTTTCGAAGATCCTTTGGAAAGGGCATTATGTTGTAATGAGGAGAAGGGATACCCTATGATCCAAGGTGAATTGAGTGAAATGATATATGAATGATTAGATGTCTGCCCTTTAATGTCTATAGGTAATTGGGTACCAATATTTGAAAGTTTAGGGCCACTACTAAATAAAGCCCAATCATCAAATGTGAAAGCCCCAAGTCCTGATAGGAAACCTTTACCTCCTAGTTTGAAATATGCTTTTCTAGGCGAAGGAGAAATATACCCCGTAGTTATCTCCTCTGAATTAACCACTGATCAGGAGCGTACATTAGTAGAACTCTTAAAAACTCATAGGAAAGCATTAGGGTGGTTAGTGGCAGATTTAACGGGTATAAGTCCACTCCTTTGCACACATCATATATATCTAGAAGATGGTGCCAAGCCAGTCCGACAAATACAAAGAAGACTCCATCTGAATATGAAAGAATTAGTGAGGGCAGAAGCACTCAAATTGCTTGATGTGGGGATAATTTATCCAATTTTTGACTCTTAATGGGTAAGCCCTACACAAGTACAGCCTAAGAAGTTAGGTATCACTGTAGTTTAGAATGATCATAACGAGCTAGTCCCAACGAGAGTACAAACTGGCTGGCGAGTCTGCATTGATTATAGAAAACTCAATGCAGTTACGAGAAAAAATCACTTCCCTCTTCCATTTTTAGATCAGGTCTTAGAAAGAGTGGTTGGGCATGCATACCATTGCTTCTTAGATGGCTATTCGGGCTATAACCAAATAGAGGTAGCTTTAGAGGATCAATCTAAAACCACCTTCACTTGTCCCTTTGGCACCTTTGCATGTAAACGAATGCCCTTCGGCCTATGTAACACCCCTACTACTTTTCAGCATTGCATGATCGGCATATTTAGTGAGATAGTAGAAGAAATCGTCGAGGTATTTATGGATGACTTCTCCATCCATGGCGATTCGTTTGAGCAGTGCTTGCGAAACCCTGATCTCGTACTAACACGCTGTAAGGAAAAGAACCTAGTCCTTAATTGGGAAAAGTGTCATTTTATGGTGACACAAGGCATAGTACTGGGTCATATAGTATCAAATGAGGGTATCCAGGTAGATCAAGCTAAGGTAGACTTAATATAAAAACTTCCCACACCTCACTCAGTAAAGGATATCAGATTGTTCCTAGGGCACGCTGGTTTTTACCGAAGATTTATTCAGTCATTCAGTGAAATTTCCAGACCTTTGTGCCAATTACTCACACAAGATACCCCATTTGAATGGACTGATCAATGCCAGCAAGCCTTCGATAAACTCAAGGGATGTCTAACTACAGCTGTTATATTACAGTCCCCTGATTGGTCACTACCATTTGAACTTATGTGCGATGCTAGTGACCATGCTATTGGAACTGTGTTAGGGCAGAGAATGGATAGAAAGGCACATGTCATTTATTATGATAGTAAAACTCTGAATGACGCGCAAAAGAACTACACAACAACTGAAAATGAACTACTAGCAGTTGTTTTTGCCCTTGAGAAATTTCAGTCTTATCTCATTGGTTCAACAGTTATCGTTTTTACTGATCATTCAGCACTTAAGTATCTGTTAACCAAACCAGAGGCCAAACCCCACTTGATTCGTTAGATATTACTACTACAGGAGTTTGACATCGAAATAAGAAATAAAAAGGGTGTGGAGAATGTGGTAGCAGATCAACTGTCACGTTTACCAGCAGAAGCTTATTCCAAAGATAATACTCAAATCAATGATAGCTTCCCGAATGAACAGTTGTTCCACGTATAAGCAATAACAGCCTCCAATCCACTTTGGTACGCTGATATTGCTAACTACTTAGTGACAGGCAAAATCCCAAGTGAATGGAGCTCTAAAGATGGGAAGAAATTCCTTAGGAATGTACGAGTTTTCTTTTAGGATGATCCATATTTATTTAAATATTGCCCGGATCAAGTAATACGCCGATGTATTCTTGAGTGGGAAGTTCCAGGAATTATAAAATTCTGTCACTCTCAAGCTTGTGGTGGCCATTTTTCCACGAACAAAACAGCTACCAAAATCTTACAATGTGGATTTTATTAGCCTACATTATTCAAGGACGTACATCATTTCTGCACCACTTGCGATAGGTGTCAACGTTTAGGTAGCTTGACCCGAAGAAATATGATGCCTCTATTCCCTATTCTCGTGTTAGAAGTATTCGACTATTGGGGAATAGATTTCATGGGCCCTTTTCCAATGTCTTTTGGGAATGAATTCATCATAGTAGGGGTTGATTACATGTCCAAGTGGGTAGAAGCAGTTGCCGCTACTAGGACGAATGATCACAAAGTTTTGCTTAAATTCTTCTACAAAAACATATTTTCACACTTTGGGGTACCTCGAGCAATAATCAGTGATGGAGGAAATCATTTTTGTAACTGGCCAGTGGGAACCCTACTACTTAAATACGGAGTAGTGCATAGAGTGGGTACTCCTTATCACCCCCAGACAAGTGGCCAAGTAAAGCTTGCAAATAGGGAAATCAAGCAAATTCTAGAAAAGACGGTTAATCCAAATCGCAAGGACTGGTCACTAAGGTTAATAGATTCTCTATGGGCATATCGTACTGCATATAAAACCACCCTAGGAATGTCACCTTATCGGTTAGTTTATGGTAAGCCATGCCACTTGCCTATAGAATTAGAGCATAAAGTTTATTGGGCAATTAAGCGATTTAATGCCAATATTGATGTAACAGGGCTACACCGTAAATTGCAAATTGCAGAAATGGACGAGTTACGAAATGATGCCTATGAAAATGCGCTAATTTCAAAAGAAAAGATAAAGAAAGTACATGGGCATATATTAAAACTGTATTTGGAGAATTTCGTCGATTTAATTGAAACGTGGGATCTCTTGGATCCCCCACCTTGTGAATAGTTCACAATGAATCTTTGTTATATATTAATTAGTATAGGAATTAAATTTAGGTAAAGGATAGTCTATTTATTAGGAATATTAGGTAATTTATTTTTCAATTAAAAAAAAGAAAACCTCAAAATTTCCTAAGAGTGGTCCGCCGGTTCGGACACTCGTCCAACCGGTCCGAACCGCAGTAGGGTCTTCCAAAGGGAGCTGGCTTGGCCGGTTTGGACACCTGCACCTCTTTACACAGCCCCAAAATCCCCTTCTTCGGTCGACTCCTCCATCTCTTCACCTTCTAGCTTTGATTCTCTCAAACCCAATCACTCCTTCCTTCTATCCAAGACTTCTTAGGCCACGGGTTGCTGAAATCTTTGGGTTTTGCTGCAATTTTCTTGGTTTCTTCACAGCTTTTGGGTTCTTCAAGTGAGGTATGGCTTCTTCTTCCTCCATAGGAGACCTAACTTAAAAAATTGGAATATCTATAGTTCTTCCTCTCATTTTGTTCCCCAATTTCATTTCCAATTAACTTTCAAAGATCACTTTCTCTACTCATGGGACCTAGTCATCTTAAACCATGAATTTCTTTGTTAAGAATGGAACCTACCGGTGGGTCCTCATGTCTCCCCACGGGTGGGAGTGTGGCTGACCAAATGGGACTCTTTTTGGCTTTAATTGGGGTACCTTTCACGCTTAATTTGCATCTTTCTTAAGGATTCTTAAAGGTAGGCCCCAATTTTGGGAAGATACCACACTCACCATCATTGGAGGACATGAACCAAGTTGTGGTCCCATGAAAAACTCAATTTCCTTTGATTTAATATTCTCATGCTTTATTAGAAATGGGCCATTGAATTTGTGTGGACATAGGGATGGCTCTAATTTTGTTTATCAAATTTTGCCCTTTGTTAGTTCAATGGCACCAAGGACTAAGAAGAGAGCTAATAGGCACTTGAGACCCATACCCTTTGATAGTGATCGTTTTTGGAGAATGGATGCCGAAACCCAATATGATGATGTGTGGTGTTATAAGCCAGTGGTAGTGGAGAGGGTTTGGAGAATTGATCAATTTAAGGGTGAGGAATTCCTATTATTCCAAAACTTTGAGGGTTGGTAATGGTTGTCTATTACTCAGTTCCAGGTGCTTGTTCTTGTTTAATTACCTCACTCCAAGATAAAAGCTCAAATGAAAATTCAGATTATAAATTCAAATTTAAAGAAAATGTTAAGTGAGGTAAATCAAGACAAGTTTTCCCCCAAGTGCAAGGTGTGGTTGAAGCACAAAATAACTGGTAAGTCCCAGGTCATTTCCACAGGGATCTAGGGAGTAATGAAGTGAATGACTCTAATGGAGATTAATTTGGCAAAACGCAACTCACAGAAAAATGTAAAATAGAAAATTAAAATCTGATTTGGTTGGTTGATGATTTTGAACTAACTTTCCAAAAGCAAAGTGAATTTAAACTAAAAGATTAAGTGATAAAAAAGGTTGAGCAAGGCAAGTTTAATACCAATCCGAATGAATTTCAAGTGCCAAGAGTTTATAAATTACCAAATCAATTTGTACTGATTTTTGAGAAAATTAATTTCAATTGAAACAAACCATGGATTAAACACTCAATGTGCATAACCTATTTTAAGGACAATAGGAGTTCTAATTCTAGCAACCCACATACAACAATGTCATGAGAGTTCTAAGTTAAGCAACACCTATGAACTCATCAATAGGATATACAAAGTTGGATTAATCGGGTCTTGAATCAATGAGTTCTAAGACACCCAGCTGCAAATTGACTTGCTAACCATAAGAACTCAAAGTAAATCCATGAAGTTCGGCCACTTGAGATTCATTGGAAAGGTATTACCCTTGCCTTGGCCCAAGAAGACTTAGCCGAGCATGTTAAAAAGAAGAAAAACAGAAGTGGAAATCTGATTGGAAGACATTACAATCTGAAATTGAAAGTTTAATGGATTTAGACTTGAAAATCTGATTACAGAAATTGGAATGAATTCAAAGTGTAAATCTCAAAAACTCCAATGCTGAATTGAAATTCCAATGTAAAACTATGAACTCTCCATGAAAAAACTCTCCAAAACTCTCCTTACGAAATCTGAATTTCTTCCCCAAAAAATGTTCTCTGTTTTTGTCGCGTGGGTCTCACTCCCCTTCTTTCTTCCTTCTCTCTCCTCCTTTTCTCTCTCCTCTAACCGAATGTTGTCCTCATGATGGCTTCTTCTCTCTCCTATATCTTTTTTTTCCTGATTTGCCCTCCCTGGATTGCAGGTTACATCACATGGGGAAGTTGGGGTCACATGGAATTCGTTGCTGTGAAGAAGCTTATATTCGAATACAGTAAAACCATATTCGAATATGATCCCTTGCTGCAGAAATTTCCAGAATAGTAATTCTGATCTCTTTGCATTGATTTCAACTGAATTTTCTTCTTCTTCTGAAATAGCTTCACCTTCTAGCTTTGATTCTCTCAAACCCAATCACTCCTTCCTTCAATCCAAGACTTCTTAGGCCACGGGTTGCTGAAATCTTTGGGTTTTGCTGCAATTTTCTTGGTTTCTTCACAGCTTTTGGGTTCTTCAAGTGAGGTATGGCTTCTTCTTCCTCCATAGGAGCCCTAACTTAAAAAATTGGAATATCTATAGTTCTTCCTCTCATTTTGTTCCCCAATTTCATTTCCAATTAACTTTCAAAGATCACTTTCTCTACTCATGGGACCTAGTCATCTTAAACCATGAATTTCTTTGTTAAGAATGGAACCTACCCGTGGGTCCTCATATCTCCCCACGGGTGGGAGTGTGGCTGACCAAATGGGACTCTTTTTGGCTTTAATTGGGGTACCTTTCACGCTTAATTTGCATCTTTCTTAAGGATTCTTAAAGGTAGGCCCCAATTTTGGGAAGATACCACACTCACCATCATTGGAGGACATGAACCAAGTTTTGGTCCCATGAAAAACTCAATTTCCTTTGATTTAATATTCTCATGCTTTATTAGAAATGGGCCACTGAATTTGTGTGGACATAGGGATGGCTCTAATTTTGTTTATCAAATTTTGCCGTTTGTTAGTTCAATGGCACCAAGAACTAAGAAGAGAGCTAATAGGCACTTGAGACCCATACCCTTTGATAGTGATCGTTTTTGGAGAATGGATGCCGAAACCCAATATGATGATGTGTGGTGTTATAAGCCAGTGGTAGTGGAGAGGGTTTGGAGAATTGATCAATTTAAGGGTGAGGAATTCCTATTATTCCAAAACTTTGAGGGTTGGTAATGGTTGTCAATTACTCAGTTCCAGGCCTCGTGCATCTCTAAGGTAGTAAGGGAATTCTTTGCTAACATAAAAGAAAATTCAATAAACTGGAGGCATGGGAGAGAGAAACTTAACGGATGGGTCCAAGAAAGTGAGGTCCAATTAGCACCGGATGATTTTGCAGAGGTATTTCAACTACATCGGGTACAAAACCCCGAATTTACCTACCCAATAGAAGGAGGTCCACCCCTGAACATAGTAGCAAGAGAAGTTTTGACAGATAACCAAGAATGGACTGGGGAATATAGGAAACCACTCTCTGCCCTAAAGGCCAAATACTGGGCTCTTCATATGTTCTCGTGCACCAATCTCCTACCCCAAAATACGAATTCCGATTGTAGTCCTGCACGTGCTCAATTGATCTATGCTATAGGGATTGGGATGAAAGTTGATTTGCCCTCTTTTATCTGGCGCCAAATTGTTTATACGTTTGAGCATCAAGGAGGTCAGTCAGGTATTCAATTCGGAGGAGCTCTTATAGAAATATTCTGACAAAAAGGTGCACCAATCATGGCGGACTTGCCCATAGCTCCTTGCCTCCAACCCCTCACTATCGTCTCCTATGTTAAGTCCTGGGGTAATTTGGCAAAAGGTAAGAAGAAGAAACCAGCTGGTGCAAACATGGCAGATGGGAGTGGATATCAGCGGCCATGGGATGAGGATGATGAACCCAATGATCCCATTGCAGATTTGGTGGTGCAAATGAACTGTTTGGAGCACAATCAGAAGGTGGATCATGGACTACTTATGAGGATACAACAGACACAACAGGAGATGCGACAGGAACAACAGACACAGACTCATCTTCTGCAGTGTATCTTAGATCACCTTCGTGATTCTCATCACCCTCCACCACATGTTTAGAGGAGAGCTTTTTTTTTTTTATTTCTCTCTTATTTTGTTTATTTGTAAGTTGATGACAGTTTTGCGAGTTAGGTGTGAATTGCTGCTTTAAATTTGTACTCCTAAACTCGGTTATCTCTGTTATTAGAATGATAATTTCATTTTGACTTTATTTTGTTTTTCTGTTTATTATGTTTATGTTATGATTGTATGGGTTAATTGCTTCTTGCTTACTGCTATCTATTGCATCATGATTTAAAGCTTTACTTGTTTGATTTACGAAAGCACAGGTATGCTTTGACTGCATTGACTAAAGACGTTAACCAAGATGCTAATGTGGGTAGTGTCAGGGATTACAAGCGTAAGTGGGATGTTTTGTCATCTAATAGTAGGGACGAGAGTGACTTTGAGAGTTCCTCCATGAGTTCTGAGAGTCGTTTGGGTTCTTGGCCTGATAATTTTTTTATAGAAGGTAAATACATTGCCTTTATCTGAATATGTTCCCCCATTTTTTGCTTTAGCACCTCATCAATTTTTTTAGGTTGCCTGGTGGGATGAAATAGACTTAGAGATAAATGTTAGAATGGAATAGCCAGAAATTGTTATAGCTCAAGAGTGGCCTGATGCCCCACCCACTGACTTTAACCACCTATCCATTACGTCATCTGAGGATTTGCCTACTTGGGAAGATATGCCACCCCTAGAAGATGTACCTGATGAAATTGCTAAGTACGACGATAGTGAGCTAACTGCGAAGACTATTATGTCACCTCAATCGTTGGAGTTCTTACACTTGGTTTCTCCTATTCTTCATGATGCACTTACTTTATTTGATGACGGCATAAGGTAATATTTAAGCTTTTCTTTATCTTTATATTTGTCTTTTATCGGTTTTCTTTTTCTTTTTTGCCATTATCCACTTCATATTATTAGTTGCTTATCATTCTGTTTATATATGCATCAGTAGTCACCTTCCTTTGTCAATTAAGGTTACATAACACACATTGAGGACAATGTGTGATTTTAGTTGGGGGGAGGCATGTTGCATGGTAAAACATGGTTGCATTGCATAAACATTTTTGACATATAGTGACTAATGTGGGGGTATATAACTAGTTTGAGGATGGTAGTAATCATGGAAATGAGGAATGTTTTGATTTTTATTTGTGAGTAGGTAACTAAAGTGAGAGATTGAGTATAAAATTTTCAAATGTGTAATAGACTTTTTACTTGAGATCAAGGGAATGACAGTGTGTTAGGGAGTAGAGTTCATGAGACATAGTCAATCAGGTATGCCAAGACACAAGTGGAGACTTAAGAACCTCTCTTTTGTGAGACTTTGAGCCTAAAACCGTTATTTTTGAGAGAATTGAATATAATGCTCTTTATCACATTTTCTTTCATCTCACATATTTCTTCTATAGCTTTATTACGTTATTTTGCTTTGGTATTGAATGCAACAAGTTATTGCTTTTCAATTGCATGAATGGATCATTGATTTTGAAAAAATGATGATAACCTAGGGAATGATGTTAGGCCATCATTGGATTATTTGAAAGATTGTATCCTTTTCTTTTAAAACTATTACCTTTGGAACCAAGTTGAAGCCTTTCAAAATAAAATAGTCTATTAAAATTTTCTTGGACCCACAATTTTAACCCTTTTTACCTTAGATATGTAGGAGCCAACCCTTGTATGCTTTGGGATGACTTGGCCGTGTTTGGAGAGGTAGTTAAGGGGCAGATTGGGGGCAAAAACAACTATGTGGATATGCAAGTGAGGACATAGCTATATGTGAATCAAAAAAAAAAAAAAAAAAAGAGAGAAAGATTTTCAATATTGGTGTTCAAGGAGTAGAAAGAAGAAAGTTGGGGGGGAGGATTGTAACACACTAGCATTTTAATCCTAAGGCATGCACTTTGAATTTCCATATCCATTGTTTGTTTAGCCGCCACCCCCAGGCCCCGTTACAACCTAACAAAGACCTAACGGACTTTGGACGAAAATCATTTTTAAGACCATTGATCCATTTCATGTGAAAGATTATGGTTTTCATGTGCCAGCATTAATACAGTCCATCCATGAAGCTATGTATCACTTTACACTTCCTTTGGTTCTGTCATTCTTTGATTGGGGTTCATCGCAATTATTCAATTTGCACTCTTGTATGGACCATGAGAGTAACCCTCATCGAGTGAATTTTTGTTTGAGAGTGAACATCCAAGTGAGTTTTGAAGTCAAAACTACGATCATTGGGTATATAGGATAAGCATGTCGATTGTATAATATGAACTTACATTCTAGACATTACATGATCAATATAGGAAGAGATTCTCAGCACATTAGGGGAATTTATGCAAAAATTTTGAGCTTAAGCCACTTATTTCACATTGAATTTAAAGTATGAACTGTTGAAGTGATTGTTTACCATCCCTTAAACTAGTTTAGGAATTTTGTGGGTAGATTCACTGTAAACCCTCACGAGACTTCACTCGTCCACTAGGGGAAACCTAGGGGATTAAAAGGCTTGTTGCACATTGCTAAGTGCAACCGTGTTTCCAACGAAAAGAGAAATAGGATAATAGATTAATTTAATTTGAATAAAGCCATTGCTAGGGACTAGCAATGCTCTAGTTGGGGGGTGTGATTACACTTGAAAAGTGTAATTACAAGAACCTTATTTTGACATAAAATCATGTATTATCTTAGTTTAATTATGCATTTTGTTACTTTTTACACTAATACGGTTTATTTTTCTTAATTGTAGTGAAAATGGTTCAATTGAAGCAATTGGGAGTGCTAAAGATGAAGAAAACGATGAAGGACAACTCGTGGTGCACTTGTAAGGCATGGGTATCCGGACACCTTCCGGACCACAAAAGGCAGAACAGGAGAAATTGAAGTCAGAAGCACACTGCTGTCTGGACACCCCATTTGGGTGTCCGGACACCTGGGACACGCGGGAGCAATTTTTTTATTTCGTTTTTAGGGTTTCGTGCATGGGTTATAAAAACCCCATGAGCAGCCATCTAGGGCATCTTTTTTCCATCTTTTTCTAGACTTTTAAAGAGTGTTTTAGAGTTTAGAGAGAGAGTTTTTCAATTTCTTTTTGATGATGTTTACCAAGATTTGCATAGCAGCTTGTGAAGTTGTTTCCGTTTTGCTGATTGTTCGTTGTTCTTTCTCTTCCTCGAAGTACGGTACTTGGTTTTCTTGATTAATAAAGAGTTTTCCAGATTTCTTATTCATTTGATCTTCTTATTTCTTGTTTACTTATTGATTGATGTGTATGGATTCAATTATGAAACTAGCGTAAAACCCTAGTTCTTGATCTAACGGATCAAGGAAGGGTAGTTTATGACGAACTAAGGGATGTGCGTAGATCCTTCGCATGTTTTGTGAAAACATGCGTGGTGATTTACGATTTTCAAATCATTTTTCTTTTGTTCCAAGAACATTCGACAACGAAAACCTTTGACTACATTCTTTGTAATCACTGGTAAAGTTTTCGGTAACAATTGGTTTAATACTTTTGATCAAATTAAAAATTGATTTTGAAAACAAATCTGATTTTTGTTTGTTTGAGAAGTTTTAGAAACCAAGATTTTTTGGCTATATTATCTGTAATGACTAGCAAAAACTCTTGATTATAATTTTCTTCGTAATTCTTGAATAAACTCTAGTTCAAATTTGCACCCAAAGGTTTTCTTAGAACATCTTTCCGGTTTTATCGTCCATATCAACGTAATTTTAAAACTGTGCATTTGGGATTTCTTAAGTTTTTAACGATAATATCCTTCCAATCTATAGATCCTTTTACGTGAACTATAGATTGTAGTTAAAACACATCCCATAGTGAAGTAGTAAACTACTCGGAATTGTGAAGTTGGATCAAAAACCTTTTAATCTTGAAATCTTTTATTTAATTTAATTTTGGTTTTGCATTATTTTATATTCTTTTCTTGAAATCTTGATTAGGTTAGATAACTTTCTTTAAATTCTTGAATTTATATCCTAAAGACACAGAAATATAGTTTAAGATGCAAATAGCCCAAATTTAAATTTATAAAGTGAACTTATATGAAAAATTGTAAAAATAACTTGTAAAAATAATTCACTATTTAAAAGATACTAGGGTAATGATAGAAAAGACAACCAAAGTGGAAATAAAAATAAAAATAATCCTGACCATTTAGCAAATTCAACGATTGAAAATATCTCAAATTCAAAATTTTTAGCAAATCCAAAGAGTGTAAAAGTGTATGCGTTTAAAATCTAAGTATTAAACACATAAAAATTAAAATTGTAATTAAAAAAAATTGAAAAGGCACAATAAATATAATTTAGTGTGTAAGAGGTCTTTTTTTTTTGGGTATGTTGTAAGAGGGCATTTGAAGCTAAAAAAACTCAAAAACTCTAAACAAAAATTCAAAAGTTTCTACCTTTTTCAAAATCCAAGAAAGTCAAACTTTTTGAAAAAATCTATCAAAATCCATTCCAATGAATTTTGGCGTATTTTTTTAAAAAGTTAGATAGATATTTGTGCCAAAAAATTCCATAAAACTCCAAAAATTTTCAAGATTTTTCAACTAAACTTTTGCCACGTGTCACTTTTATATATCTCTTAACAACTTTATATCAAATTAAACACAAAAAATTTTTTAAAAAATTTAAAATAATTTCAAAATCAATCATTTCGAAATAATTTTTTACACTCTAAATTTCAAAAAATTTACTTTTCTTAACTTTCAATTTTTTTAACATAATTTCAATATTTACATTTCAAAATTTTAAAATTTCAAAATCACTATACACACCCCTCCACACACACCGAGAAACCTATCAAACCGAGCCTTCCCATCCCCAATCTTCCACACACACACACACCCCCCAAAACCGAGCCTCCTGCCTCCCCCAATCTTCCACGTAGAAGAAATGTCTCATTAACCTTCCTCCCTTGTTATATAGATCTAAGATAAGATAGCAAGATATTAATTTTTTTAACTTATTTTTGAAAAGTGGATGTTATTTTATTATATAGATTCTGAGGTACCATAACAAGATATTAATTTCTTGGACTTATTTTTTACAAACAATGACTAAGGCAAACACGATATCCAAAAGAAAAGAAATTACAATCTCTTCAAGCAAGAAGAAGGAAAATGTGTGTCCAGTGGTAGGGATCTTTATTAATTTTTAATATATATATTTTGAATATCCAGAAGCTATAGAAAAGTTCAAAAGATTCTATGTGCTTAAAGAGCATATAATTTTCAACCATAAGTGTCGTGCATGCATACAACTCAAAAAGCTTTAAGTCCATGATGAGTTGGTATTTTTAAATTTTGTTCCAGCTAATATATATTTTTTCAGTCTTACGTATAGGGTGACAAAGAGCTTTAAATATATGTCGAGTCTATTTGTTCCAATTAGTATATTTTTTTAGTCATTAAAATATGATAGCATGTATAAAATTGTAAATTTGTAATGGACTTAAGTGTTTTATTTGTTTTAATGGTATGTTATCTAGATCATGTTGTAATTATTACAAAAATAAAAATAAAACAAATATATCAAAATCTTCATATAATAATGACTTTGAAATATTGCATGGCTTTCATTAAGTGTTTGTATAAAGCTAAATAGCTGTAGAGGAAAGGGAAAAAGTCCCATCCAGAAAGAAAATTAACCAAAAAATAAGTAGAAAAATATACATTACATAGTTCCTATACACACCCAATTAAATAATATTTATATTTTAGGCATCCAATTATAATGTTATATCAAAAGCTGCATTGGCCCAACGTGCACGACAAGACGTGAAAAGAGTGAAAAAAGATGCCATGCATATCAAGTAGGACAACGCTTGCGACGAGAACGAGAAAGATCAGGAGAATATATTAACTAATGGAACCTTCATGTATACCTTCTTTAACACCGAGTTCATGCAATGTGCTTGCCTCGAAGAAAGAACAAATATAACCAATGTCATTTAACCATCAAAAAGCAAGCTTTAATTAGGCATCCTTCCACATGTTTATCCTCTATGCCAGACATATCTTTAACTCCTAAAATGATCGAGTAAATGAAACTGTTTAAATTTATTGAAATCAATAACTCATTCTATCATTATTTTTATAAACGTTAATTTTTACATAGCAAACTTTGTAGGCCTGCTCCTACAAACTAGTTTTTGCAAGAGGATCAGTGTAATTATGATGAGCCAGCAGCTTTATCTATGAATGCAAGGGTTCATACTCAATTAAACATAAGTCTAAGGTGACATTACTGGGGAAAATGGATATATTGTGTCCTTATTGCTTAGCCTTACATTAGATGAATGAAAAATTGTCAAAATCTTCTATAGCACGGTCCACTATTTGGAACTTATTGTTTGCAAAGGAAAGATTAAGTTGCCTTTAGTAATGACACCTCCTCTGGAACTTCAAGCAATTGCATGATAGGAATGATGACCAATCCAAATCATTTCAACATATACTCGCATATACAATGAAGCCAATGCTTTCTCAAGTCTTGGTGCTACATGGATTCTGGAGTTCTAATGGAAGAGACCTTACATCATTCACTATCTATGACGAAGTATGTCATCAAACAAGCTCCCTCTACCACAAGTACGGGAAAGATGCAACTTATGCTCAATTATATATTTCTGCGCCACATTTAGCTTTGGAAATTCAAAATCGCAGGAAATCTTATTTAAGAAATAACGTTCTGAAATAATTCAAAATGTTTTATTGAAAGTCATGTATTTGTTGGTAAATTTCATTAAACTTATGAATCTTAAATCAATTCGCCTTGGAAAGGACCTAATTATTGACCCATCTTCATATAGTTTCCATGACAGATCGAAGGTGATATAATCTACAACAACTGACGAGATTGCAGTTAAAATACCAGGGGATGGAACTGAGATTAGTGGAATGAGAGACATGATCTTACATTAAATGGAGGTAATGAGTTGCAAATACATAAATGTCACCCTACTTATTTACCTTTGCATTATGTTTTTATTGTTCTCATTTGGTGAGCTTGGATGGAAACCTAATCTCAAATAATGGGATGTTTTGCATGGTCGACCTTCAGCCGATCGACTTACTCAGTTACAATTCTACAGTTATCATCTATTTGAACGTCCCACAGAATATTCTACTATTTGAGATGGTAAACTATTCCAAGAGCTTTTGGTGGATGCATGGACTGCAACTGAGCAAAACCGATTGACATATATAAGTTGAATCAAGGAAAACTTGTGCTAAACTTTACCAAAATTTGTTAGATATTCGCCTAGATGAATTGGGACCTACTCAAGTTGGTCAACTATTTATTTTGCCATCTTCATTTACTGAGAGCCCTAGATAGATGTTCCAAATATTTCAAGATTCAATCGCTATCACCTGATACAACAAGCACCCAGATATCTTTCTCACTATGACTGCAAATCCCAATTGGCTTGAAATTATTTTGCTTTATTACTCTATCAAAAAATAATTGATCGTCTTGATTTAATTGCTCGTGTTTTTGAGTTGAAAAGAGAGTGTTTGGTAAAGGAGATAAAACAATAAAAGTGTTTGATCACAAAGTTGCCCATGTTTTCACAATTGAATTCCAAAACGGGGCTTACAACACATGCATGCACTATTATTTCTTAAGGTCCAGATAAAATCGGGACATGTGCTCAGGTGGATAAAGTAGTTTGTGCCAAAATTCCAAATCTAATGATGATCCTACACTTTCTGAAACTATCAAGTATTGCATGGTCATGGACCATGTGGTGCTTGAAACCCATAAGCATCATGTATGGAAAATGGTAAATACACTAAAGGATACCCTCAACCCTTTACAGAATCAACAACTATGGATCAAGATGGATATCCTATTTATTGTTATTGCAATACTGGCAAATATATACTGGCAGGGGGCAAGAAGGTTGAATAGAGATGTTATTTAATATAATTTGTATCATTCTAAAAGTTCGATTGCCATATAAATGTGGAAGTTTACGCAAGAATAAGGTGTGTTAAATGTATTTACAAGTATATCTACAAAGATTATGACCATATAACAATGGTGTTGGGTGTGATAAATGAAATTCAACAGTATCTTGATTTAAGGATATTGGTCTGCTAGAAAATACTCGACAAATATTTGGTCACCTTATGCATGAAAAGATTCTAATAGTTATATGATTGGCACTTCATTTACCTGGAATATGTATTATTATTTATAATCCTGTAGACTCATTAAGCACTATTGTTTCTAAAGCTGGTCAATAGATGTCGATTTTAACAGGTTATTTTGCATTTTGTGCTTCTAATGAATTAGCACGCGCATTTACTTACTAGGAGTTTCCACAAAATTTTGTTTGGAACAAGTTAAGTAAGATGTGGACACCAAGAAAAAAAGGCTATGTAATTGGTAAAATGTATTTTGCTAGCCCTAATTATTATGAGAAATTTTATCTGTGCTTGCTATTAACTGTTATCAAATGACCACAATCACTTGAATGTTTAAGGATAGTCAGTAATGTTTTGTTTGATACATTTAAATCTGCATGTGTTGCAAGAGGACTTTTAGAGGATGATGGAGAATGGATACAATGCCTTCAGGAGGCAGCACTTATGAAACCTAGACATCAGTTGAGGAGATTATTTAGTATTATTCTCATTCTGTGCTTTCCATTGCAACCATATGTGTTATGGAACAAATTCTCAAGTTACATAAGTGATGATCTTAGATATAAAATCATAATCTATTTGCCATTTTCAAATCCAACGGAACCTCAAACTAAAGATTATGATTTGTATCTTCTGGACCAACTGCATCAAGAATTGGGTAAGAGTTTAGTTGACTATCCGCCCATGCCACAACCAACAAGAAATTGGAATACAATAGTTGGCAACAAATTAATATGGAACATCAAAAATTGCAGAATGATGCAGAACAGGTAGATGTACAAACTAAGATTGAGCTCCCTAATGATACACAACGATCTGCTTTTATAGCGATCACTTCTTCTGTTTTTGAATATAAAGGAACTGCTTTCTTTTTGAGTGAGAGGTGGGCATCAGGAAGACATTTTTGTGTAATACAATTGCATTGAAATGTTACAGCATTGGGCATATTGATGTAACTGTGGCATCATCTAGTATTGCATCATTGATATTGGTAAGAGGTCGTATTGCACAATCAACCTTTTGCATTCCGCTCGATGTTATAGAAAACTCAGTTTGTGGATTTAGCAAGCAATCAGTACAAGCAGAGTTATTTAGAAAAACAAAACTTATAATTTGGGATGAAGTTCCTATTTAGCAAAGGCATTGTATTAAAATAGTTGATCATACGCTTCGAGATAATTACGAGAGTGAAAAACCATTTGGGGGTATCACTGTTGTTCTTGGTTGTGATTTTCAACAAATCCTATCAGTTATATCTAAAGGTGTTCGTGAACAAATTGTTAATGCATCGTTGAGACATTCTTTTTTGTGGAAATATATGTATATTTTGACTTTGGATATAAACATGCGCCAAAATCATGAAAATCGTAAAAGTGTTAACTTTACAAAATTCTCAATGGAGGTAGAATATTTTAAACTTTCATTTATGATATTTTTAGGTAATTAAATTTTTTTATATCATTTTTGCTTTTACTAATTTTAATTTTATATCTTAGATTAGGATTGATCCTCAAGAAATTGCAAGACTCCCACCAATAATACGTAAATGTAAAGATTTGAATAAATTACTTCATGCATTTTATCTAAGTCTTGATGTTATTGGTACAATGACCCCAGTCTTTTTAACTGAACGCATAATTCTTGCAGCACGGAATGACAATGTCAATGCTATCAACACTATTGTATTGTGTATTTTCCCTCGAGATAGAAATACATATTTAGCTATAGATAAGATGTTTGAAGATAATGAAATAGATTGTACCATCACAAATCAAAACTTTAACTATTATTTAAATTCATTGGATCCTACTGGCCTTCCACCTTTTAGGCTAGAGTTGAAAGTGGCTTGTCTTATAATGTTATTAAGAAATATTGCGCCAAAAGATAGACTTTGCGATGGTACAAGGTTGATGGTTGTCCAATGTGCTACTTTTGTAATTGAAGCTTATATTTTAGTGGAGAAAAGTCTGGAGATTTGGTCTTTATATCAAGAATATCCTTAACACCATCATCTTCAAAATTGCCTTTTCGTATGACAAAGCGACAATTTCCTGTTCAATTGGCATATGCCTTGACAATCAATAAAAAATTAAGGCCAATCTATTAAACTTGTTGGAGTTGATTTGCATACACCAGTGTTCAGTCATGGACGATTATAAGTGGCACTATCCAAATACTCCTTTGGCTGTATATGTATCCTTCCATCTCAAGATGGCTTGGAATCCACAGTAAATGTTGTTTATCCTAAAGTTTCATTGTAGTATTTGTATGTACTAGTGCAATTATTTTATTAATTGTGTTATATCTTCATATGATTATTTTGGTTATATGTTTCAGTTGTAACTACGCATGTTTACTTAGATGATAACTTTGGGTGTAATAGAATTTAGATAAAAAAAATTAAAGAGCCTAAAAGAGTAAATGCCAGCAGATTGCTACAGTGGGGGTAAATTTGATAATGTTTCTCTTTTGTATTTTTTGTATTTCATTAACGTTTGTGTAATTAATTAGGTCGTTGTATATACTCCTCATTGGTGACAATATGCAAAGATTGACACGAAATCATTGTGGGAAGTGATAAAGATAAAGTATGGGTATAAGCGTCCAAAGGTTTCTGAGATAGTACAAGCTTGAAGATATTGTTAATAAGTCTCTTTTGCAAAGAAACACTTTCTTTTTGTGAAAAAAAAAATCTTTATTTTGTTAGGTGCTAAGATTATCTTCCTTTTGTAAAACTTTACTCTCTCGTTCGTATTTTTTGTATTTCATTAACGTTTGCATAATTAATTAGGTCACCGTGCATGCTTCTCATTGGCAACAATATGCAGAGATTGACACAGAATCATTGTAGGAAGTGATGAAGAAAAAGCATGGATACAAACATCCAAAGGCTTCTTAGACAGCACAAACTTAAAGATATTGTTAAGAAGTCTCTTTTGTAAAGAAATGCTTTTTTTTTTTTGTGAAGAAAATCTTTATTTTGTCAGGTCCTAAGATTACCCTCTTTTGTGAAACTTTACTATCTAGAT
Organism: Vitellaria paradoxa; assembly: GCA_019916065.1. NCBI lineage: Eukaryota > Viridiplantae > Streptophyta > Magnoliopsida > Ericales > Sapotaceae > Vitellaria > Vitellaria paradoxa. The sequence goes on from CM034242.1 coordinate 28,902,814, forward strand.
AACGATTACTAGACTTTTGGTAAACCCGCTATCTATGTGAACTTTCTTGCCCATTTTGTTGCTTACTTCTATGTCAATAAGTCTTCTTCCATTTATTTTTAAGCTTTCCCACAATCCAAGGGTTAAGATATTTTGTAACTATGACTTTTTCCCGCAAAAACTAATATGTTAGTACTTTAAGGATAGCAATACCGGTCTTTGGTTAAGAGACAAAATAGCAAAAGACCAAAAGCAACAACCAAGCTCCCTAAGATGCTAATAATTTCAAACTGTAGAGAACAAAATACTCTAAGCAAAACTGGCTATGGCAACAATTTCGCACACGTATGTTTTAGTGCTTCTTTAATCTTTATATTTTTACTTGGTTTTCGTAGTTTCATTTCAATTTCTTTTTTTTGGGCATTGGTAGTGACTTACCAGCTAAACAAAGAAAATTCCTAAACCCATTTTGCAATTTCTTCCGCTAAAACCAATTTCAGTGATTTACCTAGTTGTTTTCATTTTTCACATGCATTTTTAAGAAACTATCATGAAGATTTCAGCTAACCTACATGCAAGCAAATGGGTGTTCCTTGAGAAGATCTTTCGCATTCCATTTGATTATTCCTAAACTGGACTCTTTGTCGAGTAATCAGGTAATCGATAGTATTTTGATTATGAGCATGTCATGATACTTTCTTTTTATAAATGTAATGGTGATATTGAATTTCGAGTTTGTATTGGGTATTTAGCTGATAGCTTTCAAATTGTGCTTTACTTCTTCTAAAGAAAAAAAATAATGAAAATGGAATTTATTTCGAGTTTTTGAAGAAAGAAAACGTGCTAATATAATTCAATTTCAAATGTGGACATATTTAATTTTAGTTGAGGAGTGTCGTAGGCATGAGTTGTTCGCTAGTTTTCTATAAATAATAATTTATTATTAAAATAATCATTATTAATGTACTTAAAAATAAAAAATTGGTTTATTATTAAAATAAAAATAAATAATTTTTGTAATAAAAATAATTATTTTGGAAATAATGATTTGTTGTTAAATTAACAATAAATTTTTATTAAAATAATTTAAATAATGGTTTATTATTAAAATAACTAATAATTAATTATTATACAACATTAACTAGCAATTAGAGGAAAACATATATTTTTTGGCATTAGATGAGAGGAATAAACATGGATTAACCATTATACTCTTGGGGGGAAGTGAAAATGATCACATGACCTGCATATGACAATTTTTTGTTAACTTTAATGAATGGAATTAGTGATTGGAACAAATAGAACGGAACTGGATTGTTCAAAGATGTAATAAGTGCGTTTGATAGTTTAAAGATGGAATAAAAAAAAGAAAAATAATTTGAGGGATATTTTTATAAAAAAACTCTAAAAAAGTATGAAAACAACATAAACTTTATTCAATTTTCTTTTTTCATTTATAAAATTAATTAGTTATCTACCATATTTTTTATATTTTGTACTTTTAATTATGTAACTAAAAATTTATACTCGCGTGTGTGTTGGCTGCTAGTTTTCATTACCAGCCCTTCCGTAATTTATTTTTTTCCAGCCATTAGTATGGTAACAATAAAGTGACTTTTTTTTTTGTTTTTCTAGTATTTTATATAATATATCAGGATTTGTTGTCGAAAAAAAAAACTATTCTGAAATTTGTTGTTAATGAAAAAACGCAGTATGATACCATGGTTATAAATGATAATTCTTCTGAAAACGCCATATCAAATGGTGATTGTACTACGAGAAGTACAATCATAGACCTTAATATGTGGGTTGTTGGGTAAATTTATATTCTAAAAAGGCGAAAAAAATGTGTTTAAATGCATTAATAATAGAAGTTGGGGCAAAATGGAGGAAATCAAGAAAGTGGTCTGAACACTTGTTCAAACCACAGTCTGTTCAAACTCTTGTTCTAACCACAAAAGGCATGGCAGAGGAAACAACAGCAAAATTGGCTAAGTGTGGAGAAAGTGGTTCGAACCACAGGTTATTCGAACCATGGTTAGAACAACAAAAGCTAATGCAGACCAAGATGTGAAGAAATTGACTAAGGAAAAGTTGTTCGAACCCTTGCTTGAACCACATATGGTTTGAACCTTTGTTCAATCAACAGAAGGGCAACAACACCTAGAGGCTAAAAAATTCTAAGTATAGAAGTTTGGTTCGAACATTGGTTCGAACCAACTCTTATTCTAACGTTGGTTCGATCAACAAAACCCTTGCAAGGTCCAACTGGAACAAAATTGACTAAGTCTTGGATACTGGTTCAAACCTTTGTTCAAACCATTAACTTGTTCAAACATTTGTTCGAACTAACTTGCGATGCGAGAATTCTGTAATTCAGCTTTTGGAAAAGGGGCAATTGAGTACTTTCTTATATTGTATTATATATAGACGAGTGAGGTCGTTTGGAGAATATACTTATGTACATTGTTTCAGTTTTAGATTTCCTTTAGAGAGAGAGAGAGTTTTAGAGAGAGCAAGTGGATCAATCTTTAATTTATTGAGTTTTTGTATTAGAATTTCTGTTTTATGAATAGAATTGATTCATTTTTCAGTGTTTTCCATTTCCGTTATGTGTGAGTAGATCTTATTCTTGGATTCAAGGCAAGTCTCGTAGTTGATTTATATAAATTCCAAGGTAATGAGTTTCATGTTTAATTTTCATTTGTTTAAGGATCAATCTATGTTTGATTTGAATCTATTTTTTTTTTATTTTAGGTTGAGATTTCAATTGAATTTTGAATTTGTATGGTTTATGGTTTTTGCCCATAGATTTCTACTTAGAATTATCATGCATCTCTTTTGAATTTGTATGGTGATTGCTAATTTTAAAATTCATATGTGAAATCTATAGATTATGCATATAAGGTGTTTGATTTGAATTCTTAATCAGATTTCGTCCTTAAATTCTTTCTCAAATCAGATTTAGATTGTTCCAAATTAGTTTATATAAGATTTATCTCCCGATCTACCCTTTTTGAGGTGTAGATTGAGTAATTGATCCCTTTGAATTTTATGCAAATCACTGTGAGCTTGTTTTGGATCCAAGACTTTACTTTAATTTGTTTTCTAAAAAATTTTATTCAATCCATTGTTGCTAAAAAGTAATTCAATCTCTATCATTTATTGCGAGGCTAAATTTTGTCCACAACTTTTTCAAAAATTGTATGTTCACTGATTTTTGGTTAAGATTCTTTGTGAACACGATCCGGTTCTCATCAGTTATTGTGCTTCAACAAGCACTTTGTACTTGGGGTCGAGCCAATATTGAATATATTGGAATCGAGCAAGTAGATGATGAGTCTTATTTCCTGAAATCGCCATATCAGATGGCAATTCTTGGCGTTTAAAACCCCCACGTAAATCACACTCAGTCGGTCTCTCTCTCGCTCTCTCAGTCACACTCCATTCTCAGTCTTGTACCCTTAGTTTGTTATTTTTTTTTCATTATTTAACTTTTTCTAATATCATTTATGTGGACAAGCCTAAACCGCATAGTAGTCTTTTCATGCACCACGAAATTGCACTATTAGCTGCCGTACAAAGTCATCGCCAAACACCATCGCCAACTAACAAACTTAAGTAAAGTTTAGTTTGGCAACCTTAGTTGAAAGTAAATTTTTTATTATTTAACTTTTAAAATTTTTTCAACTAATTAATTTTTGTATATTTTAAAATTCTTTTAAACCATGAAAATAAAATGTCAAATTAATAAAAAATTAAAATAATAGTTCCTAAAAAAACAACTATTTTTTTCTTTCCGGACTAAGCCTAATGCCTCATTCGGAAGTCAAATTTTTAGTAATTTTAAATAAAAATTGGTAGTGAAAATTTTTATTTGTTTAGTAAAATAAGTAAAAATTTTTAATAAATTTTTTATTATTTAACTTTTAAATTTTTTTAACAAATTAACTTTTTTATATTTTAAAATTCTTTAAACCATGAAAATAAAATATGTTAAATTAATAAAAAATTAAAATAATAGTTCCTAAAAAAAACTAGCTATTTTTTCTTCTCGGACTAAGCCTAATGCCTCATTTGGAAGTTAAATTTTTAGTTATTTTAAATAAAAATTGGTAGTGAAACTTTAATAAATTTATTGGTAAAATATATAAAAATTTTTAATAACTTTTCAATGGCTGTTTGGAGCTCTACAAAAAAAAAAAGTATAAATCTTTACAAAATTTAAATTTCTATTTATTGCACGAATTATGAGATTGTATTAAATTAAATTACTTTTATTATGATATATATGAAAAATAATTTAATAAAATATATTTAATATTAGTTAAATTAATTATTTTAAATTAAATATTAAAATTAAATTAAATAATTTAATTATAATATTTATTAAAAATAATTTAATGTACTATATTTATACTAATTAGATTATCTATTAGATTAAGTTATTTTAAATTATTTTAGATTATCTATTAGATTAACTTATTTTAAATTTAATGAACTATATTCCAAATAGCTATTGAAAAGTCATTAAAAATTTTTACTTATTTTACTAAACACATAAAATTACTAATTTTTATTTAAAATTACTAAAAATTTGACTTCCAAATGAGGCAATAGGCTTAGTTCGGGAAGAAAAAATAGTTAATTTTTTTAAGAACTATTATTTTAATTTTTTGTTAATTTGATATATTTTATTTTCATGGTTTAAAAGAATTTTAAAATATAAAAAAGTTAATGAGTTGAAAAAAATTTAAAAGTTAAATAATAAAAATTTTATTTTCAACTAAGTTTGCCAAACTAAACTTTACTTTTGTTTGTTAGCTGGCGATGGTGTTGGGTAGTGATTTTGTACGGCAGCTAACAGCGCAATTTGTGGTAGATAAAAAGATTGCTATGTCTTTTAGGCTTATCTGCATAGATGATATTAGAAAAAAGTTAAATAATGAAAAAAAAAAAAAAAATAACATACCAAGGGTACAAGACTGAGAGATGAAGAGTGAGAGTGGAGTGAGACTGAGAGAACGAGAGAGAGACCGATTGTGTGTCGTCTGCGTGGGGGTTTTAAATGCCAAGAATTACCATCTGATATGACGATTTTTAGAAATGAGACTCGCCATTTGCGTGACGTTTTAGAAGAATTGTTATTTATAATTGCAGTATCATACTGCGTTTTTTCATTAATAGTAGACTTCGAAAATGGTTTTTTTTTTACAGCAAATCTTAATATATTATGGTCCGTTTGGGATAAAATAAAATTTCAAAAAACTCTATAAATCTCTAATAATCTATTTATCTCTAATTTTTTCGTCATCACTAATTTTAAAAAATTTCAATATTTCGCTAAAAAAATAAAAAAATCTGAAAGTACAGAATGTGTAAATTTTTTATACAATCATATTTTTCCTGTTAAAATCTTTCAAACGAGTACCATTATTGTTATTTTTTATGAAATTTTTTGAATCTGTAGGAATAAATTTGGAAAATCGTTCTCACAGTTTGTAAATTTTAAAAAAAAAAATGGTGCCAAAATTAATTCTAAACCACATTTTATCTTAATTTATTTTATTTTTTCCTACTCCAAACGGGCCTATATAAAATATTAGTAAAAAAATCCAATAAAGAATGGTAAAAAAAAAAAAAAAAAATCAAATTCACTCGGGTTCGGCCACATACCAAAAAGCACACTAATCTGTATTGTAGAAAAATCCGCCATTTTGGTTCTCTCTGAGCTCTCTCGCTTGCACACTCTGTAATCTGTATGTATATGTGCGCCAGATGTATGGATGGTTGGCGTATGAGTGTTAATTCATTTTGACTGAGATCTTTATTGAGTTGTGTTTCTGTTTTTTCTTTTATCTCGATCGATTATCTGCGGAGGTTAGTTGCTCCACCTAATGGTTTCCAATAATATTCTTTCATATTTTTCTTTTCTTTTTCTTTCCCCCTTATTTATTTATTTTTTTTTAAATCTGAGTTTTGTTGTAACTCTTCTGTAGTTATATATTGTATGGTAGATGATGGAGTTATACGAAACTAAAATCTTATTATCCGGCAAAAAAAAAAAAAAAAAAGGTCCTACTACCGTGGCTAATGTCACGTGGGGGCGCTTTGCACTATATTTGCTTGTTTATGTTCTGAAATGTTTAATTTTACCAATCAAGTTCTGTAGATTTTCTAGAGGTTTTATCTAATACCCTGCCTTTTGAAGCTTTGTTATGTATTTGTTCCAAGCTTTGATTGAGTACTCAAACTCAAAAACATGCAAAAAATGGGCTTTCCAAGCAATTGAAAACTTTTGGTCAAACTGTTACATGACCAGTGAACCAAGCCATTACGGCAGCTTAGATAGCAGCATTTGGGAGGAGAAAGAGAGAAATGGGGGAGATCGCAGAGCTGCTGTCACTATGAAGAAGACTGAGGGATCTCTTATGAGCCTTAGCATCATATAGCTGCTGTGAGCAGTGCACGGATGGTCCAGATTGAGCACATGCTGAATGATCCAAGCCATCCATCTCAGCTAGATCCAACGGCCAAGGATTGTGCAGGTGAGATGTGATGTTCAACGGTAAGAGAGAGGGAAGAGAGAAGTACAAAAGCAAGTCTGACAATTGCTTATAAAAATATATAAAGAAGAATCCAGAAGAGATGAATAAGAAGTTGGGCCGTGGAGATTAGTGGACCAGTGTTGGATTCCATCTTGGGTTGCTTGGACCATTTTACACTCAACTGGGCCATCCAATCACTAAGTCTAGGCTTCATCATTTGGCTTTAGTATTCTACCTAATTACATAGGCCCAATAATTGTAAAAGTCTTGCCCATTACAAGGTTGTTACATGTAATAAGCTAGAAGATATAAATAGAAGTTAAGAGAGGGGGGAGGGAACATGTGAACTGGGCCATAATTCTGTTGTAACAAGCTGAGCTTGTGGAGGTTACTCCCTCGAAAGGGTCCAACAGACCATCCATATCTTCTGTTTCTTGAATCTTCCCTCCATCCTTCCACCAACTCTAATTACTTGCCACCAGAGGCAAATCCAAGCAAAATTACAAGGGCTCACATCACAAACCCATGAACGAGATGCCGTTTACAATTCCAAGAAACAGTAATGGCTCATCAAAGTTACCCCCAACATTCTCCTCTAGAAGACTAGAAGACTTACAGTTGAGTCAGCCTTCAATGTTTGTTTCTACAATTTTGAAGTCAATCATTGTGCTTGCAACAAGTGCCTAGTTCAAAACTTGAAGAAATAAGGAACAAGCATGTTTGTCATTGTCTGCGTTTGTGGTTTACACACCCTTGCATGCAGTAGCCCTCACAAAAGAACCATTGGCAGTAAAAAAAAAAAAAAAAATTAAAAATGATTTTTGTGATCAATTTTTTATTCTCATTATCATCTTCAATTGTATTGATTCAACAACAACAACAACAACAACAACAACAACATAAGCCTTATCCCACTAGGTGGGGTTGGTTACATGGATCATACGGCGCCACTGTGTTCTATCAAAATCATATCTTGATGTAAATAATTTATAATAAGGTCTCTTCTGATAATTTCTTCAAGTGTTCTTTTAGATCTTCCTCTACTTCTTCTTGTTGGACTACAAATCATTTGATCGACTCTCATCACTGGAGCCTCTAGCGGTCTTCTTTGCACATGACCAAACCACCTTAACCGGGTTTCTGTCATTTTCTCCTCAATAGGTGCAACACCAACTTTCTCTTTAATACAATCATTCCGAATCTTATCTTTTCTTGTATGTCCACTTATCCATCTCAACATTCTCAACTTTGCTACACCAATTTTAGGCTTTTGTTGTCCATTCAGTGCCAAGTACTCACTTCCATAGAGTATAACTGGTCTTATAGTAGTTCGGTAAAACTTTCCTTTAAATTTATTAGGTATCTTGCGGTCACAAATGACTCTCGATGCATTTCTTCATTTTAACCACCCAGCTTGTATCTTATGTTCGATTTCCCATTAATTTCTTCGTCACTTTGTAAAATTAATCCAAGATACCGAAACCTTGACACTTTTGGTATGTTGTGCTCTCCAATTTTTACCTCCAAATTATTATTAGCTCGTCTCTTATTAAACTTACATTCCATATACTCTATCTTGTTCCTACGTAAACGGAAACCCTTTGATTCTAAGGTTTCTCTCCACACCTTAAGTTTAGCATTAACTTCCTCTCTCAACTCCTCTACTAAAACTATAAACCAAACCAAACCAAACCAAGCCTTTTTCTACTAGGTGGGGTCGGCTATATGGATTTGTTGACGCCAATTTGATCTGTTTAGGGGCATGTCCTCCGATAAATCTAGGTAGGTTAGGTCATGTTTAATGGTTTCTTTCCAGTTTCTCTTGGGTCTTCCTCTACCTCTCCTACTCCTAACAATCTCCATACTTTCACACCTTCTAACAGGTGCCTCTGCTGGACGCCTTCTAACATGGCCAAACTATCTTAATCGGTTTTTTTCTCATTTTATCTTCAATCGGTGCTATTCCTACTTTGCCCCTAATCTCCTCGTTTCTAATCCTATTTTTCCTTATAATCCCGCACATCCACCTTAGCATCCTCATCTCCGCAACTGCCATCTTCTGACCATGATTATGCTTTACTGCCCAACATTCTGATCCATATAGTAGCGCTGGTCTAACCGCTACCTTATAATACTTTCCTTTCACCTTGAGGGGGATTTTTCGATCGTACAAAACCCCCGAAGCACTCCTCCATTTGGTCCATCCAGCTTGAATTCTGTGACTTACATCAGTATCAATCCCTCTATCTTGTTGCACTATAGATCCAAGGTACCTAAATTTATCTTTCTCTACAATCTTTTGTGTGCCTAAACTTACTTCTATACTACTCGTTATCCTACTTTGACTAAACTTACATTCCATATATTCCGTCTTGTATCGGCTTAGCGTAAACCCTTTTGTCTCTAACGTATCCCGCCACAATTCTAGCTTAGCATTCACTCCTTCTCTTGTCTCATCTACTAAAACAATATCATCTGCAAATAGCATACACCACGGCACCTCATCCTGAATATGTCTTGTAATCTCATCCATAACTAAAGCAAACAAGTACGGGCTTAACGCTGAGCCTTGATGTAAACCAATCGTGATAGGGAACTCATTAGTCTCTCCACCAGTCGTCCGTATAGATATCATGGCTCTATCATACATGTCCTTTATCGCCTCAATATATGCGACACACGCTCCTTTCTTTTCCAATACTCTCCATAGAATCTCCCTAGGAACCCGATCATATGCCTTCTCTAAATCGATGAACACCATATGTAAATCTTTTTTACCTTCTCTATACTATTCCATTAACCTCCTTAAGAGAAAGATAGCCTCCATGGTTGATCTTCCAGGCATGAAACTAAATTGGTTCTCTGAAACGTTTGTTGTCCTTCTTAGTCTTCTCTCAATAATTCTCTCCCATAATTTCATCGTATGGCTCATCAATTTAATCCCGCGATAGTTCGCACAGTTCTGAATATCTCCTTTGTTCTTGTATATGGGTATAAGGATACTTTTCCTCCATGCATCAGGCATCTTCTTGCTCTTTAGCACTACATTAAAAAGTTTTGTCAACCAACTTATGCCATCCTCTCCTAAGCACCTCCAAACCTCAATAGGGATACCATCTGGCCCAACCGCTTTCCCAATCTTCATCCTTTTTAATACTTCTTTTACTTCTTCCATACTGATTCTCTTATAGAACATAAAATTTAATTCTTCCCTAAAAGTGGTAAACTGCCCTAAAAGTATGTCACTACTACTGCTTTCGTTAAATAACTTGTAGAAGTAGCTCTTCCAACGCTCCTTTATCTCCTCTTCCTTTACTAATACATTTTCATCCTCATCCTTAATGCATTTAACTTGGTTTAAATCCTTGGTCCGTCTATCTCTATATATAGCAAGCTTGAATATCTCTCTTTCGCCCTCCTTAGTGTCAAGTCGCCTATATAAATCCTCAAATGTCTTTGCCTTAGCCTCACTAACTGCCTTTTTGGTTTCTCTTCTAGCTTCTCTATACCTCTCCAAGTTCGCTTCATTTCGGTCGTTTTGCCAAGATTTAAAACACTCTCTTTTAACTCTTATCTTGCCTTGGACGGCCTCGTTCCACCACCATGCCTCTTTCTGTGCCGGAGCACTCCCTTTGGATTCTCCTAAGACTTCTTTCCCTACCCTCCTAATACACTTTGCTACCTTATCCCACATAATATTTGCACTCTCATTTACCGTCCAAATGTTTTCCTCTAGTACTCTTTCCCTGAATGCTGCTTGCTTATCACCTTTTAAGTTCCACCATTTAGTCTTTGAGCATCTATACGATTTCTTTTTTCTAGTCCACCTTTGAAGCTGCACATCTATGACCAACAACCTATTTTGGGCAGTCAAGCTCTCCCCCGGTATAACTTTACAATCTTTACAAGCTACACGATCTCTTTTCCTAGTTAAGAAGAAGTCAATCTGTGTCTTTGAGGAGCCACTCTTATAAGTCACCAAATGTTCCTCTCTGTTCCTAAAAAAGGTGTTTGTCACCATGAGATCATAAGCCACTGCAAACTCCAAAATATCCTTCCCTTCTTCATTTCTATCACCGTAACCGTATCCCCCGTGTATTCCTATGTATCCATCTATGTCGCATCCTATATGACCATTCAAATCTCCTCCTATGAAGACCATCTCTCCTTGAGGTATCTCTAATAGCATTCCTTCCAAGTCTTCCCAAAACTTCTCCTTATGTACATCTCCTAAGCCCACCTGGGGGGCATAAGCACTAATTACGTTTACTATCTCTTCTCCTAACACTAACTTAATTGCAATAATCCTATCTCCACAGCGTTTCACATTAACTATATCTTCCTTTAGGTCCTTGCTTACCACTATGCCGACCCCATTTCTCGATCTATTAAGTCCCGTATACCATAACTTATACTCAGTCCTCTCAATCTCTTTAGCTTTCTGTCCCACCCACTTCGTCTCTTGCAAGCAAGCAATTGCAATTCTTCTCCTTTTCATTGTATCCACCACTTCCATAAGTTTCCCAGTTAAACTCCCAATATTCCAAGTACCTAATCTCAACCTTCTATTTTGGACTAGCTTCCTTGCCCCTCCACTCGTCCAGGAAAGTGCGAGGACCCTTGCCTATTTAACACCGCACCCGGGCGCCGATGCAGCGGTCCTTGCTCATTTAACACTGTACTCAGACCATATAGTGCGTCGCTAAGTAGGGAACGCCCCCACGAAATCTCATTAGGTGTCATAAAATCCATAAAAATTCGACAAAGTTTTACGCTGGCTGTCGACTACCTAACACAACCCTCCTCCTTTGTCCGGGCTTGGGACCGGCCATGAAAAAAACATAGGCGGAGTTCCTCTACTAAAACTATATCATCCGTAAAAAGCATACATTTAGGCACTGTCTCTTAGATATGTCTAGTATGTCCAAAACTAAAGTGAAAAGGTATGGGCTTAAGGATGACCCTTGATGCAAGCCTATCTTTATGGGAAAATCTTCAGTCATAGCTCCAGGAGTTCTAACACTTGTTGTTGCTCCCTCATACATATCCTTTATAGCACAAATATAAGCTATACGAATACCTTGCTTTTCCAATGCTTTCCATAAAACTTCTTGTGGCACTCGATCATAAGCTTTTTCTAAATCAATGAAAACCATATGCAGATTTGTCTCTCTACTTCCATCAAACCTCGCAAAAGGTATATAGCCTTCGTTGTTGATCTTCCTGGTATAAATCCAAATTGGTTATCTGATATACAAGTCTCTTGTCTTAATCTGTACTCAATCACTCTTTCTCAAAGTTTCATAGTGTGGCTCATGAGTTTGATCCCTTGGTTGTTTCCACAGTTCTGAATATCTCCTTTGCTCTTGTAGATATGTATCAGAGTGCCCTTCCTCCATTCATCTGGCATTCTCTTGGACCTTAAAATCTCATTAAACAACTTAGTGAGCCAACGAATACCTTGCTCTCCTAACATCTTCCACACTTCTATGGGTATGTTATCCGGACCTATAGCCTTACCATTGTCCATCTTCCTAAGTGCTTCTTTTACCTCTACTTCCCGAATTCTTCGATAGAAAGCAAAGTTTGTTCCTCCTTTTGAGTGTTTAGGCCTTCCATGTTTATACTCATATGCCCGTCATTGAAAAGCTTGTAAAAATAACTTCAATTGTATTGATTCACTCCCCAAAAATTGGTTCATAGAGTATATGATTTGGGGTGGAGTCAGCCTTTTTACTTGCAAAGGGAATGTTAATTACATTTAGACCCTGCAATGAAGGAGCTTTGTGCACTACTTTGCCCTTTTTTAAGAGTATATGATTTGGGATAAATTACGTGAGCATCTAAGCTCGGCATTGCTTAAAAGTTTTGTGTAATTTTGGCATTTCAAGAATTATTCATTTGATATGAATTTTTCCCATATGTATAGATTGGCGGTATTGACTCGTGCCAAGAATATGTTTTCATAGCTTTGCACAAAGTGGGAAATTTGTCATAATGGCGGCAAGAGCAATACTGCAAAGGAAGAAGTGTCTCTTCCATTCCCTCAATCACCCGACTTGCTTGGTTCGAGGATTTTCAATTTTTGAGCCAGGGCCACCATTGAAACTTCCTGATTTATGGGGTTCGAGCTGGACCTTGAGTCATCCAACTGTCAATAGAGGTGACAGAAAAGAAGATTTGGACTCCTCAAGTAAAGAGGAATTATTGATTTTTTCAGCAAGAGGATTGGTTTCAACAAGAGGATTGGTCAAACACTGCTCTTGTGAAACTATAAGTTTGGGACATAGGATTGGAACAACAGTTTTTGTTCCTTCTTTGGGAGTGAGATCGACATTAGAATCCATACGTTATTCTTCCACATCTGCAGCAGGACAACATGAATTGGGTAGTGGAAATGGTGTGGGGCATCTTAAACACATAAAGGAAGCTTCACCAGAGGACTGCGACCAAGCAGTTGAAGGGTTGAGCACGGTGAAAGCGAAAGCAAAAGCAAAGCAGTTGCAAGAGTCTCAAAAGAGTCCTAAATTAATCATAAAAAGAGTATGGGCTATGCTTTTAGGGATTGGTCCTTCTTTGAGAGCTGTTACTTCTATGAGCAGGTTAAGTTTTTTTTTTTCCTCATTTTTCTTAATATTTTAGCTAAATATACTTGTGTCACTTACACATTGTGACCTTCCTTTTTGCAGGGAGGATTGGGCAAAGAAGTTTTGCCACTGGAAGGATGAGTTTAAATCCACAATGCAACATTATTGGTTGGGTACAAAACTCCTCTGGGCTGATGTTAGGATAAGCTCGAGGTTGCTGTTTAAACTTGCTAGTGGAAAGAGTCTTTCTAGAAGGGAGAGACAACAACTAACACGCACGGCAGCTGATATTTTCAGGCTTGTTCCTTTTGCAGTTTTTATTATAGTTCCATTCATGGAGTTCTTACTGCCAGTATTCCTGAAATTATTTCCCAATATGTTGCCATCAACCTTCCAGGACAAGATGAAAGAGCAGGTAATGATTTTAGTTGTTCTCAAATATCATTAAACTGTTCTGTTCAAAGGGCCTTTTTAAGTTTTCTTTCCTTGATTTTTACTCTTAAATAGGTTTTTTATGGAATTGGATAGTTCTCTATATGGGTGAGATCCTGATGAGTATCAGGTGGCCTGGATCACATTTCCTGGGGGAATTTGTCAATTATTACAGCAGAAAATGTTTATGATTTTTTTTTTAACTAGGATTGCTTGTTTGAGGCCCCCCCCCCTTTTTTTGATGTTTAATTTCTAATACAATATATTAGGAATTTAGGACTAAACTGTGAAGCATCAAAAGTTATTTTAGGCTTAATTGTTTGGTCTTGACACTGTTAACAACATTCTAGTTGTGTTTATTTACTTCTGTAGCATGTTTAAACTGTCTTTAGGATGGTGTAATTTTGTTTACTTTTTGTTCTTACCATTAGTAAATTGAGAATTTCATTAAAGTTAATTTACCTTTGAAATTTTCATTATCAAAGGAATCCACACTTCCATGTAGTTTTTTTGTTCCTTACCGGAAGCTAGTCTTTACCAATTACCACTCAAAATCCCTTCTAGTGGTTAAAAATTTACAGCTTGGAATGCTTTTCCTTTTACAAAACTTCTTTCTAGAGTTCATTTTGTTGGATGAAAAAAGAAAAAAAAAAAAAAAAAAAAAAACGATGCTAACCCAAACTTCAAGCTATCGCTTTTTGTGTGTTAAATTGGTACCCAAATAACCCACCACGTGACGATCAGAAAACAAAATGGTACCCACCATTTATAACCCATCTGGATATTATTTTCACTGTGTTAAACAGCCAAAAAATTTTTATTAATTTAACTATGTTAAAAAATGCATACCAAACCAAACCAAGCCTTTTCCCACTAGGTGGGGTCGGTTATATGGATTTGTCGACGCCAATTAGATTTGTTTAGGGGACATGTCCTTCGATAAATCTAGGTAGGTCAGGTCATGTTTGATGGTTTCTTTCCAGCTTCTCTTGGGTCTTCCTCTACCTCTCCTACTCCTGGCAATCTCCATACTTTCACACCTTCTAACAGGTGCCTCTGCTGGACGCCTTCTAACATGCTCAAACCATCTTAATTGGTTTTCTCTTATTTTTTCTCTCATGTTAAAAAATGCATACAAAATTTAAAAATTTCAAAACAGCCAAAAATGCTAAATTTTCAGCCAAACCGAACAAAAAAGAACTACATCTTGCAAATATTTCTCTACTCAAATTTTTTTATAAGTTTTTAGAGTGCAAATAGCAAAACTCATCTCCCTATAGATTTGAATTCCCTTGAAATCTAGTTTGGCACTGGATCTTCATGATTTCCATTTCAATTGACAAGACCTAAGAACGAATCACGGTTTTGAATGTGGGGAGAAAATGAGGCCAAATGAGGCCTTGAAATGCATTAAAAATCAAGATATGTACGGGGATATGTGTGTTTTATTATTTCTCAATCTGAATTTCCATTTTTTATATGAATTGGAAAGTTTTATAGAGAACTGGTATGGACCGATTTGCTATATAGAACTGGGCGGTTTGGCAGCGGGTTGGCTGTGATTTCTAATGGAACTAATAAATCAGCCTATAACGGTAACACTAAGATGGAAAACTGGTGCGCGTTGGCCGGTTGGGACATAATAGCCAATATTTAAAACCATGCTTGTGAGTGTATGTTTCTTTGTTCAACTGATATGGTATCTTTGGCAGCTTGTTTGGAACTGTTAGAAGTTGTCTCGTGTCAACCCATTAGAAAAGTTATTCTTCCCATATAAGAGATGAATTTCCCTTATCTTAATACTTAGGTTTTAAGGTTGAGACCCCTCCTCTTATGTGTTGTTGATTTTTTTGTCATTTTTTTTAAAGTACTTTCTTTTTATAAATGAGAACTGAACAGAAAAATAAATCAAATCTTGAGATAAAAAAATAAGATAAAAAAATTAGAGCTAATGATTATAAAACCACCGTAAATCTTCTTGTCGCTAGCTAGCAAGAAACAATAATACCAACCACAACCCGCTTAGAGGGTTTTCAATTGGGTCTCACTATTGTTCACACTGTGCCTATATTCATACGAGTTAGCGTGAGAGAGGCTGTTAGAAGTTGTCTCACATCTGTCCATCAGAAAGCTTATTCCCCCCATATATGGACTTCGCTCATCTCAACACCTAAGTTTCAACATTGAGACCCCTACTCTTATGTGTTGTCGGTCTTCTTGACAGGAACATACCATCCATTTTAGTATTTGAAGTTCATTTTTGTTGCAGAAATTTAGGAAGTGAGGAAGATCCGTTCAAGTGCCTAATCACATATGCATATTTGACTGACATATCTCATCTAGCCTAAGGCCTAAATTCCAACTTCAATTTGGTATTTTGGGTTGTCCCTAACCTCAAGAAAAAGGGAAAAAGAGAGAAAAGGTAAAAGCACTGCTTTAAAAAAGAAACTTAAGATGTTCATATCATGCGATGTTAAGACACCTGAGAAAGAAGTTTCTGGAAAAACAGAGGGGAACCACATAAAAAATATGGATAGGTGAGCAAGCAAGACTGAAAGGTGCATGTTTTTGTCTAGCTGAATATGTTACATCAATATGCTTGTAAAATATTGTGTTTGTGTAAATTTTGGTGAAATCAATGGAAATATAATTTAGAAAAATATGTTTGGACTTATTTTTGTAATCCAATTCTTAATTGAGGCTTAAGCAAGCAATTGGTATGATTCCATCTTGGATCTATGATGGGGTTGTAGTTCAAGAAGGTTGGAAAGTCTTGATTAAAGTTTCGGCTTATTCCTAATCAATCTCCTCTTAGGTTTAGTTATATCAAAGCCATGAATCTCCCCTTTGATTCATTGGGAAAGATAAGAGAGCTAGACTATAACGGAATGTTCTTTCTCATGTGACCTGATGTAGATGATGGACACTGGATTGTTATGGGCCTATTGCTTCTCATATAATGTGTAGCATCTAAAATTTTGTAATTTGGGCTTTTTATTTTGATGAATTAGTCACAATAAAAACCATTGTGGCAGTAATAGGATTTTGTCCTATTTTTAATGAGGAATATGATGCAGCAAGTGCAAATGCTTGGTATTCTATTCTGATGTCTTGCCACATGAGAAGAATTTAACCTAACTGGTGATTTACTTAAGGTTCAATTAGCTAAATGTGTTCACAAGTTGTGGCTTCTAAATGCTCTTTATTCAACGTAATGAACATATGATATAGATAAAGACCCTTTAATGCAAGTCCCATTTTAAGTTATTATTTTTATTTATTTTAAATCTAAGTTCAACTGCTCAACTTGCAGGAAGCTCTTAAACGGAAACTGAATGCAAGGATAGAATATGCAAAGTTTCTCCAGGATACAGTAAAGGAAATGGCAAAGGAAGTTCAAAACTTGCGAAATGGAGAAATCAAGAAAACGGCAGAAGATCTTGATGAGTTTATGAACAAGGTGGGCAATGATAATATTTTTTTGTTGTTTTTTTAAATTCATACTCTTTGCTGTTTGCGCTCTTTATTGGTTTCTGTTTCACCAGGAAGAAAGTTACTCGGTTTCCAAAATTTATTGTTTTGGGGAAGCAATTTCTTTCTTACAATGTTAATAATAATTAAACAGGTTAGAAGGGGTATTCCTGTTTCCAATGAGGAGATTCTGGGATTTGCCAAGTTGTTTAATGACGAGCTTACTCTTGATAACATCAATAGGTTGATATTGCTAAGCCTCTGATATTTATATATATATATATATATCTTTTCCTATTTAATAAATATTTTCTTACTCATTGTGTGAGATGATGCTTATGGATGTACCTGGTTTCCTTGTTACAGGCCTCGTTTAATGAATATGTGCAAGTATATGGGTATCAACCCATTTGGTACAGATGCGTATTTGCGTTATATGCTTCGGAAGAGACTACAGCAGTAAGCTTATTATGTCCATTCTGAATAAAGAATGCACTAAATCACCTAGTTTGAAAGCTAGTATATTATCCTGGTGAACCTGCTGGATTTCATTTCCGACAATAGGCATTTGGGTTAGTTCAGTTTTTTGTTTACAAGCATGTGCATGTCACCTAGTTCAAACATATCTTCGGCTCCTCTAGATTACCATTGTTGAAAAACAAGCCCCACTTTGGTATGCATTTGGGGCATTCTTGTATTATGACGTTGAGATTTGTCTGCAAGTTCTTAAATTAAAAAATAAAAATTATACACAAAAAAACTTTGCGTGAAGTGTTGACTTTTTTTTTTCTGGTTTTGTTTTGTTTTGTTTGTTTTTTTTTCAATCCAAGTGAAGGAGATGTGCTTAGAGTTAACAGAAATCACTATTACCATTGCGTTCCGTGTTTTGATGCACATGTTTTGGAATGCGGTATTCTTACGTTACAATACACTAAATTTGACGATCCGAAAGTATTGTACCTATGTAATTTTTTAATTAGAAATACTTGTGAAAACAATGAATTGAACCAACAAGTTTAAGCTTCTATGAAAGGAGAATGAGTAAAAATTTATATCAACCATAAAGTGCCCTTAGTTTCATGAATATCTACAACGTTCTATTTTTTTGGTTAATTACTTTTTTAAAATAAGTCACTTTTATACATCAAAACGTGTTAATAATATATCTGATGATTCTATGAGAAGCCTACCCCCTCATATCATATTTCGGAATATATTCATACTGCGTTCTCGTTTTCGTTCTATGTACTGAAATGAACCACATTTTAGGTAATATTGGATGTGCTTGATAGGCAATCTAATGCAAAATTAAATCGACGCAAAATATTATTTTATTTTATTTTATTTTATTTTATATTATTAGGATTTTGTTTTATTCATAGGATTGGATTTTTCTTTTTAATTTCCTATGTTAGGGTTTTATTTTTGGTATCTCATATTTGTGATTGTAGGATTTTGTTTGGATTCAGGGTTAATCTATACAGAAGCTTTGATTGTATTTTTAGGGAGAGACTAGTTGATTAAGACTATCGAAATTGATGGCTTGTGTGCCTTGTTTTCCCTTCTCTCATAGCTTCTTCTTCTTGCCTGATTCCTTCTATTCCTTTATTTTAATTCTTCCATTGTTGCATGTTAATTTGGTATGAGAGCTAAATCCCCAATAAAACCAAAGTTAAAACCAAACCTAAGAGCCCTAAACCCTAATTTGTCACTGTTCACAGCTTTCCTTGGTTGGATTTACTAACCATAGCCACTGATTGGCAATATGACCAAAGGTGTTGTCAATGACTAGCGAGATCCATCAGAGCCTTCAACACAACCACCCAAAACTTAACTTCAATTGACAACTTCCTAGACCTTACCTTCAATCATCGACGACACCTTTATCATCATCAACCTCACCTAACCACCCATCACCAACGCTAACAATTACCAGGACATCACCTAATCATAGGTTGAGCCTTCCTCAATTGTCAAATGCACCAAGACCCTTGTTGCCCCCACCTTTATATGAGCCTTCACTCTAGTCGCTAAGACCTCACCCACCAACACCAGGCATTGACAAATCTTCATTGTTCCCATCTTCAAATCCACCCATAATTGCCATTGACCTCAACCATGAAGCCTACTATAGTTACAGAGTACCCAAGCCACTAGGAACCACATCAGCCATCGATGAGCCAAGAGAACCAAACTGTGAGTCTCCATGACTAGTCTTTAGTAACCATTGACGCTCCGACAAGGTTTGACAAGGTTTTGTCAAACCTTTAGTGGAGACCCAACGACTCCATGGTTGAACTCTGCAAACGACAACTAAGGCTCTGTTTCAATTGATTTTTAGAGTTGGGATATCATATTCCAAATATAGTATAGCATATCTAGTTTAAGGCTATTCCATTTGACCAACTGGATATCTTATTCCAATTTTAGAAATTAGAATATGGATATCTATTTCAAGCATATGGATATCCTATTCGACAATAAGGATATCTTATCCCAGAAATTCAAACACCTTCAAAACACTTCCACGCCTTACTAGACACTCCTAGGCATGTATTAGATACATCTGGACACTTTTGAATATCTCCCGCACTTCTAGGACACTTGGGACCCTTCCTAGACGCTTCAGACATATTTTTCAATAAATTAGAAGCATGAATACTCAGATAGAAAAATTGGAGTGGCAAATTGATGCAGGACAAGAAATTGAAAGCAGAGAGAGAGAGAAATAGAAAAGATTAATCCGAAAGAAGAAGAGAAGTAAGCAAGAAAAAGTCAGAGAGGGGAGAAGAAAACAAGCAAACACGCCATTATCATTAGTCTTCAAAAATTAAGTCCCTAAACCCTAATAATCTCAAGCCTTTGAATAGGTTAATAATTCCTTGAAAATAAAAATCAAATAAACGATTATAATATCAGAATTCCTACTCAAAATAAACTACCTAAAATAATAAGAATAAAAATAAAATTAAAGGAAATAAATCTCAAAAATAGTATTCAAAATAAATCTTAAAATAAGATCTTAATAAAAGATAAAATAATCTTTTGATTTGTATCATTCTCCTTGGTTGAGAAAAACTCGACGAAGCTTGCGCACTCTCTCCTTCAATTGTCAAGCCATGAATAGAGTGGATGTTCAAGTAAGTTGTTCCCAGAGCTTATGGACGCGTGTAAAGGACGGTAAAAATCTATCTTCTCCACCAAGTCTCTTAGGGTGGAAGGAACACGATTCTGGTAGCAGAATTTTGAGATGTTGACAGAAGACAAAAAATGGATCATCTTGTGGGAGAGGCTTAGTTTTAGGGAAGACAAAATCTACAGAAGCACTGTAGGTTTTAGGCATACTCTTCAACTTGCAGTACAAGTAGGGACCTTAGTGATGTAACTGGAAATATTTGTGTTGACAAGACAAATGGCCTTAGTGGTCGCTGCAACTTCATCAAATGGTGAAACATGACAAGGCGTCACATTAACAACCAATTCACTCATAATTTGGTCATCGATCTCATCATCTGAAAAATAGAAGTCGTCAGGGTTAGGTCTGAGACCATAACTTCTAGGCCATCCTCATCAATCTCTGCTCCTTGGTCCTCAATAACGGAAGCTTTGGTTGAATAATTGGTTGACACATGATCAAGTCCTTTTGCCTTTAAATGTTGTCATGTAAGAATCATTTCAGTTTGAAGGGCCATTAGTTGATTTTGTAACCCTATCAGTGTGGAAATAAGTTGACTCATCTGTATATTTGAAAGTATCTTCGACTCAAAACAGTACTCTTAAGTGTTCTACTGTGTTCGGAAACTTGCCAGAGTGTTGCCGGAGCTTGGTTGGTGGTGCCAGCAAGGTTGCCTGAGGGAGGCAATTTAGGTGATAGGTTGTTGAGACCATCAAATGGGTGACGAGAACACACGTGCGAGTAATAGACTCAGCGAGTGGATCTAACTTGCCACAGTGAAGGGGGCATGTGGGTGTGCAGGCTGCTCTTCACCTTGGTTTGCGAGGCTCATCGACGTGGTATGAAGATGGTGGTGCGAAGGCGATGTCTATTTTGCTTCATGGTGGTTGGAAAAGCAGCGATGGTGGGTCGTCGATAGGGGTTTTTGAATGATGGTCAATGTGGGGTTTTTGGTTGATGGTGGTGTTTGGTTACTATTGATGGGGCTACGATTTGAGTTGCAATGGGTCGCGATGTTGTCATCAGTGCTGGATGAAGCTACTGGTGTTGTCGGCGTTGAGATTTTGTGATGATCAAAGTTGTGAGGTGGCTATTGGTTCAGTGGGTTGTCGGCGATGTATCGTCAAGGGTTTTCATCAATGGCTGAAATATTGATTAGGATTTTTTTTAATCACCAGGAATTTACTCTGATACCAAATTTGATGCGGGATAAGAAATTGAAAGTATAGAAAGAGAGAGAGAAAGAGAAAGATACAGAAAAGATACATCCAAAAGAAGAAGAGAAGCAAGCAAGAAAAAGTCAGAGAGGGGAGAAGAAAATAAGCAAACACGCCATTATCATTAATCTTCAAAAATTAAGTCTCTAAACCCTAATAATCTCAAGCCTTTAAATAGGTTAATAATTCTCTGAAAATAAAAATCAAATGAAAGATTACAGTATCAGAATTCCTGCTCAAAATAAACTACCTAAAATAATAAGAATAAAAATAAAATTAAAGGAAATAAATCTCAAAAATAGTATTTAAAATAAATCCTAAAATAAAATCTTAATAAAAAATAAAATAATAGTTGAACTTACATCACAAATGGCTCAAATTACTTCTTCTCTAATAGAAGAAGCAAAATCAAGTAGTCACTGTGGCAGGAGCGTTAGGACTTAATTACTAGGATCGATAACTGTGAGGGTTCTCAACATTTGTTGGAAATGTCCTAAAATCGGAATTGCTGTGACTAGAGGAGTGATAGGATGAATTATAGGCATAACCAAGGTTTTAAGATCAATTTGCCGGATCAATAGATTTGTCTTGCGCAAGAAAATCATCCTGTAAATGAATATGTAACTCTATTCGATTATTGTAGGATGAGAAGCCATTTAGTTGAAGATGAAGCCATTACTTTGAGGTGGTTTAGAAAAGCTTGCATGAAGAATTTAGCGGGGAACTTTTTCTGAGGGGTATTAACTATAATTTCTCTTTGATACAAACGATGATACAAAGAAATTGTATTGCCAATTTCTAAGGTTTAGAGTTAATCAAAATTAACACAAAGATTACAACTAAACATATAAGTAAACCCTAATTAACCCTATGACTTATTATGTCACACCCCGGATTTTCATAACCGAATGCCCAGGGGTGACTTGGGATTTATTTGTTAGGTATAAAAATAAGATGATAATAACACGCTGTCATACCCCATAATTTTCCTCCAAATTGGGGTTAACCTGCAAGAAAAGTTTGAGATATTCAAAATCCCTTGTTTATCCCAAACAATATTTATAAGTCATTGGACTGAACCATTTGATGGGATTTCAACTACAGGGCACAAAATAAAGATAGAAAAAAAATATTACAGAGCCATCTAAGTGTCCCAACCACGCGATTAATATTACATACCAAATAAAAGCAAATTAGGTCTATGCTTAATAATTACAATTATCTAACAATTGTTACAGACAAAAATTGAAGTCCTCCAGCTCTGCGCAGGAAAGAAGAAAAAAATAGATAACTCTGCTGATGGAATATTTAAGAGAAATTAATCTCTTTCTAGCTCATCTTCTGTATTCCTGTGCTTAATATCCTGAAAAAAATATTCCCACAAGGGGTGAGCTACTAAAGCCCAGTAATCAGAATCTCGTAGGTGCCTATATGCAGTGGTTGTAATACTACACTGTATTAAGTGAACGTGTTTAGGTGGCATACTGTTTATGCAACAATTAATTCAATAGATCTCAACTGAATAATGTAAATTATACTTACAACGGTTCGATGAAACCGTCACCGTAACTACTATTTTACTTACATGTAAAAAATAGTTAAATATTGATGTGTGTACCACAATGAAGTTTGTGTCGCAGTGGTAGGGATCTCAGATTTAGATCTTCAAGGTCTCGGGATCAAACCCCGTAGCGATACAGATTTCATACATATATATATATATTTATAAAATATTAATCGAGAGGAATTAAATATAATTAAATAATTCCAACACGTCATTCATACATAACAAGAGAGGTTGCTAGTCACAATAAAATTTTGTAAAGGAGTTTAATCTAAATCCTCCTAAGATAATCATACTCCTATCCTCCTCTACCCCTAGTCTTGGGAACCAGTGACTTTATGGGCTTAGCATCCAATGCATACCAACGGTGTCACCTACCAAAAACCTAGCCGTCGCGACCGGCTACCTGACTGGCCAGGTCAGAAGGGAGCATCTCCCAAATAAAATGCATGTTCCCATCTTCATCTAAAAGGCCATTTCTACCCATCCATCACCCCATTGCCAAAAATGACTTTAGCACCGAGTGCCTTAATTTCTTCTCACCCTTTTACATTCCCGGGGTACCTTGTATGGAAATCAGACATTTTGAATAACAATCGGCAATGTTCCCGGGTAATGAATCAAAAGTGGGATTATTCAGTCACATGCAGTATATTTTTAAGCACTTTATCTATATCCATACTTTAATAGTAATTCTCAATAAATCAAAGATTTAACATAGTCATCAATATCATTATCACAAAGGTAGGTACTATATGTAAATTAACAAGTAGCAAGTAAAAAAAAAAATTTAGAATACGAATTAGTATTTTAGTTAATTGTTTTGACAAGTTTACCGTACCAAATTTGATAAGAATAAAATTATTTCTAATGGTATATTAATTAGGCCGAGGTTGGTAGCTTAGTGGGTGGGCGACCCTAATTGCAATTTAAAGTCGCAAGTTCGAACCTCATTGGCTGCAAGTCTCGGTTTTTGCTTCTTTTACCTTTTATTTTATTATTTTATGGAATATAAAGATAATAAATAGCTCTTGGACTTATATTTAATTTTTAGCAAAATTGATAAGTTTTATTTTATTCAAAAAATAATTTAAATAAATTTCCAATCATCATCTTATTTATAACCAAACCCTTATCATAGGTTTTTGTCTTCAAGATATCCACAAATGTCCACAGAATTATTCCAATGTTTAGGAAGGTATTAAATGAGTTTCATTAAATTCACTTAATCATAAAAATATAATTATATAACTTGCTAGGTTGACAAAACAATGCCTAAAAATAAATCAAATTCATTTAAGAAAGACCAAATGAGAAAAGAACAAGTCCATTGTTTCTTTTGGGCATTTTATCAAATACTAGCATTTTAGTTTGAATAAGTCATCCAACTATCAATGATGAAACTGATTATCTAAGTCAATTATCATCAATATTAGAGTGTCAAATAATACATAATATCTAGTTTAAAATAATTTCATATCAATAGAAATTATTAACATGACAATAACTAACAGAAGGAAATTGAAAATTTAAATAAATCTTTAAACATAATATTCTAAACAAATCCAAACAAGCATCAATTAAAGCTAAGCAGAATAGCAGCTTGAAAGAAAATTCATATAAAATAGAGCAGGACTCCAATATCTATAAACTTTATATCTGTAGAAACTAGACTTTAAGACCTACAACTTTCATGTTTTACACTTTTTAAAATTCTAAGGTCTAAAGGTACAAAAACAGCTTTGAATTCAGTTTTATTCAGAAAATACAGTTTTACACGTGCTCAGTATTTTGGGCATAACTTTTGACTCACAAATCGGATTGATGCAATTCTTTTTGGGTTGAAAAGAAAACTGAAAGGGCTACAACTTTTATGTTTTAGCCGAAGCCTAATTCCACCGTTTTAGGGGTCAGAAGCACATAAGAAGTTACAAATAGAGAGCTGTCAGCATACTGAGTTACATCAGTCCAAATTTTGGCTTCCCTACCCCCAATATACGGGTATTTATTTTTATCACAATCAAGTTTCATACTTCAAACCAGAAAATGCATCAAATATATTTTAGGAGGTTCATCATCCTACCTCAATGAAGATATTAATGACCAAGTCTGAGAAGGAAAAATGAGTTAGCTTTGAACACTACCCAAATTGGAAAATTCCAAGCTTTTCTTCTTCCTCCAAGCAACACCAAATCTTCAGCCTCACTAATTAATAATTTATTATTATTTCTCTCTTATTTTCTTCTCTTTGAAGACACACAATTTATAAGAATCATGGGAGTGTAGAGAAAATTATTGGTGGAGAAAAAAAAAATCAACTAAGGTAAGATCATGCCTATACAATTGGTAGCATGATCCAAGAATCATGCTTACTTTTTGACTATCTAACCATATCATTTAAGAAAAGC
Source organism: Vitellaria paradoxa (assembly GCA_019916065.1). Classification (NCBI taxonomy): domain Eukaryota; kingdom Viridiplantae; phylum Streptophyta; class Magnoliopsida; order Ericales; family Sapotaceae; genus Vitellaria; species Vitellaria paradoxa. The sequence goes on from CM034242.1 coordinate 28,928,195, forward strand.
ATTGGGGAAGATGTGTGGAGGTGGCATGATCCGGGAATCATGCTAGCTTTTTGACAAATTAAACAAAATTGTTTAAAAGATGCTTTAAGTGTTTAAATCATGCTAGGTAAGTAATTTGGAAGAATGCTTTAAAGTCATCAATGTAGGGTCTTCTTTTTGACTAATTAGCCACCTAATTTGAGAGATTGTGAGAGATGTATGGAAGATGAAAAAGGAAGTTACTAGGAAATAATTTAGAGCTACTATTCATGAGTCAACTCAATGAGTGATAAAGTGAGTTGAAGTGAGTTGAGGTGAGTCAAAGAAAAGGTTGATCCATGGGTTAATGGGTTTGGTTTGAACCAAATAGGTAATTAGGCTACGAAGTGTTTGGATAAAAATCTTAGAAATTCTACATTAAACTCCCACATAGAGTGGAATTAAATCCGAAAATCTTTCTTAACTAATTTTTATCATTCCAAAAATTTTCAAATGCTCAATTTTCTAGATTTTTACTATAATAAATATCACTACCACACTTAAATAATTTAATTAAGGAAAAAAAATTCAGGTTATTACATATTAATTAAATTCCAAAATTACCCTTAGGAAATAAAATAAATACAAATAAACTAATAGAAGTATTCACACCTTCCCTTAAACTCAGGATGCGAGGTCGGATAGCATTGAGAGTTTGCTAAGTAGGAACAAAAATGAACAGCAGTGTGAGTTTTAGTAAAGAATTTAGCCAGCTGCAAAGAAGAAGTGATAAATGGCAAAACAATATTGCCTGGTTGAAGGTGTTGGCTAACAAAGTGATAGTCAATCTCAATATTCTTCGTACGCTCATGGAAAATAGAGTTGTGGGTAATCTAAATAACACTCTTATTATCACAACAAAGAGGCGTGGAAGTAGAAAGAGTAACACCAATCTCTGCTAAAAGCCAACAATGCCAAAGAATTTCAGATGTACCATGTGCCATAGCTCGATATTCTGCTTCAACGATAGAGTGAGCAATAATAGATTGCTTCTTACTTTTTCAGGAAATAAGATAATCACCCAAAAAAATATAGAAACTAGAGGTGGACTTTTGATTAGAGATATCACCAGCCTTATTAGCATCAGCATAAGCTTGAAGAGTTATGCTTGGAGTAGAGGAAAGCAATAAACACTGATGGATAGTGGCACGAACTTACGGCAGAATATGCGATAATGCAGCCTAATGTGTAGAACGTGGAATAGAAGCAAATTGACTAGCAATATGGACAGCATAGACAATGTCTGGCCGAGTCACAGTAAGATAAACTAAACAACCAACTAGCTCGCAATATTCTATAGGATCGTCAAGAGAAGCACCATCTGAAGCATAGAACTTAGCATATAACTCAATAGGAGTATCAACTATTTTGTCATCAGTGAGACGTGCATGATGGAGAATGTCATTGGCATATTTAGAATGAGACGAGGTAGCCCTTAGGAGAAAAAGTAGTTTCAATGCCAAGGAAATAACATAGGTTGCCCAAATCTTTCATTTCAAACTCACGGAAGGGATGATGTTTCACTTCTTGAATGGCATCAGAATCAGAACCAATAATGATCATATCATCCGCATATAGCAAAAGAAGAACAATACCATGAGATGTTTGGCGGATAAATAGAGCAGAATCATGAATACGAGATTGAAAACCAATTTGAAAAACCATATCCTGAAACTGTGCATACCAAGCGCAAGGAGATTGATTTAGGCCATAGAGAGCACGGCGTAGATGACAAACAAGACTTGGAGCATGAGAAACACTCGGAGGCATTCTTAATATCCAACTGAAAGAGCGGCCACTGATGCACAACAGCCAGAGGGATCAAAGTGCAAACAGTGGTCATTTTTGCAATAGGAGCGAAGGTCTCTTCATAATCAATCCCATATTCTTGAGAAAACCCCTTTACCACTAGGTGTGCTTTATATCGCTCCAAAGACCCATCAGAATGAGTCTTCACTTTGTAAACCCATTTGCACCTAATGAGATTCTTACCTTTCGGTAAACGAGCCAACTCCTAAGTTTGAGCTTTAGCAAGAGCAGTGAACTCATCATTCATAGCATTCACCCAATTAGGATCGTGACAAGTTTCTTTATATGACTTAGGTTCACAGTAAGCATGGATATAAGATAGAAAGGAATGATAAGAGAGTGAGAAGCAAGTATTTGAAAAATCAAATCTTATCGGAGGATGGCGGTCACGAATAGGATACTGGCATTCACACAGGTTAGAGTCCTCAAAGGCAGGCTGAGGGGCAGAAGAGTTGGGAGAAGGAGGTAGAGGATTTGCACGACGATGAGAGTAGAGCAAAGGGTAATGCGGCAGAGGAGTGGAACTAGGGGCACAGAAGATGTAGCGGGAATATTAGATATCTCAAGGGTAGAGATATACTCCTCAGTGGATACATCCGAAGGAGAGGGATCGATGTGAGTCAAATCCTGTTTGGCAACCGAAGCAGTTTTCGAAGAGAGAAATAGGGTAGGTGCTCAAGAAAAATGACAAGTCGAGACATATACAACTTTTTGGTTATCGGATTATAACATTGATAGCCTTTTTGATTGATACCGTACCCCATGGAAACACAAAAGGCACATTGGGCACTAAGCTTTGTATGATCCCGCTTAGGGAGAAGAATAAAGCAAGCAGAACCAAATACACGAAGAAGGGAGTAGTTGGGAACCTAACCATAGAGATGCTCATAGGGAGATGTACCAGAGAGAAGTGAAGTAGGAATTTGGTTTAAAAGATAAGTTACAGTTAGAACAGCTTCTCCCTAGAATACAGACGGGATAGAGGAAGATAGAAGAAAGGATCTAATAGTATCAAGACGGTGACGATGTTTGCGTTCTGCACGGTTATTTGGGCAGGAGTATTAGAACAAGATAATTGATGAATGGTGCTGTGGGTAGCTAAGAAGTTCGTGAATGCAGAAAGAGAGTATTCTCCACCCAAATCAAAACGAAGAATTTTAACAGAAGTAGAGAACTGAGTTTGAACCATATTATGGAAAGTGCAATATATTTTGAAAAAAATTAGATTTATGTGTCATCAAATAAAGTCACAAAAATTAACTATAATCATCAACAAATGAGACATAATACATGGAACCGCCTTTAGTTGCAATAGGGGAAGGACCCCATAAATCTGTATGAACAATATAAAAAGGAGAAGTAGAAAGAGAAGTGCTTTTATTAAAAGGTAAATTAGACATTTTTGCAGACTTACAACTACTGAACTCAGAAATATCACTACCAGGAATTTTTCCCAAATGACCTGGCTGAATCAAAAGTTTTAAAAGATCACTGGACAAATGACCTAATCTAGAATGCCAAAAATAAAATGGAGAAGACTTCTCATCTAAGCAAAAAGACGACATTGCAACGGAAGTAGACACCAAGGGGAGATGCAAGCTCTCTAGGAGATAAAAATTACCAACTCTATGCCCGGTCCCAATTTGCTTATTGGACACTCGATCTTGTACAACATAATTAGAAGAAGAAAAGAAAACATCAAAACCAGAGTTAGATAACTTATTAAAATAAGGCTTAAAGAAAGCTAAGGAATATCAAATACATCAGGGAGGGGCAGTGAACAAGATGGGGTTGGGAGAATGGAACCAATAGAAACAACATGCATAGGGGATCCATTGGCAGTGGCAACACTCATGGGAGAGAGATAGGGGAAATACAATTACTAATGAGAGATAAATTAGGAGTTATATGATGAGAAGAACTAGAGTCAAAAATCCATGTGGTGGATAATATACCTGTGGTGGAATGAGAACCATGCAAACCTGATTGAATAGTAGTCATAGCAGAAGCTTGTGTGGAGTCCCCTTGAATGGCTACCATGAATGCTCGATACTGTTGAAATTGCTCAAACAACTGAGAAGATGAACTATCAATGGAGGCAGGTTCGGTAATTGTTGCAGTAGGATGAGATGATTGTTGTGGTGGTCAAGAGGGAAAATAACCAGCCAAATGTGGAGAATTGTGGCCTTTGGACTTAGAAGTTTAGGGCACGGATTCTTCCAATGTCTTTTTTGATGGCAAAAGCTACATTCATCTATGGCAACGTTAGGTTTAGGTTTGCGCATCACCTGAATCAAATGTGATGTTGGAATAGGCAACAAAGGTGCTAAAGACAGAATGGGCGGAGTAGCAAACACTGACTGAGATGGTGATGGAGTAAATGCCACTTTGAACCTAGTTTCCTTAGCAATAAGTTCTCTCATTGCACTATCTATTGAGGGAAGGGGAGACTGATGGAGAATAGCCTCACGAAAAGCTCAAATCGATCTTGCATAGCCATAAGAAACTGCATGAGACGTTTCTCACGGTACTAAATATAGCTAGCTGTCAAGAGGGTGTAACTCAGAAGGGTTTATAAGCGCAAGCTGATCCCAATACATAGTTATCTCATTATAAAAGTCCTGAATGGATTTGTCTCGCTAGGTGGCACTCCAAATAGACGTTTGAAGTTCATATTGCTTAGCAAAATTGGACTCAAGATACATACTCTACAGATATTCCCACATTCGTTTGGTTGTCTCATATTTTGAAAAGTTCATACCAATGTTTGGTTGTATAGAGTTGTGAAACGAAGTAAGAATTTGAGCATTTCCCTGAACCCATTTTCAGAGAGCAACTTCATATCCTTCAACTTCAGGATCAGAGGGTTGCGGCGTTGAACCGTCCCCATATCCCCACACATACCCTTGCCGAGTAAAAATTTTTTCATAATAATTGACTAGTACGAGTAGTAATCACCATTCAAATGAATACTGATTGTTTGCATTTTATCATTTGACATGGTGAGGCCAAAACAGAGGAGATCAAGAATAATGATTTTAGAAATAGAACTGTGGTGACAGAGCTTTGTAATTGGTTGAAGAGAGCAGCGGCCATTGAGATAATCACAATTAGTGTCGATTTCACATCAAAGGTTGCGTAAGGATAGTTGCAACTTCACGAGGATGGGTAAAGAAAAGGAAAGTGCAACTTCGGGGGTAGAGGTTGTGCGACGTTGTGTGAGAAGGAGATGCGGCTTCTGCTAGGGTTGCTGAAACGATTTTGATTGGGGAAGAAACAACTTCGCAAAGCTCGAAATGATGCAAACTGAGACCGAAGATGATGCCGAGTGTTGTTCGAGGACGGTTCGATGACGGTGCTGACGTTGATTGCGGTGGGGTGTTCCGACTACATTGCTGACGATTTTGATGCGAAGGAATTCGGAGATAAGCAACTCCGTTGCTGACCCGACGACGTGATTATAGCTCTGATACCATGATACGAATGATGATACAAAAGAAATTGTATTGCCAATTACTAAGGTTCAGAGTTAATCAAAATTAATACAAAGATTACAACTAAACATATAAGTAAACCCTAATTAACCCTATGACTTATTAAATTCCAAACTTACCCCTAGGAAATAAAATAAATACAAATAAACCAAAAGAACTATTCACACTCTTGGCCATGCTTTTAAGTTTGTTCAAGAATATGAGATGCTCATTTGAAATCCCATACAAAGGCAGTCATTATTTTCAAAACGCTATTCATCAATGCAAGTGTTCCCATCAAACTTGAAGTCACAATTATCCCCTTCTAGTGCCCCATTACTATTTGACAAAAGTAAGGGGAGGGGACCATAATTGAAGTAGTGCAATGTTGTAATTAGCAAGGCTTTGATTAGGTGTATACTAATTGCTCCAAAGAACTATTAGTTATTGATGAAAATGCATTAGAAACTAATATTGGCTAATTTGAAGAACTGGTTTACGAACCTAACCTTGAGGATTGTGATGATTTATATGAAGATTCTAACGACATAACCTTTAGTGATTTGGCTAATGTTGATCCACTTAAAGAGGATGACAAAATCAACAAGAAAGACTTGAGATGATCGTTAATGGTGGAAGTTCTATCTATGCAATATCTGCTTGTACCGTGCCTTGCCCTCAGTTGAGGTTTATTCCTCATCTTGACTCGGCTCCTTAGATTTTGTTTTTCCTATTGAAGTCTCCTCCTCGTAGCTTGATCCAGGTTCATTGCAATTCTATTGGAATCAACCGACTTTTATTTCACCCTGTGGTGGAAACGAGCCGAGTTTTAACTAATTCGAGCTTGGTTCGAGCTATTTATATCAAGTTTGAGCTTAGTTCGAACTTTTACGTAGGCTTGAGCTCGGCTCAATAAAGAAGAATTTAGGCTTTCGTGAATTGCTTGATTAAACCAAAATGACGTCATTTTAGTCTAAAATATAATAAATAAAATATTATAAAAAATATAATAAAATATTATTAAAAAATATAAAAATATTATAAATATATATATATTATTTTATCGAGTTTGCTTGCGAGCTTTTGAGTCGAACTTTTATATGCTTGAGCTCGAGCTTGAATCTAAATGAGTCACAAACTAAGCTTGATTTGTGCTCGTTTTAGTTGCGAATCGAGCTCGAATCGAGCTCGAAAATCAAGTTTGAATAGCTCGATTCGTTTCCACTCCTAATTTCAGCAAAATCGAGTTTATTCTTCCTCAGGAGAGTTGATGGGGACACCAAGTTCTTAGCTCCCCTTGTGCGAGTGCATCTGCTTTGGAGAAGCTCGCACGACTACTTTGGAGAAGCTCGCATGACTGCTTTGTTCATGGCGTGGTAATTGAAGGAAGAGCGTGTGGTTTTAGTTTGATGTAATTGAGTTTTTCTGAGCTGGGGAGAATGATACAAAATTAAACTATAAAGTTAATTTTATTTCATGTCATTAGAATTTTATTTTATCCAGATCATATCGTTAGGATTCAATTTTATTTTGTTCTGAGCGTTGGAATTTTTTGTCTCTATGTTAGGGTTTTAGTTTTGTTGTCTCATATTTGTGATTGTGGGATTTAATTTGATTTTGGGTGATTCTTCTTTTTAGTTGTTTCAATCATTCATTTTTCCACATCAAAATAAATGGGACTTGTCCACAAAAGTTATAAAATATCCACCATATCTCCTCTTGTGATAAACAGATTAATTATAGTTATTAGTGGCAACAATTTTACATAAGCTGCGTATAAAAGAAGACTATATCCCTATTTTTGGGAGATCTCTAAAAAGTCTATCAAAATCTGTATGGATTACGTTAATTCCTAGATGGGCAAAAACGAAAAACAATGCAACAAAAACAATATTTGTTTCTAAACTGGCAATCTATTCCAAGGAATCTATCTTCCAGGACCTATTTAAATTTCTAACTCTTATGATCTGTCGGCATTGTGTGAACAATGAGGTCACTGAGGCCGGCAAAACCCAGTGGACTCAACATTAGCCTAAATGTCAGAATCACTAATGTATTTGAGTTCATTGACTGCAATTTGCTTCTAATTTTTAGCATTTGACTGTTTATGTACTATTCTACTTGTGGATTCAGGTGCATCTTTTTTTTATTTTTATTTTATTTTTTAAATATGATTACCAATTATTGTCAATTGACCGCACTCAATTGTTGTGGTTTCACTCTCAAGTATAGGAGGTCGGTTGAAGTTTTAGTTCTTGGTGAGTATGAAGGTCATCTCCACAGGGAGCAGGGTTTGTGACTGGGTTTTGAAAGCTAGTTGGGAGTTTCTTGCAAAGAATGTTTGAAAAGAAAAGGAGAAAATGTTTTTGGTTTTTTAGTATGATCTAAAATGATGATTTGCAAATTAAAGTTAACACAACCTAAAACACAATTTTAAAACCTTAGAATTGATTTTGGAAAATTAACTTGAAGACTTGGTCTCAATTTATTCTTGTAGTGGATTTAACTCGACCTAACATCCACACACGTGGTGTTAGGTCGGAAAATTTAACCTTTTCCGTTGAGATTACATAGAGTTAGGGTTTTGAAATCATTTTCGAACTCACTGGGACATTGAACCAGATACTTGGTGTGCATAAGCGTCAACTCGTAACTAAGGTCTGGTTATAACAGGGGTGATTCGATTTCTGAAGTTAAACCTAACCTCTACGTTGTCTGATTTTATCAAAATGTATTTTTCATTTTAAATCCAACACATCCAAGCCTACCAACTTATTAACCACTACATTCCTTGATTGAAACTAAGCGTAAGACCTAGCCTAGCATTACGAAAGTTAAACTACAATGAAGAAATGAAAAACATTCATGCACACAAGCCATTACACTAGAAAGCTAAAGCAAAGCAGTAGATAAAAATTAAGAACTATGGAGAAGTAAGGAGAAATAGAAAAGAGCTGGAAATTTAACTTGAAATTGATAAAACAGAAGTACAAATTCACTTGCACTTGCCAAATCCTAGAAGAGAGAAAGTACTACACCAAATAACTAAACTAAAATGTATCTAATGATTGAAAGCTGACAATGTCTGAAAAATATGGCCTATTTATAGGCTTACAAGAATTAAGGGCAAAAGATGCAAAACATGCACAAAAAGAAACTCAAAAGACCAGCTGGGAGGGAGCTCCTGTGTGCCCGGGGTAGATGCCCTCAAGTTGTTTGCTGAAATCCCCCACCGAAGACTCCAAATTTTGCTCTCTGTGGGCGCGCGGTCTGGTGCTCAGGCGTGTGCTTGGAATTTGCTCCATGATCCAGTTTTCTTCCACATTTGCATTAAGTCCAAAATTGGTTCCTTCTCACTTGTTTTTCTCATTTCCTACAAAGTAAACACAAAAGTTAAATGATTACAAAATGTAAACAAAACATGGGATTTAATTGGTGAAATGTTCAATTAAATGGTGTGAAATGATGTCCAAAAGATCAATGATTGCGTGCACTCATTAATTGAAATCAGGTGATGCTTAATAATGAAAATGTCATGCAGTTAAATGAATGGTTTGCAACGAAACCAGTTAGTCTTTCTTAAGGAAAAATGTGCATACAGTTTTGGGGAAAATATCATAACAGTGGAGAAAAGTGGGTGTTTTTTTAAATAGTGTGACATATGCTGTAAAGTTTATCCATCATTAAAAATTGTATTATGTGGTTTTGGCAGGATCAAGGATGACGACAAGATGATCCAAGTAGAGGGAGTGGAGTCCCTTTCTGAACAAGAGCTTCGTCAAGCATGTAGAGATCGGGGCTTACTTGGGTTACGTTCAGTTGAAGAAATGCAGCAACAGGTTTTTCTAAACTCATGGTGTGGAAATCTACTGGAAATTAGTGAAAATGTCCAGAGAACAGCCATAGTTGTTGCTTATAAAATCTTGCTCCCTTGTTCCTAATTCTACAGATACAACACACACGTGTGTGGCTTGGCAATAAACTCAAGATTTAGAATTATTAACCGTTTAACTGGTTCTCCATAAGCATAGTTTTTTCATGTTCTATCATTGAGGATAAATATTAAGATAATCAATAGATTTGATCTATAAAATCTAAAATCCCAACATTTTAAGCACCGTCTGATAACCTTTTTTTTTTACTATTTATAAAATTTTGAAAACTTGGAAAAAAAAAGCACATTTGGTAGATCTGTTTTTATTTTTTGTTGCCAAAAAATGAAAACTTGTTTGAAAATTTGGGCCCAAAAATATTAACAGAAAAATCATGTTTTCATGCTCTCTTTTTTTTTCCCCCCTTTTCATAGACACTTAATCAATTTTAGGCTCTAAACATAACATTTTGTCAATTTTTGTTGCATCCTATTAAAATGATTTATTTTATTCAAAATTTTATTAAACTAAAATTATTTTTTAATAAATAATGTGTTAAAATGATTTGATTTGTTCAAATATATTATTAATTTAAATTAAATTTTGATAAATATTAATTTATTATTAAATCATGTTCTTTATTGATATGCTTTATTGATTAATTATTTCTAAAAATAAATATTTTTAAATTAAATAATTGAATTAAATATATTTTATTGAATTAAATTAATTTTATTAAAGTTAAAAATTTTAATAAAAATAAGTATTTTATTAAGATAAAGTTAATTACTGTAAACAAAATTGCATTACTAAAATGTGATTTTTGTTTTTGTTTCGGGAAAAATAAAACAATTGGAAAAAATAAAAAATTGAAACCTGTTGTACATAAATGTTACCAAACAAGCTCTTAATATCCACAGACTCTGCAAGGCTACAACATATTTTATGTATCTTAGAAATTGTAATCAACTGTTATTCCTGGTGTAACAAGAAAAAATTACACAATATGCATACACTTGCATATTAATGAAAATAAAGAGAAAGAATAAGAAATATTCATAAATGGTCATCTATCTTCCCTTGGAACACTCAATTGTTCTCTATTGCCGACACCAGTTCCACAATTGTACTTGTAGTTATGAGAATTGAACTAGTGATTGAACCGATCAATGAGCTGGTTCAATTAGGGTTCATTCTGTCTTATGATTATATATATATATATATATATATATATATATAAATTAAATAAAATATCTACATAAAAATAAGGACATGATAATTTAGAAAAATATAAAAATAAAAATTTTATGATTCTGGTTAAAAATAAAATTATTGTATTTATTTTTATAATTGTATGTGTTAGGATATTTAGAATATTTTGTGTATATTCTAGAAAATATTCATATATTCTAGGATATTCTTATTTCCTTGATTTGCTTGTTTTTAGGTTGTACTCAAATTCTTTATTATAAATATAATGTGGGAGAGAGGAATAATTAACTCACTCAATTTCTCTTTCTTTTTCTCAACTTGGTGTAAGAGAACTACCCAGTAAAATTAAAGAAAAATCTAGAAACCCTAAGAAAAAAATCCCTAGCAATTACTATTCACCTTGCTACACCTCTGGCACTAGCCTGTCTTATGAAGAGGCTAGTTTTTTTCTTATTGCTCATTTATTGCTTTTGATTTCAAGAAGTCTTCCTTTTGTGTTGCCATTTGATCCGAGATAGTGCTTGCATCCTCTTATCAATTGATTCTTTGGTTCTTTGCTTGTTCATCGCTTGTTTCTTCGTATTTATGATTTGAGATCTTGTTGCTCATTGCTCGTCTTCTTAAATTTGATACTAGTTGCTTGATTCTTCGTGGTTATTGGTGTTTCTTTGCCTTGTGTTTTTTTATTTTTTTGTATGCTTAGTGATTTGTGGTATTGTTTGTTTTTTGATGGCTATTGATTATTAGCCTATTAATATTGTCTCTGCTAGAGATCTACCTTTGCTCCCTTTGCCTTCATCAGTGTTTTGATTGATAGTCTTTGTAAGTCAATTTCCAGTGAGAAGTTGAATGGGAATAATTATTTGATTGGGTCTCATTCTTTTTGGGTACTTCTCATTGGTTAATAGATGGAGCACTTCATTACAAATTCTGCGCTAGATTTTCATTTGCTATCTGTTGCAAATGGCATGCTATAGACTCCATTGTTATGAGCTGGTTATAGCATAGCTTGGAGCCTTTAAGCCTTATGTTTTACGCATAATTTCCTTATGTGATACTTTGAAAGCAATTTGGGATTCCTTGGTAGACTCTTAGCATAGCAATATCTTAGAAAGCATACGAGAAACTCTAATCCTTTTGACAGAGTGATTGTTCTCTATCTGAGCATTAGAGCACACTCAAGGCACTTGGTGATTCTTTTATAGTTTTGGCCTTTTCTACGGACCAAGTCTTAGATGATAAAGTAATGGGAAGATGATGCAGGTAGAAGATATAAGAGTTTTTTTTGCCCAAATATAAATATTAATTTAAGAATTTACTAAAACAGGATGAAATCAGAGTATTTGCAAAAATATGATGTGTGTCGTCAATGCACACCCTGCACCAGAAAACTTCATAGTTTGCTTGTCCCCTCCCCCATTTTTAAACACCACTACCTTCCAATTCCAAACAACAACACAACAACCTATTACACTCTAAACAACAACACAACCCTGTTAACTAAAAAATAATTAAAAAAATCTAAGTAGAAATAATTAAAAATAATTAACCATTAATAAAAAAATGTTATTTTAATATTTGTTAACTTCTAAATTAAAGAATAAAGTAAAAAATGATTAAACTAAATTAAAATTTAATCAAAATAATTTCCAAATGATTACAACCCAAGTCTAAACCAATTAAGTATAAATCCATACGAAGCATGTTTTTGTTTAAATTTACCAAATGAGAAATGTAGTAAGAGTACCAAAGAAAAAAAAAATGTAATGGATCACTCCATACCATAGTGAGGCCTCTTTTGCATATGGCATGGTCGGTCTAGGTGCACTGGCACATCGTTAGCTATGCCGCCGATGCCGTCTCCACATGTGACTTCCTTGTCGATGCCTCCTCCACACGTGCCTCCACCGTCACTGCCGCTAGTGCGTCCTCCACATGTGCCTCTCTTGCTAGTGCCTCATGTACTCGTGGTTCATTCGATCTTGCCGTCGAGGCCTCCTCTAGATGTCGCTCAATTGCAGTTGCTGTAGGTGTGATGGCAGGCAGATCTCTATCTAGGACCATAAGAATGTGCGACGATGAAGATATGTCTGTCACTCACGCTTTACGTCAGGTGTAATGCTTACTTGGTGCCTGGGGGGCTGCCATGGACATCTGTTTGTTAAATGCGGGAAGGCCAGTAGGTGATCAGGATGCTAGGGATGCAAAGAATGGCTTTTTGTCCACAATCCCAGTCCAGAAGTCATCCATATCTATCGATAGTGAAGCGTGCAAACTACTAGTCGCTAGTGTCACCGACAATGGAGTTTGGAGCTCGACACTCGGAGCCGAAATTGGTATCTGTGTCTCGTTAGTGCCCAAGCCCTCAACTACGGTAGGCTCTTGTGTTGCCGACTATGGGGGTCTGAAGCTCGACACTCGGCACTGAAGATGATATTTGCGTCTTGCTAGTAGTCAAACCCTCTCTTGCTGCAGGCTCGTGTATGATTGTAGTGGTTGTTGGGGCTGTGGAACTACTCGAAATGTCAGACTCAGACACAGATGGTGGGGGGAGATCATCTCGTGGTGCAGGGCCATATGGAGTCGGATGCACCTACGCTCGTTTACTGACAGGCTGTGGTCGGGAGAGACGCAATGGTCTAACTTGAGAGGATGAGCTGGCTGGCTAGTGTCACTGGGTGCTCGCAGTCTCTCCTCATGATCGATGGTCGTGGTCACTAGTCCTGCCTGGTGAATAATCTACTGTAGCGCTAGAAGGTAACCAACCTAATTCACACAACCGACGATTACAATCGCGACTCGATGCATGTTGACAATAGTGTTAACCTACAAGTTACAAAGAAGTTATATTAGTTAAATTTAAAAATAATAAATAAAACATGTCCTATTGAAATATCCATAGATAAAATACCATATCAAAATCGAAATATTAGTTGCCACTAGCTGAGACCCAACAAGTGGCACATGTGAAGGTGCGATGTGACTTTGTGCGATATAACGGTACCACTGTACATATGGGTTGTCAAATGGGAGACGTGTGCGGAAAGCTTGACCCTGGACCACCGACTCTTGTCGTCTGCCCCACTCCTTTGCATAGCGCTAATGGTATTGTAGCCAGTTGACCTCTGCCTGGCCACACCTAATCAACTAGTGCAAATGGGCATTTGTGTTGAACTGTAGTGGGATCACTTGACGGAGGTCGAACTGCCTCATCACACATCCCGGGAGGTGGTACTTGACGACCTTGTAACATATCAAGGGATAGGTCGAGTGCCACACTACCTTTCCAGCATGGTAGTAAGCTAGAAGTGTACTCAAAACTGACATTGGGTATGAACACCATGTCATCTGCTCCTCCCTCATGAGTGTGAGTTGCTCTCTGGATCCCTCAGAACTCCAAATTGCTCCAGTGCCAGATTAGGTGGGGGAGGTGGTTGCGTAACGATTAGCCGGAACTGTGCTAGTCACTCCCATGCCCAAGCCTATTATTAGAAATGGTAAATTATTTTCAAATTGAGGTAACGTAAATGTAATAACATCTTATACTGAACATATAAATACAATTTGTTTTTTTACCTAAAGTATCTCAATAGGTCCTGCCATCTTGGTTGTGCGGGTAGTAGAAGCTGAGCACATCTCTCTGTACAAGTAGGCTAGACTAGCTGCTCGTTAAGCTAGCTTACCACACGTATCCAAGTCCCGGAGCAGTGGTAGGTAATGTAGCTTCACCATATTACCTGAGTGGTCTGACAGTAAATGTGCTACGATGATGATGAGAATAAATGCCCAGGCATAGCATTGTATGTCCGCATTTGTGGTCCTATCTGGCAACGCTAGAAATGCTCAGTCAGCCAACTAATTTTCAGACGGCCCCTCTTGAAATCTTCCAGAGTTGGTGTCCTATTAAGTAGCTCCTGGCATAGTGCTTGTTGTCTCGCTAGCCCATGCTGGATATTTATCTTTAAAACGGGCTCACCATCAACTTGCAAGTTAGAAATGACGTTGACACCATGCAAGGTGATAGTGGCCTCGCCGACGGGTAGGTGGAAGGTATCTGTCTCTCGTTTCTATCGCTCTACCAAAGAAGTGATAAGTGGCTAGTAGAGGTGGGCGGCTCCCAGTCGGTATATGCTGTAAAACCCGACCCCATGTAGCTGCTGCAGCACATGGGGATCCCGAGGTGGATCCAATATCTAGCATAGGGGGTCTACGTAGTCCGAACCCGTATGACCTCGCACTGCACATAACACCCAAAAAAAAAAAAAAATTTATTTTGTACTTGGAGGAATGGAGCATAGCTCAAATTTGACATTGAAATTACCGAAATTTATATACATATTATAACAGGAGACTCCCAAATATCTATCGAACAATGCTCAACCTGAGAGTGGAGTACGGTGGGATCCAATGGCCCAAGTAGATTGAGTACTAACCCTAATACAACACTTAAATGGTCTGTCGTACCCCACGTCGTTATCCACATTTATGAGGTTCCTTCCCCAAAAACAAAATAGTGAAATTCATTCTTGGGACTTCACGAACAATTAGTGAATGACAGATTATGTCCTTGAAAAAAATGAGTATTAGGGACCGTACCATCTTAACTTTATATCTTTACAAAGGTATTAAATTGGGAAAAGTTTCGTTCAATAGTATTATTTGGGACAACAACTTGACCTAGACTTTGAAATTTGAAAATTTTTGGTAATTTAAAAGTCTAAACAATTAATGAAGTTTGAAACTTTTCTTTTGAAACCTAAGCTTTAAATAAAAAAGGGGAGGAGCAACTTAACTTATCTTAATTTATCAAACTAGGGTTGAATTTGAATTTTATCTAAGTAACTTAAATTAATATACTTAATTTATTTACTTATATTTTTAAATTGTTTAGTTTATCTTTTAATATTAAGTTGCTAAGTAACTTAATTTAAAATAAATTTATATGTTAAATACTTTATATTTTTATTTTTACTTCTCTTTTGTATTTATCAATTCATATAATTAAATTTAACTACATAATTAGTATAATTAAATTTAACTTAAGTATTATATTAAGTTACGAGATTAAATTAATATACTTAAATCAAGTAAATATAGTATAGGTTAAATTATAATTAGAAGCGTAAGTTTCATCAATTAATATATTTAATTTTAAGTACATACATTCAGTTATGTGCATAAATTAATTTGAATTTAAGTAAAGACATTAACATATTTAAATTTAAGTTATAATTCTATTAATCTTCTATGAAGTTATATAATTTAAGTAACTCAACCTAAGTTAGATAATTGCATTATTTCCTCTTTTTTTGGGAGGGGGGGTATTCATCAATTTATATAATTAAATTTAATTATATAATGTAACGTCAATAACTTCATTTATCATTGTATCAAAAATTGTCCTCTTAAATTTAAGGAATAATATTATTCAACTATCAAACCTAAATAATTCACTCATATTCAAGTATATTCAACCCTAAATCATTCAACTCATTCAATTCAATACAATTTCAAATTAAAGAATAACTCACCTAAAAATGAAGCATGCTGATGAAGCAAATGATGATTTCACCCCAACAGCATCAGATTTCAAAATCAGATTCCAAATTTCATCTTCTTCAATTTCAAGATTAGATTTCAACACAAATCATACATCTCAAATCATAGCACCTAAATCATACAACCCAAATCATTTAAGATTGAAGCAAATGAAGAGACCTAAATCATACAACCGAGATCATTCAAGATTGAAGGAAATGAAAAGTGTATATGTATATATGTATTCCGTATCAGTAAAGTATGTGTGTGTGTGTATAAATATAGGCTTGAAAGAGTGGAGATTGGACTTACATTCTATAACCATTAGAGGTGGAGATGACAGAGTAGCCTGCAATGGAGAGGAGTAGGTAGCCATTTTGCTCTGCAATTGACTGTTGGAGAGAGAGAGAGGGAGAGCTTTTTTCTTTTCTTTTTTTTGTTTTGCTGCTATGCGTGCGAAATGAACTGATGGGCTGGAGATGATGAATAGAGGCCACAGAGTGTTGTCAGTGGTATCGAGGGAAGCTTGCATCATCAGTGGCATTGACGACACCCTTATAAGTCATCAATACCATCGACGACACACACCTTATTTTTGCAAATACTCTGATTTCATTCTATTTTAGTAAATTCTTAAATTAATATTCATATTTGGGTAAAAAACTTAAGATGTAAGGAATTTCATAATAATATTTACTATCTTGGTTTTAAATACTTGTCAAAGAATTTTATTTGACTAGTACTTTTCATTTATTTAGGATATCTATACTATAATACTAAAACAATGTAGTTTTTCTCTCTTGCTGTCCTTCACTCTCATCTTATGTGGCATGCTTCTTTATTCTCCATTCAACTTTTTTTTTTTTTTATAGAATTTAAAAATATTTTTAAATTGCTTTATTCTCTCTTATTTTCTTCTCTTTTATCATTCACAAACCTTTATTTCTTTTTCCCGCATCACTAAAACACAACAATTTTACTTTTTTATTTGTGTATAAAACTAGAGAGTTATGGCATATGATTTCAATGCATGTGAAGGAGCTCATGAGTTTCAAAAAAGGGACCTGCTTGCTTCAGTTCGGAAAAGGGGACTCGCTTATAAATTCAATATGAATGAATTTATGAATTCCAAAGAGGGACCTATTTACTTACATATAATTGTCAAATTTATATATTTCAAATAAATTAGGAATTAAATTAAAAACACAAATAAAAATACTTAAATAATAATTAGATCATTTCTCTTATAACAACTCTTAGAATGTTTAAAATATAAAAATATAAAAGAATACCGAAATATTAATTAGATTCAGAAGTAGTTATTTAATATTTCTTTATTAGAGTTGTTTTTATAAAAGAATCAACAAATTATTATCATAAAATATACAGCATTCTCTATATTCATCATTAAACTTTTTTTTTTTTTATAAATGTTTGAATAAAATTAGTATTGAGAGTGATTCTTTTCTAAAAATTATTAAATATTAAATGTTAATTAAATTTTAAAATATAACTTCTCTTACCATAAAAACTGTTATTATATCTTAAATCTAAAAATAAAAAAATTCCAAAACATTATTTAAGGTTGCGAATATTTTTTTTTTTTTTAAGAAAATTTTCAATTTTAAAATTAAGTTTGTCATGTTGATAAATTTTTAACCAATTAATAATACATAATGTTTGAGTTGTTTTATAAATTTGTATTATCTATCTATATCTACTATTAAAATAATATTTTTATCTCTCATCGTCTCATTTATACTATAATACTAAAATAATGTATTTTCTCTCTCCTCTTCTCCTTCACTCCAATCCTAAGTGGTATGGTTCTTTGATCTCCATTCCACTTTTCCTTTTTATTTTTCTTAATAGAATTTTTAATTTTTTCTTCTCTCTTCTTCTCTTCCCCTTTCTCATTGACAAAACCTTTTTTTTTTTGGTCCCACATTGCCAAAAGACTAGAACTTTACATTTTCTTTTGCGTATAAAAGTACTCGAGTTGTAGCATGTGATTTCAATAAATGTAAGCAAACTCATGAGTTCTGGAAAAAGGGACCCATTTCCTTAGGTTATTTCTCTCATAAAAACTCTTTGGTATTTTTAAAATTTAAAATTATCGAATATTAATTAGTCTCATGAGTTTTATTTTTCTCAATAATTTTAATTATAAATTGGTCACATTGATTATATTTGTTTTATTTTATAAAATACATATGATTAGTAACAATATTTTTTTGTTTGAGTTATTTATATAAAATCAATTAAAAATATATTATCAAATCCTATCTAGCACTCTATATATTCATCAGTTGACTTTTTTATTTTTACAAATCTTTGAATAAAATTAGTCTTGTGAGTGATTTTTTTAAATTCTAATTTTAAATTTAAATTGGTGACCTTATTTTTGTAAATTAATAATAATATTTTTAATTTAAGTCATTTTTATGAAATAATCGAAAAATTATTATTGAATCCTACGTGGCACTCTCTATATTCACCATTTTATTTTTTCTATTTTTACAAATCTTTTGAATTAAATATAAATACACACTTTCCTATCGGTTCCCTATCGTTGTAGAATTTACATAGTTAAATAATTAATTAGGCTTGAAAGAAAAAATTAATTCAATTTAAAAAAATCTAACTATTCTTATAATAGCAACTCTTGGTATATTTTAAATTTAAAATACAAAAAAAAAAAAAAATTCTTATTATTAATTAGGTATGGAAGTGCTTAAATATTAATTGTGCTAGAGAGTAAATTTTATGTAGTTCAATTTTAAAATTAAATTATTCATGCTAACCATCGGTTAAAAACCTAATTAATAATACTCAGTATTTGAGTTATTTTTATAAAGTACAACATACAATTAACAAAAATAATATTGTTAGTTTAAGTTATTTTTATAAAACCAGTCAAAATTAATTTAATAAATTAAGATTAATAGTATTCCTAACTCAAGCTAATTTTGCAAAATGAGTTAAAAAATAAAAACAGATATTAAAATTAACAAATAATTTAAAATAATAAAAAGATCAGGTCGTTTAGGTAAGTCTGTGATTTAATATATATTTTAGGACAAATTTTAATTTTTAAAATTAGGTCAAATCAAAATTTGGTAAAATATAAACATTTGGTTTTCATATGAAAACTAAACTATCATCAAATCTATCGACTCACTAATATTAACACAAATAAAAAAATATAAAAATAACTCAAAAATTATTTTATGAAATTATGCAACTTTATTTAAAATTGTATTTTATCTACGAAAAAAATTATATAATTTTGTACATCGCATGGGTCAACACTTGTCTTTTCCCTATTTTGTTGTGTTTTGAGATATTTAGTAGTATTAATTTTGTGGCCAAAATTTGGCATTTAGTCAAATTTGTTTTTTTTCTTTTTTTTTTTTTGTAATTTTCCTTATTTATGGTGATTTCCTTAAATTTTCTTTGATGTAAGCCTTATTAGGATTTTGTTAGCTCAAGGCTTTTCTATGTAAGCATTTGTAATGCCAATGTGCTATTTAGTTGATTTTATTTTGGATTTAAGATAAATAAAGTTAATTCCCTTCTGATTGTTTTGAGACATGCTTTTTAGGGGGTGTTTGGTCTATCAAAACTTACTAATTTTTATCTACTTTTTTACTTTCTTTTAATCAAATTTCGCCACATATTATTTTTACATTAACTTTTTGTACTTTTGTTGTACTTTTTTGTCATCGAAACACCCCCTTAATTGAGTTTATTTTGGATTTATGATAAATAAAGTTAATTCCCTTCTTATTGTTTTGAGTGGTTTGTGAAATCGTAGCAATAGTTGTCTACTTGCTTGGTATTTTTTGTTAAGAAATTCAACAAGCTTGTGGAAGGTGTAATTTGTGCTTTCTACCACCCTTTCACTGCATTAGTTCGTAATAGAACTTTGCTGTATGTGGACGGGGAATGCCTTTGAACGCCGTGCTTGAATGTGATAACGAAGCTCGATTGGCACAACAAATGAAGTGCTTATAGCTTTTAGGTTGTTGCAGTATCAGCCCGAGATGAGCATAGAGACTGCACCCCTTCTTTTCAATCAGAAGATGAAGGTGCTACAGATAGTGATTTTGAAAATCCCTATGCGAAACATTTTTCTTACCTAAAAAGAGGTTTTGATATTAGTTAAAATGTTAACAACTATCTCACCTAAAAACTTAAACTGTTAGAAAATGGGCCCAACAATGTGTATCAAGCTATTTCAATCATATCAAAAGACCATAAAAGATATTATCATAATAAAAATATATTAATTTTAGGAAAATAAATGTCATTTAGTATACTTTATAAAAAGCTAGTCTTAGAACCAGCTGGTTCAAGGTTCCTTAAAAAAATTGGCCAGTTATTTCAGTTCAAAGCGATGTAGATGCATATTCAGTAAAATAATCAATCTGTTCAAGTTTCAGTTCTAATAACACTGATTTCAGTGACTAGTCCTTTATACTATGGCTACTTAGATTACTGTCAAAATTTAGAAGTTTGGGGGAAAACTAGACAACAATAATTGGGAGCCTGTCTCTCTTTGCAATAGTAGAAATCCAATACAAATAGGAATATAAATAACAAACCTATACTAAGTCAAAAGGGAAATAAATTCCTATACTAAATAGGAAAGAAATCTAGTCCTATTCTAAATAGGAAAAGAAATTAATATAAAACTTAAACATCTATTTTAATAATAGAGTTTTTTATGAAAATATCCCTTAAACTATCCTTCCTTCCCTTGTACTATTCAATTCTATTCTATTTGGTCCGATCATTAACTCCATCCATTAAAATTAACGAAAAAAATTGTCATGCGCGGGTTATGTGATCTTTTTCACCCTACCTTAGGGGTATAATGGTCAATCCATGTCTATTCCTCCCATTTGGTGCCAAAAAGTGCATGTTTTTAAATATAAATTATTAAAAATATTTTTATTAAATATAATTTTATGAATTTATTTTAAATATATGTTTTAGATAGAATGGTTTGTTTTAAAATATATTCTTTTAAATATAATTTTATGAATTTAAAATTATAATTTAAAAATATACACTTTTTTGTGTCAGATGGGAGGAATAGGCATAGATTGACCATTATTCTCCTGGGGTAGGGTGAAAAAGGTCATGTGGCTTGCACAAACCAAACCAAACCAAACCAAACCAAGCCTTTTTCTACTAGGTGGGGTCAGCTATATGATTTGTCGATGCCAATCAAATCTGTTTAGGGCTATGTCCTCTGTTAGATCCAGGAGACAAGATCATGTTTAATAGTTTCTTTCCAACTTCTCTTGGGTCTTCCTATTCCTCTCCTACTGCTGGCAATTTCCATATTTTCACACTTTTTAACAAGTGCCTCCGTTGGACGCCTTCTAACATGGCTGAACTATCTTAATCGATTTTTTCTCATTTTATCTTCAATCGGTGATATTCCTACTTTGTCCCTAATCTCCTAGTTCCTAATCCTATCTTTCCTTGTAATCCCGCACATTCATCTTAGCATTCTTATCTCTGCAATTGCTATCTTCTGAACATGCTTATGCTTTACTGTCCAACACTCTGATCCATATAGCAACGCTGGTCTTACCGCCACCTTATAATACTTTTCTTTCACCTTGAGAGGGACTTTTCGATTGCACAAGACCCTCAAAGCACTCCTCCATTTGGTTCACCCAACCTGAATCCTGTGACTTATATCAGTATCAATCCCTCCATCTTGTTGCACTATAGATCCAAAGTACCTAAAGTTTTCTTTCTCTACAATCCTTTGTATGCCTAAACTTATTTCTATGCTACCAGTTACTCTACTTTGACTAAACTTACATTTCATATATTTCGTTTTGCATCGACTTAGCATAAACCCTTTTGTTTCTAACGTTTCTCGCCACAATTCTAGCTTAGCATTCACTCCTTCTCTCGTCTCATTTACTAAAATAATATCATCTGCAAATAGCATACATCACGGCACCTCATCTTGAATATGTCTTGTTACAATCTCATTTATAACTAGACCAAACAAGTACGGGCTTCATGTTGAGCCTTGGTGTAGACCAATCGTGATAGGAAACTCTTTAGTCTCTCCACTAGTCGTCCGTATAGATGTCATGGCTCTATCATATATGTCCTTTATCGCCTCAATATATATGACACACGCTCCTTTCTTTTCCAATACTCTCCATAGAATCTCCCTAGGAACCCGGTTATAGGTCTTCTCTAAATTAATGAACACCATATGTAAATCTTTTTGACCTTCTTTATACTGTTCCATTAATCTCCTCAGAAGAAAGATAGCCCCCATGATTGATCTCCCAGGCATAAAACTAAATTGATTCTCTGAAACGCTTGTTGTCCTTCTTAGTCTTCTCTCAATAACTCTCTCCCATAATTTCATCTTATGGCTCATCAATTTAATCCCGCGGTAGTTCGCACAGTTTTGAATATCTCCTTTGTTTTTGTATATGGGTATAAGAATACTTTTCCTCCATGCATCAGGCATCTTTTTGCTCTTCAGCACTACATTAAAAAGTTTTGTCAACCAACTTATACCACACTCCCCTAGGCACCTCCAAACCTCAATGGGGATACCATCTGACCCAATCGTTTTCCTATTCTTCATCTTTTTCAATACTTCTTTTACTTCTTCCCTACTGATTCTCCTATAGAACTTATGATTTAATTTTTCCCTAAAGGTGTTAAATTGCCCAAATTGTATGTCACTACTACTGTTTTCGTTGAATAACTTATAGAATTAGCTCTTCCAACGCTCCTTTATCTCCTCTTCCTTTACTAATACCTTTTCATCCTCATGCTTAATGCATTTAAGTTAGTTTAAATCTTTGGTCCGCCTATCTCTGGGTTTAGCAAACTTGAATATCTCTCTTTCGCCCTCCTTAGTGTTAAGTCGCCTATATAAATCCTTAAATGTCTTTGCCTTTGCCTTAGCCTCACTAACTGTCTTTTTGGTTTCTTTTTTTGCTTCTTTATATCTCTCCAAGTTCGCTACATTTCCATCATTTTGTCAAAATTTAAAACACTCTTTTTTAACTCTTATCTTGTCTTGGACGGTCTCGCTCCACCACCATGCCTCTTTCTGTGCCGGAGCACTCTCTTTGGATTCTTCTAAGACTTCTTTCCCTATCCTTCTAATACACTCTGCTATCTGATCTCACATATTATTTGCACTCTCATATACCACCCAAACGTCTTCTTCTAGTACTCTTTCCCTGAATGCTAGTTGTTTATCACCTTTCAAGTTTCACCATTTAATCCTTGAGCATCTATACAATTTCTTTTTTCTAGTCCACCTTTGAAGCTGCACATCTATGACCAACAATCTTTGCAATCTAATACACTCTGCTACTTGATCCCACATATTATTTGCACTCTCATTTACCACCCAAACGTCTTCTTCTAGTACTCTTTCCCTGAATGTTAGTTGTTTATCACCTTTCAAGTTTCACCATTTAATCCTTGAGCATCTATACAACTTTTTTTTTCTAGTCCACCTTTGAAGCTGCACATCTATGACCAACAACCTATGTTGAGAAGTCACGCTCTTCCCTAGTATAAACCTTGCAATCTTTACAAGTTATGCGGTCTCTTTTCCTAGTTAAGAAGAAATCAATCTGTGTTCTTGAGGAGCCACTCTTATAAGTCACCAAATGTTCCTCTCTCTTCCTAAAAAAAGGTGTTCGTCACCATTAGATCATAAGCCACTGCAAACACCAAAATATCCTTCCCTACTTCATTTTTATTACTGTATCCATATCCCCTATGTACTCCTATGTATCCATCTACGTCGTGTCCTACATGACTGTTCAAATCTCTTCTTATGAGGACCATCTTTCCTTGGGGTATCTGTAATAGCATTCCTTCCAAGTCTTCCCAAAACTTCTTCTTATGTTCATCTCCTAAACTCGTCTGGGGGGCATAAGCACATCATGTGGCTTGCACATGACAATTTTTCTGTTAACTTTAATGGATGGAGTTAGTGTTCGGACCAAATAGAATGGAATTGGATAGTTCAAGGACATAATAGGTGCGTTTGATAGTTTAAGGACGAAATAGAAAAAATAGGGATAGTTTGAGTGATATTTTCATAAAAAACTCTCAATAATATTTATTGCTCTTACTCTTCCCCTGGAGCTAGAACATATACATCACACATGTCCTAAACTTGTTATGAAGATAGTTAAACCATGTACAAAACTGGCTGTTTGACTGTAGCGAAACGGGTTCTGGATTGCATTGAAATTCTGTTGGCTGCAGTTGACGTCTCAAAATTTGAAACAGTTGAGTGGTCCACCTTTAATGGCAAAACTCTATTGGCTTTGATTGACTTCTTAGAATCTAGAATAATTGACCTTGAAGAAACCTAGCATTCATCAATATACAATGAGACCGAAGGGATTGTGTCTCGCTTCGAATACAATGCGATTATGAAGACAGTGAACAACCAATTTTGAAGATGACAAACAATAGAACTTCGATGACTGTAGAGTTAAATTGAATTGAACTAGAATAGCTATTCTGGGTTGGAGTAAACCAGATTAGGCTATTTTGGGTTAAATTGGAATAAGATACCCCAGAACTAGGATAGGACGAGTGCACAGAAAAATGGATTTTTGAGAGCAAGATGGCAGTCCCAGATGGGTAGCAAAAAGAGTCACCAGTCAGCTGAACATAATGCAAAGGTAAGTCTCACTGGCAAATTGTTAGCTCAAATACCATGTTAGAGTGTTAGTCACTTTTTCACCTTAAAGTTTGAATTGTTAGGAAGTGACAACTTTTTTACTTCTATATTAATTTATTTTCTCTCAACACGCCCTCACGTGTTTAGACTGATTTTTTTAAAGGGGCCAAATACGTGGGATTATTGACTTGTTTTCTGGTAGTGGTAAGTCTTGAGCTCAAGACCTTTGCTTACTTTGATACTATGTTTGAGTGTTGACTACCATCTCACCTGAAAGTTTTTAAGTTATTCGGAAGGGAGTAACTTTATTATTTTATATTGATTTATTTTCTATCAACAGTTACAAATAACTCTTAGGGAAGTTCTAATCCAGCAGCGCAAGGATGCAAATAAGAAAAGAGGTAAATGACAAAAAAGTAACAGATTTGTTCCACATAGATGCAATCATGTGTAAAACTTGAATCTCTATTGCTCAAAGTGTTGAAACAAAGGAACACATGTACCTGCTAATTTAGGGGGTGTTTGGCAGGACCAAAACCCACCAGAAGTTACCAAAAATTATAAAAAGTTACCCACTTTCTCCAATCAGATTTCGCCATTTGTCATTTTTACAGCAATTTTTTTTTTGTCTTCCAAACACCCTCGTAGTTTTTTTTTTGGAAAACCCCTCTTAGTTAGTTATGCCAAACTTGAAAATGATACTCAGGATTGAAGAAATAATAGTTTCTCTGAGTTCAAAGAAAATTCCTCGAGACCACTGTGTTCTCAAAAGAGTTTCTTACATTTTGTGGATTGCTTAATATAATATTATTATTTGGCTAACTCACTTCATATGGTGGTTCTTATTCTAAACCATTTTTAAGGCAGCAAAACATTCGCCCAAAATTATCCCACCTGAAGCTGATTAATATTTATCCTGAACTGATTGCTTCACAGCTGATTTCTGCATGATTTTTGACCTAGGTAATGTGGTTTTTTCTAGTAACCATTGGTGTTGAATATCAAGCAATAGTATTTTGGGCAGTCATTGATGTGCGCGTGCGTGTGAGTGAGAGAGAGAGAGCGAGAGCGAGAGAGAGAGAGTTGATGGTGAGCAAGAGTCTAGTCTAGTTTTCTGAAGTTTTTGGTAGGGTTGCATCCGTGTCTTGTTCCTCCAGCAAGTTTTTGAATTATGAGTTACCCCTTTGTTTAAAATGTTAAAAAAGAGTAACTCTATACATAAGACTCCCGCATTGTGGGGTCTGGATTAGATCATTAATTTTACAATGTAAAATAATTCCATAATCCATATTGGTAGTTAGCCCCCCACGCCCACACACACCAAGACAAAAATTCTCATAGAAAATTCCCCTTTTCCTGTGGAAGAGTGGTAAATCCTGCTTTAGCAACACTACTTTTTCAATCTCCTCATACACTGGTCTCCTAAATTAGCAACCTTGTCTTGTAATTTCACCCTGCAATCATTCTATTAATGGAAAAGCATGGTCTGCAGTGTCCTTCTGTGACCTTTACTACACTATTAACTTGTTTTTTCCAAAACAATAAAAAAATAAAAAAATAATAAAAATAAAAATAAAAAAAGATTCCAATTTCCAAACTTTTTGGGTATTACTTCAGCGAGAAAGATTACATTCAGAATCATTTGTTGCCTGGGGAAGGTAATGTGGTGGTTGTTTCTTATGCTGTAGCCTGGAACCTCTGAGAATAATGAAACACCAAAGTTCTGAAGAGGCACTCTACCTTGAATTTGCTTATCGAAAAATTTGGCCCATGTTTGTATAAATATCTATATTCCCCCCCCCCCCGGGGGGGGGGGGGGGGGGGGCGCTCTGGTCGATGAAACAGGTGGTTGATTCATTTTGTATGTAACTAGTTATTAATTCAATAAATTGCATATTATCACTCTAGGTGGCATCTTTATTTTCCATGTCTTTTTCCTTGATGTTGCTTAAATATTATGAGTTTATATTCTTATTTTAGACTGCGTAAAAAAAAAATCTTGTTCATACTGTCAGGAAATGCATCAGTTGTACTTTTTAATATATTGTTATCATCGTTTAAGATTCTGAATTTATTGAAGCATTTAAGTTCTCGTTCTTTTCTTGCAGCTGCGTGATTGGCTCGACTTGTCTCTTAACTATTCGGTGCCATCTTCTTTGCTTATTCTTTCTCGGTAATGTATTCACCTGGTCATATATTTCTCAAGATTCTGAATGCAATCTAATATGTTATATTATTATGTGTGCATTTATATGCGATCCAATTTCCTTTGCAGAGCTTTCATTGTGCCTGGTAAAGTGAAACCAGAGGAGGCTGTTCAAGCTACATTGTCTTCACTGCCAGATGAGGTGGTGGACACTGTAGGGGTGACATCTTTGCCATCCGAAGATTCTGTTTCTGAAAGGAGAAGGAAGTTGGAGTTTCTAGAAATGCAAGAGGAACTAATTAAGGTTGGATTTACCTTTTCTTGTTTTGAGATTTCTATAGCATTTTCCTATTGAAGAGGTGGAAAAAAAGGGAAAAAAATTGTAAATGGATTGACACTCTAAGTTCATTGTTATGCGAACGTTAAACTTCATGTACATAAATATAAATCTCAAAAGTTGTTTTTATCAGATTGTGTGAGGGAAAGTTAATTTTGAAAACCTTTTCTTGACCCTTTTCATTTACTATCCTATTTTTTGATGGAAGTTATACGTATGTGGTATTTATAATAATTCATATCATATGCTGTCAAAAGCTGACGCATTAACACAGTGAGGGAATTATCGTATCTGTGACTAGCATCCTAATTCTTATCTTTCTGATGGAACAATAGGCTGGTTTTGCTTTTTAAATATTAGCTTTTGCATAAAAAATTGCGCACACGAAAAAAAAAAAAAAAAAAGAAAACACTAATTTACTTCAGCACAGCAGTTGTTACAAATGTTCATAGGCAATTGTATCTGTCAATTTGAACATTTTGCCATTTGGATTTTTTTTATTCTCGAAGATCACAAGTCTTTGCTTGCTTTAATCTTACAGACATTGCTTTATTGTATTGTGGTTCAAACTTGTTAATTACAGGAGGAGGAAGAGAAAGAGGAAGAGAAGCAGGCTAGGATGAAGGACTCTGCTGCCAGGCAAAAGGATATTGCCTTGGAAGAGATGGCTGCCACAACAGCCAAAGGAGCACAAGAGCAGGCACAATCAAAAACTCTGGATAAGCAGGAGCAGCTTTGTGAGCTAAGCCGTGCATTGGCTGTTTTAGCATCAGCATCTGTAAGAGTTGGAATGTTTTGTTTTTGTTTTTATTTTATTTTATTTTATTTTTCTTTGGCATAAAAATTGTATACATATGAGGTATTGCCAACTGCTCATGATTTGCTTTCTTTTCTGATTCTTCAGTCTGTGAGCAGGGAGCGTGAAGAGTTTTTGAGACTTGTCAATAAAGAGGTTGTTACCGTTGTTCAGCTAAGTTCACAAGTTATCTGTTAGTTGCAGACTACGCCCATTAAGTTATGAAGCCTTAAAAAGTATTACATTGATTATCAAGAAGATCTTTTTCTTTTTATGATATTTGAAAGCATTTTTAATATGCATTTATGATATAAAGGCACGTGTAATATTTTTCCTTTTACCTGTTACTGTGTTATGGGCACGAAGCCTTGAGACCTCATTTTTATTTCAGAATTAGCAGCTAGAGGGCCTAGTAGGGTCTCAACCATGGTTAATTAATGTTTCTGTAGAATTTGGTACTTTTTTTAGTATTCTGTTAACCCTATTACAGGGTATAAAGAATATATAGGAGTGCAAGAATAATAAAATATACATAAAGTGACAAAGGCAGGATTTTTGGTTAGGAGGGGCCAATTTTTTTTTTCCTTAGGTTTAATTTAGGCCTAGGAAAAAATTATAATTAATATTGTAAATTATATTTAGTGAATAAAAATAAATTATATATATATATATATATGCATAGATGTATTTTTAAATTTTGGATTATGGCAGTGTTTGGAGGGCCAAAGTTTGGCAAAAAAACAAAAAATGGGTAAATTTTAGATTGTTGATTTTTTACTGTGTTCCTCGAAAAGTGTGAAAAAATTTAAAAAATTGCTAAAAGTTTATAAATGTTGAAAAAATTTGGTAAAAGATGAATTTTGGTGTGGAAAAAGTTGATAAAAGTTGTAGATTTTTGAAGAAAGTTAGAGATTTTTTGAGGTTTTTTTGCATTCCAAATGCACCCTATATATAACAATTGAAAAATAGTTAAATCTTTAGGAGGTTGGTCCATAGCTTAAATTTCTTTTAATTCAAAAATTTATGTGTACTAGTGGTAGTGTTTTTTTGGACCAAGATTAATTATTTTTTAAAATTTTAGAGGGGCTACACTATGAAAAAATTTTTTTGTTATTAAAAGTTTACATATACGAACAACATTTTCAAAACTTAAGGGGGGCCACGACCACCCTTGGCCCTATGGCAACTTCACCCCTATATACATAGACTTGAAACACCATCCTAAATTTTAAACTCTATCTCATTTACACAAATAAGCCTATTTATATACTTTACAACACTTTCCCCAAGATGGAGCATATATAACTGTCATGCCTATCTTGCATACGAGAGATTTAAAAACTTAACTACTAAATCTTTTAGTAAGAATATCTGCAAGTTGATTACTAGACTTAACAAACAGTATGCAGATTTGGCCATTCTTTAGCTTTTCTTTGATGAAGTGGGATCAATCTTTGTGTGTTTTGTTCTATCATGTTGAACCAGGTTGTGAGCGATACTGATAGCTACTTTATTGCCACAAAACAACACAAGAGAACTATTAGTTTTAATTCCCAAATCACGAAACGCGCCTTTTATCCATAGTAGTTCGCACACACCATGAATCATAGCTTTGTACTCGGCCTCTGCACTTGGATCTTGCCACAACATTTTGTTTTTTTACTTCGCCATGTCACTAAATTGCCGCCAACAAATGTACATTACCCAGTTGTAAATTTTCTATCATCCACGGACCCTACTCAATCAACATCTGTGTAACATTTAATCTTGAGGTTACCCTGATTTGAAACTCAGGAGCAAAGATAGCTATGGCAGAGTAGGGGCAATTGCCCCCACTCATTTTTTTTTTGTTTGGGGGGGGGGGGCGGAATTAGTTATACATATTTATCCTTACTATCCTAACTTATTCTTATTTGCCTCCCACATGTAACCAATTCCTCTCACCTTCAAGTTTCAACATGGATTTTCTCATAAATTTATCATTAAAATTTTGAAAAATTCTAAAATTCTTTATTTTCTTCATTTATCATATCTTTTTATTTATTTTTATTTTTTTTATCATTTATCCAACTTCTTCTCTCTCTCTCTTTTCCAGATAGGCCTTATCATTTTTTGATAGACCTTTTTTTATCATTTATTTATTTTTTAATACAACTTGATTTTTTTTTATCATTTATCTAACTTCAAATTTTTTTTGGGATAGGCCTTATCATTTTTTAGAAAGATTTTTTTATCATTTATCCAATTTCAACTTTTTTATATAGGCTTATCAATTTTTTGGATAAGTCTTATTAAATATTCTCAAATTTTTTGGTCTTGCCCTGCCCCCACCTACTACCTTTTCTATCTCCACCATTGTTGAAAATAGTAAACCTTTTTGCAGGAGTAGACTTTAGATACATGAGAGTTCTGTAAACTGCATCCATGAGTAGATCTAGGTACATGCATAAACTGATTGACCATACCTACTGCACATGCAATATCTAGTCGAGTATGAGACAAGTAGATGAGTTTCCCAACAAGCCTTTGATATCTCTCCTTGTCTACTTTCTCACCATCACCATTTTGAAGCCTATGATTAGTTTCAATCAGGGAATCTATGGGCCTACCCCCTAGCATTTCAGTGTGATTAAGGACGTCTAGAATATATTTTCTCTGGGATATAAAAATCCTACTACTTGATCTAGCCACTTCAATACCAAGGAAGTATTGCAATTTTCCCAAATCTCTAATCTCAAATTCTGTAGCAAAGTGTGTCTTTAGCCTTGTCATCTCTTCGTTATTATTCCTTGTTAACAATTTCATCCACATATACAATAATAGCTGTTACCTTTATGGCGGAATGTTTAATGAATATAGTGTGATCTATATGACTCTGACAATAGCCAAAGGCCAACATAGCCTTAGTAAATCTTTTAAACCATGCCCAACGAGATTGCTTGAGTCCATTGAGAACTTTCTTCAATTTAAAAACTTTCCCAGTCGTGACTTCAAAAGTGAACCCAGTAGGGACATCCATACGCACTTCTTCTTCAAGATCTTTGTGCAGAAAAGCGTTCTTGACATCCAATTGTTGATGATCCCAGCCAAGATTAGCTACATAGGAGAGAAGAATGTGAATCGAGTTCATCTTTGCTACTCCCTTGGCCACTCATTTGGCTTTGAGCCTCTCTATAGTGCCATTGGCTTTCTATTTGACGGTGTACACCCACTTACATCCCACAACTCTCTTTCCTGGAGGTAAGGTGAGTTCCCATGTATCATTTTTCTTCAATGTTTGTATTTTTTCCATCATTGCTGTCTTTCACCCAAAATCAACCAATGCTTCTTTCCAATCCAGGGAAACGTTAATAGAAGACAACTACGACACAAAAGCTCTATAGGAAGTAGACAATGCATTATAAGAGGCAAACGAAGAGATAGGGTGTTGAGTACATCCCACAACTCTCTTTCCTAGAGGTAGGGATGTGAGTTCCCATGTATTATTTTTCTTTAATGCTTGCATGTCTTCCATCATAGTTGTCTTTAATTACCAAAAAAAAAAAAAAAAAAAAAAAAAGTCATAGCCATCTTCCACTCAGAATCGATCAATGCTTCCTTCCAATTCTGTGGAATTTTAATAAAAGACAAGGACGGCACAAAAGCTCTAGAGGAAGTATTGCATTATAAGAGACAAACTTAGAGATAGGCTGTTGAGTGTAGGTCCTAACACCCGTTTGAATAGCTATAGGAATATTATTGTCATTAACAAGAGAATCAAGAGACTTACTCTAGGACTGATATGGTGAAAAGGAGGTAGAATTAGGAACTGAGACAAGGAGCTGCTCTTGGTGAGGTAGAGAGTGCATGGTAGGTTTCTTTTGACTATACTATAGTAAGTTGCCTCTTGTCAGTCGCCTTGGGGTCTCATACTCACCTCTGAGAGCCATATCCTTCTCTTGTTCATTTCTATTCAACTCATTCCCTCTGTTTCCTCTTCTGGAGCCTCCTATGTTTCCTCTTCTTGAACCTTCAAAGTAGAGATCCATAAGGAATCAACTACAGAACTGGTCATACCCAACAATTCTAAAAATCCCTCTCTGTGGAGATTGCCTAGAGAACTATGGTTCCTCCTCAGGGAAATTCACATCCATAGTGACAACTACCTTTCGAGAGGGTGGGTGATAACACTTGTACTCTTTTGAGTAGTAGAATACCCAATAAAAGTACATTTAAGAACCTAAGTGTTAAGTTTCCCAAGGTTATATTGATGATCATGAACAAAACAATTACAACCAAATACTTTTGGAGGAACTACATAGTGTAGAGTACCAGGAGGAGGGTCATTCAGATGATTGAGAAATTTGACGAGAAGTTGCAAAAGAGTTTGGAACTGGAGTGTTCGTAGTGGCATTCAGTTAATCAAGTAGGTTGTTAACAAAACATCACGACCCCAAAATGTCTTAGGAACATGCATTGCAAATAAGAGAGACCGCACCAACTCAAGGAGATGACGATTTTTCCGCTCTACAACTCCATTTTGGACAGTAATGGACACACAACTAGTTTGGTGAATAATACCTTGATCAATTAAGTAATTTCCAAGTGAAGCATTCACATACTCTCTGCCATTATCACTGCGTAATAGCTTAATTTGAGAACCAAATTGTGTACAAATCATCTTGTGAAACTGTTTTAAACATGAGAAAATATCACCCTCAGCATGTAGTAAATGCACGCAGGTTGTACGGCTCTGGCAATCAATAAAGGTAACATACTATAGATAACTATTCAAAGACACACTTGATTAGGACCCCATACATCAGAATGAATAACCATAAAAGGTGTAGTATTGCATTATTATTAGAAAGAGGATAAAAATTCATGTATGCTTGGCAAAATTCACAAGCATACACTTTGAGTTTAACATATCTAAAGTATCAAATAACTAGGGAAATGTCTTTTCCAAAACATCAACTGACAAATGACCCAAACGTCTCTGCCATTGCAAAACTTTTCTCAGACATGGTAGTTTGAGCAAAAGCACAACACTCAGTAGAAGCATCCTTAGCAGAGGAGAGATCCAAGTAGTACAAATCATCATGCAATCTACCATAACCAATCGTTCTCCTTGTGATTAGTTCCTAAAAGACACAATACGAAGGGAAAAAAAGTCACCTTACTGTTCAAGTCTTTAGTGGTAGCACTAATTGACATTAAAGTATTAGAGTAATCAAGAACATGATTGAATTTGGAGGTCTTTGGGAAAGTGGAGAGCCAGAAGCTGCAGCTTGAGAAGGAAATTCAGATTATTGATTCTTTTGAGGATTCTAGACAACTCACCGAGTAGGAAAGGTACAGCAGAGATTCAAAAATTAAAGACCTGAATAATCTGATAAAGATGGAGGAGATTAGCTGGCGTCAAAAGTCTAGGATTAGATGGTTGAAAGAAGGGGACAGGAATACCAAGTTTTTCCACAAGATTGCCTCTGCAAACAGGA
Source organism: Vitellaria paradoxa (assembly GCA_019916065.1). NCBI lineage: Eukaryota > Viridiplantae > Streptophyta > Magnoliopsida > Ericales > Sapotaceae > Vitellaria > Vitellaria paradoxa. Next base: position 28,961,589 of record CM034242.1, read on the forward strand.
GGAAAAACTAGATTGACAGGCTGTGTATTGATGGAGAAATTACTGAAGATCCGAGAGAGATTAAGCATGGTATCCTAAGCTTTTATGAGCAGCTGTTTCAGGAGCAAGCTCAATGGGGACCCTCAGTTGATGACCTGGAGTTCTCTCAGATTAGCTCTCTGGAAGCTGAGTTCTTAGAGCAGCCCTTCACTGAAATTGAGGTATTTCAGGCTCTCCAAGATCTCAATGGTGATAAAGCCCCTGGTCCAGATGGCTGGACCATAGCTTTCTTTCAAAAATGTTGGCAGACTTTTAAGAAGGAAATGATGCTGGTTTTCTCAGAATTTCACAGCAGTTGCAGGTTTGTTAGAAGCCTAAATTCAACCTTCATTACACTCATTCCAAAGAAACCTGGTGCAATTGAAGTCAAGGATTTCAGGCCCATTAGCTTGGTGGGAGCTGTTTACAAGCCATTAGCTAAAGTTCTAGCTTCCAGGTTGAGGAAAGTCTTGAATTCAATCATATCTGCCTCTCAACATGCTTTCGTTGGTGGCAGACAAATTTTAGATGCCGCCCTTGTTGCAAACGAAGCCATTAATTCAAGATTTAAACAAAAGGAGACTGGCATAGTGTGTAAATTAGATATTGAGAAAGCATTCGACCATGTTAATTGGAATTGTCTAGTCTATTTGATGAGAAGAATGGGGTTTGGTAGTAGGTGGTGTCAGTGGATATTTTGGTGTGTTTCTACTGTTAGATATTCTATTCTAATAAATGGCACTCCGGAGGGCTTTTTTTCATCGTCTAGGGGACTTAGACAAGGTGACCCTCTCTCCCCTTTCTTGTTCATAATTGTAATGGAACTAAGCAAAATGCTGCAGAGAGTGGAAGAAGCAGGGCTGCTGGAAGGCTTCTCTATCAAGAATAGAGGCAGAGATTCTACAAGCATAACCCACCTCTTATTTGCCGACGACTCTATTGTATTATGTGGTGTAGAATTGCTGCAAATGGGACATCTTCGTTGCACTCTTTTGGGGTTTGAGGCAGTAACAGGTTTGAAAATTAACCTTACCAAATCTGAGTTGTTTCCTGTTGGTGATAATAATTACATTAGTGAGCTGGCTGGCATCTTGGGTTGTAAAATTGGCAATCTTCCTTCAACATATCTAGGTCTGCCCCTAGGAGCCCAAATAAAGTCCAAACAAGTTTGGGAACCAGTTTTGGAAAGATGTAGAAATAGGCTAGCAGTTTGGCAGCTGAAATACCTTTCTACAGGGGCTAGATTTACATTAATTAAGAGTGTTCTGTCGAGCCTTCCTACATACTTCCTCTCCCTTTGCATGGCCCCTATGTCTGTTATAAAAGATCTTGAAAAACTGCAAAGAAACTTTTTGTGGGGAAGAAGTGAAGGGATCTTCAAACATAGCTTGGTGGATTGGAAGACTGTGTGTTCACCAATTTACTCAGGGGGAATTGGAATCAGGCAGTTAAAGCTGCACAATGAAGCCCTCTTGGGGAAATGGATTTGGAGATTTTCCCAAGAAAATTCCAGTTTGTGGAAGAGAGTTCTTGTGACCAAATATGGAGAGGAATTAGGAGGTTGGAGCTCGGCTCCTTGTTCTAACTCAGGTGGAGCTAACCTATGGAGAGATATAAGGAAAATTTGGAGCAAATTTATTGACTGTGCATCCTGGAAAGTGGGCAGAGGTGATAGGATATTATTTTGGAAGCATAATTGGTTAAAGGTAGGCTGCTTATCAACTTTATTTCCAGAGATATTCGCATTAGCTGTAAATAAGGAAGCTGTCGTAAGAGATTACTGCAGTGGAATGGGCTCAAATTGCACCTGGATGGTGCTGCTGCACAGAAATGTTAATGACTGGGAGCTAGAGGGTTATTTGCTGCTATTGGGAATGTTGAACAATGTTTATTTGGAAGACAAAGGGGATTCCCTTGTTTGGGAAGTTTCAAAAGGAAAAATTTTCAGTGTTAAGACCTTCTATAATTCGCTGCTAGGGGCTGCCAAGGATGATTTTCCATGGATAAATATCTGGATAAAAGCTGTCCCTACAAGAGTCCTTTTCTTTCTTTGGTGTGCTGCTAGAGGAAAAATACTAACCATGGATAATCTAAAGCACAGAGGATACTCGCTTGTTAATCGCTGCATCTTATGCCTTAACCAGGAGGAAACTATACCACACCTCCTATTGCATTGTCAGTGAGATTTGGAACTTAATTTTAGCCTATTTTGGAGTCGATTTTTGCTTCCCGAAAGGGTTTCGTGAATTTCTTTTGGCCTGGTGGGGGCAGCCCTTCAATAAATATAGAAAACATGTCTGGAATTTGGTCCCATTTTGTGTTTGTTGGCTGATTTGGAAGGAAAGGAATCAAAGAATTTTTGAAGATAAAAATAGATCCTCGTTGAGATCGAAGAGCATATTTCTTAACTACCTATATGGATGGGTGAATGAAGGAAAAGAGATGGATTATTCTCCTTTTTGACTTTCCTTGATCATCTTGCTTGAACCCTAATTGTTAGGCCTGACTGTAATTATTTTCTCCCATGAGTGGCTTGTTCTAGCATCAATTTGATGCTTATTTGTGCTTACTTGTATCTGTGGGAAAATATGGTTGTTAATGTATGTGCATGTACTTAGTGTATTTAATGTATGTGCATGTACTTAGTATATTTAATATTCTAGGGGGTATGTACCTAGTCTAGATTCCTTGTATAGTATTTATTGTATATGTAACTTGTATTAGTATAAATATAAAATAGTGGCTACCCATTTGGGGATGTCAAATCTTCAGTAAATCTATTTCTTTGACATGGTATTAGAGCCAGGTTATTTTCTGGAACCTTTGGCCTTCTTTTGTGCTCTGTTTTTACTCTGTTTTCTGAGATCAAAAGGGAGTATTTTTTTCAACCTTCAACGCCCCGTTTTCAGCCTTCATTGCTGACCTTTCTTCAGCCTTCATTGCTGAATTTTTTACTTCCTCACGACACCTATGATGTCGGATGTTTCACCAGTCACAAAACCAGCCACCAGTCAACAAGATGAGGCAACCATCTCGCACGGTATTGGAGATCTGCAAAATATCCAGGCTGCATACAGATTAAATGGGAAGAATTATCTGAAGTGGTCCCAATTAGTCCGGACCATTTTGAAAGGCAAGGGGAAAATCAGCCATCTCATGGGTACGGGTCTGAAGCCTAGTGATCTGAACTTTGAAGCGTGGGATGAAGAAGACTCGATGATTATGGCATGGCTATGGGGATCTATGACCCCAGAAATCAGTGACACGTGCATGTTTCTAAACACTGCCAAAGATATATGGGACGCGATCCAACAAACATACTCAAAGGCAAAAGATGCCGCTCAGGTGTATGAGGTAAAGGTTAAAACAACGGCAGCAAGGCAAGGGAATAAGACGGTCACAGAGTACGCTAATCAATTGAGTGCTTTGTGGCAGGAGTTAGACCAATACAGAATAATAAAGACGAAGTGTTCCGATGATGCTGCTGTTTTGAAGAACTTTATTGAACAGGATAGAGTCTATGACTTTCTTGTTGGGTTGAATCCGGAATTCGATCAGGTGCGTGTTCAGATTCTTGGGAAATCGGAAGGCCCATGCTTCAATGAAGTGGTAGCCATAATTCGAGGAGAGGAGAGTAGGCGAAGTCTGATGCTGGAGCCACAAGTTTCAATCAATTCAGCAATGGTTGCAAGTGATGGAAACAAGCTGAATATACCTACTGCAAAGAAGTCTGCTGGTAATGAAAGAAAACTAGCCCTTGACATGAAGACAGGAGATTCTAGGAATCAAGACCGAGACAATTTATGGTGCACATATTACAAGAAACCGCGGCATACTCGTGAGAATTGTTGGAAGCTTCATGGGAAGCCACCAAGCCGAGAATGGGGACAAAGAGGGGGACAATCCAGAAGTGGACAAGCCAATGTAGCAGCTGGCCAAAGTGATGAGCCACCCAAATCAGAAGCAGCTGGTCTCAACCAAGGTGAGCTGGAAAGGGTGAGAGCTCTCATCAACAGTCTTGATAAGCCCTCAGCTACTTGTTCTTTGGCATATTCAGGTGAGTTTCCGCTTTCCATTGGATTAAATGTTTCGGATGCAGCCTTTTCCACCTCTTGGATCATAGATTCAGGAGCTACCGATCATATGATCCACTCACCAAATGTCTTTACCACCTATTCCCCGTGCCCAAGCAGTAGAAAAATAGCCACTGCAGATGGTTCTTTGACCACTGTGGCAGGAATTGGAAGTGTCCAAATTAACCCATTGTTAACCTTGCAGAATGTCCTTCATGTCCCTAAGCTATCTACCAACCTGATATCCATCCAAAAACTTACTCATGACTTACAATGTAATGTGGTTTTTCATCATACTGATTGCATATTTCAGGAAAAGGATTCGGGGAAGACGATTGGACATGCTAGAGAACGGGGTGGCCTCTACTTTCTTGAAACAAGTCAACCAACTATCAACAAGAATAAACAATCAGTGTCATTTGTTTCCAAGTCCTTGACATCCTATAAAGAGAAAATTTGGCTCCATCATCGCCGACTTGGACATCCATCATTTAGAGTCATTAAACTTTTGTTTCCGTCTTTGTTTAAAAGTTTTGATGTTGAGTCTTTTCATTGTGAAAAATGTGAACTTGCCAAACACAAACGTATACCATTTCCAAGGCACAATAAAATAAGTTCCATTCCTTTTTATTTAATTCATAGTGATGTTTGGGGTCCATCTACTGTTGCTAATATCTCTGGGGCACGATGGTTTGTTTCCTTTATTGATGATTGCACTCGAGTCTGCTGGATTTTTTCTTCTTAAACAAAAATCTGATGTCAGTATTGTTTTCCCAAATTTTTGTTCCATGATTAAAAATCAGTTTGGAGTAACCATCAAAAGAGTTAGGTCTGATAATGCAAGGGACTATTTTAATCAAAGTCTCAGTCCATTTTTTCAAAAGGAAGGGATAATACATGAGTCATCTTGTGTGAATACCTCGCAGCAAAATGGAGTTACAGAGAGGAAAAATGGTGATCTCCTTGAAAAAACCCGAGCGTTGTTATTTGAAAACCATGTTCCTAAAACTTTTTGGGGGGAAGCTGTTCTTACAGCAACACATCTCATAAACATATTGCCCTCTAGAGTCCTAGGATTTAAGAGTCCAATGGATGTGTTGTCAACATTTTACCCTACCCTACACACCATAAATAATCTTGTTCCTAGAGTGTTTGGGTGTACGTCCTTTGTACATGTTCACAGTCACAACCGAGGGAAACTGGATCCAAGAGCTATAAAGTGTGTATTTGTGGGATATTCGTCAACCCAGAAAGGTTACAAGTGTTATCATCCACCTTCCCGAAAATTCTTTGTTTCTATGGATGTTACCTTCAATGAACGTGAATCTTACTTTCCAAACCCTTATCTTCAGTGGGAGAAGTTAGTGAGAGAAGACGAGGGTTTGGATTTTGACTTAATGTTGGATCTTTTAGTTTCAAACCATCCTACTTCTTCATCAGTTTCAAACCATCCTACTTCTTCATCCACTAGTGATCATGCTCCGTTTCAATCTGAACTATCTGAGTCTGTCATAGTTTCCTCTGAACTTGTGTCTAATCCTGTAACAACAGCTTCCGTGTCTACTCAACCCGAAACTGAGTCTATTCCCAGGGATGTTAGATATGGCAAAGGCAAGATGTATGCAAGGAGGAAGATGGTTGCCCCCAACTCTACGCAAGTCCAAGAGTTCGATGAGGTAATGATTCCTGAACCCATATTACAGATTGAAGCCGAACCAGAAGTAGAGAGTGAGACCCATAAGGGTAGTAGTGACACAGACTTGCCCATTGTATTGAGAAAAGGTATGAGAGAGTGCACTAAAAGACCCTTATATCCCCTTGCACACTTCCTATCCTTTAAGCAATTTTCCCTGTCACACAGAGCCTTCCTCAATAACCTAGAAACCATTGTCATTCCTTCCAATCTATCCGAAGCTTTGTCTAATGAAAAATGGAAGCAAGCTATGAATGTAGAAATGGAGGCACTGGAAAAGAACAAAACATGGGAGCTTGTGGAGTTACCAGCAGGGAATAAACCAGTGGGATGTAAATGGGTGTACACAGTGAAGTATAGAGCTGATGGTTCAGTGGAGAGATACAAGGCGAGGTTGGTAGCCAAAGGTTATACCCAGATGTATGGAGTGGACTATCTAGAGACTTTTGCCCCAGTTGCAAAGCTGAATACTGTTAGAGTCCTATTGTCTTTGGCAGCTAACTTTGGATGGGATTTACAACAGTTTGATATAAAAAATGCTTTCTTGCATGGAGATCTAGAGGAAGAGATATATATGGAAATTCCACCTGGTTATGGAAAAGGAGTTACTGATCATACAGTGTGTAGGTTAAAGAAGGCATTATATGGGCTTAAACAATCTCCTCGAGCATGGTTCGGCAGGTTTGCCAAGGTTATGGTGATGTTAGGATATAAGCAAAGTCAAGGAGATCATACACTGTTCGTCAAACACTCGTCTTCAGGGAGAGTCACAGTTCTCTTAGTTTATGTGGATGATATAATTGTTACAGGAAGTGATGATGAGGAGAGACATTTTTTGAGTGAGTGCTTGGCAAAAGAATTCGAGATTAAGACACTTGGGAAGCTAAAGTATTTTCTTGGAATTGAAGTGGCACATTCAGATAAGGGTATTTTTCTCTCTCAGCAGAAGTATGTAACTGATCTACTCAAGGAGACAGGTAAAACAGCATGCAAACCGGTGAGTACTCCAATAGATCCGAATCTAAAGCTTGGAATAGCAGAGGAAGATGCTATGGTGGACAAAGGGATGTATCAACGCTTGGTGGGAAAACTCATTTATCTGTCCCACACACGACCGGATATAGCTTATGCTGTGAATGTGATTAGTCAATTCATGCACACTCCAAAAGAGGTTCATCTTCGAGCAGCACATAGAGTGTTGCAATATCTTAAGAGTACACCAGGAAGAGGAATTCTCTTTAGGAGGAGTGGGGGCTTAATGCTTGAAGCCTATACAGATGCTGATTATGCTGGGTCATTGATTGATAGAAGATCAACCACTGGATATTGTACGTTTCTTGGTGGGAACCTTGTGACATGGAGAAGTAAAAAGCAAAATGTGGTAGCACGGTCTAGTGCAGAAGCTGAGTTTCGAGCAATGGCTCAAGGAGTATGTGAGTTACTTTGGCTGAAGATCATTCTAGAAGACATGAGGATCAAGTTGGAGGGCCCGATGAGGCTTTATTGCGATAATAAGTCTGCAATTAGCATAGCCCACAATCCAGTGCAACATGATCGGACAAAGCATATCGAAATTGACAGATATTTTATCAAGGAAAAATTGGAGAGTGGATTGATCTGCACACCCTATGTGTCTACAAATGATCAGCTCGCTGATGTGTTAACCAAAGGGCTAAGTGGTCCAGTGTTTGAACGTATTGTATCCAAGCTGGGAATGGAGAATATCTATTCACCAGCTTGAGGGGGAGTGTGGGAAAATATGGTTGTTAATGTATGTGCATGTACTTAGTGTATTTAATGTATGTGCATGTACTTAGTATATTTAATATTCTAGGGGGTATGTACCTAGTCTAGATTCCTTGTATAGTATTTATTGTATATGTAACTTGTATTAGTAGAAATATAAAACAGTGGCTACCCATTTGGGGATGTCAAATCTTCAGTAAATCTATTTCTTTGACAGTATCTATTCCTATGAATAAAATTTACTTATCTTTTTCAAAAAAATTTAAGTGAAGAAGTACAATGGATGGTTCCTTTCCTAGAGATAGAGGCCAAGGAACCATCAGCAACTCAAACCTTATCTCGACCTAAACATGGTTTATAATATGAGAAAATGGCAGAATTATTAGTCATATGGTCAGAGACGCCTGAATCAATGATCCAAGGACTAGAGGCAATGACATTTGAGGCAATGACATTTGAGGCATAAAAAGTAATAAAGGAAGAACCTGACTGGACAAAATTGAAAGAAGTAGTAGCTGTAGTCCCAAGGTTGGAGGAACACTCCATTCTAGCCATCATTTGCCAAAACTTTTTTTAGTTCTTCTGTTGAGAGGGAATCACTTGACTGAGAGGTACCTAGAGAGGAATAGCAACTTCAAAAAGATGTGCTTGTGAGTGTGAGGAACCTCTACCTACCATGAAACTTCCAATATTTTTCCTTAGTGTTCTTTGGTTGACCACAATAATCAAATAGTAAATGTTCTTTTAGACCAGGAGCTGATTTTGCAATGTACCCCTTCCCTTTATTAGAGCCTGATTGTGTAGCCACCACCAAACCTGAATATTCATTGGTTAAGATATTGAGCATGGCAATCCTACGACTCTCTTCTTGTTGCAAGCAGGAGTATGTTTGCCTCAATGAAGGGACTGGATCCTTCCCCAATATTTGAACTCGAATCTGATCATACTCCACTTTCAAACCAATATGGAAATCAACACACGCTCTTTGTCAATTATGTTCTGAAAAATGGTTACATCCGTGGGACACATAGCTTGAAACACTTGATAGTAATCAAGTTCCTGCCACATACTATTTCGAATTGCAAAATATTGAGCAATAGTAAGATTCTTACGCTTAAACTTATGAATTTTCTTATGAATCTCATACACCTGAGCATCATTTCCAACATTTGAACAAGTTTGAGTCCAAATATCTAAAGCGGTGTCCATCAAAAAATACCTATCAACAATTTCGGGTTGCATAGACTGAAGGAGCCAAAACATAACCGGGTAGTTCTTAGCGTCCCATCGAGCAAAGGATGGATTAGTGTTAGTTGGCTGAGTTTGCTTGTCAGACAAACAGGCTGCTAAACCCTTAGCCTTGATGAACATAAGGTAAGATTTGGACCAGGTCAGGCAATTTCTTCCATTCTACTTCACAGTATTGATTTCGATTCTTTACTATTACCCCAAGGGGTTGACCCACCAAATGAAGTGATACTATCAACTCCAAAAGGTATCATGGGGTTACCACTCGAATTAAGTTCCAACATATTTGTTGAATCAGAAAAGAAAAATTATAGTAGAGCAAGTACCAAATACCTCATGGAAAAGCTATGAAGGCAAGCAAATTAGAGGAAAAGATCACTGGAGGATTTGCAAATCTTGCGTGAAGGCTGCATGAAGGCTGATAGGGTTGCGAGGTCAGCGACAAGGAACGTTGACACTGACTAGTGTGGCGAAGTCAAGAAGTCACAGCATTGAGCATCGCGAGTCACGGAGTCATGTTGCGAAGGTGCAATGTCCTTCGGTGATGGTCTTGCTGGCAAGGGTTGAAGTTATGAAGTCACAGCATCGAGGGTCGTGAAGTTGCGTCACGAAGGTGTGATGACCTTCGGCAATTGTTTTGCTCGTGAGGGTCCTGTCTGTGAGAGTCACAAAGACATAGGGTTAGCTTCCTCGATGATCTTGACCGTGAATCGAAGACCCACCAATGTCGGGCAAAGGCAACCGATGTTGCCCACCGCTGGTTGGTTCAGTGGAATGGGGGTCGAGCTTAAGGTTTTGGGTGATCTACTTAGGTCATGGGTTCGATTCACCTCCTGGATGGACAGATTCAAAGTGGGAGGCCATGGTGGTGGGGTCCTGTGCTAGCCTCCCTAGAGTTTGTAGCGCGTTGCCCGAAGGGTGCCAGGTGAGTTCCTTGTCACCCAAGAAAAAAAAAAAAAAGGAGGCAACCGATGTTGGGCGAAAACTCTGGTTACGACGACGCTTCTGATGCCGTGTAATAACATTGGTTCTGATATCATGTAGAATTTGGTACTTTTTTCTTTTTTAATATTCCATTAACCGTAGTCTAGCGTACAAAGACTTTATAGGAGTACAAGAATAATAAAATACACAGAGACCTGAAACACTATCATAAATTCTAAACTCTACCCCATTTACACAATCAACCATATTTATATACTTTACAACAGTTTCAGTGATCAAATTGAAAGCCAATAGGAAGTGGTAGGGTATAGGGTTGACTTAAGCTTGTTTTTTGGGGATTTTGGGGCTAAAAACTGAACTCTTCTTGGGCTGTGAACGGTAACAACTAACCGGAGAACACTATCTCGATTAAGACAATGGCTTTTACAAGGGCCAATCAAAATCATGTCAAATTAACGAGTTTTTTAAAACTCAATAATAGTAGGAGATGCAAATAACACCTTTATAACTTGATAGACTTCTCCTCTATGTTACATGAACTCAGATTTGCGTATTGGCTATGGATACGTGTCTAAGAGTGAGATCTATTAATTCTCTTATTGAAGAATACATGGAAACGGGAAAATATTTGTATGTTTAATATAATTATTTTATTTTATTGGATAATATGGTATTAATAGGATTCTATTAGAGTATCTTATGTATCAAATATAGATTTTGTGTATAAATTATGTGTTAAAATTTAATTGTTAAATATATCTGTATGGATATTCAATTATATTAGGACACGTATAACATACTCTTAGAATAGTGTACTTGTCCAAGTGCTAAGTGTTAAATATATTTGTATAGATATTCAGTTGTAGTAGGATAATATAACATACTCTTACTAGAATGTCCTTATCCAAGTATTAAGTATCTGACACGAGTACATCATACAGGTAAAAGAGTCCATGTAACGTAGCTTGTCCTAGTTCAATTGTGACTGACCCAAAATTAAGAAACCATATAACTTCAATGATGGCAATACTCTAAACCAAATAAAAATCACATCTAAGACCCAAAATCGTTACTTTGACCCCTAGTGTAAGTTTTGCAACTAGTGGACTGAAACCATGACCCATATCTAGCAATTTTGAAAGTTACCAAAGTACTGTTGGATTTCCAAATTTAAGAAAACATTAACAAAAGTGACCAATAGGATACCAACTCTAAATAAATGAAGTTGCTGCTCCAAGCACTACTGTGGAGATTTTTATTTGGACCAAGAAATCTTCTTGCATGGTGTAGAACCCCGTAGGCATTTTTAGGCTTCCAAAGTGGAATACACACATTCTCTAACCATGTTAAACTTGCTGCATTATTCCAACATAAAAACTGGACCATATAAGTAAATAAAGCATCAGCCATGTCACATTGTCTTGCTTTCTTTTAAGTAATACCAAAGTTTTGGAAAAATAGCAGATGAGTACATAATTGTGACTGTTTGTCCTCTTTGTCTTCTTTTGTTTTTCTTCCTTTTTATTCATATTTATTTTCATTTCTATCCCTTTTGGTTTGTGAGGGCGTGGGTGCTGTTTTGTAGAAAATGTTTGTTGAAATGGACAATTAATGTGCACCATGTAATAGGGACGGCTGGTGGATACCACCATCCTTTTGATGTACTTGAAGGACACTTTGTCATCATCTTGTTTTGTTACCAGCCTATCTTATGGAAGCCATGGTATCTTCATGGGAAATCATATCTTGATGGTGGTATGAAATTTTTGTGGGAGTCATTTTCCCTTTGGCCAATGTTGTCAATTATATTGTTTTTTTCAAACTAGATGCTGTGCTTGATGTGCATGATTGTCATCTTTTGTAGCCATTCTTCTGTTTTAATGGCAAGGGTAATAAAGTGAATGTAAAATGTTTAAAAATAAAATACTTAAATAACTTATAAATTTTTTAAAATGACAAGTACACCACTTTTAATTTGTGAGTGGCTATTGAAGGTTAAGGCCTATAAGTGGAAGAAACTAAAAGAAATCACTAAGTGGTTGGTTTCACCAAATGTTTACTTGTACTAACTATTTCTAGTGCTGCCTTGTTATAATAGTATGCATTCATCTTTAGGTTTAAATTCTATCTACTTTCTCCCGCTTTTATGCATTCCTTGTGAATAGTTTTTGTATTTGCTTCTTTTCTCATGTTGTTTATATTTATTTGTTGACGCAATATCATTTGTAGATTGAGTTGTACAATAGCATGGTGGAGAAAGAGGGTATTGAAGGTGAAAAAGAAGCCAAGAAGGCATATAGAGCTGCCAGGGAGGATAGTTACCATACTGCGGAGAGGGCTATAGGCAGCGGGGTTTCTTCAGCCCTCATAGACAGGGTAAGGAGTAGTTCTGATATATGCATGGTGCTATGAGCTTCCGTATTTATTGTTGGAAATTCAAAATTCCGCCAAGATATGGCCGAATTCTTTGGGATATCACAGTTGTAAATACTTAGATTTAGTCAATGCTACAAAATAGGAAGCTTAAATTTAGAATCAGAATTAGTGGTTAATTAGGTCCTATTTTTGTCTTGTATCTCCTATAAGTAGTGATTTGTGTACGTTATAATTGATGTGAATAAGAAACACCGTTTATTCCGGTTTGTCTAGTATTAGAGTAGGGACTTATTCTCTGACTCTTCCCACCCCGGGGGGGGGCTGGAACCTCCTAGCCACCCTTCATCATGTCAGAAACTGAATCTGTGAAGACAATAAAAAATAAAATTATTTTTTTGATTTCTGGATGATAAAAACTTTATTGAGATCCTCCTATTTATAGCCTACTCCATAATCTATATATGGTAAATTTCCCTATGATGAATCCTAGAATTACTGAGGGAATATTACAAAGAAATGGTAAGTTTCCCTATGATGAATGCTACAATCACTGAGGGAATATTTACAGATTTAATTTCCTAATTCTCCTATATTTCCACACTCCCCCTCAAGTTGGATCATAAATGTTAATTAAATCCAACTTGCCTATTAATTCCTCAAATACTGGTTTGAGAACTCCTTTAGTAAGAATGTCTGCTACCTGTTTCTGTGATGGTACATAGACTATGCAAATGATTCCTCCTTCAATCTTCTCCTTGATAAAATGCCTGTCTACTGCCACATGCTTAGTTCAATCATGTTAAACTGGATTAAGTGATATATCAATAGCAGCCTTATTATCACAGTATAGTTTAATAGGAAACTTTACTGTAACATGTAATTCTTCAAGGAGTCTCTTCAACCACAATCCTTCACATATCCCTTGGGCAATGGCTCTGTATTCTGTTTCAGCACTTCTTCTAGTTACAACATTTTGCTTCTTACTTCTCCAAGTCACCAAGTTGCCCCATACAAAGGTGCAATATCCTGTGGTAGATCTCCTGTCTTCTATTGATCCTGCCCAGTTTGCATTAGTAAAGATTTCAACTCCTCTGGTTTCACCTTTCTTGAATAGTAGACTCCTTCCTGGTGAACTTTTGAGGTATCTCAGAATCCTATATACTGCTTCTTGATGTGTCTCCTTTGGTGAGTGCATATGTTAGCTCACGGTACTTACTGCAAATGCAATATCTGGTCTGGTATGTGAGAGATGGATTAGTTTCCCTACTAGTCTCTAATATCTATCTCTGTCAACAGGTTGTCCTGCTTCTTTTGTCTTTTTCTTTGGTTCTATTGGAGTCTCACTAGGTTTACAACCTAGCATCCCTGTTTCAGAAAGAAGATCAAGTATGTATTTTCTCTGGGATACACTGATTCCTTTATGTGATCTGGCTACTTTCATTCCCAGAAAGTAACGTAATTGCCCAAGATCTTTTACTTCAAATTCATTTGCTAGGACTTTCTTCAACCTTTTTATCTCTACTGGATCATCACCTGTCAAGATGATATCAACATAAATTATGAGAATAGTTTTTTTTCCATTTTCAGTAATCCGAATAAACATAGTATGATCTATCTGCCCTTGTTTGTATCCCTACCTTTTGATCACCTTTGTAAATCTATTGAACCAGGCTCTGGGAGACTATTTAAGTCCATATAAGGATTTCTTCAGTTTACAAACTCTACTATCTTCATCCCTGCAGAATCCAGGCGGTAGCTTCATGAATACCTCTTCTTCCAGGTCTCCATTCAAGAAGGCATTCTTGATATCCAGTTGTTGGAGTGACTAGTCTAGATTTGCTACTAAAGATAGGAGAACTCTTACAGTATTTAGCTTTGCCACGGGTGCAAATGTCTCTGAGTAGTCAATTCCATATGTCTAGGTAAAACCCTTTGCAACTAGCCGTGCCTTGTATCGTTCAATTGCTCCATCAGTTTTGTACTTCACAGTAAAAACCCACTTGCAGGCTACTGGGTTTTTTTCCTTTTGGTAATTCTGTCAGTTCCCAAGTTCCATTCTTCTCAAGTGCCTTCATTTCTTCTATGACTGCCTCTTTCCATTCAGGAATATTAAGAGCTTTCTGGATATTCTTTGGAATTGTAATACGATCAAGATTTGAAATAAAGTTACAATATTGAGTGGATAAGGCATTATAAGACACAAAGTGTGATATGGGATGGAGAGTACATGATCTTGGCTTTTTCCGAAGAGCAATGGGCAAATCATCATTATTAGAGACATTAGGGAATGTAGTTACCTGCTCGGGATTAGATGAGAACTCATGACCTGGAACTGTCATCGGTTCTAGCTCTTTTTATGCTGGAAGTGTGAAAGACTTTGGCTTCTTTGATTTTGGCCTCCGTGAATAAACTAATGTTTTTTTAGTTTTTTTAATTTCTGGATCTTTCCCAAAGGATGAGTGTTCTTCTATTGATGGCAAAGTATATGGAAGAGACTCATAGATAGAAAGACTCAAGTCAGTTCGAACTTCATTTGGTGTCTCCCCCTGAAGAGAGAACTAGGTATAATAGGGTGTGGTTTCGAAGAAGGTTACGTCCATACTGACAAAGAGCTTATGAGATATAGGATCATAACACTTGTAAGCTCGTTGGGTAGGAGAATAGCCTAGAAAAACACATTTGCGAGCTCGAGGATCAAGTTTGTTACGTTGGTGAGCATGAATATGAACAAATGTTGTACACCCAAATACTCTGAGGGGTATTGTGGAGTGAACTCTTGAGGTTGGAAAGAACTCATGTAATTTTTGAAGAGGTGTAGCAAAGGATAGAACTTGACTGGGCATACGATTTATTAGGTAGATGGCGGTTAGGATAGCATTTCCCCAGAAATGTTTTGGCATGTGCATTGTGAACAATAATGCTCGAGCCACCTCAAGAATATGTCTATTTTTCCTCTCAGCCACTCCATTTTGTTGTGGGGTATCAATGCATGAGCTTTGGTGAATAATGCCATTTGCACGAAGATAGGGGCCCAAAAAGTGGTTAAAATATTCGGTCCCATTATTAGTCCTTAGAATTTGGATTTTGGTATGAAACTGATTTTGTATCATGGTGTTAAACCCAATGAAGACTAAGCGAACTTCAGTTTTGTCATGTGAAAGATATACCTCGCACACACGAGTGTGATCATCAATGAAGGTTATGAACCATTTTGTGTGTGTTCTATTGGAGGTTTGAGATGGTCCCCATAGATCACTATGAATCATAGCAAAAGGAGTAGAGGGTTTATAAGTAGATAATTGAAAAGAAGCATGATGATGTTTAGCAAACTCGCATGTTTCACATTGGAATTTAATGGATTTCTTATTCGAGCATAGGGCTGGAAATAAATGTTTTAAACAAAGGAAACTAGGGTGGCCCATTTAGAATGCCATAATAGAATTTCACTATCTTGAGACATAGATACAGAATTAAAAACCTTACTAATATTATTACTCATAGCTGCCTCATCAAAGTAGTAGAGTCCTTCACATTCCCTAGCACTGCCAATCGTCTTCCCCGATGCCAGATCCTGAAAAGTACAAAGAGAGGAAGTGAAGTCAATTAAGCAGTTTGAATCTCTGGTTAATTTACTAATAGATAGTAAATTACAGGAGAGATTTGGGACATGGAGGACGGATTTTAAGGATAGTGTGTTTGATAGGTGGATACTTCCTTTCCTTGCTACAGATGAGAGAGATCCGTCTGTAATTCTGACTTTCAAATTCTTAGCACAAGGCATATATGAAGAGAATAAGTTGTAAGATCCAATCATGTGGTCAGAGGCACCTAAATTTATGACCCATGGAATTTTTGTACTGGACGTAGCTAAAGCTTGTGAAAAGTTACCTTTCTGGGCTAGTGATCCAGATAGAACATTGGTGGAGGATTGACTAGAATTCTGAAATGTGGAGAATAATTCATAGAGCTTTCCAAGTTATTCAGGACTGAATGGACTGTTTTGACTTGTTTGTGAACCTCTTCCTCCAGAGAAACTTTCAATTGTAGCTTGATAACCCTTATTTTTATTCTGTCTAGGTTTCCAATTCACAGGTTTTCCATGAATTTCCCAGCATGTGTCTTTGGAGTGGCCAATTTTCTTGCAATGATCACAAAATGGCCTCCCTTTAATTGATTTTGGACCCATTTCATTTACTGGACCTCGGGTCAAATACCCGTATCCATCAGCCCCATGGGTCTTTGCTCTGGATCCTTCTAGGGTCATGTGACCTGACCTGAGACCCTTGTTTTGGGTTATTAGGGCTGAATGGTCTCGTTCAACTGACTCCTTGCCCAGCATCGAAGCCCTTCGAGCTTCTTTTCTTCGCACCTCGACGAAGACTTCTCTGATCGACGATAAGGGACATCAGTTGAGGATCCGATCATGTACGTCGTCGAGGGTTTGGTTCAAACCAGCCAAGAACTCAAAAATTCTTTCGTTTTTGACCCTCTTCTTGAATCGTACACTGTCGTCGGTGCATTCCCAGCTATCGTCGATGCTCTGGTCGAGTTCTTGCCAGATCGACGTCATCTCCAAGTAGTATTCTGTGACATCTTTGTCTCCTTGCTTCATCTACCACAATCGGGTATTTAGATCGAAAATCTGAGCGAAGTTCTCCTCGTCGGAGTACGTCTCGTGTACGGCATTCCAAACATCCTTCGCTGTCGGCAGCCACAGGTAGGTCTTCTTGATCAATGGGACCATCGAATTGATGAGCAAGAAGGTTACCACGGCATTCTCCGATTGCCATCGCTGAAGAGCCACTGTGTCTCTTTCATCAGGTCTTTTGGTAGTGCTGGTCAGATAGCCAGTTTTTCCCTTTGTCGTTAATCAAAAGCTTGATCGACTGTGCCCATTCACAGAAATTTTTTCCGTTGAATTTATCAACGGTGGTCTGGATTGATGAGAGGTCTGCCCCTCCCATGGTGGTAATAGATGATTACTCCTATATTCCTCCTTCGTGAGTGATCAAGGAGGAAATCTCCTGATTGCCGGTAGGTTTGATGGACATTGGAGCTAGGTTTTTTGAGAACCTGGCTCTGATACCATAATGACAATAAGAAATAAAATTATTGCTTTGATTTCTGGATGATAAAAACTTTACAGAGATCCTCCTATTTATAGCCTACTCCATAATCTATATATGGTAAATTTTCCTATGATGAATCCTAGAATTGCTGAGGGAATATTACCAAGAAATGGTAAGTTTCCCTATGATGGATGCTACAATCACTGAGGGAATATTTACAGATTTAATTTCCTAATTCTCCTATATTTCCATAATTTGAATCCACCATTATTGATCAATCGAATATCATTGCGAAACATGCCTCCAGCATTGATTCTCACCTAGTACAAATCACGAACATCAAACTTATTGGTGATAATTTTCTGCGTTGGTCTCAGTCCATTTGGATGTTCATTCAGGGCTGAGGAAAAATTGAGTACTTGAGAGGAGAAAAGAAGTAACCTTCAAGGGGGGACTTGGTGCATGCTACTTGGGATGCTGAAAATTCCATGGTCATGACATGGCTAGAGAATTCCATGGAAGAAGGCATCAACTCCAACTACATGTGTTATCCAACGGCCAAAGAACTCTGGGATAATGTCATCCAGATGTATTCGGATTTGGAAATCAGTTCTAAATATATGAATTGACAATTAAACTTTGTGAAATTCGTCAAGGCGAGGATAATGTCACCAACTACTTCAATTCTCTGGAAAGGTTATTGCAAGATTTGGGCCTGTTCAATGATTATAAGTGGAAATCAACCAAGGACTAGTCACAACAGAAAGATGATGGAGGATCACCATGTCTACAAATTTTTGGCCGGATTAAAACATTGAATTTGATGAAGTCAGAGGAAGAATAATTAGCCATCAACATTCGCCTCATATTAGTGAAGTCTTTGCTGAAGTTAGAAGGGAAGAAAGCCACAGGAATGTTATGCTTGGGAAAAATGGTGCTGCTGCACCTGTGGAAAACTCAGCCATGATTGCATCTGATGAAAGTTCAAACAAAGTTTTTAAACTGCTACAGAGTGAAAAACCTCGTGTATGGTGTGATTACTGCAATAAACCATGTCATACCTGGGAGAACTGCTGGAAGATCCATGAGAAGCCTGCAAATTGGAAGAGCAACAAGTCAAGTGACAGACACACACACATGTACTGTCCTATGCAAATGAGGCTGAAGCAAGTCCGTTCAGTAAGGGGCAGATGGATCATATTCTTAAACTGCTAAACACCAGTTCATCATCCGATACTCCTAGTGGTTCTTTTGCATAGACAAGTAGCAATTTTAATGCTTTATCTTTTAGTCAAAATTCTGCCCCCCAGGGTCATTGATTCGGTGGCATCTGATCACATGACTTCATTTTCTTCTTTGTTCAATACTTATTCACCCTGTTCTGGAAGTAAAAGAGTTAGGATTGCTGATGGGAGTTTCTCATCCATTGTAGGAAAAGTTCAAATAAAAATTTTAGAAAATATAGCTGTTCAATTAAACATGACCTAACCTACCTAGATTTATCGGAGGACATGCCCCTAAACAGATTTAATTGGCGTCGACAAATTCATATAGCCGACCCCACCTAGTGGGAAAATGATTGGTTTGGTTTGGTTTGGTTTATAGCTGTTCAATCTGTTCTTCATGTTCCTAATTTGACCTGCAATTTATTGTCTGTTAGTAAATTACCCAAAGGCTCCTGTCCTGTCATTTTCCTTGACTCTCATTATAAATTTCAGGACTGGAACTTGGGGAAGATGATTGGCAGTGCTAGAATGGTCAATGGTCTTTACTTTTTTGATGATGATCTTTCCGGCCATAAAACAGCTCAAGGTTATGGAAGTAGTGTCAGTTCAATTTCTGCTCGTGAAGGAATAATGCTTTGACACCTTAGACTAGGACATCCCAGTTTTCCATATCTTAAACATCTGTTTACTATGTTGTTTAAAAATTTGGATTGTTCTTCCTTTTCAATGTGAAAGTTGTTATTTATCTGAAAACCATCGAGCTACTTATTTTACAAAATCCCACCATGCCTCTAAACCATTTTCCTTAATTCACATTGATGTGTGGGCTACCTCTAAGGTCGCCACCATGACTGTTAAAAAGTGGTTTGTAACTTTTATAGACGATCACACTCGCCCTTGCTGGGTTTATTTGATGAATGACAAATCCAAAGTCAAAAACGTGTTTCAAGATTTTTACAAAATGGTTGACATTCAATTTCATTAAAAAATCAGCATTTTTTGATCCAATAATGGAAAAGAGTATTTCAATGAATTTCTAGGGAATTTTTTGATGGATAAAGGTGTTTTACGTCAATCTACATTTCGTGATACTCTTCAACAAAAAGGGTATTGCCGAAAGGAAAATTAAGCATTTATTGGAAGTAGCCCGAGCCATAATGTTCTCTATATACACGTTCTAAAATAACTTTCGGAAGATGCCATTTTGACAGTGTCTTATTTAATTAACGGAATGTCTTTAGTTTTGCAATATGTCACACCCTTTGAATATTTCAAAAAACCTTTCCAGATTGTCGCATTTATTCAGATTTGCCTTAACAAAATTTTTGGCTGCACTTTTGTTCAGATACCCGGCCAGTTTCAATCCAATTTTGATCCTAGAGTTGAAAATGTGTCTTCATAGGATATCCCCCAAACAAAAGAGCTACAAATGCTATAATCCTCGAACCAAAAATATTTGGGTGAGTATGATTTTCTTGTTTCTTGAAGATCAATCCTATTTTGCCAAAGATTCTCTTTAGGGGGAGAAAAATAGGAAGGGAGAAAAATTTTTGCGAGACAACTTTGGATCATTTACCAATTCCTATTCTCTCTTCTCTGTCCCCTTTTTTTTTAAACAAGTAGTTCAGAGACAGGGTGTTCAAGAGATGGAGAACGAAGGAAATTCTAGTCAAACTTCTCCAAACATAGATGGCTCGCAGTTTGGGGAGAAATACTACAATCGGAAAAAATTGTTCTGAACTTGTGTTTTTGGTTTATACTCGGAGAAAGACTAGGCACAATGGTAAAGACCAGCCAATCATCTGCCACAAAGCCAATCAAAATAGCTGGAGAAAGTTCCTTTGAGTAATTTAGGTAAGCCTAATCTTGTTCCTCCATCTGTCCCTACATAGTCACTATTTCCTTCAGCAAATGTTATACCACAGATTATGATCTTCCTATAGCCATTAGAAAAGGAGTTTGAAATTGTACCCAACATTCCATTGCAAACCATTTATCATATGACAGAATTTCTAGTAGTCATAGAGCATTTACTTAAGAAATATCTAATATGTTTGTTCCTAGAACTATTAAGAAAGCTCTTGATGATCCAAATTGAAAATTAGCAGTTATGGAAGAGATGAATGCTCTGGAAAACAATGGTACTTGGGAGATAACGAACCTGCCTAAGGACAAGGAGACTGTAAGGTGCAAGTGGGTATTTACAATAAAGTGCAAAGTTGATGGTAGTGTGGAGAGGTATAAGGCGAGACTCATGGCAAAAGGGTTCACACAAATCTTCGGAATTGACTACAAGAAATCTTTGCTCCGGTTGCCAAGATGAACACAATTCGAGTTACTATCCTTGGCTATGAATTACAGCTGGCCTTTACATCAATTAAATGTAAAAAATGCATTCTTCTAAGAAGTATGGATACGGATATGATACGAGCACGAGCACGGATATGGAAATTTAAACAAAGATGACAATATGGAAACGACAGAGATGTAAATTATATATATATTTTTTAGCTATGTATATGAATATAGCATCCACAATAAAACTAATTTAATATATAAAATATAACAAAATATAATTTCTAACATTTTATAATTTTAGGAGTTTTGGCTATTCAAATATAAATTTGTTTTAATCATATATTTGAGTAAAAATGATAAAATAATAAGACATATCATGTGGGATGTCTGACGCGTAGTTGGGAGTATCTGAGGAGTATGTGTATCCGATAGGTGTCGAACACGGATATAGCATCCAATTTGCTGTGTCCATGCTTCCTAGGCATTCTTGAATGGAGATCTACAAGAAGTCTATATGTGTCAACCTCCAGGTTTTGAGAACAAAAGTTTGATGTATATAAAGTCTGCAAATTAAAAAACTCCCTATACGGCTTCAAACAATACCCAATGGTGTGGTTTAAATGCTTTGGGAAGGTTGTGGAAAAACATTGATACTGTTAAAGCCAAGCATACCATATTATGTTCTACAAACATTCAAGAGAAGGTAAAGTAGCTATCTTGATTGTTTATGTAGATGACATAATTCTAATAGGTGATAATAGTACCGAATTAGAAAGATTGAAGAAGGGGCTTGTGATAGAATTCGAGATAAAAGACTTGGGAACATTGAAATATTTTCCGGGAATAGAGTTTGCTAGATCCAAGGAGGGTATTTTTGTCACTCATCGCAAGTATGCACTCATCTTGCTCGGGTGCAAAGTTGTTGAAACACTAATCGAGCCCAATTTGAAGCTACATCATATTGGAATTGAAGATGTGGTGAATATAGACCAGTTTCAAAGACTTGTTGAAAGATCAATGTGCTTATCTCATACACATATAGACATAGCATTTACAGTAAGCAGAGTAAGCCAATTCATGCATTTCACCTGGACAGGAGCACTTTGAAGCAGCATACAGGGTCCTAAGGTATCTAAAAGGAACACTCGGTAAAGGTCTGTAATTTAAAAAGTAAGGGCATCTTCAAGTAGAAGTATATACAGATTCAGATTGGGCTGGAAGCATCACTAAGTGGAAGTCTGCCTCAAGCTACTGTACCTTCCTTGCAGGAACTTTGGTTACTTGGCGAAGTAAAAAATTGAACATAGTGGCTAGGAGTAGTGCTAAAGCCGAATTTGGATCAGTGGCTCATGGAATGTGTGAAGCTTTTTGGATTAGGAGATTATTGGAAGACTTAAAAATTTTGAGTACATCACCAATGAAAGTGCATCATGACAATAAGGCAGCAATTGCAATTGCTCATAATCCTATTCTTCACGATGGAACTAAGCATGTGGAAGTCAACAAACACTTTATCAAAGAGAAGGTTGAGATGGGATTGATCTGCATGACTTGTATACCCACGATGGAGCATAGTACAGATAATCTTACAAAGGGACTACACAAAAGGCAATTCAACTACTTAATCGGCAAATTGGCCGTGGAAGACATATTCGATCCAACTTGAAGGGGAGTGTTGGAAACAAAATTCTCCTAGGATATGGCCGAAATCTTCAAGATATCACAGCTGTAAATATTTAGACTAGTGAATGCTACAAAATAGGAAAGTTTAAATTTGGAATCAGGATTAGTGGGTAATTACGTCCTGTTTTTATGTCTTGTATCTCCTATAAAGTGATGTTGTGCACATTATTATTGGTGTGAATAAGAAACATTATTTATCTCAGTTTGTAATTTATTTTGAATTTTTTCCCTTATGATTGTCTGCATTATGTATTTCATCGCACACAATATCGTCTAGGATTTTTGGCTTCAGTTTTTTTGCTTTGTATCTCAGGTTGATGCTATGCTCCAAAAGCTTGAAAAAGAAATTGATGATGTAGATGCCAAGATTGGTGACCGCTGGCGTTTGCTTGACAGGTACATTTTGGAGATCTTTTGATTGTTTACAATGAGTGAAACAATGAACTTGATTTAGAGATGGAGATGTTCAAGTTCCTTGAAAGAATTGAGTTCTTGTTTATTTTGTTTTTTGTTTTGTAACTTTTTTTTTTTTTCTTTTTTCCTTTTTCTTCATTCATTTTTTTTTGGGGGGGGGGAGGCGGGGGCAGAGATGAGGAAGAAAGGAAAACAATTGGAATGAAATTATTCCCCATTGAATGCCCTTGTTTTAAATATTCATTTAGGGTATTGGTCTTGGTGGTAGGAGGAGTCTCCATTGCTGCCACTTAATTGCTGTCTTCTCTCCAACTTTGATTATATTTGTTCTTTTCCTATTTTTTGAAGGACTCCAACTAATGATTTCATTGGTTCAACTTGTTGCCTTGGTAGTAACAGTCTTAGCGATACCATCATAATTGAGTCTTAAGAGGATACTTTTTAACTCTGTCAATCCATTTCTGCTATGGCACTCCTTGTGGTGTTTCCTTTCCACATTTCTTCTGCACAATTTGAAGCCCTCATTCATCTGGGTTTCTTGAATAATGCCATTAAGAACTTTCTTCAATGTCAATTCTAAAACCGTCACAATTAAATTCTATAAGCTCCTAACTAATCTGATTGTCTTGAAATCCCTAATATCCTCTGTGTCCCATTTCTATGGAATTAAGGCAGTTGAAAGAACAAAAGTTCTCTCTGTGCTTCCTTATGATATTTATCGTACAAATCCAAGGTGCAGTTGGAGATAAACTAAAAAGGAAAGTTACATAGAGGACACAATTAATAGTGGTAACATGCTAAGTATATTCTAACACGCCCCTTCAAGCTGGACCATATAAATAAAAAATTCCTAATTTGGACGAGAGACTTTGAAAAGGATGAGCTAATGGCTTCGTAAGCAAAATAGCCAACTAAGAAAATGAGCAAATACAAGTAGTTGTCAATTCTTCCTTGCTAGGCAACAAGTCCCAAATAAAGTACCAATTGACCTTAATTTGCTTAGTACACTTAGCGAAATACTGGAATTTTGGTAATGAAGATCACGACATTGTCACAATGCATGGCCATTTGAGCAAGAACATCAACACCAAAGTTGCAAGGTAAAGAGTGAACCTAGATCATTTCAAGAGCAGTATCAACTGTAGCGCGGTACCAAGTGCTTAACATTAGAATGAGCAATAACTTGTTACTTCTTGCTACGCCAAGTGACCAAATTACCTCCAACAAATTTACAATAATTGAAGGTGGAACGATAATCTGTATGACTTCCTACCCATCCAACATCTCTATAATTAGTCACAAACATCGAGAGGAGGGTCAATAAAGAAGAATACAACTAGTAGATTGTTTCAATACCGTAGAATCTGACAAATAGCCTAAAAATGCAGAATACGTGGATAATGACAGTACCCATATTGTAAATAATATCCAGACGAATAACAGTGGCATAATTGAGTTTCTCCACTAGGTGCCTATACCTGTCCATATTAGAGAATGGTTCGCCAGAAGTAACATTTAGTTTATTGGAGGAGTCCATAGGTATGTCAACAAGGCGAGCACGGTTAATGGACTAGTCCCAGATAGAAAAACCAGTACATACTTGCGTTGGCAGAGGGAACTACCCTGAGAGAAGCTAGCAATTTGAATGCCAAAAAAGTAATGTAGCCTGCCAAGTTCTTGAGTGTGAAACTAAGGACCCAAACGTTGTTTCAAAGCTAGCATCATCATTAAAGATAATGATATCATCCACATAAGCAATCAGGATAATAGAGTCATGAGAGGTAAGTTTGACAAACATAGAATGATTAGCAGTAGAGTGAGTAAAGCCAACACAAAGCTTGAAGTGACTACTTCAATAAATATAAGGGCTATAAGGGCACAATTACCTAAGGTGGCTAAAGTTGTAGCGGAGGCAAATGAGTTAGAAACATGCAAACATTGAATATGCTCTTGAATTTGTGATGAGGCTAGGGTGATTGTGTTTGGAGAACCGAAGGTAGTGGCTTCATTGTTAGCCACCGAAAACTATGATGAACAAGGCAGTCAAAAACATAATATGCTTGCTCAGTTTTTCGTATTTCTTCAAGCAATAGGACTCAATATAAGAGGTGCCACCGTAACTTCATCCCCCACAAGATGAACCACGATCCTTACGCCCATTATGATAGGTGCCACCGCAGTGGTCACAGTTCCTCTCATCATGGCCACTAGGGGGTCTCCCTCCACTAGAAGATTCACCACGATCCTTACGCCAATATTTGTGCTATGAAAGGTGCCCTAGAAAGAACCACAAAAGCCACTATAATTACTCCCAAGAGCAGAAGAACCACAAAGCCACTATAATTACTCCCAAGGGCAGAAGAGTATGCAAGAGGCATTGAATGATTAATAACTGTGGAACATTGATTGTCTAAGGAGGATCGTTGTACGCAAGAGTAAGCACTAGTAGTGGTAGGCAAGGTCTCATTGGCTAAAATCTCATCCTTGAAACCATGAAGAGCAATATTAAGGCTAGATAAGAAGTTAGCAATTGTAAATTCTTCCTAATATTTCTTTGGGTGTATCAAATCCTGACTGTACTGCTCCTATAAAATATTCAGGTGAGTATAATATTCAAATAATGATATTTGACCTTGCTCCTATAAGATATTCAAGTGAGTATAATATTCAAATAATGATATTTGACCTTGCTTTGCAAAAAACATCCACTTATATTACTCATAAACTCAATAAACATTATTTTTCTGAGAATTAAGACTCAACAATGCAATTTCATTTCTTCTTAGATGAATCATAGAAGCTAGAAGTTGGCGATGGTGCGGTGCAATTGAATCCTCCAAACTACGCCGTCTTAAGCACATAATAATAGCGTCCTCCCTCATCTAACACGATTTTAAGGATCACTGCAAGGAGGTGGATGGTTAGTGATATAGTACAAATTGTCATTCTCATGAAAAAAATTTTAACATGTGCCCAACTCAAATAATTCGCACCATGCAATTTCTTCAGGGTGATGGAGTAAGGGACATCGTTGGCCTTCAAGCAAACTGATTAAGGGGAGATTTGAACTGATGTGGAATCATGTATGGTTTTAGATTTCAACATGATAAATAAATCAACAAGCATGACAATTCTTTAAAAGAATGTGGGGAAGATCTGAAAAGAATTAAAAACACATTATGCACAACCTTCAATAAGCAACAATCCTAAAATAATAAGTAGAAATCTTCCCGGGGGCAAAAAGGTATCACAAGCAAGCCATCATTGTAGCTATTTATGGTCAATCAATTGAGCAATGAACAAGAGACATAAGCAATGAACAAGCGACGTAAGAAATGAACAAGCACTGTTGATACTGGCAGTACATGGCATAAATAAGAGTCAAATCAAGAGAGAAATCATCAGTTGATGATGTGAAGGGGTTGATCTACATTAGGTGATCATGTCCTTGGAGGCTAGAAGAATGCTGACAAACCACACATCGGTAGTTTTGCATGAGTGGTTGCTTAACGCAATTGGCAGTGCATAGCATAAATAAGAGTCAAAACAAGAGAGAGATCATCCATTGGTGATGTGAAAAGGTTGATCTACATTAGGCAACCACATCCTTAAAGGCTAGAAGAACACCGGCAAACCACGCGTCGGTAATTCTGCTGGAGTGGTTGCTTGATGCAAACGATCGTGTTGCGTGTGGAAGATTTGTCGTCGAGACTTTGTGGTCGACGGTGATCCCATGGCGGCTAGGGTTAAGGTTTTCTTTTTTTCTTCCTTTTTAATCGTTTGGTTTCTCTCTCTCTCTCTCTCTTTACTTTTTTTTTTTTTTTTTTCTGTTGAGAGAAAAGAAGGGATAGAATAAATTCTCTCTCTTCTCCCTTACAATTGGACACAACTGGGCATAAACTGAAAAGGAAAATTACATAGAGGACACAACCAACAATGGTAATATGCTAAGCATATTTAGACAAAGGCAATAAAAGAAGTGTTAAAGACTTATCATAGCTTCTTGTTCCTAAAAGTCCTATAAAAACTCAAATTTGTAGTTATTGTTGGCCTCTTTTTTAGCAACATCACTGATTATCAGTTAGCTGTTCTTCTTTGAGTTATTTTGCTTTCTACAATATCTGGTGTTGTGGATTCTAGACAGAATAGTTGACATTTGGCTTGTTCATTGTAACCTATTGAATATATAATGTTTAGAACAAAGGTCATTTGAGGGCCTAAATAATGGCTTAATTTGGGTTTTATAGTTGAACTTTAAGCCAATAGATAGAGGGAGGATTTGGCATGATTTAAGCATGATTTGGAGGTTAACGATAACACTTTGTGGGGCATGTTAATTAAAAGATCAATATTTCATTTTAGTAAATAATTTCAAATAGAATGAAAATGGAAATTTCCAGATTGTCTAACCAATATGTAAGTAAATAGAATGTTTAGAATATTAATTGATATTTATCTGAATGTATGAAAACCTAATAATAAATTAGCGAAGCAATTATTATTTTTACATGTTATGTTGTGTTTTGGCCTGTGCGACTGCTAAATGTGTTTCAATAGAAACATTGGAACGCTAGTATTATATTCGTGCAGTAGATCTGGGGGTATAGTGATCATTTAGGATGAGGGGGGTTGTGAGTTTAGTTGAATCTTGTCTATTGGTTCTTGAATGCTTGTACGATCTTGATGCCCAAATGTATCAGGATCATGGTAGGGAACAATGATCAGCTCAAATCATCCACATTCTCGACTGTTTGGCATAAATATCGAGAAACAGTAGGCATGATGATCTGATTGCCTGAGCAAAGGTTTAAATTGTTCCAAGGTGGCCATTGTAATTTCATCCTAACATTTTGGACCATGGTGGTCAATCTGATCGGTTTCGATCATTAGAGAACACTTCCCAATTAGTATGCTTTTAGAGGTAAATGGTTTTAACCTAATTTGGCCTTGTTTTTTGAGGTAAGCTGGTTTTGACCTAATTTGACATGACACTCCCGATTAGTGTCTCCTCATGTCTTATTGATAATCAATGCATGGATATGCGTTCCTCTGATGTTTTTAGGCTATTTTAACTGTTTGAACATTGATTTGAGCTTCCAGAGTACCCAATAACTGTTTGGCTGTACATATTGCGATCTTTGAGATGTATGATGAGATTTGACCTAGTTATTGTTAATAAATGTATATTCGTGAATCTAATGTTTATCTATGTACCTAGGATTTAATGTTTATTCATGTACCTAGGACAATGTATCTAAGTTAGGTTCATTGATTTGAATTTATTATTGAGTGTATATAAATACAACATCTGACAACCCATTTGAGTGTCAAGAACCTTCAATATTTCTCCATGTTTACATGGTATTAGAGCCAGGTTCAGCTCTTGAAGGTGAAATAACAAGGAACAGTGTTGTTTCTGTTCTTGGTCTTGCAACGGTTAAAGGCGGAACCTTGGGTTTCTATTCTTGTCGGACAATAGACTCTCAACCTGTTGTCTTTCCGGCACTCTATATAGTCCAAGGTGATCGACGGAGGGGGGCGATCGTCGTCGGAGGAGCGTCGTCACCGGAGACTTGGTCATGGGCGTTCATGCGCCACTTATCTCTCCACACGTGAGCTTCACACGCCGCCACTGAAGGCTTGTTTCTCGGCGCGTGACATTTTGTTGGACTTCCGGCCTTTTTTGTCTTCTGATATTCTCTCCACGGCAAGCCTAATTGCACTCTCAATTTCTGAGCGTGTGCTCTCTACCTTTTCCTAGTTTGCCACTGTTCATCCACTGTTGTCTTTCAACCTTTCCACCACTGCTGGTACTAAATGGCTATAGATAACTCTTTTGAGTAGAAAATGATAGGTGGTTCCATTCCTATGTCCCCACAATTAACCACCAGAAAGTTGAATGTAACTAATTACATTCAATGGTCCAAAGCTATCAAGATTGCATTGACCGGGTATGGCAAACATAAACATTTGACAGAGTCTGGTCCTTCGAAAATAGATCTGAGGTATGATGCATGGGTTCAAGAGGACGCTCACTTGGTTAGTCTGTTATGGAATTCCATGGAACCCTCTGTTGCTGATATGTGTACACATCTCGACACTTGTAAGGACATATGGGAGTATGTACGGCTGTTATTTTCCAGTGATTTTACTCGCATGTATGACTTATCACTGGAATTCTTTTAATTACAACAGTCGGGAGAATCAGTCACTGAATACTTTGCTTCCTTGAAGCGTGTTCATGAAGAGCTAAACTCTCTGCAACCGTTATCTGCATACATTAACGAGATGCAGAAACAACGAGACCAAATGGTTGTGCTTCGCTTCCTTGCTAGATTGGATTCGGAGTTCGAGCCTGTTAAAGCCCAAATCCTAAGTGGGGCTTCTCTCCCATCATTTGCAGAAACTTACTCTCGAGTTATGAGAGCAGCTTCTCGAGATTCTCCAAACCACTCTGATCCTCCTCAATCTGCACTTGTCAGTCATACACCCCCATCTCATGTGGAGAATCATAATAGTCGTAGTGGTCGAGGAGGGGGTGGACGTGGACGAGGGGGACGTGAGAAAGGATCTCGGCCTCTTTGCACTAATTGTGGGAAACCTGGGCATACTCGTGAGAAATGTTGGGATTTAATTGGCAGGCCCCCACACATGGCAAATGCAGCTTCATCTGATGCTCCTGCAGCCACTTCTACAACTAATGAGCGCTCACAAACTATTACTCTTTCTGAAGAAGAGTATTCAAGGCTCCTGTAGTATCAGACAGCTCATCAGGCTTCTCTTCCAATTGCTTCTCTTTGCTAGTCAAGATAACTCCAATTCATGTTTTTTCACTCGTTCTTCACCTTACTGGGTTATAGATTCTGGTGCATCCAACCATATGTGTAGAAAGTCTACATTATTTTCTAGTATTCAATATTCTTCTTCCCTTCCAGCAGTAACTTTAGCCAATGGGTCAACCACTTCTGTCAGTGGTGTTGGTACAGTAAATCCTTCCTCTTCTCTTTCCTTAGACTCAGTATTCTATGTTCCATCGTTTCCTTTCAATCTGCTATCAGTTAGCCAACTCACTAAACATCATCACTGTTCAGTAACTTTCTTTTCTGATTCTGTTGTTATTCAGGATTTGACGATACAAGAGAAGATTGGCGGAGGGCATGAAGCTGGAGGAGTCTACTATCTTAATGCGCCTCGAGCTTGTCCTACAGTTGCCTCCCCTATATAGGTCCACTGTCGTTTGGGTCATCCATCCTTAGATAGGCTGAAGCGTATGGTTCCTAGTTTAAATCATTTACAGTCTTTAAATTGTGAGTCTTGCCAATTGGGAAAGCATCATCGTGTGCCTTTTGCTTCCCGAGTCAATAAAAGGTCATCGCATCTGTTTTCATCAGTCCATTCAGATGTTTGGGGTCCTAGTCGGGTTACTTCAAAATTGGGGTTTCGGTATTTTATCACCTTTGTGGATGATTTTTCAAGAATGACATGGGTTTACTTAATGAAAGATCGTTCTGAGTTGTTTTCTATTTTTCAAGCTTTCTGTGCTGAAATAAAAACCCAATTTGATTTCCCTGTGCAAATTCTTCGCAGTGATAATGCCAAAGAATACTTTTCTAAACCCTTCATTGATTTTATGATCTCGTGTGGTATGCTTCATTAGTCTTCTTGCTCAAATACACCACAACAAAATGGGATTGCTGAACAAAAAAATTTACATCTCATTGAAATAGCCCGATGTATACTCTTTCAAATGAATGTTCCCAAAACCTTCTGGAGTGATGCTATTTTAACCTCCTATTATTTAATTAATCGCATGCCTTCTTCAGTTTTAAATGGGGCCACTCCTCATTCTGTGTTATACCCTAACAAACCCCTGTTTTCCCTTCCACCTCGCATTTTTGGGTGCGTTTCCTTCGTTCATCAGTTGACTCCGGGAATTGATAAATTGGATGCTCGAGCCCATAAATGTATTTTCTTACAGAAAGGTTATCTCTGTCATAATCCTACTCTTAACCGATTCTTTGTCTATGCTGATGTCACATTTTTTGAGTCTACCCCATTCTTTCCTCAACCTCAATCTCAATCCACTCTTGATGAGCCTCTTCCTCTTCCAATTGTCCCCGTTGACACAGTTTCAGTTAGTCACCATACTCCTTTAAGTCCATCTGGTCGATTGTCTCGTCCTGATTTGTAGGTATATACTAGGCGTCAAGAAGTGACTGCTCCGCCTCCTACTGCCAGTGCTCCACCAGTAGCTTCTTCCGTGTCGCCAACTCCTATAAGTGATTTAGATATTCCAATTGCACTAAGGAAGGGTACACGTTCTTGCACTTCTCATCCCATCTCTCGTTTTGTATCTTATGATGCTTTATCCCCTTCCTATCGATCCTTTGTTACATCTCTATCTTGTGTTTCTATTCCTAACACTGTTTCTGAAGCACTTTCTCACCCTGGATGGCACTCTGCCATGGATGAAGAGATGTCTACCCTTCGAGCTAATGATACGTGGGAACTTGTTACTCTTCCACCTGGAAAGTCTGTGGTCGGGTGTCGGTGGATATATAATGTCAAGGTTCATCCTGATGGTACAGTGGACAGGTTAAAAGCTCGTTTTGTTGCAAAAGAGTATACACAAGTTTATGGTATGGACTTTTCTGAGACTTTTTCTCCTGTTGCCAAGATTACCTCTGTTCGTCTTCTTATTTCTTTGACTGTTGTTTATCATTGGTCTCTGCACCAACTGGATGTGAAAAATGCATTTTTGCATGGTGATCTGGCTGAAGAAGTGTATATGGAGCAACCTCTTGGGTATGTTGCTCAGGGGGAGTCTGAGTTAGTATGCAAACTGAAGAAATCCCTATATGGCCTGAAACAGTCTCCTCGGGCGTCCTTTGGTCGGTTTAGCACTGTTGTTACTAAATTTGGTCTGGTTCGTTGTGAAATAGATCATTCAGTTTTCTATCGACATTCTCCTAACGGAAAGATTTGGCTTCGCGTATATGTTGATGATATTGTTATCACAGGTGATGATTCACAAGGCATTGTTGATCTTAAACTGTTTTTTCAAAGTAAATTTAGTACCAAAGATTTGGGACCTTTAAAATACTTCTTGGGAATCGAGGTTGCCCGATCACGTATGGGCATTTCTCTCTCTCAAAGAAAGTATGTCATTAATTTGTTGACAGAGACAAGAATGTTAGGGCGTAAACTTGTGGACACTCCAATGGATCCAAGCACCAAGTTGCTTGTTGATCAGGGAGAGCTGTTATCTAATCCTAGCCGGTATTGAAGGTTAGTTAGTAAGTTAAACTATCTGACAGTCACCAGACCTGATATATTGTTTGCTACAAGTGTGGTTAGCCAGTTCCTAGAATCACCTCTTAGTAGTCATTGGAATACTGTTATTCGGATCTTGAGATATCTGAAAAGTGCACCAGGTAAAGGTTTATTGTACAAGGATAATGAACACATTTTAGTTCAGGGGTACACTGATGTAGACTGGGCTGGATCACCATTAGATAGACGGTCGACTACAGGTTATTGTATTTTTGTTGGAGGTAATCTGGTATCTTGGAAAAATAAAAAGTAGACAGTAGTAGCATGGTCAAGTGCTGAGTTAGAATATAGGGCCATGGCACACACATCCTATGAGTTGATCTGGACACAACACATGTTAAAGGAATTGGGGATTTATCATTCACAACCTATGGAATTACTATGTGATAATCAGGCTGCAATTCACATTGCTTCTAATCCAGTATTCCATGAGAGTACTAAACATACTGAGGTTGATTGTCACTTTGTCAGAGAAAAGATTCTACAGAATGTGATCAAAACTAATCATGTGAAGTCTGAAGACCAACTTGCAGATTTGTTTACCAAAGCTCTTGGAGGACTTAGAGTGAGGTTTATTTGTAACAAGCTCGGAACATATGATGTATATGCTCCAGGTTGAGGGAGAGTGTTAATAAATGTATATTCGTGAATCTAATGTTTGTCCATGTACCTAGGATTTAATGTTTATTCATGTACCTAGGATAATGTATCTAAGTTAGGTTCATTGATTTGAATTTATTATTGAGTGTGTATAAATATAACATCTGACAACCCATTTGGGTGTCAAGAACCTTCAATATTTCTCCATGTTTACAGTTATGAAATTAAACAAGTAGATCTTTAATTGAAGATCATTTGGGAAGCCTTGGGTCGTCAGATCTATCTGGATCATCTTTGGGTTGTCTTAGTGTTGACCCAATGCTAATAGAGTTGTTCATTACAATTATAATGGTGATTTGATTCTTGATAATCATATGGTCAGGGGTCTCTATTTTGGATCT
Organism: Vitellaria paradoxa; assembly: GCA_019916065.1. Lineage (NCBI taxonomy): Eukaryota > Viridiplantae > Streptophyta > Magnoliopsida > Ericales > Sapotaceae > Vitellaria > Vitellaria paradoxa. Next base: position 28,994,712 of record CM034242.1, read on the forward strand.
TTTGATTTCATCCGTACAATCAAATCTGGCAATCTGCGATTGGTTTCTTCTTTTTTCTTTTTGGCTGCTTCGTAGTTGAATTGAATGAGCCCCGTTTGCTTTGATGAATGATCAGGTGACCAAATCTTGACCATCATCTAGGATTCTTCATTTAAGTGATTTTTCTGGAATTTTAGCTCTTGATTTGGTCCCTAGAATTTTGCAGTTCATTTCTTGGACAGATCTGATTATGGAAACTTGTTTTGCTTCATTGGTTCGACTTTCTTCTCCTTGAGCTTCTTGACACTAATTTGATCCTGATTAGCATGTCTTCAAATGGTGGGGACAAAATGGGGTGTCTACAAGCATGAGTTCAAAAATGACCTTAGAAACCAATCATGTTCCTGTGAAAAATATATATATATATTTGTTGTATTCGTTTAGAAGAAAAATAGATTTCTACTTATTATGCTTTTGGGGGTGCGCTAATGCAAGAAGGAAGTTTGAGCTTGATGCAAATATGTAAAAATAACGGTTCGGAATTTGTTAGAAAGCGTAGTCAATACAGTGAAAGTGTTGATTAGTTGAATTATTCTTCTTGTTAAGCAATTCATGTCAAACAAATACTTAAACCATCAAGTATCCATATACGTAGGGATTATGATGGCAAAGTAACTCCTGAGGAGGTTGCATCTGCGGCTATGTACCTGAAGGACACCTTGGGCAAGGAGGGTATTCAAGAACTTATCAGTAGCCTCTCCAAAGATAAAGGTCAGTCAAAAGGAGTCCTTGTTCATTTTGGATCTGGTGCCTGTATTCTTCCCTTAATTGATGTCAAGTTCTAAACTTCTGTTGACACATCAACACACCGGACGACTATTAAGTACATACCTTAATAAACCTAATATACATGCTCTACCTTTGCCAATTTCTTTGCTTTATAATTATTCATTTAGTAAATTTTGTATATATACTTACCAAAAAATGAAAAAATTTCGGCAACAATTGGACTCAAAAGTACCTTCTCCCCCCCGGGGGGGGCTTTTGGATTGGAGCTATAGCTGTCCCCCCCCCCCCCCGGGGGGCTTTTGGATTGGAGCTATAGCTGTTCCCCTTTGAATTATATTCAAAATTTGCATATCGATATATTTGTGTTAATTCTTAATTTTTTAAATTCTGCAACAGAAGGAAAGATCCTTGTGCAAGACATTGTCAAATTAGGCAGTCATGAAAAAGTTGCAGATACAACAGGAGGAAAAAGTATAGGGGGAAGACATGTCTGAAGTTTTGCTCGTCATTCAAACTCCAATTTTCCAGAATTGGATTGTCTGTTCGCAAGTGTTAATCTTAATTTATTTTGTAGATAATTAGTTAAGGGTAGGGCTGCCTAAATGTCTTTAAAGGTATTTATCTCCACGTAAAAAAGAAGTCATGGCTCTTTTCATGCGGCAGAAGATTGGGCCGGATTTGCTGCTGCTGCTGCTGTAAAATATGTGCAACAAAAAGCAAATCTTACGTGTATAGCATCACATTGTCAAGCTTATCTACCCGGTTCTTAGCTATCAGCCAGTATTTTTTTTTTGGTTCAACATTTGTTCAAGATCAGAGGTCAAATAACTAATTTCAGTTTTAAGAGTGTGAAGGAAAAGAAATCCCTTCTTCAAGAGGGCATTTTAAAGCATTCCATGAGCAAATAATTCCTTAGAAAAAAAAAAAAAAAAAACATCTTATGCACCTTTTACACGCACACTAATATACATTAATTAATTTGTCCATTTTCTATTATATGAGGGTGAGCCATAATGGTTTAATTTATCCATTTTTTCGTGTAAAAAAATCACTTAACAACATGGTCAGAGTACCTCAATATGCTAAGCAGCAAAAGATGCAAGGCACATAAACATAAATCTATGTTGATACTCATTCTTTGTTCAATAGAGCATGAATGAGGATAAAAAAAAAAAAAAAAAAAAAAAAAAAAAAAAAAAAAAAAAACTTAACAGCTCAAATTGAAAACAAGACGTCGTCGGAATATGGGGCTATGACGAGAAAAAAACAGCCAGCATAAATAAGCAGAATCTCATGGGTGTTCTATTTTTTAAGCCATACTGTAAATGCTGAAATGATGAAGCAAGATGGTATAATATTTGGGGTGGAATGCAAATGCATTGCACCATGAAGATTTAGAACCCACAGCTTTCAGCTTGGATGGGCCATATCATGCTCAAAAGCCTACAGACTCTGAACCAATCTCATTTTTAAATGAAAAAATAGTGAATATTGGTTCAATTGTGCGCAAAATCCTTCCTAGAAAATGTCCACCTGAACATCTTTTCTCAGATAAATCCTTGTGAAAAAAAGGTACGTATAAGTATCGTTTATCTTCTATATAACAAAGGCCAAATCAAACGACTGCTTAGACTTTGTGAATCCCAGCAATAAATCGAGTGGCATTATATTACACAACAGAATTCAAAAATCTTGCAACTGGCAATTTTAATTGAAAAAAAGAAACATGGACATCCTTCTTGGAAGATGTCAACGTATCCGGAAGTGCATCGGATGAGATATATTAGTCATAGAATGAACACTTACGATAGGCATATTATGAATTCGTCCAAATCAACTAAAGTCGTGATTTCACTCTTTTCGTAACTGGCCAACATTTTAATCACAAGCTAGATGTTATTTTCCATATTAACCCTTGCCACTTACCACCACTACCAAAAGAAAAATTACAATTAAAATAAAAACCGATGACTTGCAGGCTAAAGGCGTACAAGACTACAAGGATAAAGAAGCTTGTTTCCATTTGATGATGAAAACTAGATGTCATTTCAGCACCACGTAGGATAAAATATTAAGGGAAAAAATCAATAAATAATGGGTAACAGCACCAGAATTTCATTCATCTACACAAAGCAAAATAAACAAAGCACAAAGCTATTTCCATTAAACTATATGAAGCAAAACAAACATGAACATCAACGAAAACTTTTTATAATGAATAAAGGATTTAATAGAGAAAATAGAATGTTTTCAAATGATAAAGTTTGATCCACGAATGATTCATGACAGAGTTCTCACCACCTTACCTAAGTAAACAGATTGAGAATTCACGACCTTGGTGGGACAAAGTGCTAATAATAAAGTGATCCTGCAGAAATAGAAGCTAAGCTTAGGATTATCCATAATTGTACTATTAAGATCGTTACTTGCATGTGCAGCAATTTTACCTTGCCACCAATTTGCTCTAGAAGCAATCCATAAATCATCTTCCACGACGTCATTCTTGAATTGATATTCATTCACAAAATTTTTTGAAATTTATAGTTTTACTACATCATTTGTTTTTTTAAATCAAGCTCGCTAATGATGTTAAATTATGTGACATAAACGTTTTTTCAATCAAGATTCACAACAAGGTAGGAGCGCGAGCCTTGAGTGCTTGAAGAAATGATCTACATGTCTTCTAACCCATCATAAGAAAGCGAGGAACTTAAAGGAGACAGTTCTGCTCTTTCCTGAAAAATTGAATTTTTTTCCTTCTTAGCGAGGAACGTATACTGTTTGTGCTGGAAAATTGAAAATAATAAGCGCGAGGCTCCTATTGGGCTGTATAAAAACGTTTTTATACATAAAAACGTATGCTTAAATAATCTGTTTTAATGAATTTATTTCCCGTTTTAATTTTTCAGTTTCCAAAACTCAGCAGTTATACGCTTCTCTCTTTTTGTGTATATATACGAAACTATGTAACTGTTTTTATACATAGAAAAATCATCCTTTCCTCTGTTTTTTATCTACTTTCCTGAGTTCGAGCAAAAAAGGTCGAAATTGTGTCTTGTTGTCGACTTTCTTCCGTGCAAAGAAAGCCGAAACAGAAGTGTCATTCTGGGCTGTTTTATCCTGGGGATGGCGTGGTGTTGTTTGAACTGCTTGTACATTCTGGGCAGAGCCGCGAAACGTCTTAAAGAGAGCGACCTAGTCCACGACTCAGCCCAAAAACACACTCAGCGATCAGTTTGGTAATCTGTTATTTTCATAACAGACATTGAGGTAACATTGTTTTTGATTTTTCAGCTTTCGTTTCAACAATAACTTACTCTTCTGTCTCTTGGACCGTTACCAATTTGTTTGCACCATAATTTATCCCCAGCACAAACAATATACGTTCATTCACGATTTTTCTAGAAAGTATTTGCGCGGGCGTGCCAGAGTCACAAAGACTCAAAGGGTATGGATATGGATAACGATGATTAAGCAGTGTGGGTTGCTACTACCTTGTAAATGCAAGGACTTCCCATTCGCCACTATCTATAGGCCGATGATATGAAACTAGGCAATGATGGTGCAGATAGAAATATGATTCTGATTCTTAGAATAGTATGGATTGTCTTATTATGAATAATAATATGGATTAATATACAACTGATATGGAGATGGACATGGATCATCACATTTAGAATCAGAATCAGAGCAATATGTAGTACGAATAGGTTGATAATGAGAATGCGGATATGAATGTGAATATGGAATCGGTCGAGACTAAAGATATGAATATTGATTAGATTCTGATTACAAATGTGAATATGATTGTGATCTTTGAGTATAAAAGTAACAAGGAATATTAAATATAAGTACATTTGATATTCAGTATATGATATAGATTATGATAATATGATTGACATGAATTCTAAGATGTAGATGGGTCGCAATCATCATCAAAATTAGAACAGTATGTAATGCGATGAGGCATTGCATATAGAGAGGAAATCAATTATAAATAGGAGACAAAAAATACCTACATCTAAGCCTCTAATAATAAAAAATCTTGAACTTTAGTTCCAAAGAAATAGATATAAGCAATCAAAATTGTATGTAAATATAGTTTTGATGAAATTAGGGGAGTTTAGGAGACCTAAGTTAACCTACTCCTACTGAGATATCTAAGTTAACCTAATCCTATTGAAACCGATAAGATAAAAGCTGAAATGAAAATCCGATAGACATATGTTGGTTGAGGAACCGAATCTTTGGCTGCCTTTATCCATTTTTATATTTGCAGGGAAAGTAACTGCCGTCTTCCCAACAACTCCCACTTATCTATAACTTGGGTGGTTGTAACTGCCTCATCAACTTCCCACTTGTGGGTGGTTGTAACTACTTGTAACTGGCGATAGTTTTACATCATCTTTGTCCTAGGGTGCCAAAGATCTTCATAAAATAAATAAGCTGAATATCTGGCTAAATTTCTCAGCTGAATATTTTTTGTACAAGATATCGGCCAATTAAGACATCTTTTGGCCAATCAAAATTTAAAAACAAATTTCATGGCCATTTCAAGCGAAATCTTATCGATCGATTGTGGCATAATCCCACCAAATCTTTTTAGGCTAATATTATGGGACAAACAACAATATAAACCTTGTTGTGTCTATCTTTTCTTCCAATGGAGCTAAAAAATCTAACTTATTCTTTTACTTTCTATCCTTTTATGATATTCTACTTCAATGTTGGTGGTTTTTTTTTCCCCCAAAACCCTCCTCCTACATTCGCCTTCTATTTCTTCCATGGCACAATAGTTGTTTAGACATCAAATTTGCAGGTAAGGGTGGACCCAAGATTTGGGGTTTGCCTAGGCTGAACAAAGGGTTTAAAGATGAAGTGAACTAGGTTACAAAAATTTAGGGTGAACAAAGTGTTTAAAGACAAAATGAGTTGAGCTACAAAAATTTTAGGTGAGCTAAATTTGAAAAAAAAAAAATTTGAACAAATTTTTTCTTTTTTTTGGCCAAGCCACCCGCCTACTGCCTGAGAGAGCCCAAGTGTGTATCTACCCCTGTTTGTAGGAGTAAGAATGGCAACGGGGCAAATCAGAGGCAGATATGGTATTATCCAAATTCAAACTCTAAATCCTCTGCCTATCTTTAAATTTGTCCCGAACTCTAAACAGATATTTTTTTAGACCTCCATCCTCGCTTTAAACAAAGAATGGACATATCCACGGATATCCAAAACTCCAAACCATTCATTCATATGTGAAAAATATAGTATTTTATCCTCACTATATATATTAATTTATAGTAAGGTTAATTATATTTTATTCTTTTAATTTGGGCCAATTACATTCCTCCATTTAATTTAAACATTAAAATAATTTTTTTAATTTGAATTAAATTATAAAATTATCAAAAATTATTAAATAAATTAAATTTGTGTCATACCTAATAACATATTTTATAAGTTACTTAATGAAACAGTAATCTTTTGCACTAAAAATAGGAAAAATAAAATAAAATAAAATAGCAAATGAAATATTTTAATTATTTTTTAAAATTTGTATCTAGATATTTTTCTGGAAACAATTGAATTTACAAGTCATAATGGATTTGAAATTGTATAAATTAATATAAATTTATAAAAGTTACAGTTTAATAATTTGTACAGTGAGTAAAAAATTTAAATTTTATAGGGATTTATATAATTTTTTAGAGTTCCAAATGATATACCTTATAAAATTTTAAATTTACTTCTTTAAGCTTTCTTTATTTTTGTGTATGAAAGAGATAAATTGAACTTTTACTTCAATTTGCACAAAAGTAAAAAAAAAAAAAAAAAAAATTAAATTTATAATTTCTTTCCTAAACACACCCTAATTAATACAAAATGATGAAAATTTTTGTTTTAAATTTATTTATCAATATTCATTTTAATGATAATAATAATGAAGTTCAATAAGTCTAGAGTATTGTGAATATAAATATTGTTTGTCATGGTATGGTGACATGTTGTCAGTATGATTCCAAATGATTCGAGGTTGTTCAGATATTTTTTGGAATAAATCGGGACAAATCGGGGCAGATTCAGATTAGATATTAGATTCGGGGCAAATCGAGGCGAAGGCAATCACATCCCTATATCCAATCCAATATCCAATTTTTTTTTAAAAATCAAATCCAAATCCGATCCAATCTCCAAAATGAAATCCAAATTCTACATCCATTTGGTCTAGATAACAAATCAGATTCGGACCGGGTCGGTCGAGATGACCATTCCTATGCAGGAGTAAGTAGCCATTTTGCCTTAGGAAACTTTCCATTCCCTTATTAGTTAGCACTCGACATTTCCAAAACACTTCACTTTAATAAAAAATAAAGAATACATACTTAAGCAAACTTCTCAAGCAAGAGGGCCCTAACCTTAGAAATTTTATTCAGTAACATCTTGCTTGTGTAATTTGTCTTTCCTCATCAATAGGTTCCATACTGGTATATCAAGAAAAATAATAATGCCCATTGCATTAGTTGAATTCCAATGTGATTGATTTTTTTCTTGTTGCTCATAGACACTCACATTCCCTTGGCAACATAGAAACAGAGCAAGTAGGAAAAATGAGAATCAAGTATCTCCACCTCGATTCATACATCTTAGCCTTTTTTTTTTTTTTTTTTGGGGTAAGTTACATCTTAGCCTTTTGTTTTTTTTTTCTTTTTCTTTTTTACTATTTGAAGTATATTTCGTTGCCTTGCTCATTCAAGACAGCTTTAGTTCTTTAACTTCCTCATCAATAGCACCAACATTAGTCAGCTGACAGAAAGGCAACGCAGAGTTGTATCCTCACCTCTCAATAAGTAATCTTCCAGTTCCATAATTTGCCTTTCTCACTAAATAGCTAATCCTTGCAGACTAGGGAATCAACTACTTAAGTAAACGGCAAAAGTCAAACTAAAGGCAATCTAAACCTCTCAAAAAATTTCCAACCACCATCCCCCTACCCACCCACCCTCCCCCCCCCAAAAAAAAAGGCACCAAGTCCATAAAATTAGCATATAGCTCATCAAAGGACATATTAGCTTACATACAGAGGTATTCATTTGCTAAAGATTTTGGTTAGTTATCAACTCAAAATTCTTACACTAAGACATTTATGTTGGTTAAATATTGCAGAATAATCTGGAAGTCAATCGTGACCGAACTCCAAGAAATAGCTCTATATGTATGCTCAATCAAGTCAATCTCATTTTAAAAATATATGCATATAAAGAAAAATAAAATTTTACTCAATGTTTATAAGATAACCCTAAGATCTCTACTACTTAGGAGATCTTAGATAATAAGATCTAAGTGGGACATCAAAGAAATCGAAGAAGACAAATGCATCCTCGGGTTTTTTTGTCATAAAAATCTCCACTGAATGGAACACATATATGGATAGAGATATACCTAGGTAAAAAAGTCAGCCAGACATGTTAAGAGATTTTCTTCTAGATCTGTAACATTTTTGTTATCTGAATAATATTCCAATAGCTGCTCATGAAATAGAACACAGAAATAGAGAGCCTGCATAAAAAAAGAATAACATTAGAAAGAAGTATAGAAGGGACTTATGTGGATCTCAAAGCATATTATCACTTAAATAGTCTTCGTCAAATAATTTAAGACATTAGGAATCTCTTCTAAGTGATATCGATGTAGTGGGTATGGGCTTCTTAAGAGCATTGGTGGCAATTTCACAAGTTAGACAGATTTTATTCCCAAATACTCGACAATACCTCTTCTAAGGAATGCCTAGGAAATTTTTACAAGGGCAAAACAATATTAAGCTCAAAAATTATTCAAACACCCAAATACCTTAGAACAGTATGTTAATGTATATTAATAGTAGTTGTTAATGTATATTAATAGTGGTATTAATGTATAAGATGTATTTAGGCCATATGGAACTAGTATAGTCATCCTAGAATGTGTATAGTCACTTTTAGATGTATATAAATTAACACACATAAATGTAGTTGAGTGTGTGGTGTTCATTTCAATCTTATTCAGAATTATCACATGGTAACAGAGCGTCAACTCTAAATCTCTAAGTGTGTCAATTGTCCACTATTCTGTGAATGTCAAGCACTGTGAACCAGAGAGTTCACATTCAGCAATGAATCTAAAACTCCATGGTCTCTATCAAAAAGTAAAAGTACCTGTCTTGGTTGTTGGTTCAACACGTGACTAACCCTAAACGATTTATCAGAATTAGGCGACCTTAGTTGAAGAAGCGTCGTTGTTATAAGTTCTCACCATCATGCACCATCGGCTTCCCTGTGCGTGGGCCTCACTTGCCTCCTTTATCCAGCATGTGTGAGTGTATGAAGCCTCCTTGCTGCCTCTAATTGTTTGCAGACTGCTCGTCTAGCTCTGGTGAGCCTCTAGCCACCTTTATTTGCTAGTTTGTTGAACTTTTTTTCTCATCGCCTTCGTTTCATAGTCCATCTCCTCTACTTGAATGTACTGTTCTCGATTTTCATTGCTTCAAAAAGTCCTGTAGGATTGAAAGTAATTGGTAGTTCAGCCCCTATATCGCAACAGTTAATAACCTAAAAATTGAATAGAACAAATTACATTCAATGGTACAAAGCAATTAAGATTACGTTCACTGGCTATGGTAAACAGAAGCATTTGACTAAATTTGGGCCTGTAGAAACAGATCCCAATTTTGATACTTGGGTTCAAGATAATGCTCATTTGGCTAGCTAGTTGTGGAATTCCATGGAACTTTCTATAGTTGATATGTATACTCAACTTGACACATGAAGAAATATGGGAATATGTTCGTTTATTATTCTCTAGCAATCTCACCCACATGTATGATTTGTCATTGGAGTTCTTCCAGCTACAATAGTCTGGTAGACCAGTCATTGAATACCTTGTTTCCCTTAAACATGTTCATGAAGTTTGAATTCTTTAGCCGTTATCCACATATATTAATGTAATGCAGAAACAAAGGGAACAAATGGTTGTACTTTGGTTCCTTGGAGGATTGAATCCAGAATTTGATCCAATTAAAGCCCAAATACTGAGTGGAGCTTCCATTCCCTCATTTGCAAAAACTTACTCTCGAGTTATACGAGCTGCTTTTCGTGACTCATCCACTACTACAGATGTAATACAATCTGCCCTCATTAGTCAAACATTCTCAAATAATAAGAACTTTATTTCTCAGACTTTTTACCCATCTGGTGTTTGTGAGATTCATAGGGGTTATGGTCGTGGTTGCGGAGGACGTACTACGAGACCTAAATGCTCTAATTGTCGTCGTGTTGGACATGTTCGAGAAAAATGCTAGGACTTTCATAGGAGGCCACCTCATATGGCCCATGCAACGTCATCTAATGTGCCAATGTCTATGGAGAAGTTTAGTAAGAATGAGAATACTACATCATCCATAGTGACTATTTCAAAAGATTAATATGCCAAATTCCTTCAGTATCAAATACCTTATCAGGCATCTCTTCCAACAGCTTCTTTGGCTCATCGAGGTAATTCTACTACTTGTGTGTCTACTTTTTCACATGTTTCTTGGGCCACTGATTTTGGTGCTTCAGACCATACGTCAAGTACTTATTCATTGTTTTTTAATATTCAGTGCTCTCCTGTCTCAAATGTCACCATAGCTAATGGTTCATCTAATCCAATAAAGAGTGTCAATAAAACTTGTCCATCTTCTGATTTGACCTTAACTTCTATTTTATATGTTCCATCCCTGTCCTTTAATCTCTTATCTATCAGTAAACTCACCAGACAACTAAATTACTCAATCACTTTCTTTCCTGATTTTGTGATCATTTAGTGACTCTGTTATTTGGCTGGCTCATCTTCCTCTTCATCAACCTGTTCTGTATCAGCCTCTTCACTTGAGATTCATCCATCTTTTGACAAGTTGAAAGTTATGGTTCTTAGTTTGAGTCAACTTCAGTCATTGGATTGTGAGTCTTGTCAGTTAAGAGAACATCACCGTTTTTCCTTCAGTTCTAGAGTCAATAATAAGTCCTTAAGCCCTTTTCATTTGGCCCATTCAAATGTATGGGGACTGAGTCGTGTTATTTAAAAGTTGGGATTTCAGTATTTTGTCACTTTTATTGATGATTTCTCCAGACATTCGTGGGTTTACATAATGAAAGATCATTCTGAATTGTTGTCTATCTTTCAATCTTTTTGTGTTGAAATTAAAACCCAATTTGATGTGACTATCAAATACTTTGCAGTGACAATGCCAAATAATATTTTTGTAGACCATTCATTGATTTTATGTCCTCTTTTGGCATGCTGCATTAATCTTCTTGTCCTCGTACTCCACGACAAAATGGAGTTGTAGAGAGATGCATCTTGTTGAAATAGCCAGGTGTTTGATGTTCCATATGAAGGTTCCAAAGAGTTTTTAGGGGATGCTATTCTTACTGCATGTTACTTAATAAACAGAATGCCATCCACTACTCTATATGGTTGTTCCCTTTACTCTATGCTGTTTTCACAAACACCTCCATTTCCACTTCCTCCACGTGTCTTTGGGTGTGTTGCTTTTGTCCTCCAACTTGATAGTAGCACTGACAAGTTTGATCCTCATGCTCTTAAATGTGTATTCTTAGGATATTGTAGGTTGCAGAAAGGATATCAATGTTATAGTCCTTCTTTCCAATGATACTTTCTGTGTGCTAATGTCTCATTCTTTGAGAATACTCTTTTCTTTTCTGATACTTCATCCTTGTCTGATTTGAATTAGAGTCTTCCTTTGCCTATGATTTCTCTTTTTTCATCTTTCTCATCCTGATTTGTAGGTTTATACCAGACGGTAGGTAGCTTTAGAGTCTTTCCCTGATGTTTCGTTTACTCTATTTTCTCCCATATTGTCTTCAAATCCTGCTCTTGAGCCTGACATTAGAAAGGCACACGAACTTGCACTTCTCGTCCTATTTCTAATTTTGTTTCCTATGCCACCTTATCTCTTTCTTATCATGCCTTTGTCACTTCTCTATCCACTGTTTTTATACCGAACTCTCTGTCTGAAGTATTATATCATTCTAGATGGCATGTTGCCATGGAGGAAGAAATGTCTACTCTTCATGCCAACGATACTTGGGATTTGGTTATTCTTCCCCATAGAAAGTCAACTGTTAGTTGTCAATGGGTGTATAATGTCAAAGTCATTCCGGATGGTTCTATTAATCGATTGGAAGCAGGGCTTTTTGCCCAAGGGTACATTCAGATCTATAGATCGGATTTTTTAGAGACTTACTCCCTTGTGGCTAAGATCACCTCTGTTCGGCTTCTCATTTCACTTGCTGCTATGTTTCACTGGCCACTACATCAGCTGGATGTTAAAAATGCGTTTTTGCATGGATCTTACTGAAAAAGTGTATATGGAGCAACCTCCTGGGTTTGCTTAAGGGGAGTTTGGCTTAGTTTGCAAATTAAAAAAAAACATTATATGGCCTAAAACAATCTTCTCGGGCTTAGTTTGGAAGGTTTAGTATTGTGGTGATGGATTTTAGATTGACATGATATGGTGTTGATCATTCTGTATTTTACCGTCATTTCTCTCATGGAAAAATCTGGTTGCTAGTTTTATGTGGACGGCATCGTGATCGCAGGAGATGATACACAAGGTATACACGATCTAAAGCTGTTTTTTCAAGCTAAGTTCAATACCAAAGACTTGGGCTTATCGAAGTATTTTTTAGGAATTGAAATTGTGAGATCACACGAGGGGATTGCTCTTTCTCAAAGAAAGTATTTGCTTAATTTGCTTGATTTGCTATCTGAAACTGGTATGTTGAGGGCCAAACCAATTGATACTCTAATGGATTCCAATTCAAAACTTCTAGCAAATAAAGGAGAGTTATTGAATGATCCTGGGAGATATCACAGATTAGTCGGAAAACTTAATTATCTAACAGTGACATGGCTAGATATCTCATTCGCTACAAGTGTAATTAGTCAATTCCTTGATCCACCTCGTTCTAGTCATTAGGATGTGGTTATTCGCATTTTGAGGTATCTAAGAGGTGTACCAGAATGTGGTTTCTTATATAAAGATAATGGCCACACTCTTATCCAAGGTTATACAGATGCAAATTAGGCTGGTTCTTCATCAGATAGACGGTCCACTACAAGATATTATATCTTTATGGGAGAAAATCTATTTATTGGAAAAGTAAAAAGCAAACTGTGGTGGCCAGATCCAGTGCAGAGTCAAAGTATCGAGCTATGACACATACGTCTTGTGAATTGATTTGGATACTTCATATGTTGACCGAATTAAGAGTTTTTGGATTGTAGCCTATGGAACTGTTTTGTGATAATCAAGCTGCTGTCCACATAGTCTCTAATCCAATGTTCCATAAGCAGACCAAGCATATTGAAGTTGATTGTTACTTTATCAGAGAAAAGATCTTGCTGAATGTCATTAAGACGAGTCAGGTCAAAACTGAAGACCAATTAGCCGATTTGTTTACTAAAGCACTAGGGGGAGCTAGAGTAAGATACATTTGTAACAAGTTTCGAACATATGATGTGTATGTTCCAGCTTGAGGGGGAATGTTCATGTCTATTAATAGTAGTTGTTAATGTATAATAATAGTAGCATTAATGTATAGGATGTATTTAGACCATATGGAACTTGTATAGTCACCCTAGAATGTGTGTAGTCACTTTTAGATGTGTATAAATTAATTCACATGAACCCAGTTGAGTGTGTGGTGTTCACTTCAACTTATTTAGAATTATCACACAATAAAACTACCATAACAATTGATTTGGACACTTTTTAATTCTTACACGAAGAACCACATATGCGTGCCTAATATTACTCATACAATGACAAAAGAATAATAATACATATAATACACACAAACATACACGACCCTACTTGCACAATCACGTATTAAAATCCCCCAATACTACTTGGTTAAAAAAAAAAATCAAAATCTGAACCCATGAACTTTCAAAAATAACCTCAATGAAATTGTTATCACTAACACATAGTAAGTAGTTTCTAAGCTACATAATAAAAATTCTATCAAACTAATTACGAAAAACATTAAAACACGCATCATAAATTAGTTCAAAAGCACAATAAAAATGTTTTGCTTCTTATTGGAGTGGTTCCCACGTATTTGTTATATTAGTTGAACCGATTGATGTGTTCAAAAGCATCAAAACATTTGTGTAAAATTTTAAAGATATTGTCATCAATTGGTTCAGATTTTTTAAAAATCTTTGGGCACATAATAGTCTAAACTAAGACTAATGACTTTAAAACAGTAAACAATCCTAATATTTTCATTTATGTTTTCTTAGTAGAAATAAGATGTAATGTAAATTGGCTCACCAATAGCTATACTTATAAAAAGAAAATACCAAAACTATATAGTAAAAGGAAAAAAAAAAAATTGAACCAAAATCGTAAAAATGTAAAACTTTGAGTATTACAGGCAAATTTACTTGTGTATGAAAATGTATTACAAGCAATTGAATAAAGTGCATTAGATTATCTAAAGAACAAAGAATCAATACAAAATCGTTACAACAATACAAAACAATTCATGCAGCGATTAACAATCTTTGGCAGCAAAACGAGTGTTGGGTAAGCAATAAAGAGTAAACAACCAAGTTCAACAGATTCTCACCACTATCTTTTTATTCAGCATGTCTCTCTCCTCAAATGTCTTGTCAAGTGTGATCTTTCCAATCTCACTATGCTCTGTGCAAGCTGAATAACTGCATATAATGAATTCTCAGCTCTATCATCAAGGGTCCACAATCTGTAATCATGCAACTGGTTTAATAAATAAACCAAATCTACATTAAATCCACTGATTAAACAAAAAACGTCTTCAATACCTTAACATAAAGAACCCCGTCAGTAAAGATGCTAACATTGTCCTTTGTAATGGCGGATTGGTCCAGAATTGGAATTGCCTCTTCCTTAAGGGAATTCACATAAGTAATTTGATCAACAAAAGGAATAAGCAAGTGAATCCCAGGATTGAGAATCTTAATGTACTTTCAAATTGTTCAACAACAAAAGTCTTTTTCTAACGTACTAAGACTAATGACTATCTTTGGGCACAAAGCAATCTAAACTAAGAGTAATGACTTTAAAACAATAAACAATCTTAATATTTTCACTTATGTTTTGTTAGTAACGATAAGATGTAATGTAAATTTGCTTACCGAAAGCTATACTTATAAAAAGAAAATATCAAATTATATATTGACAAAAAAAAAAAATTGAAAAGTTTTTGAGCTAGAGGGAAGACTCAGGAGGTCCATACAATACTATAAAGAAATACCTTTCATTAAAGACTATATATAGTAGATTAAAACTCTTCACTTTCCCAAAAAATTGAATAAAGTGTATTAGATTATCTGAGTATTACAGGCAATTTTAGTTGTGTGTAAAAATGTGTCAGGCGTAAAATATATCAGATTATATGGGTCATAAATATCGATAAAAGAAGTAAATGCAAAACATTAGTATGCTGATCTCTTTGTCCTTACTTGCAGAGAATCTAGATTGTGATTATCTAAATTCAGCCAAAATAATTAACATATTCTCTGAGGGACCATACCAATTCAGTGCATCTTTCTTAGTCCCAGTAAAAATAGATCTAGTTTTGGTTGAGTTGAGCTGTTGAACTTATTGGCCTATAGACATACTTACACCTCTAAAAATTAACACTTACAAAAGAGTGTTCATTATCAAGAAGCTTCACACCCTAGCTTCAAGAGCTCATTCATTCATTGCGTGTTTCTACTCTTTTTGCCTCCAATGCCACTTTGGCAAATTCAGGTAACCCGGCTTTCATGGCCTCTTCCTCTCCATCCTGAATTATTGATTCAGGAGCCAGCTCACATATGTCTGGTAATTCTTCTTTATTCTTCAATCTTAGTCCTTTTAATCATAATATAGTGTTAGCTGATGGCTCATCTCGTCCTGTATCTTGCAGAGGGACTCTTTGTCTTTTATCATCTCTAAATTTACATTCTAGTCTTTATGTACCTCAATTTCCCTTTAATTTACTATCTGTCAGTCAATTAACTAAATTATTAAACTATTCACTAACCGTTTATTTTTTTTTCAAATTCTTGTGTCTTTCAGGATCTCAAGATGAAGAAGACGATTGGTTTGAGGCATAAGAAGGATGGCCTTACTATCTTGATTGTGATCGCCCTCTAGAATACTTATCTTCTACTGCTCTCTGCACTACCATATCTCCTATTTAGTGGCATCGTCGTTTAGGCCATCCATCTTTAGCTAGGTTAAAGCTCATTGTGCCAAATTTGAATCCCGTATTTAGTTCAGAATGTGAGACTTGTCAGTTTGGCAAACATCACTGTAGTAACTTTCCTAGTCGTCTTATTAGTCATGAGTCTAAGTCTTCTGCTGTCATTCATACCGATGTTTGGGGACCCTCCCCGGGTTAAGAGTATCAATGGATTCTTTTACTTTGTTTTATTTATTGATGATTTTTCTTGTATGACATGGCTTTTTTTAATGAAACAAATGAGTGAATTACCTTCTGTCATTTCTCATTTCTATAATGAAATTTCTACTCAGTTTGATAAGAAAATCAAAATTTTGCGATCTGATAATGCCATGGAATATATTCAATCTATTGTTGACAACTTTTATCTTGAAAAGGGAATTATTCAACAAATAACTTGCCCTCGCACTTCTCAACAAAATGATGTTGCTGAGCGTAAACATCGTCATATGTTAGATGTTGCACACACTTTAATGTTTCAAATGCATGTTCCTAAACCTTTTTGGGCAGATGCTGTTCTCACAGCTTGTTACCTTATTAATAAAGTGCCTACACCTGTCTTGTCAAGCAAATCTCCCTTTTCTATCATTTACCTTGGTCGCTCACCCTTCTCTCTTCCTCCTCGAGTTTTTGGTTGTGTTGCATTCATTCATATCCTTAATCCAGATCTAGATAAATTATCACCCCATTCTCGTAAGTGTCTTTTTGAAGTATTCATGCACACAAAAAGGGTATCGGTGTTATCATCCTGAGTCTCGTCGCTATCTTGTAAGCAATGTTGTTACCTTTTTTGAATCCACTGCCTTCTTTTCCATTGATGGTGATACTCTGTCAGCTAACCTTATTTCTAGTAAGGGGGCGTTTTCTCCTACTATTCCTATTCCCATGTCCTCAGTATATGTCCCTTTATCTCATCCTTTAACTTAAACACTACTGACACCGCTGCTCAACCAGAGACTCTTGCCATTGCTACTATTGTTCCCTCCATTGCTCCTTTACCAAAGATCAGCGTGATCGTGATAAGAAAGTGATTCTTACTTCTCTGAATCATTCTTCTTCTTTGTCTGAGGTACCTACTTCTCCTTCTAACTTGCCTAGTGCTTTACGAAAAGGTAGACGTACTTGTACTGAACATCCTATTGCTAATTTTGTGTCTTACCATCGTCTTTCATTTTCTCTATCCTCATTTGTTTGTGCCTTGTCATCGATTTCTGTTCCTAAGTCTTATAAACAGGCCTTATCAATTCCGGGATGGAAACACGCAACAAATGATGAAATGAATGCTCTCTATCAGAATTAGACGTGGGAACTCACCCCTCTTCCTATTAGAAAACAAACTATTTCGTGTTTATACTGTTAAGTATCTCCTAGATGGTTCGGTTGAGCGTCTTAAGGCTCAGCTAATTACTAAAGGGTATACTCAAACTTACGGTGTTGACTATTCTGAGACGTTCTCACCTGTTAGTCACCTAAATTTAGTCTGAATTCTTCTTGCTATTGCAATCAGTCGTTCGTGGCCTTTGTATCAGCTTGACATCAAAGAATGCTTTTTTTATGGTGAGTTCTAAGAAGAAGTTTATATGGATCAGCCCTCTAGCTATAGCATTCCTAGTAGTGAGCAACTTGTGTGTCGTTTACGGCGTGTTTTATATGGCCTGAAACAGTCACCTCGTGCTTGGTTAGATCGTTTTAGCTCTATTCTTCTTGATGTTGGGTATACTCGATCTGCTGCTGATCATTCTGTGTTTATACATCGTACATCTTCTGGCACTATTATCTTGATTGTATACGTGGATGACATTATTATCTCTGGTGATGATGCTTCGAGTATTGTGAATTTAAAAAAATATCTTGCTACTCAGTTTCATGATAAGGATCTTGACAAACTTTGTTACTTTCTAAGAATTGAGATTGCCCGTTCATAACAAGGTGTTTCACTTTGTCAGCGCAAGTATGCTCTGGATTTGCTTTCTAAAACTAGCCTTCTAGGTGCCCATCTTGCTGACACTTCCATGGAATCCTCTACTAAATTGGATGCTACTTCGGGAGAGATCCTTTTCGATGTGAGTCGTTATAGACGCCTTTTTGGGAACCTTATCTGTCTCACTGTTACTCATCCTGATATCACCTATGATGTGGTGGCGGTCAGCCAATTCATGCATAGTTCTCGTCATCCGCATTATGAGGCTATTTGCCGGATTCTCCGCTATCTGAAGTAGTATCCTGCTTGTGGTCTTCTATATCATCCTTCTTCCTCCTTATCTGTCACTAATTATAGTGACGCGGATTGGGTTGGGAGTTAGGTAGATCGGCGTTTGACTTTGGGTTATTGCACATTTGTTGGTGGTACTTTGGTTACTTGGCGTAGTAAAAAACAACAAGTTGCAGCTCGTTTAAGTGTTGAGGCTGAGTATCGTGCCATAGTCCATACTGCCTCAGAGATGCTTTGGGTTCAATCTCTTCTACGTGATTTTGGTATTGATATTCCTGCTCCTATGGATATGTATTGTGACAATCAAACTGCTATCTTTATTGCTAATAATCTTGTTTTTCATTAGCGCACCAAGCATATTGAGGTTGACTGCCACTTTATTCATGATTTGTTGCTTCGCAAGGAGTTGCGTACTCCATTTGTTCGATCCTCTTCGCAATTGGCCGATCCTCTTCGCAATTGGCCAATCTTCTCACCAAACCGCTGCCACATGCTTCGTTTCAAAGTCTTTTATCCAAGTTGTGCATTTTTTACTTATATGCTCTAGCTTGAGGGGGCGGTTAGAAGATAAGGGAAATCCTTAATTTTATTCTATTTCCTTGTAGTGACAGATATGGCTTTAATTTATATTTCCTTGTTTGATTGTAGAGTTTGATCTATAAATAAAATTGCTGAGAAGGGAGAAGAGCATCTCAAATTCTCTCATTCTCCTTTTCAACTGTTCTATTTTTCTGAATTTGGTTTGCTGCTATGGCATTATGGCGCAAGTGTTGGTAATGGGGTTGGTAGTTTGCTTATTGTCGCAACTTGGTTTCTGGTTGCTAGTTGCTGTTTTACCTTATTCCTGATGGTTGTTGTCAAGGAATATCGATATACTACTTGATTTATGCCCGTGGGGGTGGAATTATGTATGCTGCTCAATGTAGGTGCTGGTGTTCTGCTGGTGCTGGTGCTGGTGCTGGTGCTGGGGTCTTCCGCAGGTGCTGATGTTCTGCAATTTTGGTTTGGTTTATGTTGCATTGTGCTGCTCAATGAGAGTGCTAGTGTTGCTGAATTGGTGCAGGTGCTGATGTTCTGCAATTTTGTTTTGGTTTATGTTGCATTGTGTTGCTCAATGGGGGGGGGGGTGCTAGTGTTGCTGAATCGGTAGTAATGGCTCTGCAAGCATTTAAGTGCAGATTGCTGTTAACTTCCTTCCTCTGTCCGCTGGTTTGGTGGCGTTTCTTAATGGTGTCCAGCTTCTGGTCTGGCACTATTGGATTGGTGTATGCTGATGATGTTTGATCAATTTGGTGTATCCTAAATCTGCAAAGAATTTTAAGGAAAAAATTGACGATGGATATTGGGTTAACATGTACGGTGAATTGAATGCCCTCTCATCATTTTTGAATTATGAACCTTGACTATTTTCATTTCTTTGTTAACTATTTTAGAGCACTGGGAATGCATCTTACCGGAAATTATATTCACATCCTGTTATTTATAAGTGGCAGTGCTAGGCTTCATGAACTTCTCTATTTAAACGAATTCCTAAGTTGGGTGTGCAGGATTCTAGATAACCTTCCAGTTGCTGATCTGCGTCAGAGGGGGGATTCCACTTATGAACATGGTTTCCGTTTTGGGTTCAAGGGAAATTATGCAGGGGCAAGTTGTGCAGACAACCATTGTTATAATGTGTTTGAGATCTCATGTAATTCTATTTATTTGTTTGCTTCTGCAGAGCAAAGACGAGAAGTATTTCATAAATAACCACTTGAGCTTTAGAGGCATGTACTACAAGGATCTTGAGACTGATTCTGCCAGAATGTTGGCTTTGAGGCTACTCCAAACAGGTTCTTGTTTTCTGCATGCATTTTTTTGTTTTTTTTTAATGTTTGGTGGTCTTGGGTTGTATTGTATATTTGGTTACCATATCATGTTGCGGGCCCATTAACTTTTTGACTTATCAAAATAAAAATGCAGTTTAATTTTCTACTGAACAATGTACAAATGAACTTTGACAATCCCAGAAGAACATGAATACTGCCTTTCATTTCCATGAATTCTTGAGCTTTTAATATCTGCTTGGCATTGTTTATACTTTTGACTAAAATTTCACATCGGCAATATCAAGTGAATAACTATTTTTTTTTTTTTTTTTTTCTGTATAAGGTGAAGCGATCTTTTCTTGTCTTGAGCTCATTTTCTTAAAGCTAAGAACTTTATAATCTGTTCCTAGAATAATAATTATATTTGAGTGTTTTTTGTTGTGTTGTTACCATTTTTTAGTTTGTTCACAGGTTTGTGTTGATAATTTTAGTTTATTTTATTTTTTGCGGATTCTGCGTTGAGAACTAACACTCATGTGGTTCAATATATATATATATATATATATTTTAATTGGCTTATTGGTCCACATCCTGTTATTTTTCTCTGCATAGATGGCGACTCTATAGGCAGATGCACATTGTGCTAGTGCTGAGAAGAATTCTCAGTTGACAACATGCAATCAGGTGGAAGTGGTATAAGAAGGCATTATGAAAATGGGTTTTCAACAAAGACAAGTTTGTGAAGGAAACGCACAATGAAAATGTGTTTTCAGCTAGATAAAAATGTAAAATCAAATAGTGTTTTTAGTAAAAAAAAAGAAAAAACATTTTGAAAATGTACTTTCAGTAAATTAAAAAATGTAATTTCAAAACGCATTTTCATTAACAGTACTTTACCAATTATTTTTAACTGGGCAATAGATGCCATATGTTTTTATTAAATAACGGCAAAAGAAAAAAAAAAATCTGTTTGATTGCAGCCAATTCCAACAACAGCCTAAAAAATATAAATAAATAAAATAAATAAAAATATTGCCAATGAAAATGAAAATATTAACCAACAATTAGGCTTCCAGTGGGAATTCTCATATCTGGGTTACTCGATTTTTAGACCTTATTTAAAATGACCAAATTTACCTTCTCATATTTTAAAATTCTTTTAAACTATGAAAGACAAAAATGTCAAATTAATAAAATGTTAAAAAGTTAGCTACTAAAATTCTTTTAAATTTCATCTAGCCTCTGTTGCTGCTACCTAGCACTAGAGAGATACAAGCATCCAAAACATATTAATGCAATTTGTGCTCTGCCAACATTATAGAAGGATAAAGGAAGAACTACAGACAACATATATATGTATATATTTCATTCAAGTTTATTGGATCTCCTCACTGCAATGCAAGAGGATATTCCCGGAGATATGTAGAATCTACGCCAGACTCCCGCACCAATGCCACTCGCCCAGTCCTAGCCACCTTTGAGAACACAATCAAGTAAGCTAAGGATACAAAAAAATAAAACAAAAATTGTCTTTTTAACTTAAGCTTAAGGTGAAAATCACTTGCACACTTAAATTTAAAAACATAGTTTTGCATCCTTTAAACTAATGTGAAATTGTGAACGGCGTTAAATTTTCAATTAAAAAGACGAAAACACCAACTACAAATTAAATAGAATCAAAATGTGTAAGTGTAGACAATATAAACTATAAAGAATATAAATACAATTTTTAAACTTAGAGTCAAATCTGTTATATTTAATAGATTTTTTAATGTTTTTAATTTAATTCAAAGAACAAAAGGTGCAAAGGTAAGGTGGTATTCGGTTTACTTTTCTATTTTCTGTTTTCTATTTTTGTTTTATGTGTCAAAAATTTCAAAACAAGAAAATAAAATATGCTCAGTTTTCTTTGTTTTGAGATTTCCTCTATTTTTTTTCTTTTGTTAAAAGCCGTCAAAACAAACTTTTGCAAGTTTTTATTATATGTGTAAACTCATTTTTTTATTTTCGAAAATAAATTTTGAAAACGCAAATAACAAAATGAGTTTTGAGCTGTTTTTCTTATTTTCAAAAGCAAAAAATGAAAAATGAGCTCAAAACAAAAAATAGAAAACAAAAATAAAAAATAAAAAATAGAAAAACAAACCAAATGACACCTAAGTTTTTAAAGTTCAAAGGTTGTAATTGATTTTCACCTTTAAGTGTAGAAAATAAAAAAGCAATTATCCCTAAAAATAAATAAATAAATAAAGATGCATGGGTTAGTTGCCAGACATTCTATTGTTAAAGTGAAACTTCAGTTCTGATTAGTATCAATAAGTAATAATTTGACCAATTTTTCAAGTGGGGAAAAATAAAAATAAAAATGGTTGCACCTCGACCAAATCAGATACCTAAAACTCGACACGAGTCTGATGATACCCCAACAAGTTATTTAACTATACACTTAAGACACACGGGCACAAGACTTCAAAACCTACAATGACCAGTAACTTCACTTATTTATCTACAAATAAGAAGTCTATAGTTGGAATATTATTCTTAATTCCCAATGTCACCAGATCCAGCACATAAGATGATCCTAAATTTTATACTACTACCACCTTCAGGTATGCACGGGTGAGATTGGCTCTCAAAATGTCATCCATGGTGCCAACTAGATAGCATCTCTCAGTAATCAAACCGGAAGCCAACATCAAAGGTAATGCTCCTTCCACTCTTTACAGCTCATTGCTACTGAACAAACAATTAATAAATACAAGGATGAAAGGAACCTTGCTACTGAGACAAATAATAATAATAATAATAATAATAATAATAACAACAACAACAACAACAACAACAATAATAACAAAAATAAAATAAAAAATAATCCTTGCTCCCATTCAGAAATTCCAAGTCTTGACCCATAATAATATGATTAAATAGATTAGCATATTAGTTAAGGCAATATCTAGTTGATAAGATTTGGATCCAATTTGGACAAAAACAAACATTGGGAGACAAACCTCACAAATGCCATAAGCTTCCAATAATTTCTGCAATGCAAGCATCTTGTTGAAATCTCCAGTGAGCTGAAACAGTTGAGCATAATAAACAAGTTACCAACAAACTCAATCCAATAAATTCTTAGTCCCAAACTAGTTGAGTTGGTTACATAAATCCTCTCTCTCAATTTGTTTTTATCATGTGTCATGTTTTGTGTGAGATTATATGAAATTAGGTTTTTTCTTACAATTTCAATCTATATAATTTTAGGATCTGCCTTTTGTCCTCTCTACCCCTTTTACTTGAATTGGCTCACTAATGCCTTCTTAGGTCTACGTTGGACATTACCAAAGAATCTTAAATGACCTTCTCTCCAAATAAGAACAAAATGAACAAAATAAACAAAATAAGAACAAGAAGGAAAAAAAAATGAATTGAAAAACTTCAGCCAAACCTATAAATTGGAGATCAGCTCACATGATAAAACCTCAGCCAAAATCTGCAAATAAACAAAGAACTACCTGCAACTTTTTGGTGCTATAATTGTAGAGTTTACCACCAATATCTTACAAAGTAAAACCACAAACCATTTTCCTCTAAAGAAAAATTTCATCATTACCTTCAATACTAGGCTCTTATTTTGGAAAGCTAGACATTGTTCGAGCATTTAAGAGTCAACCAAAAATTTGAGCTGGTTTGAAAATAGTGGATAGATTAGGTTTACTACCAAAATTATCAATTGCTTTCTAATATGATCTATGCCTTGTTTTGTATTTCTTTAGGACAACTCTATCACAAGATGACTGAGTTAAAAACAGTAGATGGCAAATCTTTGATGAAACTACCTCACGCTTAACTGACACAGGATAAAGAAGGAAAATGATGCAGTCAAAGCATATTATGTGAACACTTCTGTCACTTCCAAATCAAGACAGCATGTTCTCTTCTAAAAGCTGGAGCTCCGAGGAGCATCCGAAGCTTGCTCTTTCTTAACTGGTAGATTCTTCAAAAGCTTAGATCTAAGTCTCTGGTTTTACCTTTCAAAGAAAAAGTCTCTGGTTTTTTATTCTTTTTTTGAAAGGGCAAACTACTACTTTTCTAAGGTAGAGATTGTTAGAATTCAGCTGGAAATGTCCATAAAAACGGCTGACAGAACTTGTGAGAAAATAAATCCATAAATAAACAGGGGAATGGCATGAGAGGACTTCAGTATCAAGAGATAACTGAATAGCAAAGAATTTCACCTTGTTGATGTACATTAATAGAAGCATTAATTCAGTTAATGTATCTAGTCTATATTCATCCAATGTATCTAGTCCTAGGTAATGTAAAGAGTCACCAATGTAAATGTTAGCTATGTATATCAAGACACACAAGAACCCAGTTGGGTGTGTGTGGAATTCAGTCCATTTCAGTAGTTTTGACACACCTCTAAGGTTATTGTATGGTCAGACACATCAACAGCTTTGGCCCGGAAAATACTAGAAATATCAAGAACATCCCTCCTAGCAGCAGCATTCGCAGCAACCTTAATCAACATCAGCTCACGCTCTGCAAATGGTGAGTGGGTAATATCCAAAACCTGGAGAACCATCAGCATTCTCAATTCTCATAGTTAGCAGTTTTCTCTCTCAATTTACAGATTCACAAACAGAAAAGTAAACCAAATGGCCAAAGGTAAATTCCTCAAAAGAGTATAGTATTTTTTCTATAGTTCCATGAAACTTGGCTTTTGGAGATGGATTAAGGTATATGGAGGTGTTTCTTGCAGATTTTGACAAAATTCTTTAAACAGTTAAAAAAAAAGAAAAAAATAGTTACTAAGTACAATTTGATTGCCCATGAAAACATGTGACCCTATTTTGTTGCAAGCATGCAAAAATTGTAGAAAAGAAAATCGAGAAGGGGGCTACCAGAAAACCACAACAAATAAATTCCTCACCTCATGAAGATCCACCAACTTGTGGAACTGTTGAACCAACTTCCCAATAGATTCATTTGTTCCAGGAACAACAGTTGTAATACGTGAAAGCCCCTCCTTTTCAGCAGGACCCACAGCTAAACTCTGAGGCCAGGGATGCAGAACACTCGTCAAATCAGAAAGTCAAAATAATAATAATAATAATAATAATAATAATAAACGAGAAATCAGCAAGAAATTAGAAAAGGAGCACCATCAAAACCAAACAGACCTGAATGTTATAACCTCTTCGAGATATGACCCCAGTAACTACATTCAGAACTCCTGGAGAGTCATTGACAAGCATGGATATAGTGTGTGATCGAAATCCAGTTGACTGCAATATTCAAATGACTCAATTAGAATGCTGCTGCCTTTGGAAAATTGGAGCTAAGAACATAATGGTGCCCCTAAAATAATGTAAATAATTAAAGTACTACAAATGGCTATTGGTGCCAGTAATTGGAAACCAATTTAATTTTCTAGAACGTTACTTGACTAAGAATCCAAAATTAGATGATGATCACCCAAAAGTGCTTGAGAAATTAAGAAACAAGCAAAACAACAGAACAATGAAAACTCACCGAGTCCCAGACCAGAAGAATTGATAACTTAATTAGACTACTAAACAGAATATGGGTACACAAATACAAAAAGGAAGGAATATTTGAAGCTCAAGTTTTCAGATTGAATCCATAACACTCGTTCTTTTCTCCATGTTGAAGAGCTGAATAAAACTTTTGTCAAGGTTTAACTATTCGATGATGACATTAGAAAAACAACATAACACCAAAATGATCCAGAGTGGAAAATAGATCTCTTACATCTTGATCATTGAGAACACCCCAATTTGCATCCAGAACTTGACTCACAGATATATCATCGCCAAAGTCCACAGGATAAACATCACCCTTCATTCAAAATCATAACAAGCAACAACCATGAGAAGATGAATAATTAACACAAAACATCTAATATTTGGATGAACAAACAAATTACTTAGAAACAGAGGTTGTACAATAATTTTGCAAACATGGAAATACATAAAGAAAGGATTAGTATCAAAATAAGATAGGCTGAGTATTATTTTTTCGTTATTCATGTCTAACCTAGAAAGCACAAACACACCATCAAGGATGTCGTCTTCAAGTTGGACTCACAAGGGACTCTAATAAGTACAAGACTTGACAACTCACATTTTCTTGTGACACATGTTTTTAAAATTTTTTTTTTTTTTTTTTTTAACATACAACTTGGACATGTCATAGACTCATTTGGAACATAGTGGGAAGTTTTTTTAGGGTAAATTACATTAACTGCCCCTGAAGTTTGATCAAAATACCTTTGTGGTTTCTAAAATTACACCTACTACCCCTGCTTTATAAATTTTGTTACAAATTCCCACCTGCGGTCAGGAGGACTAATGTATGGATGAACTCAAAAATTCCTAAATAAGAACCCTTGACCATTTGATCATAAAAAATCAGAAATCTCTCCTTTAAAAGCTACATCAAGCGATCTTGGCAACGTTGGGTCAATACTGGAACACTTTGGAGATGATCCAAACAAATCCGATCATTTCAGGATTCTAAGATAAGCCCCCAATTGAAGATCTATACTCTCAATTACATAATTCAATCAAATCTCACCTTACATCTCAAATATCGTGATATGCAAACTTTGAACAGTGATTAGGTATTTTGGAAGTTCAGATGAACGATCAAATGGTTAAAATAGCTTAGAATCATTAGAATAACACATATCTAAGACTTGATCATCAATCAGGTATGAGTAGACACTGATCAGGAGAATCAAGCCAAATTAGAGGAGGATTTGTAATATAATTAAAAAAGTAAGAATAGTAAGCGTAATTTATGAAACAGGTGTACTTTGTATATTTTCATTAAACCTCCAGGGTAATTAATGTAATTTATTGTTTTTTGTAACATATCAAAATTTTAATTGGAGGTTGACTTGTGAATAAAATAAACTATAAAATAAAAATAAAAAGCTTGCCAAAAAACAAGCTATTGAATGAATGCTTGACATACCCAATAGGGTTATCCTGTATTGTACCATGATATGGAAGGCCCATACAAGTAAGGAAAGGATAACAAAATCAAAATCCTAATTTTATATCCTACCACATTTATATTACCATAATCTAATATACCACCTCATATGTTCCAAACTTGTTACAAACAAATTCCAATCAAGTGCCTCCTGAAGCTTTAGTAAGTAAATTAGCAAGTTAATCTTCCATTTTGACATAAATCAGCAAGTTGATCTTCCGTTTTGATATGATTGGTCTTGATTAGATTTTTCAAAATCTTTTATCTTATAAATTGACAATCTCTATGTGCTTAGTTCTTTCATGAAATACGGAATTGGAAGCAAGACGCATTGCAACTTGATTGTCACATAATAACTCCATAGACTGTGAACGATGAACCCCTAATTCCTCTAACATATGTTGCATCCAAATCAACTTACATGTTGTGTGGGCATGGCTTCGTATTCAAACTCAATGCTTGACCGTGCTAGTACTATTTTATTTTTACTTTTCCAAGGCACAAGTTTCTTCCAACAAAAATACAATATTCAATAGACTTTTTATCAGATGATAACCCAACCTACCTGCACCTGTGTATCTTTGAATTAAGGTGTATCCATTACTTTGGTACAACTAACCTTTGCTAAGTGCACGCTTCAAATACCTCAAGATTTGGATAACTGCCTCCTAGTTTAGTGAGGTGATTCTAAAAATTAACAAATCACACTTGTGGCAAAAGAAACTTTGGTCTAGTAATTATCAAGTAATTTAGTTTTCCAACCAACCTTTGATACTAACTAATATTATCCAAGGTCGAAACTTGGGCAAGGCCCAAGAGGCCTGGGCCTAGGACCCCAAAAAACTGTCCAAAAAAAGAGCTCATTACTAGTTCTTATAGTTAGGATGGGGTAGGAGTCCTTTTCAACCCAAATATAACTATCCAATACCTTTTAAGGGCCAAAAAACAATTAATTCATTAGGCCTAATAATTTTCTATAGGTCTATTTGTTGGCTTATTAGGTGGGGCTCCTAACAAAAGCCTTATTCCTCATCTTATCAGATTTACTCACTCACACCCTTTTTACGGCACACGGTAATTTACGGCACACGGTAATTTTGATTAAAAAAAAAAAAAAACTATTTCTTATGTTATTATTTTTGGCAAAAACTTTCCAGTAAGGGCCCCATTTTTAGGATTGGTTTGGGCCTCGAAAACCTTAGGGCCGAACCTGTATCTAATAGCTTCCCCTCACCAGCAAGCAAATCAGTGTTTGGATTCATTGAAGTATCTGTAGGTTTACACCCTAACATACTATATCAAACAATAGATCAATTATATTTCCTCTGGGATAGAGCAAAATACCCTTCTGTGATCTCACAACTCTAACGCCCAACAAATATTTTAGTGAACCCAAATACTTAAGAGCTGAATTTACCTTGAAGAAATAGTTTCAGCTCAGTTATACCACACATATAATCTCTTGTAATGCCAATATCATCAACGTACACTAATAACTACATTTAACCCTACAAATAATGGAGGTAAACTACTAAATGGTCAACCATACAATGTTGCAAGCCAAACTATGTCAAAACTATACTAAGAGCCATTTGGTAATACGTATGCTTTTGTGTTTATGTTTAACTTTTATGTTTTCAATTTTTTATGTTTAGTTGTCATTTTTTTCTCCAAAATAAAAATAGGAAACGTGTTTGGTATTGTTTATTTTACTAATTTTTTTTATAAAATTAATTGAATTTAACAAAATATATTTTATATTAATTTAATCAATTTATTTAATGTTATAAACTATTTATTTTTTAATGAAAAATAATTTTAATAAAGTATATTAATATGTTAATAAGTAACATAATATTTTATTTATTAAAATTAGTTCAATTTAATAAAATAAATCATTTTAAGAGGTAATTATTACTTATTAAAAAATTCAATTTAATAAAATACATCATTTTAATAATAAATTATTATTTTAATAGTAATGTTAATAAAACAAAATAAATTATTTTAATATGTAACTATTATTTATTAAAAAATAATTTTAATCGAATAAAATAATTCATCTTAATAATAAACTATCATTTTAATTATAATTAATTTAATTTTAATAAAATAATTCATTTTAATCATAAATTATTATTTTAATTTTCATAAATAAATCATTATAAAAATACATTATTTTTTTAAAAAAAATTTAGTTTAACAAAATATTTGAATAAAATGATCATTTTAATATGATACAACCAAAATGAACAAAGTGTCAAAATTGACAAAATGCTTATAAAGGAAAAAAAAATAGAGTCAAAACACAATTATTCTACTTAATTTTTCATTTTTTTGGTAACAAAAAATTGAAAACAAGTTTATCGAATGTGCCTCAATCTGCCAAACCAAATTCGAGGAGACTATTTTATAACATACAAGGACTTCTTGAGTTTGCATAATAATCCAGACTTCCCTTGAGCAACAAAATCATGGAAGTTGCTCCATATAAGTTTCTTCAAAAAAATCACTATAAAGAAAAGCATTCTTAATATCTAATTGATAAAGAGGCCAGTGAAATACTACAATTAGGGTGATAAGGAGATGAACATAAGCAATTTTGGCCATAAAAGAAAAACTTTCTGAGTAATCCAACCCATAAATTTGAATATAATCTTTGGCAACCAAAAGAGCTTTCAATCTATCTACTGAACCATTAGGATGAACTTTAACTATGTAAATCCAATGACAACCAACCATTGATTTTGGTTGTGTGGATTTTGTTCATAAACTGGACCCTGGTTTGGACAAACTCTCTCAAGCTTGGTGATTTATCTTCCTTGGCTATTCTCGCACTTTGCCCTCTCGACAAACCTTTGTGAGTGTTGATGTTACTTTCTTTGAATCTAACTACTATTTTCCTTAAGAGGGGGAGGTTTCTCCTTCCTCTCGAGAGGGGGTGTTGACTCCAAGTCTTCCCTTAGATGGTCCTATCTTTCTTGCTTCTACTTTTGGTCCCAGTTTGCCCCCTTTGCTAGTGTATCAACGTCGTTCTCAACTTGATCCTAGTGTTACACTAGCTCCAGTCGACTCTCCACCAGCTCCACTTGAGTTACCTGCTACTGATATTTCTGAGTCATCTGAGGATTCTATTACTACTTCTCCTGAGCCTGAATTCTCTTCCATTGATAATCTTTCCATTGCCCTATAACGAGATAAACGTACTTGTACAAAACATCCTATTATTAACTTTGTTTCTTATCATCATATGTTACCTGATCTACAATCCTTTATTTGTGCCCTATCTTTTATTTCTATTCCTACCTCTTATGAGCAAACTTTACAATCTCTGGACTAGAAGACAGCAATGGATGAGAAGATGTGTGCATTGCATCATAATCATATATAAGAAGTTACATCTCTTCCACCTGAAAAGAAAACAGTGGAGTGTCAATAGGTGTATACTATTAAGTATTTGCCAAATGGATCTCTTGAGCAACTTAAGGCTGGCTTGGTTACTAAGGGATATAGACAAACATATGGAGTTGATTATCTAGATACCTTCTCACTAATTGCTTGTCTTAACTCAATTCGTATTCTTCTAGCAGTGGTAGTGAGTCAGTCTTGGCCTTAATTTCATATTGACAGTAAAAGTGTTTTTTTACATGGTGAGCTTTAGGAGGATGTATACATGGACCAACCACCTAGGTATGTTATTTTAGGTAGTGAGTATGTTGGAAAATGTATTTAGTAATTCAGCTATTTTATGAAATGTCAATATGTATTCCTAAATTAGAAGATAGCAGTTTTGTTGTTTGCCTTTTATATCTAGGGCATATTGTGTATATATTAAGGATGTTGTACAAACATTTTGATATATATGAAATTATTCATTCTCTAATTGTCCACATGGTAGCAGAGCATTAAGCTCTCTGGGATTTTTTTCCAATCTACTTGGCCTTCATTGTTGAGCATATTTCTATTTGTTTGGCCTTCATTGCCGGACATTTTCCATCCTTCAGTTTAGCCTTAATTGTTGTATTCAGAAAAGCTTGTGGGTCTTCACGATCATAGTCGAAGTCTATCATCGATATATGTTTTTCAGCCTTAATCGCTATAAGGTTTAGAACCTTTGGAAGAATTACCGACTGTCTAGAAAAGTGGTTGCAGTTTATAGTCGATCGCGCAGTTCGTCGAAGTCGATTGGGTTCATTGTCGATCAATTGGTCCTATATAGTTGCCGATCGTCGATCTATGTGGGATCATCATCGCTGAAGCCCTAGCCTGCACAGTTTGTAGTCATCATCGTCGATCGAACCTTCCTAGTCGTTCCCCATCGTCGATCGGAGCTGTCCTTTGCAGTAGCTGCGATTGTCTCTCTCTTTGTTGAAGATCGGAACCCTTCGTTGACGAACCCTTCATTGACAATAGATCACTTACAGTTCTTCCACTACACTTGTGTGTATTTTCGGTGACATCTATCTCCAACGAACTACACCACGGGCATCGCCACCCTTCGGCAACCGAAACTAGATGTCAGGCGACCTTAGGCGAGACCTAATGCCATTTTGTTATCCTCTCATCATGTCTTAGACAAACGAGAGGCTGCAAGACCTAATGGTAACTCTTAAAAACCTTAACCCCATAGGTACCTGTTGTAGTAATACCAGAGAATTAGGTAATTAGAAGACTGTGTAAATATTATAACATTCCTTTGTAATATTACCTTAGTAATTTTAGCACTCATCATAGAGAAACTTACCATGCATAGATATTAGAATAGGCTATAGTAAGAGCATTTTTGTAACGTTTTCATTCAGAAAACACAAATAAAAAGTGAGATTATTTCTTATTTCTGTCTTCATGGTATCAAAGCATAGGTTCTTAAAAACCTAGCTCAAATGGCTGTCAAACCTACCGACAGTCAGGAGACTTTCTCCTCTATCACTCATAAAGGAGAAACATAGGATCAATCATTCATTACCATCATGGTACAGGTAGACCTCTCGTCAGTTCAGATTACCATGGACAAATTTAACGGAAAAACTTCCATGAATGGGTACAATTAATCAAACTTGTGATTGACGGCAAAGGAAAAATTAGTTACCTGACTAGAAAAATTAGTTACTTGACTGGCGCTACCAAAAGGCCCAACGAAGCAAACATAGTGGCCCTTCAAAGATGGCAATCGGAGAATGCTCTGGTAACCTCTTTGCTGGTCAATTCTATGGTCTCATCGATAAAGAAAACCTACTGGTGTCTGCCAACAGTGAAGGATGTTTAGGATGCCATACATAAGACTTACTCTGATGAGGAGAATCTCTCTCAGATTTTTGATCTAAAAACCCGATTATGGCAGATGAAGCAAAGGGACAAGGATGCTACAGAATATTATTTGGAGATAACAGCAATCTAGCAGAAACTCTACCAAAGCCTCAGCGACAATTGGGAGAACACCCGCGACAGTGTGCGCTAGAAGAAAAGGGTCGGAAATGAGAGGGTGTTTTTGAGTTCTTGGTTGGATTAAACTAGACCTTAGACGATGTGCACGGCCGAGTACTCAGCTGGCGTCCCCTGCTGTCAATCCAAGAAGTGTTCGCCGAGGTTCGAAGGGAAGAAGTCAGGCGAACAGTGATGATGGGCAGAGAATCGAAGACGGCGGGACGAGAGATTGAGGGCTTTGCCCTAATATCTTAGAATACATACACCAGGTCGGGTTATTTGACCCATAAAGCTTTTGGAGGGTTGACCCGTAGAGATGCTGGATCCGGCTATTTGACCCGAGGCCCATTTATTGGAGCAAGCCCAAAACAGTCAACAAGGAGGTTATTTTGTGACCATTACAAGAGAACTAGCCACTCTAAGGACATGTGCCGGGAAATCCATCGAAAACCTGTAGATTAGAAACCTAGACAGAATAAAAATAAGGGTTACCAAGCTGCAATTAAAAATTTTTCAGGTGGAAGAAGTCCAAAAACAAGTCAAAATAGTCCATTCAATCTTGAACAACTGGGAAAACTCTATAAGTTATTTTCCACATTCCAAAATTCCAGTCAATCCTCCACAAATGTTCCCTCCGGATCACTAGCCCAAAAAAGTAATTTTTTTACAAGCTTTAATTACCTCCAGTACCAAAACTCCATGGGTCATAGACTCAGGCGCTTCTGACCACATGACTGGGTCTTATAATTTATTCTCTTCATACTTCCCTGTGCTGGAAATTTGAAGGTCAGAATTACAGATGGATCACTCTCATCTGTAGTAGGAAAAGGGAGTATTCATCTCTCCAACTCACTGTCTTTAAAATCTATCCTTCATGTTCCAAATCTCTTCTATAATTTACTGTCTATTAGTAAATTAACCAAAGATTTGAACTGTTCAGCTAACTTCACTTCCTCTGTTTGTACATTTTAGGACTTGTCATTGGGGAAGACGATTGGCAATGCTTGGGAATGTGAAGGACTGTACTATTTCGATGAGGTAACTATAAGCAATGATTTTAGTAAAATTTTTTGTAATTTTGCATCTACTTCCCAGGATAGTGAAATTCTACTGTGGCATTCCAGAATGGGCTACCCTAGTTTTCCTTATTTGAAACGTTTATTTCTAACTATGGTCAAATAAGAGGTCCATTGACTTTCAATGTGAAACATATGAATTTGCAAAACATCATCGTGTTTCGTTTCCCTTATCCACTTATAAAACATCTACTCCTTTTGCTATGATTTATAGTGATTTATGGGAACCATCCTGAACCTCTAATAGAACACACACAAAATGATTCATAACCTTCACTGATGACCATACTTGTGTCTGTTGGGTGTATTTATTGCATGACAAATCTGAAGTTCACTCAGTTTTCATTAATTTTCGCATTATGATACAAAACCAGTTTTACACGAAACTCCAAATTCTGTGGACTGATAATGGGACTAAGTATTTTAATTAATTTTTGGGCCCCTATCTTCATGCAAATGGTATTATTCACCAACGTTCTTGTGTTGATACCCCACAACAAAATGGGTTGGCTGAGAGGAAAAATAGACATACAACTTGAGGTAGCACGTGCATTACTATTTACAATGCACATGCCCAAATAGTACTGGGGGGATGCTATCCTGACCGCTATCTACCTTATAAATCACATGCTCAGTTGAGTCCTATCCTTTGCTACACCTCTTCAAAAATTACAAGAGTCCTTTCCAATCTCTAGGGTACACTCCACAATACCTCTTAGAGTATTTGGGTGTACTGCATTTGTTCATATACATGCTCACCAATGTAGCAAACTTGACCTTCGAGCTCACAAACGTGTTTTCCTGGGCTATTCTCCCACTCAACGAGGTTACAAATGTTATGACTCCATATCTCAAAACTCTTTGTTAGTCTTGATGTAACCTTCTTTAAAAACACACCCTACTATACTTCGTCCTCTCTTTAGGGAGACACATCAAGTGAAGTTCGAACGCTAGATACTCCTAATTTGCCAAAGCAGGTAACCGAATTTCCAAATATCTCTTATGATGATTTGCCCATAACTCTTTAGAAAAAGCCTAGATCATGTACTCTTCATCCCATATTACATTTTGTGTCTTATAATGCTCTATCCACACAATATTGTAACTTTATTTCTAACATTGATCGCATTGCAATTCCAAAGAACATCCAAGAGGCCCTTGCTACTCCAGAATGGAAAGAGGCTGTCATGGAAGAGATGAGGGCACTTGAAAAGAATGGAACCTGGGAAGTGGCAAAGTTACCCAAGAGAAAAAGACCAGTAGGCTGCAAGTGGATTTTTACTGTGAAGTACAGGATTGATGGAACAGTTGAATGGTATAAGGCACAATTAGTTGCAAAGGGCTTCACCTAGACATATGGAATTGACTACTAAGAGACATTTGCACCAGTGGCAAAATTGAATACTGTGAGAGTTCTTCTACCCTTGGCAACTAATCTAGATTGGCAACTCCGGCAACTAGATATCAAGAATGCATTCTTGGATGAAGAGCTGGAAGAAGAAGTATTTTTGAAGTTACCTCCTGAATTTTGCAATGAAGGAGATAGCATAGTTCATAAGCTGAAGAAGTCCTTGTATGGACTCAAAAAGTCTCCAAGAGCCTGGTTTGATAGATTCACAAGGGTGATTAAAGGTAGGGGTACAAACAAAGGTAGGCAAATCATATATGTTTGTTTGGCTAGATGAAAGTGGAAAAAAGACTATTCTCATAGTATATGTTGATGATATCATCTTGATAGAAGATGATTCAACAGAGATGAAAAGATTGAAGAAAGTCTTGGCCAATGAGTTTGACGTAAAGGACCTTGGGCAGTTACGTTACTTTCTGGGAATGAAAGTAGCCAGATCACAAAAAGGAATCAGTGTGTCTCAAAGGAAATATATACTTGATCTTCTTTCTGAGACAAGGATGCTAGGCTGTAAACCCAGTGAGACTCCGATTGAGCCAAAGAAGAAGATAGAGAAGGCAGGACAACCAGTTGACAGGAATAGGAATTAGAGACTGGTAAGGAAACTAATCTACCTCTCACACATCAGACCAGACATTACATTTACAGTAAGCACTGTGAGTCAACATATGCACTCACCAAAGGAGGCACACTAGGAAGCAGTATAATACAGGATTCTAAGATATCTCAAAGGCTCACTAGGCAAAGGTCTACTATTCAAAAAGGGTGAGACTAGAGGAGTTGAAATCTTTACCGATGCAGACCGGGCAAATGCAATAGAAATCTACCATAGGATATTGTACCTTTGTACGAGGCAACTTGGTGACTTAGAAAAGTAAGAAGTAAAAATGTGGTAGTTAGAAGCAGTGCCGAAACAGAATACAGGGCCATTGCCTAAGGGATGTGGCTGAAAGGACTTTGGAAGAACTACATATTATAGTAAAGTTTCCCATTAAACTACGCGGTGATAATAAGGCTGTCATTGACATATCACTTAATCCAGTTCAACATGACCCGAACCAAGCATGTGAAGGTGGACAGGCACTTTATCAAGGAGAAGATTGAAGGAGGAATCATTTGCATGATCTATGTACCTACATAGAAGCAAGTGGCAGACATTCTCACTAAAGGAGTATTTAGACCGGTATTTGAGAAATTAATAGGTAAGTTGGATTTAATTAACATCTACGACCCAACTTGAGGGGGAGCGTAGAAATACCGGAAAATTAGGAAATTAGAAAATTGTGTAAATATTATAATATTCTTTTTTAATATTCCCTCAGTAATTTCAGCACTCATCAAGCAAAAATTTACCATGTATAGATACTAGAATAGGCTATACGTAGGAGAATCTTTGTAACGTTTTCATTCAGAAAACACAGAAATAAAAAGTGAGATTATTTCTTATTTCTGTCTTCACCTGTTCACTAGCACATTCAGGTAAATTTCCTCTTTCGCATGGCTTAAATGCCTCAGATAGTTCATTTGCGAATTCTTGGATTATTGACTTAGGAACAATAGATCATATGACATATTCTTTTCATAAATTTAAAATGCATGTTCTTTGTCCTAGCAGTAGAAAAATAACTATTGCAGATGGTTCATTAACCACTGTAGCAAGTATTGGAGATGTCAAGATTAATCCCTCATCTATTCTTAGGAATGTACTCCATGTTCCAAAACTATCCACTAGCCTTGTGTCTATTCATAAACTCTCTCATGATTTAGACTGCAATGTTACCTTTTTTCCCACTAATTGTATATTTCAGGACTAGCGCTCAAGGATGACGATTGGACGTGCAAAGGGGAAGGATGGATTATAATACCTTGAATTACCTGAAAACCTGAATATTAGCAATAGTAAATCACCTGTATCATTTCTTTCTGAGCATTCTCATGCCAATAAAAATAGAATATGGCTTCACCATCGCACACTTGGACATCCTTCCTGCGGAGTCCTTAAAATCATGTTTTCTTCTTTATTCAAATGGCTAGAAAGTGAGACCTTTCATTGTGATAGCTGTGAACTCGCAAAACATAAACGTGCAAGCTTCCCGATCAGTAATACCAAAAGCTTTATTCCTTTTGCATTGATCCATAATAACATTTGGAGTCCATCCACTATCCCAAATATTTCAAGTGCTAAATGGTTTGTTTCTTTTATTAATGATTGTACTAGAGTCACCTGGCTTTTCCTATTGAAATCCAAGTCGGATGTGAGTAGTGTCTTTCCAAATTTCAATAACATGATCAAAACTCAATTTGGGATTCAAATCAAAAGGTTTCGGTCAAATAATACCAAAGATTATTTCAATTAAATTTTGTCATCTTATTTCCAATGGCAAGGGATAATTCATGAGTCATCTTACGTTAATACACCACAACAGAATGAAGTAGCCAAAAGGAAAAATGGACACTTACTTGCCACAGCCTGGGCCTTTCTATTTCAAAACAATGTGCCAAAACATTATTGAGGGGAACTGCACATCTCATAAACAGATTATCATCAATGATTTTGGGATTCAAAAGTCCTATGGATACACTGTCTCATTTCTACCCTGATTTTCATACCACAAATCATCTTGTTCCAAAAATATTTAGTTGTGTGTCATTTGTTCATATCCACAACCAAAATCGAGGGAAACTGGACCCCAAAACAGCAAGTGTGTTTTTGTGGGGTATTCTTCAACAAAAAGGGGTACAAGTACTATCATCCTCCTACCAAAAGAACCTTTGTCTCTACAGATGTCACTTTTGCTGAGCATAAGTCTTACTTCCCTACACCTTATCTTCAGGGGGAGACAGTATTTTTGAAAGATAAGGATAGAGATTTTTTCCTTTTTGATTTGCTTCATCTGTACCTATACCTGCATCTTCCCAGAACTAGCCCTCTTAAAACCAACCTCCTTGTTTCTCTCAGAACCAGCCCCCTTGTCAAAGCCAGCCTCAACCCATCTTCTCACCAACCAATACTCCCAAACTTGTGACTAGAGGTGATGACACTATTGATAACCTATAGTTCTCTCAGGTGTATTCAGGGAAGAAGAATCTAGGTCCTGAACAAGTGCAAGTCCAAGAATCAGACTATTAACTCTGGAAATAATTCTCCCGTAGCTAAAATGAACATAGTTAGAATCTTGTTTTCACTAGTTGCTAACTACAATTGGCACGTACAACAATTTGATGCGAAGAGCGCCTTTTTGCATGGGGATTTAGAGAAGAAAATCTACATGGAAATTCCACCTGGTTTTCTGGGAATCTAGCAGCCAATAAAGTGTGCAGGTCTAAAAAGGCATTTTATGGACTAAAATAGTCTCCAAGAGCTTGGTTCAGGAGATTCACCAAAGTAATGTTAACCATGGGATATAAACAAAGCCAAAGAGACCATACAATCTTCATCAAGCACTCGGACTCAGGGGAAGTTACAGTCCTGTTGGTATATATTGATGATATAACATTGATAGGAAATGATAAGAAGGAAAGACAAGTTTTGAAACAAAGTCTGACAAGAGAGTTCGAAATTAAAGACCTAAGAAGACTTGAAATATTTTCTGGGAATTGAAGTGGCACACTCAAAGCAGGGAATCTTTATCTCTCAGTAGAAGTACATTATTGACCTTATAAAAAATACTAGGAAATTAGCATGCAAATCAGCAAGAATACCAATAGATTCCAATCACAAACTTGGAGAAGCAGAAGGGGATGCTGCTACTAATAAGGAGATGTATCAAAGATTGGTTGGTAGACTTATTTACTTATCTAACACTAAGCTTGACATTGCCTATATTGTGAGTATAGTAAGTCAGATCATGTACAGCCCTAAAGAAGTTCACTTGTAGGTGATCTATGGGGGTGTTGCACTATCTTAAAGGAACTCCAAGAAAAAGGAATTTTGTTATGAAAAAATGCTAGACTTGTACTTAAAGCCTACATAGATGCTGATTATGTTGGGTCAGTGACCAACAGAAGATCTACCACTAAGTATTGTACTTTTCCTAGTGCAAATCTATTTACATGGTTGCGCAAGAAACAAAATGTGGTGTCGATATCAAGTGCTGAATCAGAATTTCGAGAAATGGCACAAGGAGTTCGTGAGCTATTATGGTTGAAGATTATTTTGGAAGATTTAAAGATTAAGTGGCAAGGTCCTACGAGGCTTTACTGTGACAACAAATCTGCAATCAGTATTGCACACAATTCGATGCAGCATGACAAAATCAAACATATCGAGGTGGACAGATGCTTCATCAAAGAAAAATTAGACAGTGACTTGATTTGTACACCTTGTGTGTCTACTAACTCCTAACTTGCAAATGTGCTTACCAAGGGTTTGAGCAACCTTATGTTTCAAACAATTGTTACCAAGCTAAGAATGGACAATGTCTATTCACCAATTTGAAGGAGAGTGTTAGAAAATGTATTCAGTAATTAGCTATTTTAGGAAGTGTCAATATGTATTCCTAAATTAGAAGATAGTAGTTTTGATTGTTTTCCTCTTATATCTAGGGCATATTGTGTATATATTGAGGATGTTGAGCACACATTTTGATTTATGAAATTATTCATTCTCTAATTGTCCATAGAGTATCTTGTTTGTCGCTTGCATCGAGCTCTATATGGTCTTATGCAGTCCCCACGAGCATGGTTTGATCAATTAAGTAATGTTCTTCTAGAATATGGTTTCAGCAGGTCCATATCTGATCACCCAGTGTTTATACAACAGTCATCTTCTGCTACTATAGTTCTGATTGTCTATGTTGATGATATTATTATTTCTAGGGATGATGAGAAGAGTATTTCTACATTGAAGCAACATTTAGGGAAGCAATTTCACACTAAGAATCTTGGGGCTTTACGTTATTTCTTAAGCATTAAGTTTGCCCGTTCTTCCAAGCGTATATCTCCATCTTAAAGGAAGTAATCTCAGGGCTTTACGTTATTTCTTAAGCATTAAGTTTGCCTATTCTTCCAAGGGTATATCTCCATCTTAAGAGAAGTATGTCCTAGATTTGCTCTCTAAAACGGGACTCTTGGGTCCTCGACCTGCTGATACGCCTATGGACTCCTTCACTAGACTTAACTCTTAGAGGAGTGATCTTTTTCCTGGTGTTGGTCGATATTGTCATCGTATGGGAAAGATAATTTATCTCACCGTAACATAACCTAATATTACATATGCTATTGTTGTGGTTAGTCAGTTTATGCATGCTCTTCGTCAACTACATTTTGATGCTATGTGTCATATTTTGAGGCATTTGAAGAGTTCTCCAGGCAGAGGATTACTCTATCAACCTTCCATAACACTAGATATAGTTGGATATAGTGATGCAAATTGGGGTGTAGTTGTTCTGATAAGAAATCTACTCCCAAGTATTGTAGTTTTACTGGTGGTAATCTTGTGACTTGACATAGTAAAAAATAGACTGTCGTGGTTCGTTCTAGTGCTGAAGCTAAATATCGCGTCACACCTCATACTGCTTCATAGATGCTTTGGGTTCGTTCCCTTCTCCGTGATTTTGGCATTAATATTTCAACCCCAATGTCAATGTATTATAATAATCAAGCAGCCATTTTCATTACCAATAACCCAGTGCTTCATGGACAAAGAAAGTATATAGAAGTGGATTGTCATTTTATCAGGGATCTTCTACTGAAGAAGGATCTCACTACTCTATTTGTACGCACTGGCGAATTTAGGGAGGGATTAAAGGGGGCTTTTGCACCCACTAGCAAGAAAAATTATGTATGTATTATATTAATTTTTTATTATGTTTAATATATAATATATAGAATGCCCCTATGAAATAAAAAATTGTCCCTTTAACTATAATTGAGATAGTTTTTTTTCTTATATTATCAAATCAGTTAAAAAAAAATTTGTACTTCTTACTTTTTCCTTTTTTTTCTTTTTTTGCCTTTAGTTACTCTCTCTCTCTCTTTCTAAACCCAACCCACACTCTTTTTATCTTTTATTTCTACACCCCTTCCCCCTATCTCTAAACCAAACCTGCCTTTTCATTTTTCATTTTATAGACCCCTCTTTCTCTCTCTATATCTCTTTTTCAACCCACATTTCTCTCATTCACTCTCTCAACCTACCCACCCATTATCCCCTCCTCTCTCTCAAGTTTCCACCAAAGTCAACCCACGCCAAGATCCCTTTAACTTTTCATTTAATTATTTATTTTCAACACCCCATCTCTCTATCTCTCAAAGTCAAATCCTCATATTGTCCCAATCAAGAGACCATTTTAACGTATGGTAAAGATCCATCTTCAACTTGCAATAAATTTATCTCAAGATTAAGAATTAAGATTCAATCTCATTTCTTCCAAAAATAACTAAGATATTTTGTGCTTAAATTATGATTTGATTCTAATTCAATACTTTAATTTTTTATTGCACATATTATTCATGTTCAGCTTGATAATATTAACTTTTATGATATAATATAATTAATGTTGCCTATATTTTTTGACTATTGATTATTTATATTAGTTGTCTTAATTATCTACTTGTGTTATCTGAAGAATTGTTGATTTATTTATTTAAGTTCAAAATTTTATTGATATATATTTGAATTAGGGTTTAATCGTTTTTTTAATAAAAAAGAATGGGGATTTTTATTTTTAACTTTCTTTTTGTTTTTTTTTACAATTTTTCAAGAGATGAAAAGTCGTAGGGGCTAACTATGTTTTGAAAGTATTTAAACTTTTTATTTTTGTCTTATTTTGGTTGTTATTTAAAAATTTATAATGTTGATTTTAGTTTAATTTTGCTCCCACTCAAAAACATTTTTGGGTCTGCCCCTGTTTGTATGCATAGATTCTCAGTTGAGTGACATACTCATTAAGCCTTTGGCTCGCTCTCTATTCCAACAATCTTGCATCAAGTTAGGCTTGAGGGGGAGTGTCAGAATATTCTATAATATATCATTAATCGAGCTTGATTGTCGTTGATTCACTGAATATTGTAATTTCAGTTTTTTATTGTAATTTGTCATTATAAATACAATGAAAGAGAGGGAAGGAAAATTATCTCTCAATTATTTTACTCTAATTTCTAACTTGAATAAAATATTAATGTATAATACATATAAAAATATATATTTTCATCAAGTAGCTACTGTGATATGACTTGCATACTTTGAAATTCGTTGCATAGGTGCATCCATTTTTTTAAATTCCTCCGGTTATTTGCATCACTTTCCAATCTAGCGAATACTTCAAAGATTCAACTTACCATGGCATTAAAAAACGCCGTTACGTAATAGAATCGGCAAG
Source organism: Vitellaria paradoxa (assembly GCA_019916065.1). Classification (NCBI taxonomy): domain Eukaryota; kingdom Viridiplantae; phylum Streptophyta; class Magnoliopsida; order Ericales; family Sapotaceae; genus Vitellaria; species Vitellaria paradoxa. The sequence goes on from CM034242.1 coordinate 29,037,061, forward strand.
ATCCAAGACCTATACTGCGGCGTTACAGGGTGTGAAATGGCATTCACATTGTAATGGGCGTTACCCGGCAATAGGAAGTTCTTCACAGAGAAATATAAAAAAAAAAAAAGAAAACTAACTTTTTGATCCAAAGTCTGAAAATAAAAAAGGAATCAAACTACGAAGCCTTCCAGTTCCGAATCGAGATTTTGCAAACCGCGAAAAACTGAATCCTTGAAACCTTGCAGTTCCAAATCGAGATTGATTAAGCATTCGTGTTCTTTCGGCTTCAGTTTTCATAAAAAAAAAAAAAAGTAACAGATCTGGCTTACTATAATTTTCAGAGAAAAAAAAAGTAACAAAGACCAAAGTGTTTGAAGAACACTGAAGAAGCGAAGATGCAAAGTCAAGGGTCCGTTTGACAACGTTGTTTTTTTGTTGTTATTTTTCTGTTGCTGTTTTCTATTTTTTGTTTTCGGTTGCCGTTTATTTTTTCTGAAATGAAAACTGAAACTGTGTTTAGAAATGCAAGTTTGTTTATAATTATTAATTTTTTATTTTAGAAAATATTTAATTTTATTAGTTTTAAAAAATTAATAGAACTTAATAAAATATATTTTATATTAAAATCATTTAATTCAATAAATATAAAATATATTAAATTATATTATTTATTAAAAATAATTTAATAAAATATATTTCATATTAAATAAATAATTAAATTAGATTAATTATTAAATTAAATTATTTATTTTTTAATTAATTAAATTCATTTAATTATTTATTAAAATAATTATAAAATATATTTTGTACAAATTAAATTAATTAAATCATAAATAATTTAATTTAATTATGATATTTATTTAAAATAATTTAATAATAATTATTAAATTAAATTGAATTGAAATAAAAATTAATGTAATTTAATTATTTATTATTAATTATTTTATATAAATTAATTTAATTATTAAATTAAATAAATTAATTATGATATTTATTTCAAATAATTTAGCAATAATTAATTATTAAATTAAATTAATTTAGTTTTATTATTTATTAAAAATAATTTATATTAATTTATGTAATTAATTTATTTTATTTAATTTTAATATTTATTAAAATAACTTATTTTAATAAAATATTTGAATAAAATAATTTATTTTTATGTAATGTAACAAAAATAGACAAAATTTTAAAATTGATAAAATATTAGCAACAGAAAAGAAAACCAGAGTGAAAACATATTTTTTCGGTTTATGTTTTCATTTTTTTGGAAACAATAAAACGTAAACAGATTTATCAAATATATTTCTATTGCGAGTTTATAAAATTTTAAAAATATAAACAAAAAACGAAAAAATTACCAAACGGGACCCAAGTGGGTGAGTTTCTGAGGCATTTGATGTAGTTTGGGTAGTGGATAGGTGGTGGGTTTCTTGGAAATCGAAGAGTTGTTTATCAGCATTAATGGGAGGAGGCATATGATAATAAATAATTAAATAATATAAATATAATTATGGTATATACTATTAATTATATAAATATAATAATTATATTTTATTAAAGTATGTTAATTATTTTTAATTATAATTAAATATTACAATAAAATTTTATATTAAAATATTATATAATTTATATTAATTATATTAAAAATATATTAACAATTTAATATGAAAATATATAAACTTATTTTTATGTAAGAGGCGTCTGAAAAAAAAAAGTAATATTTATGTGTGTGTGTATATATATATAAACATAACATGATATAAAATCATTAAACAACACTAATAATCTATATTTATATATTTTAATTGTTAAACTATCAAAAACTGTCCAATTTAGGTGAAGTGTGAATTAAAAAAAAAATCACACTTTCGATTTCTGTTTCCCTTGCGTAACTTCCGTTACATCCCATTTCCGTGTCACCGTGACCATTACCGTTACGGTATACATTACCGTTTTTTAAAGCCATGCAACTTACAAAGCCATTGGCATGTCTCAATTTTGTTGCTTTCGATTATTTTTCTTGAAAGGAGAATATATTCTCCGAAAGTTAGCACCAAAATCCTATTTCCCTTATCCAAATAGAAAGTAGTCTCAAAATGCGTAATAGATCAATAGATTTACTCAATAACCATCTAAGGAATTGGTAAGTATTTCTGTCATCTGCAAGTGATATTGCCTTAAAGGCTGTCTGGGTACAATGTGGTAATCTTGTACGATTGAAAACAATATACTAGACATAGCATGGATGAAGAGAAGAAAATAGCATGCAAGGTCTACTAGTTGCAGTAGAAAAGTACTCACCATCGGGGAGGTATTGGGTTTGCCATTAAGTGGCCTGCTCGGATTTCGCAAAGGAGCACCAATAGGAACCTTTCCTTCAAGATCTGGATAAGAAGCGGCAGAAAATCTCCAAAAAGGAGCTGTCTCACCCAGCTTTTCCCGTTTCAAAGCAATCTAGAAATTTCATTATTGAGTTCATAAATAAAAAAATTGAAGTGATATAATAATTGGAAATAAACAGGTCATAATTTATCTACAATGTAATACCAAAAGAATGCCTTGTATGAATGGTTATCATCACCAACCCATATGACACCTTCTTAAATGCTTTGAGTACTAATGCAGGCCATTCTAACGCACAAGAAAAGGTGTGTGATGTTCTCTATGGCCATCCCTCTTCCCTCTGCCAGATTCTGTCTCTTAAAAAACACTACCAACTTAACCACTTCTCAATACCCTTCCCACATCTCCCCAAACAATGATAAAACATAAACTAATTCAAAGAATAATGTAACATTTTTCTCAAGCTCTTTTTCACAATTGATATGCAAATGTTACTAACAGGTAACCAAAGGGGTGTTCATGTGGAGGATACAGGAACTATAAAAACTACACTCAGCATCCAAAATTTCTGGTGAACTGGTAAACTTTCAACTGCCGAACATATGTACAGAAAGTAAAGCATATAATAAGTATGCACATATATTTGCATATATATGTGAAAAAAAAAATATTTGCATAGTATGTGTGTGTACAATCAGCATATAGAAATGAAACCTAACCTTCCCAGTTCTTGCAATTTCCTTAATACCAAACTTGCTAAAATTTCTCTGCACAGTGGCCATCTTCCCAGGGTCACCTGTGACCTGAGTCCACCAAAAGCATTTGCCTTTATAGCATGAGACAATCTTAAGAACTAATTGGAGATCACAAATTCAAATGAATAATTCTATAGATTTTTTAATGTGAAATATAAAACAAAATAGGCACTGTCAAGATAAAATACTTTTTCCACTGTGGACCTTCTGGCATAGTTTAGTTGATCAATGATTTATGAATGTCTGCTCTCTACTATATTTTCTTTAGGGGTTCCCATTACCTTATTTTGTACTAACTGTTCTTATTGATAGTATCAGTCAAATTCAGGACTATGAGTGAAGCATGTAAATTTCCCAATGGGAATTAGAAATTAATGAAAATAAAAACTTAAAACAATAATCAAGGACAGAAAGGGGCACTATGAACAATGGTCCCTATATTAGTTCAATCTCCCAACTGTTTCAAGAAATAAATTGGCTACCAAGCATGTGAATTCAAATATATCTTACATATCCATGATTCCTTCAAAATATATAAAATAAATCGGGGACAAGCAACACAGATTCTAATATGACAGCCTTGGAAATGTTAATTAACCCAATACCAGCCATGGCAGATGATGTGCAATCTGCTATTCTAACTCTATGATCTTCTAAACAAGGGCTGTATTGATGGAATAAAGATGCATTTCCCATTAGGTGGTCAGAGGCTCCAGGTAAACAATCCAGGTTAGTTGTGGCTCAGCTTTGACGCTTAGAGCACTTAAAAAGTTACCTTTTGGGGCAATTAAGCCAGTGCTCACAGTGGAAAAAAGTGTGTTGGAGACTGCTGAACATTTTCTGCAGCATTTCAATCTGCTCTTTGCTGAATGGGGTATTTTCTGGGTTTTGTTTTTCCTCTGAATTAGCAGCAAGACCACAGGACTCTCTGTCTTGTGTTGATTTGTTGGGCTTCCAATCTGCTGGCTCCCCATGAATCTTTTAGGAGGTTTCTTTGGTGTGACCAGGTTTGTGAGAGTGGACACACTAAGGTCTCCCTTTACGAGTATGACTGTCACCCGTGGGTACTCCTCGGGTGGCAAATGCTGAGCTCTTTACATTGGTAGGGATGTTGGAAGTACTAGAGTTTCCCATCATAAGTTTTTTCGGACTCTCCTGTCTTCATACTTCTAAAAAAGCTTTCTGTAATGGAAGGTAGAGGCCTCATTCCAAATATTTTTCCACAGACTTCATCTAGATTTTTGTTTAGGCCAAGGAGGAACTTTGACACTCTGTCCCATTCAACAATTTTCTTGTATTTTATAGCATCTCTAGAACAGTCCCAATTTATCTCTTCAAAGGCATCTAATTGTTGCCACAAACGGGTTAGGACGTTATAATATTGGGTAACAGAGGAATCACCTTGGCACAAGTCATGGAGATGCTCTTAATCTCTAGCATCACAGCAGTGTTGTTATTATTTGAATAGGTTTTGTTGGAAAGGAAAGATTTGATAGTAATATTACCAAATATTAGGGGATTTAATAGCTGTGAATATTTGTTGTAAATAGAATATTAGGGAATTAATTAGGCTAGCTAGCTATTGTAATGTTTTCCCGATTTTGTGCTTGTGTTTTCTACTATAAATGAAAAACCGTAATTTGCTACTAGTGATCCCAATTAATCAACCATACACACACAAATGTAGAAGGCAGTATAAAAGAAACGAGGAAACCCACACAGGGAAACCCCAAAAAATTTCACTAAAATAAACGTTGGTTACAAACTCAAACCCTCGATAGATCGGCTCCTCGACTCTATACTCTTGTTGACGTTTACTCGAATCCTCGATTCACCAACTCCTTTAGTGAAAGCCTTTCGACTCCTCGAAGGCTCAACATCGAATCCTCGGCAACTTCACATGCTGAATCCTTAACGCTTCCAAGATTCGAACTCCTTCAAATCACACAAATGCAGGAATGCTTGGCTAAGTGTTTGAGAGTGATTGGACTTTCTGGCTCACGAATTGTTGTATATTCTCTCAATGTCTCACCGTAGAATCGTCTAGAACGTATATATATAGACAAAACCTAGGACGATTAGGGTTTGAAAATAGTTGGAAGCAGCCTGAATAATGCTACCGTGGGAAGGGGCGAACCCGTGGCCTTCCCGCGAATTAGTGCGGCGATCCCGCAGGGCCAAATCCTCGATCACACCTCTCGACTTTATCCCGCACCTTCCTGCGTAATTGAGTTCTGGTTCTGTTTGGCTTCTTCAAGATTTCCAGGCTTATGAAAACAGCTTTTCTGAGACCTGTCAAAGCTCTATATGACTTAAGTCTCTAGTGCCTTAGCCTACACTAAGTCTAAAATTACAAAACCCTTTTCTTTGACCATGGATTTGCCAATTTTCAATGTTTGGTCTTAACAATAAATGGAACCTATGTAAACCTATAGAGGTATGAGCTAATATAGAAAAATTTATTCTATAATTTTCATCTCTCTCAATTCAACATGGTATCAGAGCAGGTTGTAATGCTCTGATTTTTTTTTCCAACCTACATTGAATGTCGTTTTTTTCCTCCTTTGATTGTTACTTCGCCAAAGTCAACCTATGAAGCAAGAATACTTCAAATTAGGTGCCGCACTCATATCGGACACTCAAGGGACATGGATACGGCTCGAATACGCCAAGATACGCATCGAACACACCACGTGGTGTGTCCTAATTTTTTATTTTTATTTTGCACAGAATATGACTATAATACGGGAATGATACTTTTGAGATATGACGAGAGTCCAAATGTAATATTTCAAACTTTACTCGGGGTAAAATTGATATGATAAAATTTAATTATGGGTTAAACTGTAAATAATTAAATTATAACTTAATACAAATCTTTGAAGACCTGAGACGTGATCAACGAAGATTCTAAAGAATAGTATTTTTATTTTGAATAATATTTTTCATGCCATATAATTGTTATTTATATAATATTTGGTAGTACACGGAATATAATATTTCGGCAGAAATCTGAAGAAAAGCCATGGGTTTGGTGTGACCACTGCAATAAACCGCACCACACTTGAAAGACCTGCTAGAAAATCCACGAAAAACTAGCAAATTGGAAGAGCAATAAGCCAGGTAACAGAAAAAACCGTACAATGCCCATTGCCAATGAAGCCAAGACTAGTTCCTTTAGCAAGGAGCAAATGGATTATCTTCTAAAGCTACTGAAATCTAATTCCCCATATGGTATTCCTAGTGTTTCTCTTGCATAAACATCTAGTGCACTTAATGATCTTTCACGTTGTTCAAATTCTACTCCATGGATCATCGATTCTGGAGCCTCTAGTCATATGACTAGCTGTCCAAATCATTTTCACACTTACCATGTTTTGGCCTTGAAAAAATTAAAATTGTAGACGTAAGTTTCTCACCTATTGCAGGAAAAGGTCCGATATCCAAAAATATAGATCTTAAAACTATCCTCCATGTCCCTCAACTAACCTGTAATCTTTTCTCTGTGAGCAAACTTACTAAAGAATCTAATTGCCATGTAATTTTTTATGATTCTTACTATGAATTTCAAGACTATAACTCAAGGAAGAAGATTGGCAATGCTAAGATGATAAATGGACTTTACTACTTTGATGGTAACTTCTCCAGTAATAAAAAGGCTCAGGGCCTTAGCAGTGTTAGTTCTAATTCTATATATGAACAAATAATGCATTGGCACTTAAGATTAGGACATCCTAACTTTCCATATCTTAAGCATTTGTTTCCTACTTCATTTAAGCGTTTGGATTGTTCATCATTCTACTGTGAAACTTGTCGCTTATCTAAGAGTCACCGCACTGCTTATCTACCAAAACCTTATACTTCTTTAAAACCATTTTATTTAATACATAGTGATATTTGGGGACCCTTAAGAGTCACTACTCTATAGGAAAAAATGGTTTATTACCTTTATAGGTGATCATACACGTTTATGCCATGTAAACCTATGAGCTAACACAAAAAAAATTTATTCTATAATTTTAATTTTCATCTCTCTCAAGTCAATAGGTTTCCTTGACAGCATCCTAAATTTCTTTCACTGAATCAAAGAACACGAAATTCTGTCCAATTTTGTTCTCTATGGTGTTGATTAGCCACGACATTACCATGTTGTTTTCTGAGTTCCATGTTCGAAAGAAGGTGTCCTCCATCCGAGGTTGTTTGGCAACACCAGTGACGTAATCATCTTTGCCTCTTTTCAGAAACAAACATTATCACATACTTGGCCCAATGGATATAGTAACGCCATTCAATTTACGTTTGGTGATGGGAAGGGTATGTCTAAGGTGCCATGGCTACTGCCAGAGGTGACGTCAAAAGTAGTGCTCGAACTTGAGGCCATCCCATATTTGACCATGAATGGGCTCAACAGCAGAGTGATTGGTGATAGCCTAATCTAGGGTTTTAAGCAACGACAACATCGATCGACAGCGATGATTTACTAATCAACGGCGACAACGATGATCAATAGCAATGAGGAGCCGATGCCAGAGCCAATGACGACTAGAGGTGAAGGACTAAGCCGATGACGATGAAGTGCCGACAACGATGTCAACATGGATTAATGACATTGAAGGAGAGAGTTGAAGACTATGATGGCAACAATGACGATTCGTCAACCGATGAGGTAAAGGTCACAGAACGATCGCAATCAGATTCAGATGGGTCAACAAGTGACCTGTTCGAATACCATGAGGAATTTCATGGAAGAAGATAAAAATTTATTTCTATGTATTATGATCAAAACAACACAAGTATATATGGAAGAGCTAGCTTCAAATCAACAAGCCAATCTCCCCCAACAACTAAGAATCCTTATAAACTAGGAAACAAATCAACTAAGATCATAGAGATATGATAACATATCAATCTCAGTCATGAATCCTGATATACAAATCAAGGAAATAAAATAACTATCTATGAAAATAACTATCTAAAAGAATCACAAAATCCCACACGCATGAAATAGTTGGTGGAGCAATTACCACTTGAGGCTTGGTGTAAACTTGCAAATTAGGATCAAATAAATGATGAGTGAGAGTTGGCTGACACAAAAGACAAGTTGGACTCGGTGGAGGACAATTAATTGAAATAGGTTCAACAAAAAAAAAAGTAAAGGAAGACTCTCATCAAGAATAACCTGAGAGTGAGATTAGGTAAAAAACTAGGTGAATTCAAAGAAAGTGACATCAGCACACACAAAGAAGTGAATTAAGAGAAGGACTATAGCAACAATATCCCTTCTGTAACCTAGAATACCCAAGAAAGATGCATTTGTGAGAACAAGGATCCAATTTATCCATCCCACTAGCAAGTTGATGGACAAAGGAAACACAACCACAAATTCGAGGTGGAAGAAGGTAAAGAGATTGATGTAGGAACAACACAACGAAATGCATCCCTTAAGGACAGATGAGGGCATTTGGTTTATCAAATAACATACAGTTAACACAACATCACACCAAAAGTTTTGAGAACATTCCTATAAATAAGTATGCAATGGCTAGTCTCAATAAGATGCAAATTTTTTCTTTGATCGACTCCATTTTGTTGTGGTGCGTAAAAACAAGAAGATTGGTGAATAATACCCAAAGAGGTCATGAAGTCAGTAAAGGGGTTAAAAAGATATTCTTTGGCATTATCACTATGAAAGATTTGCACAGGCATATCAAATTGAGTATGAATTTCAGCACAAAATGCTTGAAAAATAAAAAATAGCTCATAACGATCTTTCATTAAATAAATCCATGTAAGTCTTCAAAAATCATTCACAAAGGTGACAAAATACTTAGATCCAATTTTCAAGTGACACAACGAGGACCCCATACATCTGAATAGACTAAATAAAAAAGACAAGTTGACATCTTATTGACTCAGGAAGCAAAGGACATACTGTGATGTGTAGATTTTTTAGAGACGGGAGAATCTCACTCCTTTTCTTTTGTTTATTCACCAAAATTAATTGAGAATACAATTAGGTTGACCTATATTTATAGGCTGTAGAAAATTAAATAAAAATAAAATAATAAAATTAATTATAGCTAGCAGACCCTAAATTAGGAAATAAAAATAAAAAATGATAGCTGACTAATCCCTATAAAATAGGGATTTAATCTCCTCTATATTTTTACACTCCCCCTCAAGCTAGGTGTAGATGTTAATTAAGCCTAGCTTGGAACCCAAAACTTCAAATGTTTTTCTTGGAAGAGCTTTTATAAGGATGTTTGAGATCTGTCGATTGGTAGAAATATAGAGCAGTTGCACAGTATTATTGTCAACCTTCTCCTTGATAAAGTGACAGTCAATCTCCACATGTTTGGTCCTATCATAGTGCACTGGGTTCTTAGCAACATAGATGGCTGACTGATTATCATAGTGGACTTTCATAGTTTCTATAGAAGTAATTCTAATCTCTTTCAAAAGTCTCTCCAACCACATAGCTTCACATATACCCAAGGCCATCGCTCTAAACCTACCTCTGCACTACTCTTGGACACAATAGATTGTTTCTTGCTATGCCAAATCACTAGATTACCCCATACATAAGTACAATATCTTGAAGTGGATTTTTTGTCAATAAGAGAACCAACCCAATCTGCATCTACGAACACTTTAAGATTGCGTATGGAGCATTTCTTGAAGTATAAGCCCTTGCTAACTATCATCTTTAGGTGCCTTAGAATTCTGAGTACTGCATATAGGTATTCCACTGTTGGATCATTCATAAACTGGCTGACCACACTTACTGCAAATCGAATGTCTAATCTAGTGTGTGATAGATAAATGAGTTTCCCCACAAGACTTTGGTATCTCCCCCTATCTACTGGACTGCAATCTGTCTTAGCCCCAAGCTTAGTACTAGAATCCATAAGAGTATCAATGAGTTACATCCCAGCATGCCTGTCTCCTTAAGTAAATCAAGAACTTGTGTTGTGCCACAGATATTCCCTGTCTTGACCGAGCTACCTCCATTCCCAGAAAATATTTTAGCTGACCGAAGTCCTTGGCCTCAAATTCCTTTGTCAAGGCCTTCTTGAGATTATCTAGCTCTTCCATATCGTCGCCTGTCAAGACGATGTCATCAACATAAACAATGAAGATTGCAACTTTACCATTAGGTGAGTGCTTGATGAACAAGGTATGATTAGACTAACACTGTGTATAACCCAATTGTCTCACAGTCTTGTTGAACCTATCAAACCACGTGCGTGGAGATTGTTTTAGACTATATAAAGATCTTTTCAACTTACACACTTTTTCTTTATTACCTGAAGATTCAAAGCCTGGAGGGACGTCCATGTACACTTCTTCACTGAGATCTCCAATTAGGAAGGCATTTGTGACATCTAGTTGGAATAAAGCCAATCAAGGTTGGTTGCCAAACTTAAGAGCACCCATATAGTATTCAATTTTGCAACTGGTGCAAAAGTTTCCTAGTAATTAATGCCATATAACTGAGTAAAGCCTTTTGCTGCCAACCGAGCTTTAAACCTGTTGATGCTTCCATCAGCTTGGTATTTAACTGTGAATATCCACTTACACCCTGCAAGATATTCACCATCTGGTAACTCTAACAGAACCCATGTGCTATTCTTCTGAAGTGCCTACAATTCATCGCCCACATTGCCTTTTTTCATTCTGGTTTGGTCAAAGCTTCCTAAATGGATGAAGGAACTTGCATAATAGTCATGTTTGCCACAAAAGACTAATATTGAGATGACAAATTTCCGTAAGACACATAGTTCCCAATTAGGTGCTTGGTACAAGTTCGTACTCCTTTTCTCAAGGCAATAGAGCAATCTAGATCATTGGTAACGGGGGCAATATGTAGAGCTTCGAAAGAAGTGATTGATTAACAGGAAACTTTTGCAGTAGTTGCAAAATTGAATACTATAAGGGTGCTCTTAAGTTTAGTAACTAACCTTGCTTAGCCTTTATTCCAACTGGATGTCAAAAATGCCTTTCTAAACGAAGATCTCACTGAAGAAGTGTACATGGACATCCCTCCAGGCTTTGAATCTTCAGATAACAAAAGAAAAGGATGTAAGCTGAAAAGATCTTTGCATGGTCTAAAACAATCTCCATGCTCAGGTTCAGTGGCTGGCAAATGAACAGGTGGAGAAGCAAATGAAGATCCAACTGTGGCTGGCGGAGGCAACGATGCTAGCGGAAGGAGGCAACGCCAGTGGAAGAGGTTGATGGCACAGGCGGCGATGTCGGTGGAAGGAGGTGCCGACAGTGGGAGAGAGGCTGGCAGCTGGCTGCTACGAAGCTTTGCTAATGGAGGCAAATCTATAAGAGACGTTGATCTGCTGTGAGGTTTGCAACGCATAGAAGGGAGCCTGGAAAGGGAACCCTGGCCGGAAACCTAGCTGGAGACAGGCGGTGACACTAGTGGCAGTGGCGGCACTGGAGGTAGGTCGGAAAAAATAATGAAACTCTAGCCTTGTGAACAAAGTGAGATTGGCAACGGCACTATCGGCAATGGGGGCGTAGGAGGTAGGCCAAAAAATATGAAACCCTAGCCTTACAAATGAAGGCCACTAGGAAAAATTACTGGGGCTCTAATACAATGTAGATTTTTCAGAGACGGGAGAATCTCACTCCTTTTCTTTTGTTTATTCACCAAAATTAATTGAGAATACAATTAGGTTAACCTATATTTGTAGGTTGTAGAAAATTAAATAAAAATAAAATAACAAAACTAATTATAGCTAGCACACCATAAATTAGGAAACAAAAATCAAAAAGATAGCTGACTAATCCCTATAAAATAAGGATTTAATCTCCTTTGTATTTCTACATGATGCTTTCCCAACTGACCGGACTCACAATTCAAAGAATTTAAATAACCTAAACTAGGACACAATAACTTCAACTTTTTGTAAAGATGGATGATCGAGGCGAGAATGAATCTTAGCAAGAGATGCTAGTGCAGGACAGGCTTTAGGCACTGTAGTATCAAAATAATAGACTCCTCCAGCTTCATGCCCTTTTCTAATCATCAGCCTTTTCATCATATCCTGAATAATAATAGAATAAAAAAAATGTCACTGAACAATTATGATGCTTTGTCAGTTTATTAAGAGACATCAGATTAAATAGGAAAGAAGGATCATATAACACAAAGGGTAAAGAAAGAGAATGAAAATGTATCACTGTACCAACACCACTAACTGGAGTAGTTAAGCCATTGGCTATAGTAACTGTTGGATAAGAATTGGAATACTAAATGCCAGAGAATAATGTGAATACTCTGGAGATATGATTAGAAGCACCAAAGTTAATAATCCAAGAAGTAGAAAAATGAATAGACAGACATGCAATAGAATTACCTTGAGAGCAATAGCAAGAGAGGCAGTAAGAGCTATCTGGTATTATAGGATCATCGAATGCTCATCCCCTGAAAGAGTCACTATCTGTGGATTTTCACTAGTAGCTAAAACCTCTATTAAGGTCAAAAGAACATGTGCCATAGGTGGAGGTTTCCCAAATAAATCCCAACACTTCTCACGAACATGCCCTAGTCTTTCACAATGTGTACATTTTGGTGGTGAGCCTCTTTCACGACCTCCTCGTCCACCAAAAGACCACCTCCACGACTATCTAAATGAGGTGGAGATATTTGGCTAGCAAAGGCAAAGCAAGAGGAATCTGGATTACCTAATGAAAAATCTCAAAAGACAGCTCTCAAAACCATAGAATAAGTCTTAGCAAATGATGGAAGAGATGCTCTGGAAAGTATCTGACCGCTTCCGGGTTCAAACTCTAGATCAAGGCTAGCAAGAAACCAAAGAACCACCATATGTTCACACTACTTTTGCATCTCATTCATATCCAATGACAATGGTTGAACAGAATTCAACTCTTTATAGACACATTTTAGAGATGCAAAGTAATTTGTGACTAACTTGCCAAACTACTACAATTGAAAGAATTTATGAGAAAAATCATAAATACGAGTCAAGTCACCAGAAAATAGCAAACGGACATATTCCCAAATCTCCTTATAAGTACTTAGGTGAGTACACATGTCAACCACATAAGGTTCTATAGAGTTCCAAAGTAAACTCACAAGATGTGCATCTATTTGAATCCAAGTATTATAGGTAAGATTAGTCTCAGCTGGAGTTGAATCACTAAGGTGTTTTTGTTTTCTATAATATAACCAGTTAAGGCTTTTCTAATAATTTTAGACCACTGGATGCAAGAAGTTCCATTCAACTTTCGGGTAGTAAACTAAATCGAAATTGCAGGTGAACCAATTGTAGTTGAACCAATCATGGGTGAACCAACAGTGGTTGTATCAGCCAATTTAGACTCCATATTATCCAACTGTGGTCACGATGATGGAGGTTGACGACTCAACAATCTTTGAGATGACTTGCGACGACGACAACTGAAGATGACTCCTTCAACTATGGTTTGTTACTGAAGACAACGACTAATTGCGATTGATGACTAGGGCTTAGCAACTGCAATTGACGAGTAAGGCTTTGCGACTGCAATTGAAGAAGACGATGCTGACAGCAATTGCGAGTGACGAAAACAATGCCGATAGCAACTCGACTAACGAAGATGATAGCGACAGCGATGCTGATGTGGCTAGTTTTTTTTTTTTTTTTTTTTCTTGATATTAAGTTTAGGACCTCTGCTCTACTACCATATTGAGTAATTGGGAATTGGTAGAATGATTAGACACCCAATTGGATAGTTTACATTTGTATTTATACTAAATACATAAATTTGAACAGACTAAATTACCCCTAGACTAAATACATTAATATACATTAATATAAGCAACCCAATTTGAGTGTCAAGCCCTCCATTCATTCTTTGTTTCTTGGGACATCCCAACTTGTTTATTGCTGAAATTTTGGTCCAATGCTCCAACCTCCTTGGTAGTTACTCCATTCACCTCCAATGATCTCTTGTCAACGATCCCTGACACTATTCGAAGGCAATAGGAAGTACAAGCTTGATTTCGGTTACCCACAATGAACTTAGTATCTATTTTATTTTTCAAAACAAAAGAAGGTTAAATGGGATGACTTTTGCATGACAATCTAACATGGCATGGCTATAGACTACTAAAATCAATAGAAGTTACCAGTTTGTAGAAACTATACGAGTATAAACTATCATAACTGCAGAGAATTTTGAGAGTATAAAAATAATATAAATAATAAAATTGTCCCCGTCCCTAACTGCATAAGCTTCTAGGTGCGATTGTGGCTAACAATCCAATATAGTAGCAGAGCAAGTAGTGGCCTTGAATTTAAACCTCATCACCACCCGATAGTTAATTATTGTGCGTGTTTGGCCTTGTCAAAAAATTCAGCCCCACCACACATGAAGGGATATGTTGAGATTATAAAAATAATATAAATATTAAAGTTTCCTTGTTAGGTGGAGATGGTGGTGAACAATCTAACAAGCATCTCTCGGTTTTAGTCTTTAACAAAATTCAAGAAAGTTCACATACACTAGCGTGGATCATAGATACCTACATTTTGGGCCACTTCAAGTCTCTGTCATTACTATATATACATTTGTGTCTAATATCAAACTAGGCTACACAAGTCAGACGACAGTTCACAAATTTACAAACAAAAAATGTAGAGAGGGAAGGATATGATAACGGTCACCTCAACAGTCACTGAGTGTTCTGCAATATCCACAACTTTGGCTCTGAAGATGTCCACTAACACCATGATCTGAAGATTGAAACCAAATAATCAGTAAATGAATAGAGAAATCATATAAGAAACAACAAGTAGAAAAGCAAGAATCTTTTACAGTTGAATTATAGGTGTCCAGTTGGACATCAACTAAACATACCCATTTACTATTTTTAAAGTCCAAAGAAAGGAACCCACAAGCTCCTAATATCTTTAAATGTGCTTAACACACTTTCTTACTACTAATGTAAATAATAAAGTTCATATAGCACATAATACAGCTTGCTGAATGCATCAGTTGAGCCAGTACCATTGATCAGAAAGTCAGCTCGGCACTTTCTATGACATCCCTCCTTGGAGCTGTTTGTGTCACGCCCCTAATCTTGTTATTTGGGACGAACGGCATAGGGATATGGGAACTTATTAAAAAAAAATAAAAGCATACTCCAAGGTTAAATCAATATCGTAAATATAAATCAAAGCACTTATTAAACGTCCCACATTCCCATATAAAATGTAACATTAAATATTGATAATAATTTGGGGTTCATTTAATTATTAAAAATCAATAACTAATGCGCTATGGGCACAAACAAGGTTTTTTAAAACTCAAAATTCAGCCTTCTATAAAAATTCAGCAAAACTCATCTGGACGGCCCTGTCCTAATGCTATCCTAATGCGCATCCAAATTGCCCTATCCTAATGCCATCTGGACGGTAGTGCTCAGAACCCATTTTCTGGGTTCGTTTTCAATGAATTCCCAAACCAAAAACTCCCCAAATCATCCATCCAAGCAACAAACTCAACAATCAATAATATATAAACATTCAAACATCTTAATAACATGTTTTTATAACATTAATTTCAACAATAACTCAAAAAAATGCATGATTTCAACATATATATGCATATCTATATACATTATATATATATACACATCAACACATAAATCTCTCAAAACTTAACCAAATCAAGCAAGTTGAGAAAATAAAGAAAAAGAGAGGATTGAATTGTATCCTCTCTTCTCCCTCGACTCTTAGTTATAATCGAAGTCTTACATCAAATAAGGAAAAACTTAGAAAGGGAAATACATCAATAAGGAAACTGAAATAATAACTAATAAGGAAACAAAGAAACAAGAATAAAATCTTTGGAGCCAAGATCGACTTACAGCCACCGCAAGAAGAAGTCAAACAGAGTTAAGCCGAGCAACAAAAGAAAAGGTCTCCAGATAATCAATGCCATAGGTCTGTGTATAACCTTTTGCAACAAGTCGGGCTTTAAGTCTCTCAACAGAGCCATCTAGGAGATACTTGACGTTATAAACCCAACGACATCCCACTGATTGCTTCCCTGGAGGTAATGGTGCCAAATCCCAGGTATGATTTTTATAAAGTGCTTCCATTTCTTCATTCATGGCGTGCTTCCATCCAGGAGAAGATAGTGCGGCTTTATATGAAGTTGGAATAGAAACAGAAGACAAAGCACACACAAAGGAATACAAACAAGGAGAAGTACAATGATAGGAAACAAATTTAGCAATAGGATGCTGTGTGCAAGCACGTTTACCTCAATGCAGAGCAATGGGTAAATCATCATCAGAGATAGAAGAGACAGTAGTGGGAACCTCAGACAAATTGGTAGATTGAGATGGGCCATAAGAAATGACAGGTCTGTCCTGATTGAGTTGATACACTTGCATTTGAGAGGATGGATGTTGCTGATACTCCTGCAGCGGAGGTTGAAATATGGGTAAAGGTAATATAGGGCTAGTCTCCCCCTCACTAGCAGGATAGGACTTCCCCTGAAAACTAGAGATAAGATCGTGAGATAATTGAGTCCCAGAGGTAGAGAAGATAGGAGTTGACTCAAAAAAGGTTACATCAGCACTCACAAAATATCAACGAGATGCTGGATGATAACAACGGTACCTTTTTTGTGTACGAGAATAGCCCAAGAAAATACATTTTCGAGAACGAGGAGATAACTTATCTAAACCAGGATCAAGAACATGAACAAAGGCCACACAACCAAAGACACGAGGAGTAAGAGGAAAGGGGTTACCATCTGGATACAGGATAGAAAAGGGAGACTTGTTACCTAGGACTGTGGAAGGCATACGGTTGATGAGAAAACATGTAGTAAGAACAGCATCGCCCCAAAAAGGTTTGGACACCTGCATATTAAACATCATAGTACGAGCAACATCAAGTAAATGACGGTATTTACGTTCAGCAACACCATTTTGCTGTGATGTATGGACGCAAGATGTTTGGTGAATAATACCCCGATCAGCACAAAAAGAGTCCATAACAGATTGCAGGTATTCAAGAGTATTATCAGACCAAAAAATTTTGATCTATCTCTCCAATTGGGTAGAGATTTCATTATAAAAACGAGTCACAACATAAGGCAATTCAGATCTACTTTTCATTAAAAATAACCAAGTCATTCGAGAGTGATCATCAACAAAGATAACAAAATACTGATAACCATTAATACTAGAAATGCGGGAAGGTCCCCAAATATCAGTATGAACTAAATCAAAAGGTTCTGGTTTACGACTGACACCATGACTAGGAAAGGAACTACGGTGATGTTTGCCAAACTGACAAGCTTCACATTCTAGACTCGATACAAGACTTATATTAGAAATAACAGACTTCAATTTATTCAAAGAAGGATGACCAAGATGAAAATTCCATTGCATCAGAGAAACAGCAGCACTCAAAACTCGTGAAGTTGTGGAAGGAAGACTAGTAGAATCCAGGTAGTAGAGCCCGTCTTTCTCATGCCCCAAACCGATCGTCCTCTTGGTCTTCAGGTCCTGAAACACACACGAAGTAGGAGAAAATGTTACAGAACAATGTAAGGTTTTAATCAACTGGCTAACAGATAACAAATTAAAAGGAAAATAAGGCACATAAAGACTTTGAGGCAATTTGAGTGAGGAATGGGGAGAGAGAACTCCTTGTCCTTGTACGGGACGACATGATCCATCAGCTAGAATAACAAGATGAAAAATGGGATTTAAATGAGAGAAGAATGAAGGGTTACCAGAGATATTGGAGCTTGCACCAGAATCAATCACCCAGGAAGGTGGCCCGGAAGCAATACAAGTAACATTACTTGAATTAGCTAATGTAGTAGTGGAAGCAAATGAGTGGGACGTCCAAAGAGCTTGCAATAATTCACTGAGTTGAGCACCAAGATCAGTGGTAGTTGTTGAAGGCTCTGACTGGGTGGAAGCCGTAGGAGTAGGATTATCAGACACGTGATGAACTTGATCTGGCTTACCATACTTAGCCCAACAATATGGCTCAGTGTGATTGGTCCGTCCACAATTAGAACACTTACGATCTCCTCGCCCCTGAGAAGACCGACCACCAGGAGCTGAACCTCGTGATGTGCGACCACGTCCTCGCATACTGCCATGAAAGACTCCTTGAGCAGTGTTATTTGAAATCAAAGCAGAGGTTTCTGAAGTAGTAGGCTGAACCAATGTATGATGCCCTAAAGATCTCAATAGACAAGAATAGGCATTAACAACAGTAAGCAAGGTTTCACTAGCGAGAATTTGATCTTTAAAACCACGTAAATCTGAATCAAGCCTAGAGAGAAGAGAAGCAATCATAAAATCTTCCCAATGTCACTTTTGTTGCTCAATGTCTATAGTAAAGGGCCTATGTTGTAACAACTGATCCCATAGGTTTTTGAGAATACTATAATATTCTGGAAGAGGACGACCTGCTTGTTTGGTTGTGAAAATCTGCTCATATAATTCAAAAACTCTTGAAACATTACTTTGCTGAGAGAATGAGTCAGCAAGGGAATCCCAAATTTTCTTTGAAGAATCACAGAATTCTACAGTTGTAGCAATATGAGGTTGCAGACTGTGCCATAGCCATCCTATAACAATAGAGTCTTCACTAAGCCAATCATCATAAGCACTATCATCAGTCACGGGTGGAAGATCAGTAAGGAATTTTAGCTTATTCTTCCCACGAAGAAACACTTTCACCGTATGGGCCCAGGCCAAATAATTTAACCCCTTCAATTTCTTCGAAGTAATTGATCGAGGGATGTCTTCATCTTTCATTAGTATGGATTTCAGTTCAGCCATAGGTTTCCATTCAGCCATAGTTTAAGAGAAAAAACAAAACCAACAAGACGAGAATTACCAATGGTCACAGGCCAGCGAAGATGAACAAGTCAGCAAAAAGAGACTAAAAACAGCATCTACAAATCATCACAGAGCAACATTAGTTGGCACCGACACAAGAATCATCAGAACATCAATTGATTACCACAGAGCAACTGGTAGCAGCAGAGATCGAAGAGCAGACCAAAGAAAAAAAAATGAAGAACAACAACTTGATCATCAAACAGGAGTTACTAGATTACCAGATCACCAATCGACTCCCACAGATCGAAAAACAAAGAAGGGACCGAAGAACAACAAGGGGCTGAAGAACAGCAATGAAGAACAGCAAGAAAAACATTGAGGATCATCAATCAGAGGTCACCAGCGACAGGGAAGACTCCCTTCCATCAGGCGATCACCGTCATGTGTCGCCGATGTGACGCCGGAAGGCCACGCGCCTACACGCACCGATCAGACGAGGGCGCGTGAGATCTGGGCATTGGTGTCGAACGACGCGTGAGGGCGCGTCGGACCTTCGCCGGCGGCAAGCTTAGGTGGGTCACACTCGTCAATGGTTGACGACCCTTTTGTGGTGGTTGGCTGCTGGTTCCGATGACCGGAAAGTCACCGGCGGTGGGTTTCTTCTCCAGCGACGAGCTCACTGTTTTCCTCTCCTCTTTTCTTTTTCTTTTTTTTTTTTTTTTTGAAATCGGATTTATTACTCTGATACCGAGTTGAGAAAAATAAAGAAAAAGAGAGGATTGAATTGTATCCTCTCTTCTCCCTCAACTCTTATTTATAATCGAAGTCTTTACATCAAATAAGGAAAAACTTAGAAAAGGAAATACATCAATAAGGAAACTGAAATAATAACTGATAAGAAAACAAGGAAACAAAAATAAAATCTTCCTATATCCTAACAAAGCACATAATATGTCAAAATCATGATGTTCACAAAAATAAAAACATATATAAGCCTCATATCTCAAATCCTGAGAAAACCCTCCAAACTTTAAATGGCTTGAACCTCTTGCCTCAAGCCAAATCAACATAAATGAATACCACCATGACGATCACAACTTCGAATGGCTCATGATCCATTTGGACAAGGAGAAGGAAAGGCCAGAAAGAAAAAGAAGAAAATGGAAAGAAAATAAGGCTAGGCCCTTGGCCTAATTCTTCGGTCACCAAACACAACTCTAGGCCAAACTCGGCCCGAACAAATAAAATAAATCGATCCACTCAAACCAAACCTCAGGTTTAAATATTTAAATGCCTAAAATAAAGATCAGATGTTACATTTTAACAGCTAGTTTTCTAAAGGGGAAACCACACAAAACAATTTCATATATAGCAAGCATAATGCTTACAACCCACCACATTGTTTTTAGGAAAAGGTAGGGATGGATGATGTCAGATATTTCTCCCTATTCACTAAATCTTTCCACTTTCCAAGCAATGGAAGTTAATAAATGGAAGGTCTATAAAATCAAATCATAAAATTGTAAGATTTTATCCACCGCATAAAACAAATGCAAACATACTTGTAAATACTATGACTAGAAATTTTATTTTGTATATTTCTTCCTAATTTGTTGATTTGCATTCCATATAAAAAAGGCCCATGCATTCCATATCTTAAATCTCATAATAACATTATTCCTTTGCATGACAATCAAGCTCCATCAACGTGACAAAATAAGGTAACACATTTGTAGATAAATCTTCTATTTTTAGTATGATTAGGCAGTAATAAATCAAATCATCATAAATCAGGATTGTACAAATTTGATTTCTGTTTTTTAGGAATTCTATTTTCCTTATTTTAAGCTATTTAATATAGAAGGTTTCTCTACCCTATGTCTATACATAGAGTTGTATTCATTCTCAATATACAAATTACCTTCATGGTATCAGAGCGGATGACTTACTAAGTTAACTCATCACCAATAACTTACTGAGTCAGTCGTCCAATTGTCGTTGGCCTTGGCCGTTCCTCACAGTTCGTCAATCATCAACTGTTCGTTCTTTCTTCGATCATTCCCAACTTCATCGATTCTCACAGTTCGTTGAATCATTCTTCAATCGTTGCTTGCTGTCGAAGCCTTCGATAGTTGTTTATTGCTGTCGCTAGTCACTGCCATCACAAATCGACGTTGTTGATCCAAGTCATACTCCTTTGTTCACTAACTCTGTCGCTGTCATCAGTAGCACTCACTAATTTCTGTCGCAATCAGAATTGATTCATCGATTGTTTAATCAATCGTCATCTCCAACGACCATCATCATCGACTGTGCAATCTCACAGACCTTCCTTTGACTATCGATCATCACAGTCCTTCATCAACAACAACATCCTCACTTCTGCATCGTTGATTACTTTGATTATTCATAAAGTCTTTGTTTCATCTAAATCCATTAAAACATGAGTTCAGGAAAGGACTCTGCAACTTCCTCCACAATTACTGGGAGAGGATCAATTCATCTCTCAAATAATGTTTCTCTTCATTCTATTCTTTATTTACCAAATCTGACTTGTAACCTGATCCCTATTAGCAAATCAACTCATGAGTTAAATTGCTCTCCTAAATTCTGTGCTACTAGTTGTGAACTTCAGGAACTGAACTCAAGAATGATGATTGGCAGTGCTAGGGAAAGACATGGGCTCTACTATTTTGACACTGAAGATAATTTGGAGAAACGTGCTACTGTAGTTGAGAGTGAATCTCTCCCTGTTTCCAATAATAATGAAATAATGTTATGGAATTATAGGCTAGGCCATCGTAATTTTCGTTATCTCAAACGTTTGTTCCCAAATCTATTTATCAATAAAAATCCAAATTCCTTCAGTTGTGAAATCTACTTGCTTGCCAAACATAGTCGTGCAAAATTTCCCATTAGACCCTATAAAGAGTCTCATCCTTTTTCTCTAATCCACAGTGACATATGGGGCCCTTCTCCTATAAAAAATGTATCGGGCACACGCTCGGGCACACGCTGGTTGATCAACTTCATTGATGATTGAGGAAAAATGAGGAATTCTTATTCCCTTCATTGAATCTGTACTGTTACATATCCTATTTATAGTCAAAGACAATCTCCTATTTATGTTAAATCTCTAATTCTATCAATCAACTAAAAAATTAAAATCAATTACAACTAATTACAAGATAGTAATTACAGGAATAAATTCCTACAAATCCTCTATTTAAATCAAATCAAATTAGTCAACACTCCCCTCAAGCTGGAGAATAGATATTTTTCAATCCTAGCTTGCTTGTGATCTTGTTAAAAATTGGACTTGGCAACCCTTTAGTCAAAACATCCGCTAACTGATTTTCTATAGGAATATAAGGGGTGCATATAAGACCACTGTCAAGCTTCTCCTTTATGAAGTGTCTATCAATTTCCACATGTTTAGTTTTGTTATGTTGAACTGGATTATGAGCTATGTTGAGTGAAGATTTATTATTAGAGTAAAGTTTCACGGGTGTCTCCCATTTGATCTTCAAATCTTCCAAGATAATTTTGAGCCATAGCACCTCACAAATTCCGAGAGCCATTGATCAAAATTCTACCTCAGTACTTGATCTTGCCACAATAGGTTGTTTCTTGCTCCTCCAAGTTACTAGATTACCACCAAGGAAGGTGAGATACTCAGATGTTGACCTACGGTCTATGACTGAACCAGTATAATCATCATCTGTGTAAGCTTCTATTTCCATCCTTACACCCCTCTTGAAAAAAATTCCTTTACCAAGATTGCCTTTCAAATATTATAATATTTAGTTCACTGAACGAAGATAAACTTCCTTAGGATTTTGCATGAACTAACATGCAACACTCATAGCGTAGGCTATGTCTGGCCTTATGTACGACAGGTAAATTAGTTTTCCAACAAGGCATTGATACATGCCTCTATCTACGGATTCACTTTTTGTGCATTCCTAAATTTTGTGATTAGGCTCAACTAGGGTGTCTAATGGTTTACATCCCAACTTGCCTATTTCTTCCAAAAGATCCAAAATAAACTTCTGTTGTGAAATGCAAATTCCTTCTTTAGACCGAGCCACTTCAATTCCTAGAAAGTATTTCAACTTCCCAAGATCCTTAATTTCGAACTCCTCTGCCAAATATTTCTGTAGGGCTTCTCTTTCTTCTGAATCATTTCCAGTTACAATAATGTCATCAACATAAACGATTACAACTATGACTCCCACTGAAGCTGAATGTTTGATAAATAGTGTGTGCCCACCTTGACTCTGCTTGAATTTCCTCTTCTGCATTGCCTTGATAAACCTTCCAAACCATGCTCAGGAAGATTGTTTAAGCCCATATAATACCTTTTTCAATTTGCACACTTGACCTTCTCTTTTATTCATGCCAAAACCAGTTGGAATCTCCATATAAATTTCTCTTTCAAGCTCTCTATGTAGAAAAGCATTCTTAACATCAAATTGCTATAAGGGCCAGTCATAATTTGCAGCTAAGGATAATAATACTCTTATGGTATTCATCCCTACCACTGGTGCAAAAGTCTTTTGATAGTCCACTCCATAGGTCTGAGTATACCCTTTAGCTACTAGTCTTGCTTTATATCTTTAAATGTATCCATCTGAATTGCACTTTATCGTGAAGACCCACGTGCAACCTACCGGTCTCTTTCCAGCTGGTAACTCCACTAATTCCCATGTTTTATTCTTCTCCAAAGCCTCCATCTCAACTCTCATAGCCTGTCTTCGTTCCTCCTTGCCAAGTGCCTCAACTAAAGATTGTGGAATAGCTACAGAGTTCAAATGGGTGAGGAAGCTTCTGCGTGACTCAGATAACCGTTCAAAGGACACAAGTTAGACAGAGGATGTTGGATACATTTTCTCACACCTTTTCTAGCAGCTATAGGTAGGTCTAAATCATAAACAAAGGGAGAAATTTCAATAGAAGGGCTTACCTCAGTCCCAAGTGAGAATCAGATTCTTGAACATGCACAGGATTGTCCACCGGCTTCACTCTCCTCGAGTATACCTGTAATGGTTTTGTGACAGGGGAAATTGTTGACTCTGTAAAGGATGGTTCATCAATGGATGGTTCATTAGGGATTAATTCACTAGAAGTAGAGTCAGGAGTAGGATCAAACTGATTAGAATAAGTTTTGCCAAGAATGGATGGCTCTCTCAAAAAAGAATCCTTATCTTCCAATCCAACTAGCTCCCCCTGAAGATAAGGATCCGAGAAATAGCTCTCTTGTTCAGCAAAAGTGACATCAACAGAAATATAGGTTTTGCCAGTTGCAAGATTGTAACACTTGTATTTGAGTAGAAGAATATCCTATAAAGACACATTTGATTGCTCTAGGATCCAATTTACTCCGACTATGAGAATGAACATGAACAAAGGAAACGCAACCAAAGACTCTAGGAGGCAATTTAGCAAAAAGATGGATATTGGGTAAATACCTGGCAAGGACATTTATTGGACTTTTGGAGGCAAGTACCCGAGAAGGAGTATGATTGATTACGTGAGCAGTAGTTAGAACAACTTCTTCCCAAAATCTCTTTGGAACATGATTTTGAAATAGGAGAGCTCGAGCAGATGCTAGGCGGTGACCATTTTTCCTTTTAGCCACAATATTTTGTTGAGGTGTATCAACACATAAAGATCCATGAACAATGCCTTCTTTCTGAAAGTAAGCTAATAAGGTTTGATTAAAATAATTCCTAACATTGTCTGTCCTTATTCTATTAATTCCCACATCAAACTGAGTTTTGATCATGTCATAAAAAATGGGAAAAATGTTACATCAGATTTCTATTTAAGAAGATAAATCCAAGTAACTCGAGTGGAATCATCTATAAAGGAGACAAACCAACGAGCCCCTGAAATATTGGGAAGACGAGATGGACCCCAAATATCACTGTGAATTAAAGAGAACGGAAAAAGGGATCTTTCATTATTCAAAGGGAAAGAAACATGACGATGTTTAGCAAATTCACAAACTTGACAACGAAAATCTTCTATCTTGATATTTTTAAACAAGTTTGGACACATAAAACTAAGAGTATTAAATGAAGGATGCCCAAAAAGAAAATGATGGAGCCAGATCTGATCTTTATTTGAATGAGACAAAAAAAGTTTTGATGGCTTGTTTCCAACTCTCTCATTGCCGTTAGGTAACTCAAGGTAGTAAAGCCCATGCTCTGCCCTAGCACGTCCAATCGTCTTCCTTGTAGCTTGGTCCTGAAAGAGACGAGTTATGAGATAAGATAACATTACAATTCAATCCTTTGACAATTGATAAACAGACACAAGGTTGGCGGATAGCTTAGGTACATGGAGCACATTTTTAAGAGTAATGGATGGGCTTAAAACAATGTCTCCTTGTCCAGAAACAATGACTAATGACCCATTGGCAATGATGATTTTTCTATTGCTAGGGCATGGTTGATATGTGATAAACTTGTGTGAAGAGTAGGTCACCTGATCTGTAGCTCCAGAATCAATAATCCAAGCATTTGATAAATTGGAATTAGAGGCACTCAAAGCATATAAGGAGTGAAAGTTACCTAATTTTGCTAAGGAACATGTACCTGAGGCCTTTTGTAATGAGTCAAGAAGTAATTTCAGCTTCCTGATGTCTTCTTTGCTGAAAACACTCTCCTTTTCATTGCTTGGCTGGGGTTCTTCTTCCTTGGTCTGAGTCATATATCCCTAGCCCCTTTGAGTATTGTTTTTGGAATTTTGATTCCACTGGGAGCTTAGAGGCTTTACATGAAATTTCCAACACTGTCCTTTAGTATGACGGGGCCTTTTGCAATAGGAACACTAGAGACCATCCTTGCTAGAAGACTTGCCTTCGGTTTTTCCACTATCTGAACCAGTAGTATTAGAGGCTGAGGACTTCTTATCTTTATTTTTTTCTACCATAGCCGACCCCTTATAATCCTGTATATCCATCTTAACATTCTCATCTCCGCAACTGCCATTTTTTGAACATGATTATGCTTTACTGCCCAACACTCTGATCCATATAGTAATGCTGATCTCACCGCCACCTTATAATATTTTCCTTTCACCTTGAGGGGGACTTTTCTATCGCACAAGACCCCCGAAGCACTCCTCCATTTGGTCCACCCGGCCTGAATCCTGTTACTTACATCCGTATCAATCCCTCCATCTTGTTGCACCATAGATCCCAGGTACCTAAAGTTTTCTTTCTCTACAATCTTTTGTGTGCCTAAACTTATTTCTATACTACCAGATACTCTACCTTGACTAAACTTGCATTCCATATATTCCGTTTTACATCGACTTAGCCTAAACCCTTTTGTCTCTTAACGTTTCCCGCCACAATTCTAGCTTAGCATTCACTCCTTCTCTTGTCTCATCTACTAAAACAATATCATCTGCAAATAGTATAAACCACGGCACCTCATCCTGAATATGTCTTATAATCTCATCCATAACTAAAGCAAACAAGTATGGGCTTAACGCTGAGCCTTGGTGCACCATAAAGGAACCATATAATAAAAAAAACTCTCCATATCATTCTCCACCCCTTAGAAAAACTCGACTCCATCGAGTAAAAAGTTGTTTACTCCTTTAATCACAAGGCCACAAACAAAGCAGATTTTCAAGCCGTTCCCAACGTTCATGGACATGCGTCAAAGACTGTAGAAATCTAGTATCTCCACCAAGTCTCCTAAGATAGAAGTACCACAATTTAGAAAACAAAACTTGTAGGTGTTGGAAGAAGAAAAAAAATAGACCAACTTGTGGGAGAGGTTTAGGTGTAGGAAAGACGAAATCCACAAAAATACCATAGGTTTTAACCATACTCTTCAACCTGATAGTACCAACAGGAACCTCAATAATATCACTGGAAATCTTTGCCTCATCAAGAGAAACAACTTCAATAGTAGCAACAATTTCGGTGACCATAACAATTTCATCAAGTGGCTTACTCACAATTTGGTCATCAACCTCATCATCTAAAAAATAAAAGTCGTCAGAATTAGGCTCATAAATCAACTCTTCAATTAAATCATCATTAGGCTCTCTCTTCACCTCAAGGTAGTCGTCATTAGATTTTCTGTTCAGTTTATCAATGACTTTTAAAATAATAGTAAAGGCACCAAATGAAGGAGCTGAAGTTGCATTCAGCTTTGAATTCGATATTTGGTTAAAACAAAGGTGAATAGGGTTACTCGGCCAATAGCATTCCTCAAACCTCGCGTCCAAACTTTGAATGACTTCACACTCCTTGAATAGCTTCAGTGAGGATTGCTATTTTGGTTTGCATCTGGTTATCATTCGAAGGAGCAGCCAGCAGTATACTGACAACTTGGCAAAATGGGCTAAAAAGGGCTCAGAAAAATATTTTAGAGTGTCCTAGACCTTTGCTGGAGTGTTGCCCGAGCTTCATCGGAGGTCACCGAGGCATTAGTCAGGCCGCTAGTGCTTCACCGGAGTTCGCTGGAGCGAGGCGATACCGGTGGTGGTGTTTGCCAGAGTTGGGTCTCACCAGAGATTCACGAAAGTGGATATACTAAGTTATTGCCAATGTTATGCGAAGGGCTAGGGTTTTTAGACTACGATGGCGGCTAGGGTTTTAAACAAACAGTGGGGTTTGGGCTATTGACAGTAAATAAAATATTGATTTGAATAAGCTTTAGTAATCAAAGTTTTGCTTTTATACCAAAGTTGATGTAGGACGATAGAGAGTAAAGTAAAAAGAGAGAAATATAGAGAAGAAAGAAGAACAGGGGCGGGGAGAACAAGCCATGAAGGCTTCAATAATTCAATTTTTCATATTCAACAATGTGTGTAACCCTAATCATCTTAAGCCTTTAAATAGACTAATACATCCTCAAGATTACTAAAAATAAAGCAAAAATCAAATATTTTAGCAAATCCTAATCAAATCAAACCAAACCAAGCCTTTTCCCACTAGGTGGGGTCGGCTATATGGAGCTGTCGACGTCAATTAGATCTGTTTAGCGCCATGTCCTCCGATAGATCTAGGTAGGTCAGGTCATGTTTAATAGTTTCTTTCCAACTTCTCTTGGGTCTTCCTCTACCTCCTCTACTCCTAGCAATCTCCATGCTTTCACACCTTCTAACAAATGCCTCTTTTGGACGCCTTCTAGCATGGACAAACCATCTTAATCGGTTTTCTCTCATTTTATCTTCAATCGATACTATTCCTACTTTACCCCTAATCTCCTCGTTCCTAATCTCATCTTTCCTTGTAATCCCGCACATCCACCTTAACATCCTGATCTCCGCAACTACCATCTTCTGATCAAGATTATACTTTACTGCCCAACACTCTAATCCATATAGCAGCGCTGGCCTAACCGCCACCTTATAATACTTTCCTTTCACCTTGAGGGGGACTTTTCGGTCGCACAAGACCCCCAAAGCACTCCTCCATTTGGTCCACCTGACTTGAATCCTATGACTTACATCAGTATCAATCCATCCACCTTGTTGCATCATAGATCCAAGGTACCTAAATTTATCTTTCTCTACAATCTTTTGTGTGCCTAAACTTACTTCTATACTACCCGTTATCCTACTTTGACTAAATTTACATTCCATATATTCCGTCTTGCATCGGCTTAGCCTAAACCTTTTTGTCTCTAACGTTTCCCGCCACAATTCTAGCTTAGCATTCACTCCTTCTCTCATCTCATTTACTAAAACAATATCATCTGTAAATAGCATACACCACGGCACCTCATCCTGAATATGTCTTCTAATCTCATCCATAACCAAAGCAAACAAGTACGAGCTTAACGCTGAGCCTTGATGTAAACCAATCGTGATAGGGAACTCGTTTGTCTCTCCACCAGTCGTCCGTATAGATGTCATGACTCTATCATACATGTCCTTTATCACCTCAATATATGCGACACACTCCTTTCTTTTCCAATACTCTCCATAGAATTTCCCTAGGAACCCGGTCATATGCCTTCTCTAAATCGATGAACACCATATGTAAATCTTTTTGACCTTCTCTATACTGTTCCATTAACCTCCTCAAGAGAAAGATAGCCTCCATGGTTGATCTTCCAGGCATGAAACCAAATTGGTTCTCTGAAACGTTTGTTGTCCTTCTTAGTCTTCTCTCAATAACTCTCTCCCATAATTTCATCGTATGGCTCATCAATTTAATCTCGCGGTAGTTCGTACAGTTCTGAATATCTCCTTTGTTGTTGTATATGAGTATAAGGATACTTTTCCTCCATGCATTAGGCATCTTCTTGCTCTTTAGCACTACATTAAAAAGTTTTGTCAACCAACTTATGCCATCCTTTCCTAAGCACCTCCAAACCTTAATAGGGATACTATCTGGCCCAACCGCTTTCCCATTCTTGATCCTTTTTAATACTTCTTTTACTTCTTCCTTACTGATTCTCCTATAGAACATACGATTTAATTCTTCCTTAAAGGTGGTAAACTGCCCCAATTGTATGTCACTACTACTGCTTTCGTTAAATAACTTGTAGAAGTAGCTCTTCCAACGCTCTTTTATCTCCTCTTCCTTTACTAATACCTTTTCATCCTCATCCTTAATGCATTTAACTTGGTTTAAATCCTTGGTCCGTCTATCTCTGGATTTAGCAAGCTTGAATATCTCTCTTTCGCCCTCCTTATTGTCAAGTCGCCTATATAAATCCTCAAATGTAAAGATGTCTTTGCCTTAGTCTCACTAACTGCCTTTTTGGTTTCTCTTCTAGTTTCTCTATACCTCTCCAAGTTCGCTTCATTTCGATCGTTTTGCCAAGATTTAAAACACTCTCTTTTAACTCTTATCTTGTCTTGAACGGCCTCATTCCACCACCATGCCTCTTTCCGTGCCGAAGCACTCTCTTTGAATTCTCCTAAGACTTCTTTCCTTACCCTCCTAATACACTTTGCTACCTTATCCCACATAATATTTGCACTCTCATTTACCGTCTAAACGTCTTCCTCTAGTACTCTTTTCCTGAATGCTGGTTGCTCATCACTTTTCAAGTTCCACAATTTAGTCAAATATTTTAGCAAATCCTACTTAAAAAAAATCTAAATAAAATCTTCTCTAAAATAAAATAAATCTTTAATAAAGTAAATTCTTAATATAAAATCTAATCTTAATAAAATAAAATCCTAATAATAATTATCTAATATTTTTTTTGGGCTTTTGCATTAGTTGCACTATCTTAAAGGAACTTCGGGGAGAGGTATTTTGTTCCGAAAAAATGCTGGACTTATGCTCGAAGCATACACAAATGTCGATTATGCTGGGTCAGTGACCAATAGAGTTTGTGAGCTACTATGGTTGAAATTATCATGGAAGATTCGAAGATTAAATGTGAGTGTCCCATGAGACTTTACTGTGATAACATGTCTGCAATCAATATTGCACGCAATCCAATGCAGCATGACAAAACCAAACACATTGAGATGGATAGACACTTCGCATATATATTTACCCGAGATTTGAGTAGCCCCGTGTTTCAAACAATTGTTATCAAGTTGGAAATGGATAATGTCTATTCACAAACTTGAGGGAGAGTGTTGCAAAATGTATTTAGGAGTTTAGGCTGTAGATATATGCATTCCTAAATTAGAAGAGAACACATATATTGAAATCCCTTTGATTGAGAGATTTGATATAGGATATTTATTTTTTTTCCTTTTCAGTTTAGGGCATCTTGTATAGATATAAGGAATGATATAAACCTTTTTGAGATATGAAAGAAATTCTTATTCTCCTCTTATTCTCTGATTTTCAACAATTATGAATACCCAAATAGAGTCCATAAACCATATAATTTACGAACTGCAACATATTATGACAACCATTCGAGGAAATTAAAATATAGCTTTGGTTTTACCCATTAAAGTTTCTGTCCAGGAGATTCTCTATAGTTTTTAGTTGGATGACCAGAATTGTACTTCCAACAGGAAGAAAAAACTTTGAAGAACAAAAAATTAAAGAAATAACTACTGTGCAATAACCTCAGCTCGAGTGCTTGGATCTGCATTAAGCTTTATAAGCATTAGTTCACGCTCTACTAGTGGTTCCCGTGATAGGTCTTCCACCTGATACATTATATACAGACAAATTACTCAAAAGAATTAGATGCAAATAAAGAATAAAAAATTTTACTAAATAAACAGAACAAGAAATTGATTGTCTTTTAATGTTCTACTCTTCACTTCTTAATAATTCCATCAGGTTTCAGCAAAAAATAAAAAATAAAAAGCAACTTATGCTCATCAAGCCTCATCTATTCTGCCTGTGACAAAATCCATCCAAGAAAACCATTATAAAAACCTCTTCACAAACCTGAAAAGGATTATTGCAGCTTTAACCATTGATGCACCAGACAAGTGTTTGTAGACAGCGTTGTAACAAATCCATCCTCCAACATTTTCCTCCTACACTACTATGAAACCCTTTTACATATAATAAAAATCTGATCCAATGATTTAAATTTGAATAGTATAATAGTCTTAAACTATTTTCCTCAGCCTTTGTTATCTTAAACCACAACTTTTCTGTCGTAATAAGTCACCAAGATGTAATAAAGCTACTTATTTCTTTTCTTTTTCTTTTCTTTTTTATTTTTTTAATTTTTTAATTTTATTTATTTATTTTTGTGTGTGTGTGTTTGTTTGGTAACTCCGCCTATGTTTTTCATGGCCGGTCCCAAAGCCCGGATAAAGGAGGAGGGTTGTGTTAGGTAGTCGACAGCCAGCGTAAAATTTTGTCGAATTTTTTTATGGATTTTCTGACACCTAATGAGATTTCGTGGGGGCGTTCCCTACTTAGCGACGCGCTGTATGGTCCGAGTACAATGTTAAATAAGCAAGGACCGCTGCATCGGCAGCCCGGGTACAGTGTTAAATAGGCAAGGGTCCTCGCACTTTCCTGGACGAGTGGGGGGGCAAGGAAGCTAGTCCAAAATAGAAGGCTGAGATTAGGTACTTGGAATATTGGGAGCTTAACTGGGAAACTTATGGAAGTGGTGGATACAATGGAAAGGAGAAGAATCGCAATTGCTTGCTTGCAAGAGACGAAGTGGGTGGGACAGAAAGCTAAAGAGATTGAGAGGACTGGGTATAAGTTATGGTATACAGGACTTAATAGATCAAGAAATGGGGTCGGCATAGTAGTAAGCAAGGACCTAAAGGAAGATATAGTCAATGTGAAACGCTGTGTAGATAGGATTATTGCAATTAAGTTAGTGTTAGGAGAAAAGATAGTAAACGTAATTAGTGCTTATGCCCCCCAGGTGGGCTTAGGAGATGTACATAAGGAGAAGTTTTGGGAAGACTTGAAAGGAATGCTATTAAAGATACCTCAAGGAGAGATGGTCTTCATAGGAGGAGATTTGAACGATCATATAGGACGCGACATAAATGGATACATAGGAGTACACGGGGGATATGGTTACGGTGATAGAAATGAAGAAGGGAAAGATATTTTGGAGTTTGCAGTGGCTTATGATCTCATGGTGACGAACACCTTTTTTAGGAAGAGAGAGGAACATTTGGTGACTTATAAGAGTGGCTCCTCAAAAACACAGATTGACTTCTTCTTAACTAGGAAAAGAGACCGTATAGCTTGCAAAGATTGTAAAGTTATACCAGGGGAGAGCTTGACTACTCAACATAGGTTGTTGGTTATAGATGTGCAGCTTCCAAAGTGGGCTAGAAAAAAGAAGTCGCATAGATGCTCAAAGACTAAATGGTGGAACTTAAAAGGTGATAAGCAAGCAGCATTCAGGGAGAGAGTACTAGAGGAAAACATTTGGACGGTAAATGAGAGTGTAAATATTATGTTGGATAAGGTAGCAAAGTGTATTAGGAGGGTAGGGAAAGAAGTCTTAGGAGAATCCAAAGGGAGTGCTCCGGCACAGAAAGAGGCATGGTGGTGGAACGAGGCCGTCCAAGACAAGATAAGAGTTAAAAGAGAGTGTTTTAAATCTTGGCAAAACGACCGAAATGAAGCGAACTTGGAGAGGTATAGAGAAGCTAGAAGAGAAACCAAAAAGGCAGTTAGTGAGACTAAGGCAAAGACATCTTTACATTTGAGGATTTATATAGGCGACTTAACACTAAGGAGGGCGAAAGAGAGATATTCAAGCTTGCTAAATCTAGAGATAGACGGACCAAGGATTTAAACCAAGTTAAATGCATTAAGGATGAGGATGAAAAGGTATTAGTAAAGGAAGAGGAGATAAAGGAGCGTTGGAAGAGCTACTTCTACAAGTTATTTAACGAAAGCAGTAGTAGTGACATACATTTGGGGCAGTTTACCACTTTTAGGGAAGAATTAAATTTTATGTTCTATAGGAGAATCAGTAAGGAAGAAGTAAAAGAAGTATTAAAAAGGATCAAGAATGGGAAAGCGGTTGGGCCAGATGGTATCCCTATTGAGGTTTGGAGGTGCTTAGGAGAGGATGGCATAAGTTGGTTGACAAAACTTTTTAATGTAGTGCTAAAGAGCAAGAAGATGCCTGATGCATGGAGGAAAAGTATCCTTATACCCATATACAAGAACAAAGGAGATATTCAGAACTGTGCGAACTACCGCGGGATTAAATTGATGAGCCATACGATGAAATTATGGGAGAGAGTTATTGAGAGAAGACTAAGAAGGACAACAAACGTTTCAGAGAATCAATTTGGTTTCATGCCTGGAAGATCAACCATGGAAGCTATCTTTCTCTTGAGGAGGTTAATGGAACAGTATAGAGAAGGTCAAAAAGATTTACATATGGTGTTCATCGATTTAGAGAAGGCATATGATCGGGTTCCTAGGGAGATTTTATGGAGAGTATTGAAAAAGAAAGGAGCGTGTGTCGCATATATTGAGGCGATAAAGGACATGTATGATAGAGCCATGACATCTATACGGACGATTGGTGGAGAGACTAATGAGTTCCCTATCACGATTGGTTTACATCAAGGCTCAACGTTAAGCCCATACTTGTTTGCTTTAGTTATGGATGAGATTACAAGACATATTCAGGATGAGGTGCCGTGGTGTATGCTATTTGCAGATGATATTATTTTAGTAGATGAGACGAGAGAATGAGTGAATGCTAAGCTAGAATTGTGGCGGGATACGTTAGAGACAAAAGGGTTTAGGCTAAGCCGATGCAAGGCGGAATATATGGAATGTAAGTTTAGTCAAAGTAGGAAAACGAGTAGTATAGAAGTAAGTTTAGGCACACAAAAGATTGTAGAGAAAGATAAATTTAGGTACCTTGGATCTATGGTGCAACAAGATGGAGGGATTGATACTGATCTAAGTCACAGGATTCAAGCTGGGTGGACTAATTGGAGGAGTGCTTCGGGGGTTTTGTGCGACCGAAAAATCCCCCTCAAGGTGAAAGGAAAGTATTATAAGGTAGCGGTTAGACCAGCGCTGCTATATGGATCAGAGTGTTGGGCAGTAAAGCATAATCATGGTCAGAAGATGGCAGTTACGGAGATGAGGATACTAAGGTGGATCTGCGGGATTACAAGGAAAGATAGGATTAGGAACAAGGAGATTAGGGGCAAAGTAGGAATAGCACCGATTGAAGATAAAATGAGAAAAAACCGATTAAGATGGTTTGGTCATGTTAGAAGGCGCCCAGCAGAGGCACCTGTTAGAAGGTGTGAAAGTATGGAGATTGCCAGGAGTAGGAGAGATAGAGGAAGACCCAAGAGAAGCTGGAAAGAAACCATTAAATATGACCTGACCTACCTAGATTTATCGGAAGACGTGCCCCTAAATAGATCTAATTGGCGCCGACAAATCCATATAGCCGACCCCACCTAGTGGGAAAAGGCTTGGTTTGGTTTGGTTTGGTTTTAATAATTAATCTAATTTAATTATTTATTTAATATGAAATATATTTTATTAAATTATTTTTAATAAATAATATATTTTATATTTATTGAATTAAACGATTTTAATAAATAATTTACTGTATTAATTTAATTAATTATATTAAATTAAGATAAAATATATTTTATTAAGTTCTATTAATTTTTTAAAACTAATAAAATTAAATATCTTCTAAAATAAAAAATTAATAATTATAAACAAACTTACATTTTCAAACGCAATTTCATTTTTCATTTCAAAAAAAAAAATAAACGGCAATAGAAAATAAAAAATAGAAAACAGCAACAAAAAAATAACCAAAAAACGACAGCGTTGTCAAACGGACCCTAAAGATTATAATTCCTTTTTTTTTATTGTAATTAGTATTACAAATACGATGATAGAGAAGTCTCTCAATTATTCTCCTCAGATTTCTAACTTGGTATCAGAGTAGAGGATTCCACACCAAAAAAAAAGAAAAGAAAAGAAAGGCCCAAAACCGTTGCGGCGACTATTCAAGCCGCCAGCATACCTCCGGCCATCGACATCAATTGTCGTCGCCATATCCAAAAGAACCACCGCCAACTAAACCCCCCTGTTGATTAGACGCACCTACATGCATCAGTAATTAGAAGCGCTAGAGTCAATAATCCAAGCAGTCTTAGTTCAAGAAGTCATACTTAAGGCTCACAAAAAATTACCTTTGTGGGCTAACGAGCTGGAAGGAACATTGGTGGAAGACTAATCAAGTGTTTAGAGGCTAGAAAAAATTTTGTAGAGTTGCTCTAGTTATTGAGGATTAAATGCGCTACTTGAAGTGGGATTGTTGCTTTTTTTCTCCTATGTTCAATAGCAGCTTGGTAACCATGATTTTTATTATTCTTCCTTGGTTTCCAATTAGCTCGCTTCCCGT
This sequence comes from Vitellaria paradoxa, assembly GCA_019916065.1. Lineage (NCBI taxonomy): Eukaryota > Viridiplantae > Streptophyta > Magnoliopsida > Ericales > Sapotaceae > Vitellaria > Vitellaria paradoxa. The sequence goes on from CM034242.1 coordinate 29,072,793, forward strand.
GTATCTCCCAATAGGTATTCTTTGTGTATCTAGGCTTACAGCAATGCTCGTTCCAAGGACGTCTTCTTTGTTGATTTGGACCTGACCAGCTACTGTTCCTCGAATCATCAAGGAAGTCATCTCAGGCTTAGTAGACCCAATAGGAACATTCTCCTTCAGCATCACTTTACGCCTAGTCTCCTCTTGCCTCACTTTTGAAATAACTTCTTGTGTTGAAGGCAAAGGACATCAACCGAGGAGGAGACGTCAGCCGAGAAATCCTCCTCTAACTTCATACAACTCAAGGTTAAGCCCAACAAGAAATTCAAGTACTCTTTCATTTTCGAGTTTCCTTTTCTATCTAATATTGTCATCGGGACAATCCCACTCTTCTTCGAAACTCAGATAAAGTTCTTGTGAGAGAGGGGTCATCTCCATGTAGTAGTCAGTGACCTTCCTCTCCCCTTGCTTCATCTACCATAATTGGATCTTATTTTTGAAGATCTAACAGGAATTTTCAACATCAGCGTAAGTTTCCCAAACTACATCCTAGACATCTTTCGTCGATGGCAAGAACATATAGGTCTTTCCAATAGAGGGCTTCATGAAAGTAACAAGCCAAGCAATCACCAATGAGTTCTCTGACTTCCACTTTTGCAAAGAGGCAGCATCAGTTGAGGCTAGCTATTTCGTCTCACCAATAAGATAACCTAATTTCCTTTTGTCGTCAATCACAAGTTTGATTGATTGAGCCCACTCGAGAAAGTTTTTTCCATTTATTTCTCCACCGCAAGTTGAAAGGATGAGTTGTTGAGTCCACTTGAACCCATGGTGAAGATTGCCTCTATCTGCTATAAGGAGTTTCCATCATAGAGCTGATCGACAATGGCTAAGGCTTTCAGCAGCTCTAATCAATGATGCTGAGATGAATCAATGACGAAGGACTTCGTAGGTTGACAATTGAAGGTCTGTGTGTGCAAAGTTCAATGACAATTGTGCAATTGATGATAGTCGACAACGATTGTGCAATCGATGGGGTCGACAATAAAGGTCGTTAGAGGCTATGATCGGCGATGATTACAGAGTCAATGGAATCGACGAAAACAATGACAACGATGATGCTAACAAGCACTATCGATTTTAGTTCTTGATACAGACACTAGAACTTAGGATTTATTGATACAAACACAGTAACCCTAATTTTGAGAAAAAAAAATTAGGATCTCTACTTTAATACCATGAAATTAGAATAATATTTTCAGTTTTTCTTGAATGAATAATATGTAAGCTACTGGCCACTATTTATAATACAAAAGAGAAATAAAAAAAAGGAAAAAGTCTTCTAAATTAAGAATGGGAAATCTGCCTAATAATATCCAATAAATCACAATAAATCCCTAATCAATTTCTACCTCTAATCATTTCAGATAAATTGGGATTTCAACACTAAGCATATTGATGTAAATTGTCAATTTGTCGGGGAAAAGATTTGGCGAAACACTATCAAGACCTGTCATGTTAAATCTAAAGATCAACTCGTTGATTTGTTTACTAAAGCTATGGAAGGATCTCGAGTTTGATATATTTGTAGCAAGTTTAGAACATATGATATATACACATCAGCTTGAGAGGGAATGTTAGAGAATATTGTAAATATAGACATAAGATTAGGGTTAGGGATAGTTCATTCTCTTTCCTAGTTTAGATTATTCTATTTCCTGACTTATACATGATAGTGTGAATATAAATATATGTGCTGAGACCCAAAGGGAATTAAGCAATTCGATTCATTGTCATATACTTGACAATTACATTAGAAAACCTAATTAGGATATAAAACACAGCCATTAGGGAAGTATCCTAACACTAATGACTATTCTAACCCTAATCCTAATATGCTAATATTATTCTAGTATCGCCACTCAAACTTGTGATGGAAGAGAACACAAGAGTTTGACAGGTAGGAAACAGAAGTTGAATTGTTTGAATCAGTGAAGAAATCAACCAACTACATAGTGGATGGGAGAAAAAAGAAAGAAAAGATTCATATGCTATAGATGATGACACAAAAAATGACAATCAACGTTAATGTATTTGGTGAGTTCATGAAGAACCAAGTTGTATGATATTTGAATAACACTTTTATCATTACAATACATAGGAGTTGGAGTAGATAATGAAATACCCAAGTTTTCAAGAAGCCAACACAATCAAATAAGTTCAGAGTTGTGGTGCCCATAGCGATCTAATAGATGATAAAGCAACAACTATTTGCTTTTTGCTTTTCCAAGACTTAAGAGAACCTCTAAAAAAAAAAAAACAAAACAAAACCAAAAAAAATAAAGGCTAGTTGTGGCCTTGTGATCCATTGAATCACTAGCCTAATCAGCATCAGAATAAATTCTGAGCTCCATAAAAGATGAATAGGAGAATAATAGACACTGATGTACTATCCCCCTAATATAATGAAGAATGCGAAGAAGAACATCTCAATGAACAGTGTTAGGCAAAGCAACAAACTAGCTAATAACATGATCTGCATATGAAATCCTTAATCGAGTCACAATGAGATAAATAAGGCTACTAGCAATAGTGCAACACAAAGTCTGATCAAGTGAGACAAAACCATCAGAGGAAGAATAACGAGCATTGCGCTCCAATGGTACTGTTCGAGAATTAGGTAATCCAAAGCATATTAGAACATCAGACACATACTTGGATTGAGAGAGAAGGTACCCCTTAGGAGCATAAGCAACTTTGATGCCCAAAAAGTAAGAAAAAAAACCCGAATCTTTCATCTCCAAATGATATTGTAGTTGAGACTATAGCACTGCAATACTAGCTATGCCAACACCAGTGATTTTTTTTTTTTTGAAAAGATAAGTAAGTTTTATTAAAAAGCATCGAAGAGATGCTAAAGTAAGAGAGCAAAATACAAACTTCCCCCGACTTACTGCATGCTAGCTATAAAAGGTAGAAATGAGCTAAGATCTCTCTTTTCCTTCTTCTACCCAACTAAACAAACAAGAAAGGAATAAACTTTTGGAATGCAAAACAGTCCTTTCTGCATTATCAAATATCCTCCTATTACGCTCCTTCCAAATAAACCAAAAAAGAAAAAAAGAGATCAGATTCCAAATCTTCTTCTTCCTCCAAATCTTCTTCTTCCTCCTGCCCATTGATTGTCCCCACCATGCTGAAAGAAAGCTTTTTAAATTAACGGGGAAGCACATTTGAACGCCAAAGCATGAAAGAATTAGACTCCAAATTTCAGTGGACCAACCACAATGAATGAACGGATGATCAATAGATTCCTCTTGTCTGAGACATAAAGAGCATCTATTAACTATAAAGTAGCCCCTTCACTTTAGATTATCCATAATCAAAATCCTTCCCCTCGCAGCACACCAAGAGAAAAAAATGACCTTTGTAGGAACAGGAGCCTTCCATAAATTCATCCAAGGAAAGACATCATTCTCCTCTCTCTGTAAGAATAGATACAGGGATTTTATTGTGAAATCTTTATGCGTGGTTTGCTTCCAAATCAATGTATCTGCCGTGTCTTCCATCAGTAAAGAATAGAGTAATTCCATCAGTATCAAAAAGCTATCCAATTCACAATCATTTAATCTCCTTCGCAGCTGAACATTCCAAACTCTATTTGAGCCAAAACCTATGCTATAATCTGAGACTAAAGCATTCTTGTCCATTGCAAGTACATAAATTTCAGGAAAAGCTTCTGAAAGACAGCCGACAGCCGACAGCCAACCAATTATGTTTCCAAAACAGAATCCTATCCCCCCTTCCCACCTTCCAAGATAAACAGCTAACAAATCTAGACCAATTCCTTCTTATACATTTCCATAAACTGACACTATAATAGGAGGAACCTTCAGCAGAAGTCCAGCCAACTTTTTCCACACCATATTTAGTCACAATCAATCTTTTCCAAAGACTAGAGTCTTCGTGTGCAAATCTCCAAAGCCACTTCCCCATAAATGCTTCATTATGCAGCTTCAACTGTCTAATTCCTGCTCCTTGCAACTGTAAAGGCTTGCAAACTGCTTTCCAATCCACCAAGTTGTGCTCGAAGACTCCTTCACTCCTACCCCAAAGAAAATTTCTTTGCAATCTCTCCAATTCCTTTAAAACTGACACATGGGCTAAGAAAAGAGAGAAGAAATAAGTGGGAAGACTAGAGAGAACACTCTTAATCAAAGTAATCCTCGCCCCCGTTGATAGGTAGTTAACTTTCCACTCAGCCAATCTAGTTCTGCACATTTCGATAACAGGTTCCCAAATTTGTTTTGATCTGAAATTGGTTCCTGGAGGCATACCCAAATATACTGTAGGAAGAGAACCAATTTTACAGCCAAGAACAGTAGCAAGATCCTCCAAATCAGAACTTATTCCCACTAACAGGACCTCAGATTTGCTTAGATTGACCTTCAAACCTGGGACAACTTCAAAACCCAGTAGAATACAACGTAGATGGCCTAACTGTAACAAATCTGCTCCACAAAAAACCATGGAATCATCTGCAAACAGAAGATGAGAAACACTGATGCTCCGATTACTAGTTAAAACAGAAAATCCTTTAATGGAACTTGCCTGTTCTGCCTGTTTCATCATCCTACTGAAAACTTTCATTACCAAGATAAAAGAAAAGGTGATAAAGGATCACCTTGTCTTAAACCCCGAGAGGAAGAAGCCTTCAGGAGAGCCATTAATCAAAACAAAAAAACTAGCGGTTGAAATGCACCAATTCATCCATTGACACCATCTTTCTCTAAAACCCATTCTTCTCAGCAGATAGAGCAGAAAGTTCCGATTAATATGATCAAATGCCTTTTCAATATCCAATTTACAAATTAATCCAAAGCTTTTGCTCTTAATTTTGGAATTCAGAACCTCATTTGCAACAAGTATAGCATCCAAAATCTGTCTTCCCTAACAAAAGCATGCTGAGAATCTAAGATAAGTCTGTCCATTACCTGTTTTAGTCTATTAGCTAGCACCTTTGAAAGAAGCTTATAAACTACTCCCACCAAACTAATGGGCATGCAATCTTCTATCTCCACTACACCGTTCTTCTTAGGAATTAATGCAATGAAAGTTGAGTTCAAGTTTCGAACAAATCTGTAGCTGCTGTGAAATTCACCAAACACAGACAACAGATCGTCCTTGAGAATGCTCCAACAGCTTTGAAAGAAAGCTATAGTCCAACTATCTGGTCCAGGGGCCTTATCGCCATTTAGTTCCATAAGCACCTGATATACCTCAGTTTCTGTGAATGGGAATTCAAGACTTGCTGCAGCAGGGGAACTAAGCTAAGAAAAGTCCATATCGTTCACTAGAGGCCTCCAATTTTCTTCTTCCGTAAACAACTTCTTGTAAAAATCCACAATGCTCTGTTTAATCACCTCTTGGTCATCAGTTAACTCCCCATTGACTTGCAATTTATCAATCCAGTTTTTCCTTTTGTTTGCAGATGCTATTTTATAGAAGAATTTAGTGTTTCGATCACCTTCTTTGAGCCATCTAATTCTAGATTTTTGTCTCTAGCTTATTTCCTCCATTTTGATTAAATTGGTTAATCTCAAAATCTTGTCTTGCCTCAAAATTCTCCCTTGATCAAATAGATTACCACCATCATCCAACGAATCTAAACCTTGAATATCTTTCTCCAATTGAGCTTTCCACTGTTCTAGTCTTCCAAAAACCTCAAAATTCCAATGTTTCAGATCTGCTTTTAGATTCTTCAGCTTCTGCATCTATCTGTAACTTGCAGACCCATTGAAATTATCTTTATTCCACCATAGAGCAATCATTTCTTTAAAACCCTCTACTTGCAACCACATATTCTCAAATCTAAAGGGTTTAGGACCTTCCTTTATTCCTCCCCCATCCAACATGAGAGGGAAGTGATCAGAAGCTATCCTAGGAAGAGATTTTTGGAGAACTGCAGGAAATAGGTCCTCCCAATCAGAAGAAACCAAAAATCTGTCAATCTTAGACTTACAAATGCTATTGCTCTAGGTATATCTACTTCCACCTAAAGGCAAGTCAATGCATTGTAAACCTTCTATGAAATCTGAAAAGATTTCCATCTGCTTTGTTCTTTTTTTGCATCCCCATTTATTCTCAATACTTCTAATCATGTTAAAATCACCCCCAAACACCATGGCAAGTTCCACCTGAAAACTACTGCTCCCACTTCTTCTAGAAATTCTGGTTTCCAGTGTTTATCCACTGGTACATAAACTCCCGTAAAAGACCAATATATGTCCTACATCAAGATGCTGAAACATACATGAAATGGAAAAAGAACCTAGCTCAGATTCTACAGCTTGCAATTTTCTACTATCCCACATGATTAGGATACCACCCAAGGTCCCAATAGATTCCAAAGCTACCCACTTACACCAGCCACCACCCCAAAGAGACCTAACAGTGTAATCATCTATCCTACTGAGTTTAGTTTCCTGCAAACATACTACATCAGGATGCTGTTTGATAATTACAAACTTGATTAATGTCCTTTTCTCCTGGCCACAACAGCCCCTAACATTCCAGCTTAATATTTTAGGTTTCATTCTAAACACAGAGACAATGTTGCCCTCCCTCTGCCCTTTTCCTTGACAAGATCTCCTCCTTCTTTATCATAACTAATTGAACATTGTAGATTCCTCAACTCCCTTGCTCTTCCTCTGGTACGGCTCTTTTGAAACTTTTGCTGACCACTATTAAGTTTCCTCCTTTTTTCTTCAATGGATTGTAATAAATTCATAATCTGTTCTTCAAAACCTTCACTTGAAATGCCCAAAATCTTCTTAAAAGACTTCATACGATTAATCACCCAGGCAGATATCTTATTTTGATCCTGCCCATAACTCCCTAACAACAGATGGTTATCATCTCTTTGCCACTCATCATCTGGACCAACTGCAGCCAAAAGTTGGCATTCTAGAGCTTTCTCATTGACACCTTCTTGCATTCCAAAGGGAACCAACATATTCCCAAAAGCTGAGATATTACCATCAACAGAATGATCTTCCAAAATGGAATTGACTACAGTGGTCTCCACAGGAGGAGGACTAACCTATGGTGATGAGTTCATTTGATCAGAGAAAATCTGAGATCTTTGTTTTTTCCTAGAGTTGTACTTTTTCCCATAAAACTTCCAATTGTCGAATGAGCTGGCAGAACATCCAAAGGCAACTTCCACTTCTCCTTTAGTAATGTTCTTTGAATGGGATACAATTCTAGAGTCAGCAATTAATTGATCCTCATCATAATGATCACTCAGAATTTCAAACCTGTTAACTGTTGGCTGGCCCACTGAAGAGGCATTTGGGATTTTATTCCTTATTAATGAATTGGTTTATACCATTGAATTGGTAGATCTAAGATACTCTGGATGTTTCTATACTTGGTCTAACAAGCAAGATGATGGTTATAATATCTTTAGCAAGCTTGATAGAGCTCTTGTGAATGAGAGGTGGCTCAATTGTTTTCCCGATTCAGAAGCTTTCTTCCCAAATGCCTGCATCTCAGACCATAGTCCAATAGTCATAAACATTCGTTGTAATGGCCCAACTGGAAGGAAACCTTTCAAGTTCTTCAACTATTGGACCAAGAACAATGAGTTTCATAAGCTGGTAGAAGGAATTTGGAGGACTCAAGTCACGGGCACTCCTATGTACCAACTTGTCTCTAAGCTCAAGTTACTCAAGTTGGCATTGAAAGAATTCAATAGAAAGCATTATGGGGGCATATCTACAAAGGTGGCCGAAGCTAAGAACAAACTTGAAGCTATTCAAAATGAGCTGCAATTGAGTGTTAACTCTAATCTCCTAGTTGAAGAAAGCATTGCTCTTGATGAATACTTGCATTTGGCACTAGCGGAGGAAGCATTCTTTAAACAAAAAGCTCGAGACAATTCTATAAAGCTAGGAGATCAAAACACCTCCTACTTTCATAGAAAAGTCAAAAGCCATTGTTCAAAGAACAAGATCCTCTCTATTCTTGATGATCAAGGTGAAAGAATTGAAGATTATAAAGAGGTAAAATCAGCCTTTATAGAATTCTACACAAAGCTTTTGGGCACCCCCTTCCCATACCCGCAAGACGCTAAGCCTTTTGTTGAAAGCATTATGAGCTCAAGCCTACCATCGGATCTCTTGGAGTCCTTGGATAGTGAAGTTGCGGATGAAGAGATAAAGGCCACTTTATTTTCTTTGCCAAGTCACAAAGCCCCAGGGCCAGATGGATTCACCTCTCACTTCTTCAAAAAAGCATGAAGTATAGTAGGTGATGATTTCCTGAGTGCTATAAAGTCCTTTTTCAGCTCGGGTAAGCTCCTTAAGGTGATCAATGCAACAACCATTGCTCTAGTTCCTAAAGTCCCTAACCCTAGCAAGGTGACTGATTACAGAACAATCTCTTGTTGCACAACAATCTATAAATGCATCTCCAAGATCATAGCCAACAGACTCAAGAAGCTTATGCCCCATATCATTGGCTCCTCACAGGCAGCATTTGTTCAAGGTCGGTCCATCTCAGACCAAATCTTACTTATGCAGGAATTGGTGAGGAATTACCACAGGCATAATTTATCTCCAAGGAGTGCCCTAAAAATTGATCTGATGAAAGCATTTAACTCTGTCTCATGGGATCTCATCCTTGATGCTCTCCAAGCACTATGTTTACCCAGCAAGTTTGTAGATTGGATCAAAGTATGTATCACTTCTCCTCAATTTTATGCTCCATGCTCGGTTTTCAACTTGGAGAGCTCCCAGTCAAATACCTTGGAGTGCCTTTGATTTCCACAAAGCTTAAACATGAAGATTGCAAGGAGCTAATTGACAAAGTGACAAAGAAAGTAAAAAGTTGGGCTGCAAAATATCTTTCATATGCTGGCAGAGTGGTCCTAATCAAGTCAGTCCTATTCAGTATCCAAATTTATTGGAGTGCTCACTTCATCTTTCCTAAAGAAGTTTGCAATGCAATTGAGCAAATCCTTAGGAGATACCTTTGGACCGGGGCTGATTTGAAGAAATGGGGAAGCAAAATATCTTGGGCCGAGGTTTGCAAGCCAAAGAAGGAAGGGGGACTCGGACTAAGAAGACTTGGAGAATGGAACAAGGCAACCATGATGAGGCACATATGGGCTCTATGCTCTAGGAAACCTTCACTTTGGGTCAAGTGGTGTCACTCCAACTTACTCAAAGGGAAGTGTTTTTGGGAGATAAAGCCACCTTCAGATTGCTCATGGACTTGGAGGAATTTGCTCAAGCTCAGGGAAGAAGCAATCGGCCTATCGTACTACAAAGTGGGCAAGGGTAACTCTATATCTCTTTGGTACTCTAATTGGCATCCTCTTGGACCTTTAATCCCAAGATATGGAGCAAGACTAGCCTATGATGCTGGTTTGCCGAAAGATGCTAAAGTGGATAGAATTGTGGTTCAAGGTACTTGGAAATGGCCATACCCGTGTACATGGGAGCTAAGGGAGATAATCCTTGAGCACCCTCCTAGCTACTATCCGGATGCTAATCTAGAGGATAAATTCTTTTGGAAGGCATCAAGAAATGGAGCTTACACTACGGCTGCAACATGGAATGCAATAAGGGAAAAAGGAAGCAAGAAACCTTGGCATCATCTAGTTTGGTTCCCTCAACACATACCCCGACATAGCTTTATACTCTGGCTTGCTATTAATGGAAGATTAAGTACAAAGGAAAAGATGTTGGGTTGGGGAATGAGCATAGACCCTACTTGTGTGCTATGTGGTAATGCCTTTGAAACACTTGACCATCTTCTATTCATATGTCCATTTTCTGCAAATGCTCCATCATCAAACCTCTACAGCCTTGGAACTTGGAAGTCTCTTGGGCTATGGGTAAATTCAGTGGAAAGCAAGTCAACCGCATTATATGTAGAATTGCTTGGGCCGGCCTTGTCTACCATCTATGGGAGGAAAGGAATAGCCGAATTTTCAAAGGGCAAGCTTCATCCGTGGCAACCATTGGACAAAGGATAATGCATGTTGTTAGAACTAAAGTCTCTCAATCTAATGTTAAGTTGATCAATGTAGATTCTAGCTTACTTGATAGTTGGGGAATCCACTAGTTACTTATATTTTGTTTACGGGGGTATGCCCCCAAGATATTGTACATAACTTTCCCATATAATCCAAATTTATACTTACTTACCAAAAAAAAAAAAATTGGTTTGCTCACCTACTTGAATCCATTGAACCTTCCCAGCAACCTTTGAGTTTCTCCCAGGTTTCCCAATCCCAAGCTGTAATAACTCCTTGCCTTTTCGTTTTCCAAGAGTTGGAACATTCATTGAAACAGCATCTTAACCACGCGCCACCTTCTACTTTTCCTTCGGTGATCGAAAGACTCCAGCATTCAAAAAGTCTTTTGCCCAATCAACCCAAGGCCTACGTTTGACCCAAATAGGACATTCATACAAAACTTGAACCACTAAAATCTTGACTGATGCAGGAATATTTCTTCCATCTCCTTTAATTCTGATTCTAGCCCATCTATAACTATCAGTGTTGGAGGGATCTGACTCAGCTTCCATGAATCCACCGCTATAGTTACCAATGCTTTGAAAAACATTAGCACTCCATAAAAAAAACAAGCAATCCCACCACTTTGACCCAGACAAATTTTTCATTCCAACATCTTCTAGAACAACAACTCCAACTATGCCAAGAATCTAACCAAAGTGGATCCCCATTGATGATAGTATGCTTCTTCTTTATCTTATTAGCTAACTGCTTGGAAGGAAACATAAACAGAAACCTTTCCCCATCTAAATCCTTAACTCCTACACCTCTAGGAATTCTCCATTTTCAATTTACCCAAGTTGAAATTCTGGCAGCATCCAGCTTGGTTGCTCCTAGGCCTCCTAATCTTCCAACTAGACATCTTTTCAAAAGCATACTGTTCTCAATAACATCCTCGTAGTTTACAATGACATGCTGGTCATTGTAGGTGCTACAGATGTTTGAGAACCGCCATTTTGGGAGAGCAACTGCTTGAATGTACGAATTGAACTCTTTAGGAGCACTGATTGCTTCTTCATGAGAAGAAACATTCTGCCTTACATGAAAATTATGTTTGTTGAAAAAATGAACTCTTTCACCAGGCATAAAGACCCTAATGATATCGGTTAAAAAACTCCAACCTAAACCAAATGACAGTTCTGGAATTCTAACATGTCTTCTTCCATAAGGTGCAAACAGACGCAGCTCTAGTTTTCCCCCAATACCATCTTTGATGATTAAACTAACAAGTGTTCTGGCTCCTCCTCTAAGACTGCCTATTTGTTGATGACCTTTGATGTTCCTATGCTGTTTCGTACATATCTGATGCAACCATCTAAGTTCTTCCTCATAGATAACTAGAAGTCGAACATAACCTCTTCCACATTCGATGATTCTGTAGCCCCCTTTGATCTTGTAATCTTCTTCAATCTCAATAGTAACATCTTGAACTTGAAAAGATTTCCTGATTGATCCAGCTTGTTTGAAAGAATTGTTATTCCGAAAGTTGCTATAATAGTGCATTTTAGCAAAGAGACCCCTTAACATGCACCGAGAGCATTTCCACCTTAGCCACCATCTTATCTAGTGGATGAAAATTACGCACCTCAGAAACTGTTGTAGGACATTGCCACTCCATTATTGCCTCTACCTTCTGCGGCTTCACAGAAACTCCATCTTTACTGACAACATGCCCCAAGAAAGATATACTATTAAGCCAAAACTCATACTTCTTAAATTTTGCATACAACTTGTTATCCCTAAGAATTTACAAAGCTATCCTCAAATGTTCCTCATGTTCCATATTATCAACATAGAGTAAAAGAGTAATGAAGCCAGAGAAAGTAAAACATAGAAATAATGCACTGTCATGATCACTAGACTAGAAACCCAAACTACAGATAACAAAGAAAAACTTGTCATACCATGACTAAGGTGCTTGCTTGAGACAATAAAAGATCTTGCGAAGCTTGTGCACTTGGCTAGAAAAATGGGGCAACCCAGCTTACACACTCAAAACAACATATGCACATTAAAAAAGCTTGGAACCTAGACTCATAAACCTTTCCAACCATAGATTGGTCTAAGTCGCTGTAACCCTGTGGAGATACAGATTTCAGTTTAAAGTGGCTCCAAAAATATGGACTAGTTTCCATTGTTTGTTGGTTTGATCAACTAGGCAAGCATTTCAAGCTGTTCTCCAGGATCACTTTCTTAAATCTAAAGTCACCATCAATGTTGTTAAAATCGGGATTTTACCTAAAATCAGTGAAGGGTCCGTAAAATCGAATCGTAAAATCGTAAGATTTTACCTACAGCTTACCTTATAAAACCACAATCTATATAACATGACATTTTAATATTTAGAGCTTTCACCGATTAGGTAAAATAGGTAGTAATGTGGGTTTGAATAATATTTAGACACTCACCATAGTAAAGTGGGTTCGAATCCCACCATGATCCTTCTATTAATTAATTCACTAAGAAAATATAAAACATAAAAAAACTAATATAAATGAAAAAAATTTCAAGATTAAGATGAAAATAAATTCGATAACAACACGCCGAAAGGAGCTACGCCGGGAAGAAGCTCTCTAACTTTGAACAAAACCCTAGTACTTTCAAGAAATCAACACTGTAAGGAGAGATCTGAAGAAAATCTCGCACACTAGTAGTTCGCAGCTTGCAGCGGCATGCCGGAAGCTCGTCGAAATCGCAGCTCGCATGGACTCGCACTTGGAGAAGAAGATTTGGGAGACCAAAAGGAAGAAACGAAGACTTTGGCTGCGCCAACAATGCTCGGTTTTTTAGAAAAAAATTAGGGCTTTTTTTGTTTTATTTCATTTCTCCCCCTAAGTTTGATGAAACTACACCCAAAACCCAAAATTTTGTAAAATCATAAAATCGCATGTAAAATCGCTTTTTTACCTATTTTACCCAAAAAATAATTTTGATGCGATTTAACAAGGTTTTGCCCTGTAAAATCGTAAAATCGTACGATTTTACGATTTAAATCGCGATTTTAATAACAATGGTCGCCATACAATCAACCATAAGCAGTCTTATGCGAAGTTTCTTAAACATTTTGTGCACTAAAATTATATATATATATATATAAATGCAAATGAAAAAAGAAAAAGAGCAATAAATTTGAGACTGATTTCCTTTTTTATACATCATTATCACATTAATCCAATGTGCCATGCCATCGAAGCTATCTAAGCTGGTGTGTGTTGGACTTTTTGGCACAAACTCTAATATCATTGTTGGATTTTTTTTTTTTTTAATGAACTAAAATATGATTTCCAAATATTGCTGAACATTTTGCATCACAAGCCACTACAAGGATTTTCTTTTGATCTCCCTTGGAGACTTCTGTCTCACCTCTCCCTTGGGGCTTTACTATTCTAGCCTTTTGAAGGATTTCTCTCTTTCTGTTAAGCTTATACATGTCATCCTATGATACCTGTTTATGCATGCATTAAATTCTAAATAAAATCTATATGTCGGAAATTTTCAAATTATTTTTCTAATAATACTGGTAGTTGATTGTTGCTACATCCCCTATCCAACAAAAAGTAAGCAATACTAAATGGTAGAAACTAAGACTTAAAAAATGTACTAGAACACTTAGCTACATTTATTGTCAGGCCTATGCCACATGGACCCGAGTCAGAGTGGCGGGTGTAGGTAAGTGTCCAAATGTTAGATTCATCTAACTTTCATATCCAAGCACATGGAGATATAGAAAAATATTCACATTTCTTAATATAGCTTTTTATTTTCAAGGTTAAAATGGTATACTCGAGGTGACAAAAACTTTTCATGCATAATATGAGAGTTGCATGCATGTCTATATTATACTTTGTCTGACTTGGGCATTTGATACATATAAAATAGTCTATAACATAGATCAGCAAAAGGACTAACTGAGAGTAATTGTCTTTTTATTTATGTTAGAATATTTTATATTAGCTTATGAGATTTTTTTTATATACCTATATTGGAATATTCCATATCTTAGTATTCAGTAAATAATTAGCTTTATTTTGGTATGTAGATCATTATCATACATATCCAACATTGTAAACTTATTTAAAGGTCTCTCCTTAACCTTTATAATATACATGACAAGATGTAAACATTATATAGTGTAAACATTATATTCTCCCAAGTTCTATTTCTTGTCTTTTATATTTCATCACAGTATTAGAGCTTTCTCTGTTTTTTCCTTCTCTCGTGTTTTTTTTTTTTTCTTTTCAGAGTCTTGTTGTACCATAACACCACTATAACCACTATAAAAGCCTTTTCTTCCGTATTTTGAACCAACTCTTAGGTTTTTTTTTTTTCAATTACCCTTTTGATTTCGATTCTAACCTCTGTTTCTTCATATTTCATCATCTCAGTACACTTTTTATTTAAGATGAAATCTCAGTATTATATTGTTCATCCTATTGATAGTACTGTTCCTGACATAATCAACTAAAATACACCAACATATGTTAATCTTTCTTATTGACCGTAAACTCTAGAGTGTAAAGTGCTGCTATTTTTCCTCCAATATTTTTCAGTTTCGTCTTTTTTGTTCCATCTTCACACACTGTATATTCTGTTTGATTATTTTTCGATCTCCAATTCAAAAAATAATCAGACTAGTGGCAACAAAATTTCTTTAGAAACTCACTATCAAATCTTTGTCGCTGCCAGTAGTTACATGGCTCCAAATTTTGCACTCACGCTTTTTTTTACTATCCAGTTCAACTGTTTTTAGAATTCTCTTACTTCCAAACTCAAGTTACTTTACCACCTTAAGCTTTAGGAGGGTGTTGAAATATTCTACATTCGCTTATGATATATTCTTTATAGACCTATATTAGAATATTTCATATTTTAGTATTTAGTAAATAATTAGCTTTACTTTGGTATGTAAATCATTACTATACATACCCAACATTGTAAGCCTATTTAAAAGCCTCCTTAGCCTTTATAATTATATGACAAGGTGCAAATATTATATTTTCTCCCTCATTCTATTTCTTGTCGTTTATATTCCATCAATCTAGACAAAAAGGACCCATGAATGGTAAAATGCAATGCCCCATGTGTCTAAGCAAGCATATGATGGGAGCACATTTGTACTCACACACAAAAACACACAGAAATAAAAGCCACTGCACACATGCTTAGAAATCATCTTAGCTGACAAGCTCTAAAGCACCCTTAACTATCTTCTAAACAATTCCAACAAATATCAGTGAGGGAATAGAATAAATAAAACAGATAAGTTTACAAACTCAATACTTTAAAATGGGCAAGTTATAACCTTTAAGACGTTCACAAGCTTGTTGAGCTGTTCTACTACTTGTTGCAAAACCTTTTCAGTTCCACAGACAACTATAGTGAAGAGAGCCTTGTCCTTGTTCAAACCAACAGCAAGTGACTCAATGTTGTAACCCCTCCTAGCAAAAACTCCTGCAACTCGATTTATTATTCCACTTTCATCCCCAACAAACACTGAGATTGTATGCCGTTTAATCCTGAAATAAATAGACATAGAATTACAACCAAGTCGGACACCACAGATAAACATACCCTGAAAAAACTGAAATGCATTTTGAGCCTTTTTGCAAGTAAGAACTTTGGATTAACTGCAGGCATATGCTCTAAAAAGATTTAAGAATTGTCAGCATAGGCACCAAAAGTTACAACCCTAGTTTTACACTGGACTGTAAGCAACGGATAATTGGTATTGCTTTTAAACCTAACCAACCCAAACCCCCCCCCCCCCCAAAAAAAATAAATAAGTAAATAAAAATAACCGGCAACAGTGCAGATAATGAGCTTTCTCAGAGAAAATCCTCATAGACAAAGCCCAAAAATAATTTTGCTGACATTCAATACAGAAGTATCACAAATCATGACTGTAAATCATAATTTAGATGCATAAAATTTGGTCTTAGATTGATTGATTTAAGTAAGATTCTCTCTACATATATATATATATATATATATATATTTAGACGTAAAAGGAGTAGAATAATTTAGTTGTGGTAATAAGCAGATATTTAGGATTAGATTACTCTCTAGTTGCTATGTATGATATATATTCTTTTCTATACAGTTCTACATATACAAGCAAGGGTGGATCCAAAAATTTTGTTGAGTGGGGGCAAAATTTAGAAAAAAGTAAACATTAAAAATTTTTAAATAACAACCAAATTTCATTGGGGGCAATTTATATATTTATGTATTAAAAGAATAAAAAAATTTATACAAAATATATATAAAATATACAAACTTTTAGCTCATTTTTATAATTTTCTTAGCTCATTTTTTTTATTTTCAAACTAGGTTGTTTGATAAAAAGTCTAGTCCAACTTTTTTTTTCTAAAAACCCAAACAAATTAGTTTAATTAGATTAGAGTAGTTAAATTACTTGTTTTGAGAGAGGTTGGAGCATAATTAATGGTCCTCCCTATGGATATGACTCTAGACTTCACCAGTTATACTACTCTCAACTTCTTTCACTTCGGGAAATCACAAGCAATATGACATACATGCTGCAACTTAAGGGGAAACTTCAGGAGTATAATATAATATATAGATATTTAGGATTAGACTATTCTCTAATTACTTTGTATAATTTATATTTCCTTTCATGTACAAGTCAACTTATAAAAATAGAGGTGTAAACCCCTTATTATGGGCATCCAATTTTCCTAATCTTTGTACTTCAACAAATATATATATGTATATATATATTATCAAAGAATCCAACTCAAAACCAATTGGTAAGAAGTGGAGATACCCATTAGGATATTATACTAGTTTGGGAGGGTTGATTTTATTGATATGGATTATATTCCATCATATATAAACATCTTGACCCAAAAACCCATAACCCCATCTAATTAAAAAGTCAACACTTGGGAAATCACAAGCAATACGACATATTCTAGACAGAAAATGAAGGATGTGGAACAACTTTTCTATAGTTCTTGAAATCTGTACAAGCTGTTGATCACTATTTATAATACAATAATGAAATAAAAAAGGAAAAACAATCTCCTAAATTGAGAGCAGGAAATCTACCTAAATAAGGTATGAATCCCTAATCAATCTCTACCACTAATTACTCCACATTAATTTGGATTTCAACAACTAATATTCTATTTAAAGTAAATATTCATGGCTATCAAATCTCCAAATATTCAGTAATATTGTCACCGAATCTTTCCTTTTTCAACACTCCCCCTCAAGCTGGTTTGAAGATATCCTCCATAACCAGCTTGTCAATTAGTCTATCAAACTGTCTTGTAGGAAGTCCTTTTGTAAGCACATTTGCAACTTGTTCGGTAGTAGGGATGTATGGCATACAAATCAACCCGTTTTCAAGCTTTTCCTTGATGAAGTGTTTGTCCACTTCCACATGCTTTGTTCTGTCATGAAGCACTGGATTGTGAGCGATCGAGAATGCAGCTTTATTGTCACAGTACACTTTCATGGGCAATAGACTAGAGGTATTCAATTCTTCCAGTAGTCTCTTAATCCACGACACTTCACAAATTCCATGAGCAACAGATCTAAACTAAGCCTCTACACTGCTTCTTGCTACCACGTTCTACTTTTTACTCCGCCAGGTGACAAGGTTTCCACCAACAAACGTACAATAGCCAGAGGTTGACCGTCTATCAATAGCACTCCCAGCCCATTCTGCATCTGTATAGGCTTCAACTTGTAAATGCCCATGGTTTTTAAACATTAGACCTCTTCCCGGGGTTCCCTTTAGGTATCTGAGAATTCTATAGACTGCATCAAAGTGTTTCTGTCCAAGTGCATGCATGAACTGGCTAACCATGCTAACTGCAAATGCTATATCTGGACGTGTATGTGACAAGTAGATCAGTCTTCCAACAAGTCTTTGATACCAAGGTTGTTAAAATCGAGATTTTACTTAGAATAGAGATTTTACTTAAAATCGGTAGAGGTCCAAAAAATCGAATCGTAAAATCGAATCGCAAAATCATAAGATTTTTCCAAATGCTTATAATATAAAAACCTAATCTATTACACTACAATTCTTCATTTAAAAGTTCTTTTTTTTTTTATTTTTTTGATAAGTAAAGAATTCTATTAATAATAGAAGAGAGCAAAGAAATGCATCAAGCAAATGCCATACACAAACTTATTTACATCAATAAAATAAATTATCAACAAAGTTCAAAAAAAATTCTATATATAGTTCTATACTCCGTTTACCCAACCATTTTTGACTTATATGATTGACATTAAAACAATGATTTCATTTTATCTTAATCATTTGTATGGGTTAATTTGTGTTTGTAATATTTTATTATTGGTCTCTTGATTTCCACCATAACTACTACATATAATTTATGGTAGTCGATTTGCTGGAACAATACGCATTGTCATCAACTAGTATAGCATAGGTAATAAAAGTGTTCTAGAATAAAAAAATCTATCAAAAAATAATAATAATAACAAGTGAAATAGTTGTGATCTATCACTTGAAAAAAAAATCATAAAAGTATATTTTATTTGACAAAATTACAAAAAAAAATAATTAATTTTTAAAATCAGTAAAATCATATATAAAATCAAGATTTTACTAATTTTATGTCCCAAAATCGAGATTTTATCTATTTTATTGCTATTAAGATTTTACGTAAGATCGAAAAAGGTTTCTTGTTCTAACATCGTAAAATCGTAAGATTTTAAGATTTAAATCGGGATTTTAACAACATTGTTTGATACTGCTCTCTATTCAGAACTTCTTCTGCTTTAGACGATTGCAATTTAAGGTTCGGTTCAATGGGTGTCTCGGCTGGTTTGCACCCTAGCATACCTGTTTCATCAAGTAGATCAAGGACATATTTACGTTGGTTCAAAAAAATACCTTCTTTGGATCTAGCAAACTCCATTCCAAGGAAGTATTTTAATGCATCCAAATCCTTGATTTCGAAATCAACTGCAAGCCTTCTTTTCAGTCTTGCCAATTCTTCATTGTCATCGGCTGTCAGTATTATATCATCCATATAGACAATTAATATTGCAATCTTGCCTTCCCTACCATGTTTGTAGAACATGGTATGATCAGTTTGACCTTAACAGTAGCCATAATTCTTCACAGTTCTCCCAAATCTCTCAAACCAAGCTTTAGGGGACTGTTTGAGACCATAGAGAGACTTTTTCAGTCTACAGACTTTGTTTGGTCCCAAGTTTCCCTCAAACCCAGGCGATAGATTCATAAAAACTTCTTCCCCAAGATCTCCATTTAAGAAGGCATTTTTCACATTTAACTGGTGTAATGGCCAACTGAAATTTACAGCTAAAGATAACAAGACTCTAATTGAGTTTATTTTGGCTACAGGAGCAAAGGTTTCTTGATAATCAATCCAATAGGTCTGGGTGAACCCTTTTACTACGAGTCTTGCCTTATACCTCTCTATGCTACCATCAGCTTTACATTTCACAGTAAAGACCCACTTGTAGCCCATTATCCTTTTTTCCTGAGGTAAATCAACTATCTCCCAAGTACCATTTTTTTTAAGAGCATTCATTTCTTCCATCACTGCTAATTTCCAATTTGAATCATCAAGAGCTTCCTGAATGTTTCTCGGGACAAACAAGTGTGAGATTTTTGAGGTAAATGCCCTACGAGTGTGAGAAAGTTTTTCATAAGAAATATATTTGGCAATGGGATATTTGGTATAGGTTCGGATTTCTTTCCTAATAGCTATTGGAATATCAAGGTTTAATGGTTCTTGGCTAGAAGAAGTAACAGGAATTAAAGATGAGTTAGGAACAGAACTATCTGTGATATCTGGACCAGTTCCCAAAGGTCGAGATTGATCATTTCCAAGAAAAATAGGCTAACTTTGACTCTTTTGATGAGGTCTTCTCCGAGTATAAACCAGAGACTCAGTATTTTTTTCTTTATTAAGTTGTAGTGATTCTCCCCCTATTTCAGATACAATAATGTTTGGCACTATGTGACTAGGATTCCCTTCATTGTTTTCCTTTGTTCTATCAAATTGTTCCTTACTTTGAATATCAGGAATAACCGTACGAGGAGAATGAGGTGAGGTAGTTAAAATCAGATTTGGTAAAGGAGTAGGAGATAAATCCCAAAAATTTTCTTCCATCACCCCATTCTACCCCTGAAGAGAATTTTTGTGAAAATAGGATTTATGTTCAAAAAAAGAGATTATAGCACTTATAGCCCTTTTCATTAGAGGCATACCCTATAAAAACACATTTTTCAACCCGAGGATCAAGTTTGGACTGAGGATTGTTGGGTATATGAACAAAAACAATGCAGCCAAAACCTTTAAAGGTAAATCTGAGTACATCCGAGCCAAGGGAAATTTTCTTTGGAAACATTCTAATGGTGTGCTATATTTTAAAACACGTGTAGGCATCCTATTAATCAAATAAGAAGCTGTTAAGACAGCTTCCCCCCAAAGATATATTGGAACATTCATTGAGAACATTATAGCAGGAGACACTTCAAGTAAGTGTTTATTTTTTTTTTTTAGTAATTTCGTTTTGTTGAGGGGTATCTACACGAGTAGACTGATGATGTATACCCTTTTCCTTCAAAAAACTTCCCAAAATTTTATTTAAATACTCGGTTCCATTATCTGTGTGAAGAATGCTTATTTTTGTTTGAAATTGAGTTTGAACCTTTGTTTAAAAATCTTTAAAAAAAATTTCAACATCAGACTTTTCATTCATCAAATAAATCCAACACAAACGTGTATCATCATCTATAAAGGTAACAAACAATTTTTTTCTAGAGAGAGTAGTGACTCTTGAAGGTCCCCAAACATCGCTATGTATTAAATAAAATGGTTTTGAAGGAGCATAAGGTTTCGGCAAATAAGTAGTACGATGACTCTTAGATAAGCAACAACTTTCACAATAGAATGATGAACAATCCAAACCCTTAAATAAAGTAGGAAACAAATGTCGAAGATATGGAAAGCTAGGGTGTCCTAATCTTAAGTGCCAAAGCATTATTTGTTCATAAACAGAATTAGAACTAACACTACTTAGGGCCCTGAGCCTTTTTACTACTGGAGCAGTCATCGTCAAAATAGTAAAGTCCATCTATCATCTTAGCACTGCCAATCTTCTTCCCCGAGCTCCGGTCCTAAAATTCGTAGTGAGAATTACAGAAAATTACACGACAATTAGACTCTTTGGTTAATTTACTCACAGACAAAAGGTTACAAGCTAATTTAGGGACATGGAGGACAGATTTAAGATCCACTTTTTTGGATAATTTAATCAAACCTTTTCCTGCAATGGGTGAAAAACTATCATCTGCAATTCTAATTTTTTCAAGGCCAGAACTTGGTAAGTAAGTGTTAGAGGGATTGGAAAGGCTAGTCATATGATCAGAAGCTCCAGAATCGATGATCCATGGAGCAAAATTTGAATAACAAGAAAGGGCATTAGGTGCACTACCTGTTTGCGCAAGAGAAATACTAGGAATACCAGATGAGGAATTAGATTTCAGCAGCTTTAGAAGGTGATCTATCTGCTCCTTGTTGAAGGGACTTGTCGCAGTTTCATTTGCAGTTGGAAATGCACGGCTATTTCTATCAGCAAGCTTGCTGCTTTTCGAATTTGCTGGTTTTCCATGGATTTTCCAACAGGTTTCTCGAGTATGGCACGGTTTATTGCAGTGGTCGCACCAGACACGTGGTCTCTCTTCAGTTTTTTTCTTAAAATTGACAGCTTTATTAGCCTCAGCAGTCACGAGGGCAGAACTCTCAACAGGTTCGGTAGCAGTCTTCTTCCCCAACATTACAGATCTGCGACTTTCTTCTCTTCGAACCTCAGCAAACACCTCACCAATTGGAGGAAGTGGAGTCCTACCAATGATCCGTCCCCGTACTTCATCAAATTCCACGTTAAGTCCAGCAAGGAATTTGTAAATACGATGAGCCTCCACCATCTGTTTATTATGATTGGCATCTTCAATGGATTTCCATTCATAATCATTGAATAGATCCAGGTTCTGCCAAAGGCACTTCAATGAATTGAAATACTTATTGACAGAGTCTTCCCCCTGCCGAATCTCACCAATTTTCAGAGTCAATTCATAGATTTGAGACTGATTTCCTAAATCAGAGTACATCTGATTCACATTGTCCCAGAGTTCTTTAGCTGTGGAGTAGCACATATAATTGGAGCTAATGTCTTCATCCATGGAGTTCACGAGCCAAGTCATCACCATTGAATTTTCTGCATCCCAAGTCTCGTACATTGGGTCCTCTGGTGCTGGTTCCTTCTTGTCTCCCGTCAGGTACCCAATCTTCCCCCGTCCTCTAATGTACATCTGAACGGATTGAGACCACCTTAAATAATTGTCACCATTAAGACGAATATTAGTGATCTGAACAGAGTGGAATCGATATTGGGGGTCTGGGTTGGAGGCCAAAGGCTGATGGGCTAAATTTCTCTCAAATAAAGGCTGAAGAAGCAGAGAGACTTGAGCAGCCCTTCACAGAAGATGAGATCTTTAAGGCACTTATGGAGCTTAGTGGAGACAGAGCTCCTGGACCCGATGGGTGGACTGTTGCTCTCTTTCAAAGGTGCTGCAACATCTTTAAGAAAGATATACAACTGGTTTTTGAGGAATTCCATCAGAGTTGTAGGTTTGTTAGAAGCCTTAACTCCACATTTATAGCTTTAATTCCGAAAAAGGCAGAAGCAATAGATATTAAGATTACAGGCCTATTAGCTTGGTTGGTGCTATTTACAAGCTAATTGCTAAGGTGTTGACATCTAGACTGAAGAACGTAATGGATCCCATAATCTCTATTTCCCAAAATGCTAGAGTGTCTTTCTTCACTTGGTGTGCAGTTAAGGGAAAAATATTAACCATTGATAACCTAAAACTGAGAGGTTATTCTATCGCCAACAGATGTACTCTATGCCTTAGTCAAGAGGAATCCATTGCACATCTTCTATTACATTGTCAATGGACAGAGGAGATATGGAATTTGATTCTAGCATGCTTTGAAGTTCAATTATGCTTTCCATGGAGTCTAAGTGACTTTCTCTTGGCTTGGTGGGGACAACCCTTTGGAAAGCAAAAGAAAACCATTTGGCACATGGTACCATCTTGTGTATTCTGGTTAATTTGGAAAGAGAGAAATAGAAGGATATTCGAAGATGAAACTAGGAGTATCTCGAAGATAAAAAGCTGCTTTCTCTTTTGTCTCAATGGTTGGGTTAGGGAAGGAAGAGATTTTGATCTTCCTTCCCTCTTAAACTTCCTGGACCAGATTAGTTGACTACTGCTTTGTTTAGAGTTGATTTTGGATTTTGATATTGAAAGTCCAGTGTAAGCATCACTTTGATGCTCATGTAAATTTCTTTGAAGTTTATAAATACTTACTTATCTTTTTCAAAAAAAATATTGGGGGTCTGGGTTTTTTGAGAGGAGATTGTCTCGAAGGAAACTTCAGACATGGTTGATTAAAAGGCAATAATGAAGGCGGGAACAAAATAAATCCCAAGGAGCCTAATTTGGCTCTGATACCATCTAGACAAAAAATGAAGGATGTGGAATAACTTTTCTGTATTTCTTGAAATCTATACAAGCTGTTGATCACTATTTATAATACAATAATGAAATAAAGAAGGAAAAAAAAAATCTCCTAAATTAAGAGCAGGAAATCTGCCTAAATAAGGTATGAATCCCTAATCAATCTCTACCACTAATTACTCCACATTAATTTGGATTTCAACAACTAATATTCTATTTACAATAAATATTCATGCCTATCAAATCTCCAAATATTCAGTAATATTGTCACCGAATCTTTCCTTTTTCAACACATATATGCTCCAACTTAAGGGGTAACATTAGGAGTACGATATAATATATAGATATTTAGGATTAGACTGTTCTCTAGTTACTCTATAGAATTTATATTTTCTTTTCTGTATAGTTCTACAGATATAAATAGAAGTGTAGACCCCTTTGTTATGAGTGTCCAGTTTTCCTAAATCTTTGTACTACTTTATGACAATGGAATGAGCTTATGACAATTCTACTCATTGCTAGCCTCAATGATAATTTCTACAGTTATCGGGATCAGCTTCTAATTGGTGAGACTATGCCTACCATGGCCAATGCTTACTCTAATCTTCAGTGTTCCTCTTTAGGCCATCATTCTCAAACATCTCCTTTACCTAGTGGTTCCGATTCTGTTACCCTTGTTAGTGTAGGCTATGGTTCTCGTAGTGGATCTAGAGGCTCTCATAGAGGTTCTCGGGGTGGTAGTCGTGGCTCTAGACGCAACACCAAGAAATGTGATAATTGTGGAGGCAGTAATCATACTGAGCCATACTGTTAGAAAAGTATAGTCATCCTGATCAAACCCATCATATCACTATTGAGTCCACTGGCACTAACTCTTCTTCTGCACAGAGTACTTCTGGTTTAAGTGATCCTGCTATATCGGTACAACGTCTCCAAGCCCCTTCACCCATACTGAGCTAGAGGCTATTATGTAGGCTCTTCGCGTCCCTCGCTCTTCCAACTCTATTGCTACTTTGGCACATTTAAGTAGTATTGCTTGTTTTACTTCTCTATTTGCCCCTCAATGAGTCATTGACTCTAGTTCCAATACACACATCTCCGACAATCCTTCCTTATTTTCTAATTTAGCCACTACCACCTATAGTATTACCTTCGCTAATGGATTCTACAAAATGTCATTAAGACTAATCATGTTAAGTTTGAAGCTCAGCTAGCTAATTTATTAACCTAGAACCTGGGAGATTCTCACATTAAATACATTTGTAACAAGCTTGGGATTTATAATTTTCTATACATCTCTGGTAATCCCTCCTCATTTTCTAATTTAGCCACTACCACCTATAGTATTACCTTAGCTGATGGATCCTCCTAGCCTGTGGCTAGTAAAAGACACCTTCACCCTTAAGACTAATCATGTTAAGTTTGAAGATCAGCAAGCTAATTTATTAACCAAGACCTTAGGAGGTTCTCACATTAAATATATTTGTAACAAGCTTGGAATGCATAATTTATGTGCTTCAACCAATTACCACGAGAAAAGGAGTTAGGAAATGCACTAAACATCCCATAGCTCACTTTATAGCCTACAAAAACCTCTCACCTTCACATAGAGCCTTTCTTTCAAAAATAAATAATGTCCAAATTCCTCAAACACTTCACGAGGCACTAGGGAATGAGAATTGGAAGAAAGCCATGAGAGAAGAGATGGAAACCTTAAAGAAAAATCAGACTTAGGATGTTGCTGAGTTGCCAAGGGATAAGACCCATAGGTTGCAGGTGGGTGTTTACAGTTAAATATAAGGCTGATGGGACTTTTGAGAGGTATAAAACAAGATTGGTAGCGAAAAGATATACTCAAAACTATGGTGTAGATTATCAAGAAACATTTGCATTGGCTGCAAAAATGAACACCATTAAAATTTTGTTATCTTTTCCTGATAATCTTTTTTTTTGGGGGGGGGGTAATTTTGGCTACTAATCTTGATTGGTGTTTGTAGCAATATGGCGTAAAAAATGCCTTTCTACACGGCGACTTCGAAAAATAAATGTATATGGACCCTCCACCAAGTTTTGATAAATTGTTTGATGGTAACAAAGTGTGCAGGTTAAAGAAAGCTCTCTACGGCTTGAAGCAATTACCCAGAGCCTAGTTTGGAAGATTCAAAAAAGTCATGCTAAAGGTGGAATATAGACAGAGTCAGGGAGATTACACTCTATTTATTAAACATTTAGGTAATGGAGGAATTACAGCCCTTATTATATATGTTGATGATATTATAGTTACAGGAAATGACTTAGAAGAAAGGCAGCAACTTATGAGGAGATTAGCTACAAATTTTGATATTAAGGATTTGGAAAGACAAGTATTATTTGGGAATAGGGGTGGCTCGTTCAGCAAAGGGAAAATTTATTTCACAAAATATATATATATATATATATGTTCTGAACCTTCTTAAAGAGAAGGAAATGCTTGGATGTAAACCATGTAACATACCAATTGAACCAAACAATGGGCTAGGTGAAGTTGACAAGGAGACAACCGTGGATAGGGGGAGATACCAGAAACTAGTAGGTAAGTTAATCTACCTATCACACACTAAACTCGATATAGCAAATGCGGTCAGTGTAGTTAGTCAATTTATGCATAATCCGAAAGAATCTCATCTCCAAGCTATCTATAAAGTTCTTCGCTGTCTCAAGTCAACACCTGGAAAAGGAATTTTTTACAAGAAAAGTTGAGGACTACACCTAGAAGGTTACACTAATACAGATTGGGCAGAGTCCTTAATAGATAGAAGATCGATGTCTGGCTACTATACCTTTCTAGGCGGCAACTTGGTGACTTAGCAAAACAAAAACAATACGTAGTGGCAAGATCAAGGGCGGAAGCTGAATTCCAAGCTATGGCACATGGCATTTGCGAATTACTCTGGTTGAAAATCATTCTTGAAGACTTAAAGGAGAAGTGGGATGGTCCTATTAAGCTGTATTATGATAGTAAATCAGCCATCAGTATAGCTCATAATCCAGTTCAACACGATAGAACAAAACATGTTAACGTGGATAGGCATTTCATAAAGGAGAAATTGGATAGTGGATTGATTTGTACACCCTATATCTCAACTAAAGGACAACTTGCTGACATTCTTACTAAAGGACTACCTAATCCATCATTTCATACTATGTTAGAAAAGTTGGGAATGGAAAATGTTTACAATCCAGCTTGAGGGGGAGTGTTGAATGTTGATATTCCGATTTTAATGTGTTAATATTCATGTATCATTGTATTTATGCATTTAGGGGTCATGTATTTAAGTCTAGGAGTAAGGAATATATTTATATGTCATAGTATTTATGTATCTAAGGGTGATGTATCCACTCTAAATAATTTAAACAGTCTTTATTGTATGATTATAAATAAAAACCATGGACAACCCAATTGGCGCAAGTCATTTAGCAAAATATTCTTCTTTTTTTACCCCCCCAAAAAAAAATCTAAAACGCAAAAGTACGCTTTTGCCTTTGTTTAAATCAGACTTCACATTTAACAATCTCCCACTTGAAGACTAATTCAAAACAACCCTCTAAATGCCAACAATGATCAACCATCACTAATAATCACTAACAACCACCAGCACCAAGCCTCTCACTCAAGTTTGGAGACCCACAGAAGCTGAATAAGCCTTCAGCTTCTCCACAGTAACCACCTTTGTGAACATGCCCGTCGGATTATCCCTTGTGTGAATTTTATCCAAAGTAAAAAGCCCATCCTCTAGCAAAGAGTGAAAAAAGTGATACTTTATGTCGACATGTTTGGTCCTTGAATAAAAAGCTGTATTCTTCGCCATATCTATTGCATTCTGACTATTGCTAAACAATTTATAACTTTTTTTGTTAATTACCCAACTCTTTCATGAGGCTCCTCAACTATATCATTTCCTTGCATGCCTCTGTGGCTACAATATACTTCGCTTCTGTTGTGAAAATAATCACTATTTTCTGGAGCCGCGAGACCTAGCTAACTGCTACACTCCCCAAAGTAAACACATACCCAATAGTGCTCTCACTATTGTCAATGTCCCCTACTAAATCCAAA
The DNA here is from genome assembly GCA_019916065.1 of Vitellaria paradoxa. Lineage (NCBI taxonomy): Eukaryota > Viridiplantae > Streptophyta > Magnoliopsida > Ericales > Sapotaceae > Vitellaria > Vitellaria paradoxa. Next base: position 29,100,519 of record CM034242.1, read on the forward strand.
TACACAAATCCTTGCAAACAAAGGTAAGAACCTCCAAAACATAAAGTTAAATTAGAAGTACCTTTCATATACCACAAAATTCACTCGATTGCCTCCCAATGCTCCTTGCCTGGATTTTCCATGAACCTGTTGACAACTTCCATTGCATGAGCAATGTCTAGCCTCGTGATAACTATAGCATACATCAAGCTGCCTATCGCTAAGACATATGAAACTTTGTCCACGTAGTTCTTCTCTTAATTAGTTACTACTTCTTTTTTCGTTTAAAAGCTTAAAGTGACTTGCCAATAGTGTGATAACAGGCTTAGCACCTTCATGTTTAACCTTTGAGTACCTTTTCAACATATTTCTCCTGTAACAACTTCAACTTTCGGTTCACCTCGTCCCTACTAATTTGCATCCCAAGGATTTTCTTCACATAGCCCAAATCCTTCATTGCAAAACTCCTGGGACAGCTGTTCCTTGAGATTAGCAATCCCATCCATGCTTAAACCTGCAATAAGCATGTCATCTACATACAATAAAAGTACGAAATACAATTTATCAAGCTTCTTAAAATAGCAACAATGGTCTCCATGACATCTACTAAACCCTGTATCTGTTATAAAAGTGTTAATCCTTTTATACCACTGTTTAGGAGCCTGTTTCAACCCATACAACCTCTTACGAAGCTTACATAGATGATCATCCTTTCCTTTAACAACATATCCCTCTAACTAATACATATAAATGTCCTCCTCCAAATCCCCATGAAGGAATGCCGTTTTTACATCTAACTACTCCAAGTGCAAGTTCTCAACAGCCACAATATTAAGGACACATTTGATAGTAGAAATCTTTACAACAGGGGAGAAGATTTCAGTGTAGTCAATACATGATTTTTGCTCACAACCCTTCACTGCCAACCTTGTCTTAGCTCCCGTTAGATTCTACATTAAGCCTGTATAACTATTTGTTGTGCAAAGCTCTCTTCCTCTTAGGCAACTGAACCAAGTCCCAAGTCTCTTTTGATGAGAGAGAATCCATCTCATCATCCATGACATGCTCCCACTCCTCCCTAGTTTGCACCTGCAATGCTTTCTCAAAACATTATAGTTCACCACTATCAGTTAGCCACAAATAGTGTAAAGAAGAAGAATAACGCATTGGAGGTTTAATAACATCAGATCTCCTAGGAGGAGGAGGAAGAATCTGTGGATCTACCTAAGGTGTAGATTGTGTATTAACATCCTGAGGCTGTAAAACATTTCTGTTAGGGATCCCCTCAAAACTCTACAACATCTGAATTTTCATTAGCCTCCTCGGGTTGATTCTGTCTATTTTTATACAAAAGACTCATTAAATATCACATCCATACTCATGCATATTTTTTTATTTTCAAAATCATACAATCTATACCCATAGCCATCAATACCATAGCCTATAAACACGCACTTTTAAGACTTAGCATCAAGTTTACTCCCATCACTCGAATCAATATGCATATAGGCCATGCAACCAAAGACTCGTAAATGAGATGAATTTACCTCTTTACCTGACCAAACCTCCTCTGGCAATCCATTATTCAAAGGAATTGAAGGTCCCCTGTTGATCAAATATGCCACTATATTTACTGCTATAGCCTCATGCTCCTTTCACGCTCTAGGATCGTCCTATTCATGCACTCAGCAACTCCATTCTACCTTGACTTGGGATTATTTTCAATCTCTAAATCCCATTCGCAACACAGTAAACCTCAAACTCACCATCACAATACTCGCCGCCATTATCAGATTTCAAACACTTCAGTTTCTTTCCCGTTTCATTCTCAACTAATACTTTCCAATTCTTGAAAACACCAGACATATTAGATTTATGCTTGAAAAAATAGACCCATAATTTTTTAGTAGCATCATCAATGAAAGTAACAAAATAACATGAGCCACCAAGAGAAGATACCTAAGACGAGACCCACACGTCTGTATGAACCAACTTTAACTTCTCTGATTTTAGAGTTCTTGCCACCTTTGTAAAGCTAACTTTCTTCTGTTTCCCGAAAACACAATCTTCACAGAAGTCCAAATTGAGTGATTTACAACCTGGTAATTTACCCTTCAACAACATTACTTTCGTCCCTTTTTTGCTCATGTGGCCCAGCCTACGATGCCACGTAGTACAATCAATTGCTAATGCTGCCACTATGATGCTACTGTAAGTAACCGAAGAAACATATAGGGTACCTTCTTTGTTATTACGAGCCACAAACAAGGCCCCTTTGCTCATCTTCCAAGCATCTGATGTAAACGATGTGACCACTCCACTCTCTGACAACTGACCCACCAAAATAAAATTCCTTGTTAGACTACGCACATGTCTAACATCCCTCAATTTCAGTATTGTCCCATCTGTCTAAATAATCTGCACATCTTCTTTTCCAACTATGTTGCAAGTCTCATCATCACCCAAGTAGACCTCTCCAAAATTTCCTTGTATATAATTTTGTAATACATCCATGCGTGAAGTAGTATGGAATGAGACTCCTAAGTCTACAATCCAAGACTCATTGTGAGAATCCAGCAAACAAATCAAGGCTTCATTATCTAACTCATCCATAACATTGACGGTGTTCTTACCCCCTTGACTATTTCCATTCTGCTGTTTTTTCGACGGTGCTCTACAATCTCGTTTCAAGTGCCACATCTGACCACAGTTCCAACAGTCCTTAGATTTCACATCTCTACCACGAGATTTACTCTTATATCTATTTTTGAAATTTCCTCTTCACTTACCCTTGTTGTCTCCCCTATTCGTAGACCTGCCTCTTTTCTCCGTACTCAGTGTTGAATCTAGAATAGCATCCTCACCTGATGCTCTCCTCCTAGCCTCTTCTCCTAAAATCAACCCAGTAACGTCATCCAATTTTATTTTTGCAGATCTAGAGGAATTACTTTTGACACCAAATGAGATCTAGAGGAATTACCGACTGCCACGACAAGTCCATTTCAACTTTCTGGCAAATTCAATAATAGAACAAGAACTCTAATTTTATCATCAAAATTTATACCCACAAATTCTAACTAATTCGTGACCGTATTAAATTCATTCAGATGTTAGCAACAATGGAGTTTTGAAGCATCTTTAAGTTAAACAACTTTTTCATAAGATATACCTTATCCACCGTGGAAGGTTTCTCGTACATCTTTTCTAGGGCTTTGAACAAATCTACTATAGTGTTTTCTTTGGCAATATTTGACGCAACCTACAGCGCAAGGCTCAATCACACAGTCCCCAAAGCTTTGCGATCCAAAATATTCCAATCTTCTTGTGTTATGCTTTCTACCCTTTTCTCGCTGTTCGGAAGATATAATCTTCTGATACAAAATATCTTCCATTTGCATCTTTCAAAAAGCGTAGCTCATACCATTGAACTTCTCGATCGTTTTTTTTTAATGGGTAAACTTCTCGATCTTGTATTTGTTTTCAACCATTGCGTAAACCCTTGACCTCCTAACCAAGAGTTTTAATACCAATTATTGGGGATTTGAATGCTCAAACCCCCAAGCAAACACACACAATCGAAGATAATAATCACAAACAATAAGAGGACGAGACATAGAGATTTATGTAGTTCTGACTTAAGTTAATTGCTTAATCGTACATCCACGGGGTGCTCGAGTATTTCACTATGATGAAGTATAAGAAAATGTTACCAGGTTACAAAGTTACAATGGAGGCAACCCTAGGCATTCCTTTTATAGTTGCGAGGAACCCTAACATACACAAATAAAAATAAAAATAAAATAAAAACCTAAAACGCAAAAGTACGCTTTTGCCCTTATTTAAATCAAACTTCACACTTGACACCCACTTTTTAATTTGTATCATATCATGCCTTATCTCTATCCTATCATGCCTTTGTTTACAATTTATCATCTATCCCTATCCCTAAATCTATACATGAAACTTTCTCCCACTCTAGATGGCATTCCACCATAAAAGATGAGATGTTTACTCTTCGAACCAATCATTCTTGGGATTTGATCAGTCTCTCTCCCAGAAAGTCAGTTGTTGAATGTCAATGGATCTATATTTTTAAGATGCATAAACTAATGATACTTGAGATTTGATTAGTTTTTTTTTTTTTTTTTTTTGCAAAAAGTCAGTTTTTGAATGTTAATGGATTTATATTGTTAAGGTGCATCCCGACGGCTCTCTTGATTACTTCAAAGCTTGTCTGGTTAGTAAGGGGTATATGCAAGTATATCGATTAGATTCTCTATACCTTTTCCCCTGTTGCTAAAATCATCTATGTTCGTCTCCTTATCTCTTTGACTACCATCTGTCACAAGTTGTTTCAAAAATGCATTCCTACATGATGATCTGGAGGAAGAAGTCTAAATAGAGCAACCTCCTAGGTTTGTTGCTCAAGGGGAGTATCAGTCAATCTGCAAGATCAATAAATCATTGTATGGCTAGAAAAAATTCCCTCGCACATGGTTTCGCAAGTTTAGCACTCTGGCTATGGAATTTGGACTAATTTGGTGTGGTGTGGATCATTCTATCTTCTATTGTCACTCCACTCATGGAAGGATATGGTTCTTAATTTATATAGATGACATTGTTATCACAAGTGATGATACGCTGATCATCATTGAATTGAAGTCATTCCTTTGGATCAAGTTTAGCACCAAGGATTTGGGGGCACTAAAGTACTTTTTAGGTATTGAGATAGGCCGGCACGCAAAGGTATGGGTTTCTCACAAAGGAAGAATGTCCTAAACTTATTGTCTGACACAAATATACTAAGCTTTAGACTTATAGACACTCCTATGGATCCAAATATGAAACTCGTTGCAGAAAAGGGTGGTTTATCAAATAAATCCCAATCAGTACAAGAGATTGATTGGAAAGTTGAACCACCTAACAGTGATGAGACTAGCAATTTCATATGCTATGAGTGCGATTAGTCAATTCTTGGATCACCTCGCACTAGCCAATGGGATATTGTTGTCTGAATTTTGAGGTATTTAAAAGGAGCAACTAGAAAAGGTTAGTTATATCAAGATAATAAACATGCTTCAATACAAGGGCATGCATCTGCAGATTAGGCAGAGTTTCAATCAGATAGACACTGTACTACAAGTCATTGCACATTTATTGGAGGTAATATGGTGTCATGGAAGAGTAAGAAATAGACAATGATAAAAAAATTAAGTGCAAAGTCAGAATACAGAACTGTTGGAAAACATGACATTAATAAATGGGTGAATGAGAAATTGTGTCTCAAAAGATCACCTTTGATTTGGAAAAGAAAAAGGCTAAGTGAAAAGTGTGTGAAAAGTGTGAAACCACTTGTCCCACATTGGAAAAAAAGGTAAAAGGTTGAGTGCTTTATATATAGTTACACTTTTGAGAAGTGGTAACTAATTAGTAGAAGTACCATGCCTCGCGCGCCTGCGCAGGGGGGTGCAAATCCAACTCCCCGACGAAGGCTGATGAACTTCCGTCGTGTGCAAGCGCACGACCTCTGGACACGAATGCCGGACTGAAAAGTGGGTCTCACGAAGAACCCATTTTTAGCCTTTTTGTTTTTCAATATTTCCAGAATCAATTTGAATCCTGTAACTGAAACGCATAATTACAGAATTAAAATCAAATTTGAATTCTGTAACTGACTATAGCATAATTTCAGAATTAAACAGCAGAATTAAAATTCTATTTTTAAATCTCTGTAATAGCAGGTTTAATACAGAATTTAAATTCTGTAACTGTAGGTTTAATATGCAGGATAAATTCCAGAATTCCCCCATTTCATTTGCTTATAAATACAGACATTTCATCTGTTTTATAAAAAAAAAAAACTAGAAACTCCTCTGTTTTAGAACCAGAAAATTTTCTTCTCTGCTCTCGTTTTTATCTCTGCATATTTTGTTTGATTTGTTCAGTTCGACGACAGTGTTGAAGTACTGTACATACTTCACCACTACTTACCGTTATATCCTGGGAGACAGATGTCCATACCAACCTCAAGTACAGGTAGAGGGGACGAATCTATTTTAAGGAAACTGTGACAATCACAGTCATCAATTTTTTCTTTTTACCAAAATCTGTTCTATTTTTTTTTTTCCGTTATTATAATTTATAACAATTTAATATTATCTGTTTTATCATATTTCATAACAGTTTACTGTTTTGAAAAAAAAAATTATAATAACAGTCTAATAAGTTTTTAGATTGAAAAAAAATATATATTTCATTGTTACCAATTTCAGTATTCAAATTTTAATATTGACTCTTCTTGATTTTTTAACAATCTTAAAACAGATTCAAACTTGATTTCAAAATGGCTACTGGAAACGATCTTGTGAATGTGCTTGCTGGAATTGAAGCTAAAGGCTCTACCCCTGTCTCTACTGTTCATCTGCCTGGACCAACTTCTGCACCTACGGTTTCTATGAACCATGGTGAGAAGCCTAAAAAGTTCAATGGACTGAACTTTAAAAGGTGGCAACAAAAGATACTATTCTATTTGACCACCTTGAATCTTGCGAGATTCTTAACTGAAGAAGCTCTTAAGCTGTCCAAGGAAGAAACAGATATGCAAGTCATCAATGCAGTTGAGGCTTGGAAGCATTCTAATTTCTTATGCAGGAACTATGTCATGAATGGTTTACATGACTCATTGTACAATATTTATTGTACAATGAAGACTGCAAAGGAGCTGTGGGAATCCTTAGACCATAAATATAAAATAGAGGATGCCGGAGCAAAGAAATTTGTGGTTGGTAAATTCCTTGATTATAAGATGGTGGATTCCAAGGCTGTGATCAGTCAAGTGCAAGAAATTCAAGTAATCTTGCATGAGATTCAAGCAGAAGGAATGATTTTAAGTGAAACCTTCTAAGTGGCTGCAATTATTGAGAAGTTACCTCCAGGGTGGAAGGATTTCAAAAACTACCTCAAACACAAACGAAAGGAAATGAATTTGGAGGAACTGATTGTTAGACTTCGAATTGAAGAAGACAACAGAAGTTCTGAACGTAGAGGATTCAATCCTGCTGCTGCTGCTAAGGCAAATATAATGGAGCATAAGCAAGGCCCCAAAAACAAGAAAATTGCCAAACCGAAACTAGGCCCAAAAGGTGGAATTTCCAAGCTGAAGTTTCAAGGGAAATGCTTCAACTGTGGCAAGATAGGTCACAGATCTGTTGACTGTAGACTTCCAAAGAAGAAACACGAGGCAAATGTGGTGAATGAAATTGCCCAAGATGTGTCAGATAAAAACCTCTCTGCAGTGATTTCTGAAGTGAACCTGGTCGGGTCCAACCCAAAGGAATGGTGGATTGACACCGGTGCCACTAGGCACGTATGCTCTAACGAGGACCTGTTCACTACTTTCGAACCAGTTAATGGGGAGAAAATTTTCATGGGAAACTCTGCTACTTCTGTTGTTGAAGGCCAAGGGAAGGTGCTGCTGAAGATGACCTCTAGAAAAGAACTAACTCTGAATAATGTGTTGTATGTGCCAGAAATCCGCAAGAACTTGGTGTCTAGGTCTCTGCTGAACAAGCATGGATTTCGTACGGTTTTTGAGTCAGACAAAGTTATTTTGTCAAAATCTGGAATGTATGTGGGAAAGGGTTATGTACCTGATGGGCTTTTTAAGCTCAATGTGATGGCTATCATTAATAAGAATAAGAAGTCTTCTGCTTATTTGCTTGAGTCTTCCAATTTGTAGCATGGTAGACTAGGACATATTAATATTGATACATTGCGTAGATTAATTAACTTGGATCACATACCCGCATTCCAAATTAATTTAAAACATAAATGTGAAATTTGTGTTGAGGCAAAATTGACAAGATCATCATTCCAACCAATTGAATGAAACACCGAACCCCTTGAATTAATTCATAGTGACGTTTGTGATTTAAAATTCGTACAAACAAGAGGTGGTAATAAATATTTTATCACTTTGTTGATGATAGCACAAAATACTGTTATGTGTATTTGCTAAAAAGTAAAGATGAAGCTTTAGAGAAATTTGTTCTCTATAAGAATGAAGTTGAAAATCAACTTAATAAAACGATTAAAAGATTGAGAAGTGATAGAGGTGGTGAGTACGAAATACCAATTGGTGAATTTTGTACACAACATGGAATTATACATGAAGTCACTGCACCTTATTCACCTCAATCAAATAGTGTTGCTGAACATAAAAATCGCACATTGCAAGAAATGATGAACGCGATGTTACTAAGTTCAAGATTACCTCAAAATATGTGGGGTGAAGCTATTTTGTCAAGTAATTACCTTCTAAATAAGGTACCCCGAAAGAAAAAAGAAAAAACTCCTTATAAGTTATGGAAAGGTAGGAAACCATCCTACAAATACTTGCGAGTGTGGGGGTGTCTTGCAAAAGTAGCTGTTCCAACACCAAAGAAAATAAATATAGGTCCTAAAACGGTGGACTGTATCTTCATTGGGTATGCGCATAATAGTAATGCTTATCGATTTCTTGTGCATGAATCTAAAATACCAGAGATACACAAGAACACGATAATGGAATCAAGGAATGCATCATTTTTGAAGATGTATTCCCTTGCAAATCCAACGAGGTGACAACTTTGTCTAAACGAACTAATGAAACTCTGAATGAAGGAAGTCATGATTCTGATCATGAACTAGAACCAAGGCGTAGCAAAAGAGTGAGAGTGGAAAAATCATTTGGAAATGATTTTCTAACTTGTTAGAAAAAGAACCACTAAGTTATTCAGAGGCTGTAAATTCTCCTGAGGGACATTTATGGAAGGAAGCAATAAAAAGTGAAGTAGATTCTAGTTTACAGAATCATACTTGGGAGTTGGTGGATCTTCCTTCTAGTTGTAAACCTTTAGGGTCCAAATGGATCTTTAAAAGGAAAATGAAAGCAGATGGCTCCATTGATAAGTATAAAGCCAGGCTTGTGATCAAAGGATATAGGCAAAGAGAAGGCCTGGATTACTTTGATACTTATTCTCCTGTGACGAGAATAAATTCCATTAGGATGATACTTACTATCGCCGCTTTGCGAAACCCAGAAGTACATCAAATGGATGTAAAAACAGCCTTCCTAAATGGTGATTTGGATGAAGAAATCTTTATGGAACAACCTGAGGGTTTTATAGCTCCAGGACAAGAAAGGAAAGTTTGTAAATTGGTAAAATCACTATATGGCTTAAAACAAGCGCCAAAGCAATGGCATGAAAAATTTGATAATGCAATGATTACCAATGGATTTAAGATCAATGAGTGTGATAAATGTGTTTATAGTAAAGAGACTGAAAGTGGCTATGTCATTTTGTGTCTTTACATGGATGACATACTCATTGTTGGTAGTGATTACAAAACAATTAAATCTACCAAGAATATGTTGAATTCAAATTTTGACGTGAAAGACATGGGACTTGCTGATGTGATTTTAGGAATTAAAATCACGAGAACATCAGATGGCCTTATTTTGAATCAGTCACACTATGTGGACAAGATCCTTGAGAAATTCAACAAAGATGATTCTAGAATAGCAAAAACACCATTAGACAATAGTGTTCATCTATCCAAGAATAGAGGAGAGGGTATTTCTCAAGTAGAGTACTCCAGAGTTAGTGGAAATCTAATGTACTTAATGAGTTGTACTAGACCGGATATTGCCTATACGGTTAGTAAATTGAGTAGATATACGAGCAATCCGAGTGTTAACCATTGGAAAGCAATAGTGAGAATACTTAGGTACTTACGGTATACTCAGAATTATGGTTTACATTATACCAGATACCCAGCTGTTTTATAAAGATACAGTGATGCAAACTGGATATTTGATATAAAAGATTCAAAATCTACTAGTGGATATGTATTCACATTAGCAGGTGCAACTGTATCATGGAAATCCTGTAAACAGACTATTATAGCCAGATCCACAATGGAATATGAATTTATAACTTTGGATAAATGTGGTGAAGAGCCTGAATGGCTACGCCATTTCTTAGAGGATATTCCAAAATGAGAAAAACCTGTGCCACCCATTTGTATACATTGTGACAGTCAATCTACAATTGGAAGGGCACAGAGTAATATGTATAATGGTAAGCCTAGACATATACGTCGTAGATATAATACCATTAGGCAACAACTTTCAACTGGAATTATCTCTATTGACTACGTGAAGTCAAAGGATAATATTGCGGATCCGCTAACCAAAGGGTTAAATAGGGAGTTAGTTGAAAAGTTGTCAAAGGGAATGGGACTGAAGCCCATGGGAAAATAAGCTTTTATAAAGGAAACCCAACCTAATTGACTGGAGATCTCAAGATTTAAGTTCAAATGGACAACCTAATTATAAAACTTAATAAGGTCACTATGGGGGGGGGGAGGCTATCCCTCAAACCATTCCTATAATGAAACAGTGATATTGAAAGGGAAAGGATAGCAAAGGTTTGCTTTAATGATTCTTAAGTGGAGTAAGCAAATTACTCAAGATTAAGAAATCACCTATGTGAGAGAGAAGTGGGGCCGCTTCAAAGGAGAATTGTTTAGGGCTCAATTCTTTAGAAACTCTTGCAGAACCAGGTTGATGTTCATGGCCAAAACGAACATAATAATGAGAACTGAACAAACGTTAGATGATTCCTGTGTGCGATATATGATTCATTTACATAAGAAAGCAAGACAGTTCAAGGACATCATGTCTACTGGACAGCTAGTAAAGTAAATATATTGTCACGAGGGAAGGTTCAAAGGGTAACTCCTACCTATCCTATGCAGGTTTCAACTGTTGAATACTTTCACAGAGTCAACATCTAAACAATTTTCATTCATATGGGGGACTGTTGGAAAATATGGCATTAATAAATGGGTGAATGAGAAATTGTGTCTCAAAAGATCACCTTTGATTTGGAAAAGAAAAAGGTTAAGTGGAAAGTGTGCGGAAAGTGTAAAACCACTTGTCCCACATTGGAAAAAAGGTAAAAGGTTGAGTACTTTATATATAGTTACACTTTTGAGAAGTGGTAACTAATTAATAGAAGCACCATGCCTCGCGCGCCTGCGCAGGGGGTGCAAATCCAGCTCCCCGACGAAGGCTAACGAACTTCCATCGTTTGCAAGCGCGCAACTTGCGGACACGAATGCCAGACTGAAAAGTGCATAATTACAGAATTAAAATCAAATTTGAATTCTGTAATTGACTACAGCATAATTTCAGAATTAAACAGCAGAATTAAAATTCTGTTTTTAAATCTCTGTAACAGCAGGTTTAATACAGAATTTAAATTCTGTAATTGCAGGTTTAATATGCAGCATAAATTCCAGAATTCCCCCATTTCATTTGCTTATAAAAACAGACACTTCATCTGTTTAAAAAAAAAAATAGAAACTCCTCTGTTTTAGAACAACCAGAAAATTTTCTTCTCCCCTTTCGTTTTTATCTCTGCATATTTTGTTTGGTTTGTTCAGTTCGACGACAGTGTTGAAGTACTGTAAATACTTCACCACTACTTACCATTGTATCCTAAGAAACAGATGTCCATACCAACCTCAAGTACAGGTAGAGGGAACGAATCTGTTTTAAGAAAACTGTGACAATCACAGTCATCGGTTTTTTCTTTTTACCAAAATCTGTTTTGTTTTTTTTTTTCGTTATTATAATTTATAACACCCCACCTAGTGGGAAAAGGCTTGGTTTGGTTTGGTTTGGTTATTATAATTTGTAACAGTTTAATATTATATGTTTTATCATATTTCATAACAGCTTACTATTTTGAAAAAAAAAATTATAATAACAGTCTAATAAGTTTTTAGATTGAAAAAAAAATATTTCATTGTAGCCAATTTCAGTATTCAAATTTTAATATTGACTCTTCTTGATTTTTTAACAAAACTACCGCTCACAAATCATGTGAGTTGATTTGGATACAACATTTGTTGGAAGAATTGGGAGTTAACGATTTACAGTCTATGGAGTTACCCTATGATAATTAGGCTATTGTTCATATTGCTTCCTATCTAGTATTCCATGAAAGAACAAAGCACAATGAGGTGAATTGTCACTTTGTTATAAAAGAAAAGATTCTACAAAATGTTATTAAGACTAATCGTGTTAAGTTTGAAGATTGGTAGGCTAATTTATTGACCAAGACCCTGGGAGGTACTCACATTAAATATATTTGTAACAAGCTTAGAATGTATAATTTATGTGATTCAGCTTGAGAGGGAGTGTTGGAATATAAAATAGAATAGGATTTTTTATTTTTTATTTTTTCCTTCTTTGTACAAGATTGTAATCCTTATCTACTATGTACATGCTTCCGATAGTGTATATTAGTGATTAAACCCGTGTGATGGACAGATTTGTCATACTATATATTTATTTAAATCTTTAATTAAACATTATGTTAATAATCACTTAAAAATAATTTTTACTAAATTATATTGCAACAAATAATTAACATATTAAACAAACATTTTAATTTATTAAAAATAAAATATATAATTAATTTATTTTTATTAGTTAAAACATCACATGATATATAGACTATCATTATCATTTAAGCAAATTCATTGAAAATCAAACATAGGTAAATATTCATGAATGACTTGAAATAACATGATAAATAATAATTAGATATGTAAAACACAAAAACATATAAATTAATTTATTACATTATTTTTTATTTTCTTTTTATTTATAAAAATTATTAATTTTAATTTTATTTAATTTTAATTATCAAAATAGAATGAAATAAGATGATGATAATATTTGATTTGAACTGTAATTCTAAATTTATATAATAGAATAAAACTTAATTATTATTAAAATAAAAAATACAAGAACAATTAAATTATATAACTCTAAAGGTGCATACTGTCAAATAAGAATTTTATCTTTTATGATAATACTGTTATTATGTAAATATTTTAAAAAATAACAAAATAACTATTGATATAATATACAATTCATAAGAAATATTAAAAAATAATTTATGATAAACATCATGTTAAATTATAATTAGAATAAATGACAAAATGTTGATTAAATTATTATATATTTTCTAATTTTATAATTTTTTTAAAAAATTTAATAGTTTTAAATTTTACTCTATCTCATATGATAAAAAATGATTAGAAAATAAAGATACTAATTGAGTTGGGTATGAGTATAAAGTTTTATGAGGATTTATCTAATAAGATATGGTATGATTTTATTATATTTTAAATAATAATTTTTTAATATATCAACATGTGTTTAAAATTGAAAACTACAAATATTATACCAAATTATGCCTGTTTGAAAAGAACTTAGGCTCTCGGGTAGTTTTAACTCGTTTAGCTGCTTGACACTTTATTTGTGGTCTTTAGTTTGATTAATAATAATAATATTTATTTATTTGGTAATTAAAGGGTAACAATAAAAAAATGTGATTATCATGTGATTTAAAAAAAAAAACCTATCTGCTAATACATTCAGATAAAAATTTATAAATGAAAACTCGCTTAGTTCTCTTTGTTTATAGTCTTTATCTAAATATATTAGTTAAGAATAATATTTATTCAATTGGCAATGAAAAGGCTAAGGATAAAAAAAAATTCAGATGAAAAATTATAAATGAGGATAATAATTAATGTAGAATTTAAATAAATTTGGATTAAAAAGATATATTTAAAATTTTAAAATTATGAATACAAATTATAATTTTAAATTCATAAAGTAATATTTAACCAAATATATTTTAAAACAAAACATTATATCTAAAATATATATTTAAAATTTAAAATAAATTCATAAAATTATATTTAATGAAAATAGATTTTTAATAAGATTATAAAATTGTCACCTAGTATATAGCTTTTATCTAAATTGAATTCCAATAATTAACATAGACATAATAATTTATTTACCTTTCAAAAAAAAGACATTATAATTTAAAAATTAACATAATAATCAATGTAGATTTGAGTAGGATAATAATCAATCAATGTAGATATAATTATAATTTAAGATAATAATTAAATTCAAGGGATAATTGCCTTTTTATCCCTGTACTTAAGGTGAAAATAACTTATATTCTCTAAACATTAAAAACTTACATATGTATCCATTATACTTTGCACTAAAGTGATGTTATGAATGGTATTAAATTGTTAAGTGAAAAAATAAAAATACCTATTAAAATCAAATAGAATCAAAGGTTATAAGTGTAGGTTATATAAACTATAGGGGTATATAAAGTTACTTAGAGTCAAAATCATTATATTTGATAGAATTTTTTCACTTTAAACAAAATTACAAGGGAAAGGCTTTTAAAATTCAAGAAATATATTGACAATCAAAGGGATAGGGATAAAAATTTAAATTTACATAAAACACACGATGCTCTTGTTAAATAGAATTAGATTAATCATAGTCCCTAATTAAATAGAATTAAAAAATAAAATTAAATTAATAATAGTCCTAATTAAATAGAATTAAAAATATATGATTATCACATGATTTAAAAATAACCTCTCTACTAATACATTTCAAATTCGCTTAGCTCTCTTTGTTTATGATCTTTATCTAAATATATTGGTTAAGGATAGAATTTAACTAGATTTGGATTAAGAAGATATATTTAAAATTATAAAATTATGAATATAAAATTATATTTAACAAAATATATTTTAAAACAAAGCATTATATATATATTTTCAAAACAAAGCACTCTATTTAAAACTAATATTAAAAATTTTAAATGAATTCATAAAATTTAATAAGATTATAAAACTTAGTATTATAATTTTTATCTAAATTAAATTCTAATAATTAATGTAGACATAATAATTTAAAAATTAACAAAATAATCAATGTAGAATTTAATTCAATTGACAAAAAAATAGGTAAGGATAAAAATTTCAATTTACATAAAACACACAATTCTTTTGTTAAATAAAATTAAATTAACCATAGTTTCAAATTAAATAGAAAATCTATTAGATAATTATAAATTAAAATAGAATTTAAATAGAATTTTAATATCTAGTTTTGAAAACAAGTGTCACCACCACGTGGCACAACTGCATTTCCCAATAACCTACTTTATATGTATATATGTAATACGATATATATATATATATATATATAGACAACCCAATTGGATGTTAAATCATTCCATTTACACTTCTCTTTCAATTCTCCCTTCGCATTAATCTACTACATTACAAGCCACCTCAAGCTCTCTAGAGATTTCACTCTTACCCTTTTTGCTAAGGGATTCACCATATGGAATTCTTCTCCAAGCTCAGGATACTACACAACCATCCCCCTCTACATTTATATTTATGCATAAATAATCCAGAATTCACCACTGAGTCACTATCTCATTTATAAACACACAAGAAGACTCAAGAACATATTGGAACACTAATAGACTGATTGATTCTTGACCATAAACTAGATTTATCCAGACTTGAAGATTATTTACGAACTACAAAAAAATTCAAATTATTTCAAACAAAATACTTGTCATAACATAACAACACAGGTTAGATTGTTATAAGATAAATTAACATAAAATCGAAAATAAAAATAAGTATAATTTTTTCTGTTAACAAGGGAGAGACGGATAAATTGTTATAAGATAAAATAACAACAAAATCAGAAATAAAAATTGTTGGGACTAAAGTGTATTTTTAAAACAAATGTGTTTGTCCCACATTGAAAAAAACATAAAAGTTTGTCTACCTTATAACTCTTTGCACCTTAGTGGGCTTATGTATGTAGCTAGACCTAAAGGGAAGTCTCGCGCGGCTTGAACATTGGGCCAGGGCCCAATGCAATTTGAAAAAAACGGATTCGAAAACTAATTAACCGAGTGCGCGTCACGTCTTAGTCGTGCGCAAGGGGGGTGCAAATCCGTCAATGAAAGCCTCTCACATATGCGGAAATTTCCCACGTTTTGCAAATCAAAACTGAAATTTTTTTTCTTCTTTTTTGGTTTGTACCGTTATGGAAAACAGTATAAATATTGGTTTAAAAAACAGAAATTGTTTTCAATATAAAAATGTATATGCTTAATTAAAGGTAAATTAATCCGTTTTAATTATCCTCTTTTGTGTATATATACAGAGCTTTTTAACCAGTTTTAGATACAAAAAAAAATACCTTCTTCCTTCTCTATTTTCTCAGTTTTTTGAGTTTGAGCAAGAAGTCGAAATTGTGTCTTGTTGTCGACTTTCTTCCGTGCAAAGAAAGCCAAAACAGAAGTGTCATTTAGGGCTATTTTATCCTGGGGAAGGCGTGATGTTGTTGAACTGCTTACACATTCTGGATAGAGCCACGAAACGTCTTAAAAAGAGCGACCTAGTCCGCGACTCAACCCAAAATACACACAGCAATCAGTTTGGTAATCTGTAATTTTCATAACAGACATCAAGGTAATATTGTTCTTGATTTCCAACTCTGGTTTCAACAAAAACAAGTTCAATTTTTTCTGTTAAAAAGGGAGAGACAGACAGACAAAGACACAGATGAAGAAAAGGGGAGGAAAAAAAATCTCATTCCTTAAATCAGCCAATTACAAACCACACCAAACAAGAATATAGTTAAAAAAAAAAAAAAGGAGCCACATACAGAAATAAAGAATACACCTCGCTCCCCCTCCCACTTTCAATTGTTATCATATATATATATTAGTCACCCAGCAAGAAATTTATCTATATGTATGCGCTTTGGCCTAGTTTGGTCCTAAGGAAGGGAACGTATCTCACTAATAACATTTTCAAATAAGTATACCAAAGTTAATGGAGACCCAAAAAAATAAAATTACCAAATGGGGTCATATCATAAAGTCAGACACATACAACAGTTACAAGTTGACTGTAAAAACTAATGGAAAGAGGGAGAGAGAGATAGAGAGAGAGAGAGAGAGGGGGTGTTACTTAGAGCGAGTGAGGGGAGGAGCGGCGGCGGAGGGCAATGTAGCAGTTCCATTTTCTGTGCTCCCATTTCCTGTGGTGGATGCGGAGACCATTACTTGTGTTTTAGGCGCGAGCCCTGCTGGCACTGAGAATAATAGTCCACCAGAAGCTGAGCATCTGTGGTTATGAAGCCGTCTCTTTAGTCCAACCCCAAATTGCACGGCGAATGTTGCCCTTGACTTGGGTGCTGCTGATGCTGTTGTTACATTCTTGATGGTCGTGCTTGGGTATGCGGACACGGCAGTCGACATCACCAAAACAGTGGGCGACAAATGCTTTAGAGCTAGAGAGAGAGATGGACAAGACAAGCACTACCCCAGTGGGGTGAAGCGAACCCAACAAACCAGAGTTGAGGGCTCACCGCGCGGCGGCGCCGCAGCTTATGCGCGTGGCGACACAAATTTTTGCATTACAAAATTTTGATGAAAGCAATTTTAGAAATTGTTTGATTAGTTAAAAAATATAATAAAAATATAAAAATTTGATATAAAAGTGATACGTGATAAAATATAAAAAATTAATAAAAGTTGTTAAATTTTGATTGATTTTGATTAACCAAACACCCCTAATTGAAAAAATAAGTATTTAGTAAAAATTTATAGAATTTAAAAAAAGTTAAAAATTTTGGTAAAAAGTTAAAAAAAAATAGTAAGAATTGAAGAAAACAAGACAAAGTGAAAAAAAGATTAGTAAAAATTTGCAAAAGTTAATTTTAGGTTTGGTAAAAAAAAATTAAAAACATTTACCCATCAAAAATAAAGAAATTAATAAAAGTTAATTTTTTTAAAAATTAATAATTTTTTTTTTGAAAGTTAGTAGATCAAACATCCTCTTATTAGTTACTTCACATAAGTAACTAGGAATTGTCCATGTCTAAAAACACACAAATATGAAAATTTTATAACTATATTGAATTTATAAGTAAATAGATCCCTTGTAAAAATTTACAAGTTCATTCACATCTATTAAAATTATATGTCACAACTATAGTGATTTTATATATACAAAAGAAAAGTAAAATTATAGTCATCTAACAACATGGGGGAAAAAAAGTAAATTTTGTAAATGAAAAGAGAGAAAAGATGAGGAAGGAATGAAGGAAAAGAGTGCCACATAAGATTGGAATAAGAGAGAATAAGAGAGAAAAAACTTTAAATTTAAAATTAGAATTTAGAAAAAATAGAAAAACTAGAATTCGATAATAATTTTTTTATTGATTTTATAAAAATAACTTAAATTAAAAATATTATTGTTAATCTTACATTGTACTCTATAAAATAAAATAAATATAGTCGATGTAAAAAATTTTAATTTAAAATTAGAATTTAGAAAATAACTAGGCCTAATTAATATTTAGGAATTTTTGTATTTTTTAAATTTTACAAATAATAAGAGTTGTTATTATAAGATAAATAACCTAATTATTATTTTTTTTTGTATTTTTAATATAATCCCTAATGTATTTGAAATATATAAATTTTATAACCACATTGAATTTATAATCAAGTGGGTCTCTTGTAAGAACCCATGGGTTCATTAACATTTATTAAACCATAATTGATTTTATATATATATATATAAAAGAAAAAATGGAGTTGTAGTCATCTAGCGATGTGGGATAAAAAAAATTAAACTTTCGAAAAAAAAAAGAAATAATTCTTAACACTGAATAAATCTAACGATTGAAAATATTCAAATTCAAATTCTTAAACTTTCTTACTATAGATATTATATATATATAATTGTTTTACTTGTTGTCGTGTTAGGGGATCATCCCTACTTAATTTTGTTATTGTCTTTGTTCTCCCCTTACCGTTACTATGATTAATTTTTTATTCATGATAGAATTTTAATTGTGTTTTGCGGAGATATATGATTATTTTTTAGTTACTATGATTAATTTTGTATTCATGATAGAATATTAATTGTGTTTTGCGGAGATATATGATTATTTTTTAATTTAAATTAATTATATTATTTAATGACATGTCAATTAGTTTTATTCTAATCTTTCCTTTCTCCATACAATTACTATGATTAATTTTGCATTCATAAGTTAAAGGTCCTAAAACCGTTTTATTACCGTTTAATTTTTTATATTTATGCTTTGAGAGTAGAAATAAAAATTTATATCCTTACGTTAATATGAATGTACAATTATTATATATTGATACTAAATAAATCTACATTTATTATAGAGTAATTATTTATGTTATAGTTGAACATGTAGTTATTTATTTTTGGATATTTATTTACATTTTTAGATTTTGACTATTCGAGTCTATGTTCAAATAATACTATTTTCAAAAATTTTTTTAATTTAATATTCTCTTAAAAATAATTCCTTCTCTAATATTTTTTCAGCTACACCATCTCTTATTTTTAGAAAGATATTTAAATAATAGAAAAGTACTGAAAAAATTTAGAAAAAGTCAAAGAGTTTATTTCAATATAAAGTGACTGAAAAAGATAATTAAAGTGGAGAGAAAATAAGTAATTATGGCCATTGAATAAATCTAACAGTTAAAAACATCTCAAATTCAAATTCTTAAACTTCCTTATTGTATAGATATGCATATAATTGTATTACTTGTTGTCACATCAAGAGCTTATCCTTACTTAATTTTGTCATTATTTTATTATGATTAATTTTGCATTTATGACTGAATATTAACAATATTTTGTAGGGATTTGTGATTATTTTTTAATCTAAATTAATTGTATTATTTACTAACATGTCAAGAGTTTATCCCTATTTAATTTCGTTCTTATCTTTTCTTTTCCCTTACAATTGCTGTGATTAATTTTGCATTCATGATTTAAAGTGTCCTCTAAAGTTATTTTATTGTTATTTAATTTTTTAATATTCATTAACATTGAGAGTAGAAATAAATTAAAATATATATTCTTACATTGAATTTGAATGTACAATTATTATCTATTGACACAAAACAAATCTATATTTATTACACAACAATTGTTTACGTTATAGTTGAATACTTAATTATTTATTTTTGGATATCTGCTCAAATAATATGATTTTTCAAAAATATTCCCAATTTGATACTCTCTTAAAAATAATTCTCAATCCAATATTTTTCATACTACATGATATTTTATTTTTAGAAAAATATTTAAATTATAGAAAAGTATTCAAAAAATAAAAAAGAAAGAGAGAGTGTGTTTCTATGTGAAGTGACCGAAACGACACCCAAAGTAGAGAGAAAAACGTAATTCTAACCATTGAATAAATCTAACAATTAAAAATATTCCAAATTCAAATTATTGAGCTTCTTGTTATGTAGATGTGTTACGCCCCGGATCTCAGTACACGAGAGTGAGTTAAATGAATCGCACGCATTACGCGTAACTAAGCATAATCCTTGATTAGAGCCACACAAACCACCCAAGAGCAAATATTCACAATATATAATAATAGTTATAACTAGGCTTAGTCAAACCGGGTAATAGTGCTCTTACATAAACCCCAAATAAAGTAATAATAAATTATTCATTTAAGCCTTATGACCATTACAACTATGTTGAATATGTTGTAATTAAAAATAAACAAGTCCAGTATTGTATAAATGATATAGCTTTAAACAACAGAATCGTCAGACGTGGTGGAACCCATCTAAGTCTCAGGTCAGCATCTACAAGATAGTTTATAGAGGCGGAAGCACTAATCCGTGTATACTTATGATGCACATATAAATATGTAACATACAACACATATCCTAACATGATACTATCGTGCATTCATAATGACGTGAACTAATAATAATA
Source organism: Vitellaria paradoxa (assembly GCA_019916065.1). Classification (NCBI taxonomy): domain Eukaryota; kingdom Viridiplantae; phylum Streptophyta; class Magnoliopsida; order Ericales; family Sapotaceae; genus Vitellaria; species Vitellaria paradoxa. Next base: position 29,121,273 of record CM034242.1, read on the forward strand.
TGGTATCACTATTACATATAATGAATGTCAAACATCTACATGTTAAGATCATATCTCATCAAATAGTAACCTTCTAGTTGTTATCATTGGATTAACTTTTAACCATTCTCATCATCACAACTTATATAGAATGGATACTCTACAAAATTGACCTGTGATCAGCAAGCACAGTCCAAACTAACGTCATATTTATAGGCCAATACCCAATAAAGATGATGAACTGAGTTGTCGTTGTTTATGAATCTAGGCTCATAGACCATGATATACCAAGTCAACTTTGTATCATAGGCTACTAACCTACTGGCATGAGTGTGAAGGTTTAGGGATTTTTAACCCAAGAGTATTCTTAGCACCCTCCCTGTTTTTCAATATCCTCTATTCCCGTAACCACAAGATCATCATCTTTCATTTATTTCCTTTCTATAATTCATACCCAATAGCACATCTTTAATCATCATCTACATGTTATAATCAAATCTCAATCCAATTATCAATGAAACATTAAGATTATACACAATTCCTATAACATAAATACATTTCCCAAACCAATTATTGTCTTTCATATTATTTCGTGGATGTTAATTTAATTTAAAGTGCCACAGTCACACTGTTCAATAGGTAATACTTGAAAACCACACAATTGTGATTTTTGAAAAAGAAAAATGTTTAGTTCCTCGTTAAAATTCCTCTATCATGTGCATGGGTGTCCGCATAGTCACCCAAAATTATTTAGGCAATCGTCTAGCCAAAGTACCAGGGTGTTATTTAGATAGGCGTTCAAATAGCTAGTTGTCAGCACGACCGTGCGCATGGTCACTGTCCAACAATCGAAAATCACTCCTTGTTTTTATGGGCCAACACCCAATGAAAACGATAGATAAAATCATTATCATTTATTGGCCTTAGTTCAAGGAGCATGATTAGGCAAATTATCATTGTCGTTTATGGATTAACACCCAGTGGCCACAATTAGCTAGATCATCGTTGTGCTGTAAGCTACTAACTACTAGCACAATAACCAAATATTGCACAGGTTTAGGGACTTTCAACCTAAGGGTATTCTTAGACCCTTCTTTTTTTTTTAGTATCTATCATGTCTTGAATTTTTCAAAAACTTAGGAGGCTAAACAAACCACTATAAATCACCAAAATCATCAATCCAAAATAATCGAAGCCAATTATATTTAATAATGACAAACTAACAACCTCAAAACTTAAATGAAAAAAAAAATAAAACCATCCCTAGTCTCCTAAATCGAGACTTATACAATAATCAAAATCCAATCAAAAGAAAAAAAATTAACTAAAAAAATTGTGAAATTCTCTTTCTAAAATATAATTAACAAGCTACTAAAAATATCTACTCTGCCTAAACGGTCTCATCACAACCGTCGTCTGATGTAACACTCACACTTGCATCTGAAATTGTAAGGGCATGAGTACAATATACTAATGGATATTAAAATAATCAATTAGTGCTCGGAGAAAAATAAAAATTAAATAAATCATGCACGAGTGTCCTAGCATGAAGCTCTAACGTGTCAGGCCAACATACATCACAAATCAAAAATATTTAAATTTAAATATTTTGATCACAAAATAAAATAAAATAAATTATTTTAACAAAACTATGTTCTTAATTATTGGGTTAAGTACCGTAACCCGGTCAACCTACATCTCAGCCATAGGATACTAAAAATATCAACTCATCAATGCTTCGTAAGTTACTAAACTACTGGACACGATACTCAATTCCGCGCAAGTTCATGGTTTTTCACCAGCAATGCTCTTAGCACAAACTATTTATCCCCGTACCTCTCTTAACCCAAAACCAAAATCATAAAATTAATAAAAAATAATTATTTATTTATTCAACTCCAAATCATCAAATCATTCTTTAAAATATTTCTTTTCCTATTCAAGGTTTCAAAATAAAACACATATTTTAAAAATTAAAATTTTTGTGCCAACTTAATTTCAATTCTTTAAAATCAAAATCAAATTATACATACTTTTCTAATCTACAAGACAGTCACAATCACATAATTTATCATGTAACAATTAATCAAATAATCACAAAAATTCACAAAATTAAACCATACATAATAAATTTAATTTTTATTTAACTCCACCCCTACCTCAAGAATCTAAATCTAATATCTGTTATAACAAAAGGATATAAAATCTGCCTTCAATTTGGAATAAGGAATGCAGTCAACCAGCCTTCTCTGCTCTCTTTACATTTTGCCACTGCTCATTATTATTATTATTATTTTTTTTTTTTTTTACGAGTGCATCCACTTAGGTCCACATGAGCATATTAGACAACTTTAAGGCCATGTTTGTTTGAGAGATTGGATGATGGGGGATAAATAATACCATGAGATAATATATAGAATTAGATAAAAGATGGGATTAATTTTTTATGCGGGATTATTTTTTTGGTGTTTGGTTAGTGAGATATAAAGTGGGATAAAAGATGTGATTTAATATGTGATGTGATAGGAAATAATTTTGAACATTTGGATCTTGGCGGGAAACAAATCCGGAGGTGGGGTATTAATAATACTACCATTTATTTGGGATTACTCATCCGGCAAATGGCCAGACTGCTACTCCAATCCGTGGGGCCCACAGACTAAACAAAAAAGCAAACAAACACTTCACATTGGTGGGTCCCACAGACTGCTACTCCAATCCAGGATGCTCGTCTGGCAAACAAACATGGCCTAAGGGTACAAAACGTGTCATGTTTTCAATCTACATCAAAACTCTAAAACTAACTCTCGCCTATATATTATAATAATTATAATATATCCATATTATATACATGTATACATATACATGTATATTATCATATTACCTTAGAACTTATTAGATTGTATGTTAGAATCTAAATGAAATCAGAATTTCAACATTATGTTACCCAACTGACTACCTATACGTGTACACACACACTAAAGTATACTAATCTACAAGAGCAAATACAATTCACATGCAGGTTGGATTCTTCACCTTTTCCATTTGTAAAATGATCACCTTTAACTATTATAATATTATTATCCTTCATTAAGCACCTATGCCATATATGCATAGCAGCATGAGCTTTAAATTTCAAAATAATTAATATTTTTATTTAATTAATATCCTATTTTAATAATTAAATCAATTACAAATTTAAAATTCACAAAATATTCAAAAATCCTCACAAAACCCATGTGTCCATTATAAAATTGACAGTTAAATAAAAAAAATTTATTATCAAATTAAATTGCAAAATATAACCAAAGTAAAAAATTAAAATTTTAGGTCATCACATCCTACCCTCATTAAAAAAATTTCGTCCTCGAAATTTAGAAAATACCTAAAGCATTGAATAATTCTGAATACTTATCCTTCATCCCTAAATCGTGTTCCCAAGTTAACTCTTTAACACCATAGTGTTTCTATAACACTCTAACTAAGGGAATAATCTTCCCTCTCAGAACCTGTTCTCGTGAATCTAAAATCTTCACTGGTCTCATTTTATATGTCATGTCCAAGTCAAATCTCGAGCTCGGTCTGATTGTACTATGAGAAGTACAATCATAAACCTTAAATTGTAGGTTGTTGGGTAGATTTATATTTTAAAAAAGATGAGAAAATGTGTTTAAATGCATTAATGAGAATTTCTTGTGAATTTCAGGTGTTCGAGACGTAAATAACAAAAGTTGGACAGGTAAACCAGAAGTCAAAAAAAGAATACAAACACTTTACTCCCGATCTTTATACATAATAGTGAGATTTCCACTTTGCAACCAAAATGGAGGAAATCAAGAAAGTGGTTTCAAACCCTTGTTCGAACTACAGTCCATTCGAATCCTTATTCTAACCACAGAAGGCACAACAGATGAAACAGCAGTAGAATTGGCTAAGTGTGGAGGAAGTTGTTCGAACAAGAGACTGTTTGAACCATGGTTAGAACAACAGAAGCTAGTGCAGACCAAGATGTGAAGAAATTGACTAAGGAAAAGTTGTTCAAACCGTTGTTTGAATCACATCTGGTTTAAATCTTTGTTCGATCAATAGAACGGCAACAACACTTGGAGGCGAAAAAAATTCTAACTATGGAAGTTTGGTTCAAACATTGGTTTGAACCAGCCTTTGTTCTAATGTTGGTTCGATCAACAAAAGCCATGCAAGGTCCAACTGGAACAAAAATGACTAAGTCCTAGAAACTGGTTCAAACCTTTGTTCGAACCATTATCTTGTTTGAACATTTGTTCGAACCAACCTGCGATGCAAGAATTCTGTAATTCAGCTTCTGGAAAAGGGGCAATTGAGTACTTTCTTATATTGTATTATATATAGACGAGTGAGGTCGTTTGGGAGAGGAGACTTTTACGTACAATTCAGTTTTGAGATTTCTTTGTAGAGAGAGAGTGTGTGTTAGAGAGAGAAATTTGATCAATTCACACTGTCTCTTAATTTTGTAGCTAAGTTTTAGATTATGAATTTCTTTACTTCATTTTCAACTAATCTCAACTTCATTATGCGTGAGTAGATCTCAAGGTAATGATTTTATTGTTGAAATCTCATATGTTTGAGGATCAATCTACATTTGATTTGAATCTATTTTTGTTTTGGGTTGAGATTCCAATTGAATTTTGAATTTGTATGATTTTTTTTTTTTTGCCTATGAATATCTACTTAGAATTATCATTCACCTCTATTAAATTTGTATGGTGATTTCTAATTTTAGAATTCATATGTAAAATCTATAAATTATGCATATAAGGTATTCGATTTGAATTCTTAATGATATTTTGTCCTTAAATTCTTATTCAAATTAGAATTAGATTGTTCCAAATAGGTTTTATATAAGAAATATCTTCCGATTTACCCTTCTTGAGGTGTAGATTAAGTAATGGATCACTTAGAATTTTATGTAAATCACTATGAGCTTACTTTGGATCCAAGACTTTCTTTAATTTGTTTTCTAAAAAAAATTTTTATTCAATCAACCATTTCTAAAAACCAATTCAATCTCTACTATTTATTGTGAGGCTAAATTTTGTCTACGACTTTTCCAAAAAATTGTTTGTTCACTAATTTTTGCTTAAGGCTCTCTATGGGCACGATCTGGTTTTCACCAATTATTGTGCTTCAATAGACACCCTGCAGTTGGGGTCGAGCCAATATTGAATTTATTGGAATCGAGCAAGCACGGTCCAATCACGAACATGTGATAGATCGGCATTATACTTCCTTAGCATAGATATATGAAAAAAATCATGTACACCGGACAATTATGGTAGCAAGGCAAGACGGTATGCCACATCTCTGACTCTAGCCAAAATCTCAAATGGTCCAATAAATTTAGGTGATAGCTTTCTCTATGATTAAAACGAAATATCCCCTTTTGTGGTTAGATCTTTAAGAACACATGATCTCCCACCTCAAACTCCAATGGTCTTCTTCTCTGGTTGGCATAACTCTTTTGCCAACTCCGCTCCATCTCAAGTCTTTGGCAGATAACCTTGACTTTATCAGTGGTTCCCTAACAAGCTCTGGCCCAATAACATTTGCTTTTCCAATTTTGGTCTAATAAACCAGTGATCTGCACGGCCTACTATATAACGCTTCAAAAGGTGTCATCCTAATACTTGACAGGTAACTATTATTATAGGCGAACTCTACTAATGGCAAGTGATCCTTCTAACTACTTTCAAAATCAAGTACACAAGCTCTACACATATCTTCTAGAATTTGAATAGTCCGTTTTGATTACCCATTAGTCTGTAAGTGGAAAGCTATACTAAGTGACAATTGAGTCCCCATAGCTGCATGAAGTCTCACAACCTCCTTGACATAAAGTCGAGTAAGAGTATCTATAAAATCGGTTAAACGAACAGGTAAGAAATGAGCTGACTTTCTCAATTTATCCACCACTACCCAAATTGTGTCATGATTCTTACGTGATTTCGGTAATCCAAAAATAAAATCCATTGTCACATTCTATCATTTCCATATTGATACTGGTGAATGCTACAACATACCTGCCGGTCTCTGATGTTTGGCCTTCACTTGTTAATAAGTAAGGCACCCAATAACAAATTCCGCCACCTCATTTTTGTTCCTACCTAGAAGAACTGTCGGCACAAGTCATGATACATCTTTACAACTCCTAGATGCACTGCAAGTTTGGAGTGATGAAACTCTCTTAAGACCTCATCCCGAATAGATGCTGGCACAAATAATCTACTTTGATATCATAAATCACTGTCTGTATCAAAGGTCCAGCCTGGTAATCTTTCTGCACTCAACACCTTTGCTGTATTCAATTGGACTTAAAATCTAATCTTTAAGTCCCTATCACATAAGTCACCAAGCTCGGTTGTGCCACCATAAAAAAAGAGTGGCATGTCTTTCTTCTTCTATTAGGTGAAGATCAGACTCCCCGATTTCCCTAATCATATCCTTTCCCTTATTGTACGATTGGCCAAAACATAACGATTCTTCCGACTAAGGGCATTTGCAACCACATTTGCTTTCCCTGGATGATACTGCAATTCAAAGTTATAATCTTCCATATATTATGTCCATCTCTTCTGTCTCAAATAAAAATCCTTTTAGGTAAAAATATACTTTAAACTCTTATAATCTAAGAATATCTTAAACTTATTTCTATATAGGTAATGTCTTCAACTCTTCAAAGCATAAATTACTGCTACTAACTCTAAATCATGTACTGGAAAATTTTGTTCGTGAATCTTTAGTTGTTTTGACCCATAGGCCACAACCCTATCTCCTTACATAAGCATACACCTTAATCCCTCATTAGATGCATCACAATACACTGTATATCCCAATTCTCTTTCTGGAATCACTAACACTGGTGCGAAAGTCAATCTCATCTTTAGCTCCTAAAATGACTTTTCACAAGTTTCATTTTATATAAATTTCACCCCTTTTCGAGTTAACCTAGTCATTGGTGCGGCTAATCTCGAAAAATCCCGAACAAACCTTTGGTAATATCCAGCTAATCCCAATAACATTTGAATCTCAAATACAGTCTTTAGATGTGGCCAATCCATAACTGCTTCTATCTTAGATGGGTCTACTAATACACTTTCATCACACATGACATGCCTAAGAAACTTCACTTTTTCAGGCCAAAACTCACACTTACTTAACTTGGCATAAAGCTTGTGCTCATTTAGAGTTTGGAGTACTAATCTCAAATGCTCCTCATGCTCTTTCTTGCATCAAAAATACACCAACACGTCATCAATGAATATTATCACAAATTTATTTGAGTAAGCACTAAATATCTAGTTCATCAAATCCATAAAAGCTGTGCAAACATTTATTAACCAAAAGGCATCACTAAGAACTCATAATGTCCGTATTGAGTCTTAAAAGCCGTCTTTAGTATGTTTTCCTTTTTCACTCTCAACTGATAGTACTCTGACATCAAATCAATCTTCGAAAAGCATTATGAATCCATGAGCTGATCAAACAAGTCATTGATCCTCAGCATTGGGTACCTATTTTTTATTATTGCCCTATTTAGTTTCTTGTAGTCGATGCACATCCGTAATGAGCCATCTTTCTTTGCCATGAATAATGTCAGTGCTCCCCACGGTGAAGCACCAAATAAAACCTTTAGTAATCAAGTCCTCAAGTTGAGCCTTTAGCTTAACCGGTTCTGTTGGAGTAAGTCTATAAGGTGCTACAGATTTCAGCTCCATGCCTGAAACCATATTAATGCTAAATTCCACTTCCTGTTCTGGTGGCAACTCTATCAAGCCTTTCGGGAATACATCTGGAAACTCACACACAACTGGTGGCAACTTTGCCTCATTACTCACTGCCTCCTCCAAACATAAGCTAGCGAATAATCTATACAAACTAATCCTTTTTTGCCCATCTAGAAAAAAGTGTGACTAAAGAATCTCTATAGTCACTTGTGAATCGTATCTGATCACCCTCGGTGTATGCAATGTTACTCTCCATTTGGTACAATCTATTATTGCTTAAAAAAATAATAGCCAATCCATATCAAGAATAATATCAAAGTTGTTCATCTATAGTACAATCAAATTAAGCAGCAAATGATGATCGGATGTAGAAATCTCATCAATTATGGTGATCTCGCGCCCTCTACAAATTTGAGTTAAAATAATATGACCCCCAATTGGCATATCAACACGCACAGGTGCGGCCAATTATTCTACAACTAATTTCAATGCAGATGCAAAATGTGTAGAAATAAATGAATGCGATGCTCTAGTATCTATAAGTACTATGGCTTTAGAAGTAAAAACAAGAAAACTGTCTAGCCACAATTGGTTCAGCGAGCCCATCATCTGGTGTCAATACAAAAACTCTTCCTTGTGTCTACGTAGCTGGTGGCTTGCTATATCTCTGGCCTTGTTAAAATCTAGTTGAGATCCACCCTGGGTTGCCCTCAAAATTTATAGTTGCACGGCCTATGACCATGATGGTCTAGAGCTCTGCTAATAAGAAATTGATTGAGTAGGTTGCTACAGTCGAATAACACTTGAAGTCCCTTGCTGTTGCATGCAATCTCTTTAAACATGGCTAATTACACTTGAAAAGTGTAATTGCAAGGCCTTTGTTTTAGCATAAATTCATTTATTTTCTTGTTAAATTCATACTTTTTATTAATTTCTAAGCTAATTATGTTTATTTTTCTTAATTGTAGTGAAAAAGGCTCAATAAATTCAATTGGGAGCGTTAAAGACGAAGAAAACGACAAATGATAGCTTAGGGTGCAAGTGTAAGAAGGAGGTGTCCGGACACCTTCAGGACACCAGTGTGCAGAGAAGCCGAATTTCAGTCTTGGACCTTACTGCTGTTCGGACACCTGGACGCGCGGGGTTAATTTCCTTATTCGTTTTTAGGGTTTCCTTTGAGGGGTTATAAATATCCAATGTACATCCATTCTAGATATTATTATGATTATTATTTTCTGACTTTTTCAAGAGACTTTTAGGGTTTAGATTTTTTTTTTCATCCTTTTTGGGAGATGTATTCAAGGATTCTTGTTGCCGTTTGTCAGATCGCTTCAATATTGTTCATTGTTCATCGTTCATCGTTCTTTTGATTTGCTGAAGTACGGTACTTATTTTTTGCATTAATAGAAGTTTTTTTTAGTTAGATTTTCCTTCTTCTAAAATTCTAGGTTTCTTTTCAAAATAAATTCTAATTTTACCCTAAAATTCTAATAACCTAAAAACTAAAATTGGTTCCCCGGCAACGGCGCCAAAAACTTGATCGCGGGTAAAGAATGCATCTAAAATAATCCCCAAGTGCAAGGGTATGCAGTGTAGTTTTAACTCGGTGAGTCTGAGGTCGAATTCACAAGGAACCTAAGTTGTAGCTTCTAGGTTAAAGATTCTTTCCTAAATCTAAGTTCAAGAATGAAAATTTAAACAAGAGTTTCAAGAATTATCCTAAGTTGTTCTTGCAATTTAAAGTCACAAAATAATTAAAAACTTTTCTTAGCAGAAAATAAACAAAATTAATTTGATGAATTAAATTCAATGAAGTAAAACCCTTGATTTAACATTCAAGTTCAAGTGGGATGAAATCAATTCACGTTTGTGCCATAGTTACCAATTAAAATTTCACATCGAATGGAAAAGTCAATTGGAAGATGTCTTCGTTAAAGTTCTAAAAAAAAAAAAAAAAAACCCACAATACACAATTTCATACTCTCGTCTTATGGATTATGAAATTGGAAAGATCTTTCTTTAAAAGTAACACTTGTGGTTTCAAACCCTAGTTTTTAGTTTCCAGATTCTTCAAGAAAATTCAAGTTTCAAAAATCTTTATCAGTGATTACCGGAATATGATCAAAAGTTCTTGTTTTCGAAAGTTCTTAAAACAGAAAAAATCAGATTTGAAAAGCTTTCATAGATGGTTACGCGTTTGCGTAATCATCTACAAAACCCTAGCACATGTATAAATCATCCATTCCACCCTCCCTATGAAGTTAAATCAAGGAGAAGGAAACTACACTACCATTATGTAAAAATCCATTCACACAAAACAATTAATTAACAAGAAATCAAGAATTTTAGAAGAAGGAAAATCTGACTAAAAAAAAACTTGTATTAATGTAGAAAATAAGTATCGTACTTCAGCAAATCAAAATAACGATGAACAATGAACAATATTGAAGCGATTCGACAAACGGCAACAAGAATCCTTGGATACATCTCCCAAAAAGGATGAAAAAAAATCTAAACCCTAAAAGTCTCTTGAAAAAGTCAAAAAATAATAATCATAATTAAAATCTAGAACGGCTGTACAATGGGTATTTATAACCCCTCAAAGGAAACCCTAAAAACGAATAAGGAAATTAACCTCGCGCGTCCAGGTGTCCGGACACCCAATTGGGGTGTTCGGACGGCAGTAAGGTCCAAGACTAAAATTTAGCTTCTTTGCACACTGGTGTCCTGAAGGTGTCTGGACACCTCATTCTTACACTTGCACCCTAAGCTATCCTTCGTCGTTTTCTTCGTCTTTAACACTCCCAATTGAATTTATTGAGCCTTTTTCACTACAATTAAGAAAAATAAACATAATTAGCTTAGAAATTAATAAAAAGTATGAATTTAACAAGAAAATAAATGAATTTATGCTAAAACAAAGGCCTTGCAATTACACTTTTCAAGTGTAATCAATGGCCCTATTGGCCACATTGGTAACATGATCTCGAATCAATCCTCTGCTCAACTCTACCTTATCCACCCCTTTGAGGGTATTTTGAATTTCAATGTCTTGTTGTTTACACTAGAAACAAATAATTAAACTTTGTGCAGTCGTCCATATTGTAAAATGAGTAAGAGGTGCACTGCTCTGCTAATATTGTGAATATTCTCTTTGTCTCTTTTGATTTTTCTTATCTAGTAGAGGCGCTAAACTCTTACCCCTCCTGTTATCTGTCTACTACCTCATATCATTTAGGTCTTTCTCTATTATCAAAGCTCGGGATGTTAACATTTTGTAGTCCTCCAAATGTACCCTGCCTTTGATGGTTGGTCTCAAACCCTTCTGAAATCTTTGGCATTTGTTATACTTCGTCCAAACTATCTTTGATGCATACTTAGAAAGAGCAAAGAACTTACGCTCAACCTTTAAGACTGTCATCGTAGCTTGGATCAAATTCATGAACTCATCCTCTTTTATATCTCTCATTGGCAGTGGAAAGAATTGTTCCCTAAACATCTCATTGAATTTCTCTCAAGTTATTTTTCTTACATCTTGAGAATTTTCTATAGACATCCACCAATCACCCACTTTTCCAGTCAATTAAAATGTTGTGTAAGACACCTTCACCTCATCCCAAACAATCCTCATTATATTAAATATCCTCCCGCACTGTGATAGGAAACTCTCAATCGTATCTAGATCAGCCTCTCCATCAAACGTTGGTGGATTCATCCTCTTGAACTTGGTCAATGCTGAAATAGATTCATTTTTCTGTACTCCTCCTACCATCTTCATCATAGCTGTGGCCATATTCTGCATGAATTCTTCGGGGTTAACTGAACTTCCTTGAGAAACATTAGCCATTCCAGCTTGATCATTAATAGCTTGTAGTGCATTTAGCCACCCTCACCTGCTCCCCTTCTGCCTGGAGCATGTTATTAGCTTCTGGTAAAACTCTTATACCAGGTGGGACCTCTACTCCTTGCGGTGCATTGGCCACTTCTGGTGGTACTTCTGTCCTAATTCTTGCATTTGACTCCTGATCATGTACCACGTTAGGCTGCATATGAGCATCTTCAATTACTGGTACTCCACGTCCCTGAGCTTGACTGCAACCGCGATCGTGACCACGGCTTTATCCATGGCCTCGACCACTGCCCCTAACGCTAACATTAGCAACACATGGAGGCATCCTCTAAAAATGGAAACTAGAAAGAGAACAAGAAACTGATTATTATCAATCCACAATTCTAATTACCAATAACTCTCTTGAAATCATATAAGACACGTAAGCATGCTATCAAATTGAAGCCTTATCCCCCCAATCCCTAGGTATTCTAACCTAGGCTCTTATACTAATCTATCACGTCCCGAATTTCTCACAAACTCGGAGCGTCAACAAACCACCATAAATCACCAAAATCATCAATCTAAATTAATCAAACCTAATTATATTTAATAATAATAAACTAACAACTTCCAAATTAGATGGAAAAAATAAATTTATCTCTAGTCTCCCAAACTAGGACTAATACAATAATCAAAATCCAATCAAAAGAAAAAAATCAACTTAAAAAAATTGTATAGTTCTCCCTCTAAAATATAATTAACGAGCTACTCAAAATATTTACTCTACCTAAGCAGTCCCATCACGACCATCGTCTGGTGTAACACTCGCATCTGCATCTAAAACTGTAGGAGCATGAGCACAATATATTAATGTATATTAAATAATCAACTTGTGTTAGGAGAAAAATAAAAATTAAATAAATCATATACAAGTGTCCTAGCATGAAGCTCTAACGTATCATGCCAACATACATCACAAATAAAAAATATTTAAATTTAAATTTAAATATTTTAAACACGAAATAAAATAAAATAAATTATTTTAACAAAATATATTCTTAATTATTGGGTTAAATATTACTACTCGGTCAACCAACGTCTCAGTCATACGATACCAAAAATATCAACTCGTTAATCCTTCATAGGTTACTAGCCAATTGGATACGATACCTAACCCCGCACGGATTCATGGTCTTTTGTCAGCAGAGCTTTCAACACTAACTATTTATCCCGGTACCTCTCTCAACCCAAAACTAAAATCATAAAATCAATAAATAAATAATTATTTATTTATTCAACTCCACATCATTCTTTAAAACTATTTCTTTTCCTTATTCAAGGTTTCAAAATAAAACACATATTTTATGATATCCAACTGACCACCTATACATGTACACACACACTAAAGTATACTAATCTATAAGAGCAAATAGAATTCAAATGCAGGTTGGATTTTTCACTTTTTCCATTTGTAAAGTGACCACCTTTAACTATTATAATATTATTATCCTTTATTAAACACTTATGTCATATATATATATGGCAGCATGAGCTTTAAATTTTGAAATAATTAATATTTTATTTAATTAATACCCTATTTTAATAATTAAATCAATTACAAATTTAAAATTCACAAAATATTCAAAAAAAATCCTCACAAAACCAACACATCCATAATAAAACTGACAGTTAAAGAAAAAAATTTATTACCGAATTAAATTGTAAAATATAACCAAATTAAGAAATTAAAATTTTTTGTTATCATAATATCTACTAACCCTGTAATCACAACATTATTCACATTTTATTTATCTCTTCCCACTATCTTATCATGTCTACTCATAGCCACATCATCATATCTTTCTATAATATTCAATCACAATCTTACACATCATATTAAATCATTTCATAAACGTGTTTTCTTATATAGTATTATCCATAACATTTCAATTTTCCAATCATATAATTTTTATTTTATTTTGTTATAATATCTTTTTACTTTATTAAAACCTTTTTTTAAATTCTCCATATTCAAGATTTGGGGTGATAAATACTCTTTACTAAACAAAAAAGGAAAAATTAAATTCTGGGAAGGGGTTTATGTGCATGAAGGGCCAAGCCCAAGCACCTGGGGTCTGATCAATGGCCATGGTTGGCTCTGTTCTGTTTTTCAAATGTCAATTTTCAAAAACTCCAAGTTTTGAAAAAGCACATTTTGGAGTTGTATCTTGAAATCTTTTAGTTCAGTTAACATCATCAAACAAATACCAACTCTCCAAAATGATCAATTTGTGATTTCAACAATTATAGGTCAAACTCTATGGTTATAGTTCATCATATTCCTTAGCAAGCTTATGCATACTTATATATAAATGATACTACACCTTGCTATATACTTCTAAACTTCAAGATAAACACATAAATAACATCACCATATTTCTAACATATCACTAGTGGAGGGTGCCCGTGCCTAGGTTTCTTTTAATAAAAATATTTAATTTTTCAAATAGATGTCATGGGATCTTCAATACAAATGGCTCACCTAACTGAAAGTATTCTTCATACAAGTAAATTGCGACTATGTTGTGTCAAGATCTCTATCTTAGCTTAGGATAATAAAAGAAAATGTAAACAAAGATAAAATCCTAAGAAATAGCAAGAATCAAAGGTACTTATTTACTTCATTTTCTATAGTCCAGTGCATTGATTATTATTCCATTGCTTAATGCTCGTGTCGCCAGCGACGAACAAGAATTAAGAGGAGTAGAGAAGCACAATTGTGGCTTCAAAAAGGATGGGAAACTTCCTAGAAGTAGTGGCAGAGCCACGCCCAATTGAGGCGTGGCATCCACCATACTTGAAATTAAAAAAAAAAATGAACTGGCCTATTTTAACCAAAAAAAAAGGTCTTCGATTGGCTAAGTTTTATTCTCATGATTTTTTCCCTTTTTTCATGTAAGTTATAATGATCAATTTTTTTGAAATTGGTTGACATGAACAAAAAATATCATATTATCTTCCATTAGTATATTTGCTTTGAAGTTAGTTCTGATTTTATCGGTTGTAATTATATGAATTGACAAAGTTTTTTTTTTTTGCAATGAAGATCATCAAGGCTTCATTACGTAATCGCATTGCAAATGAGTTAATAAATGATAAAAGGACATATTCAACATGTAGACTTGGATTTCTCATCCCTATATTGTCAGGTAGTAAATTATTTCTAAGATTAACCTACTCAAAGTTAAATAGACTTTTTGATAGTATCATTCTAAGCTTATAAATGAATAAGAAATTTTAGAATGAACAAATTCAAATAGGAACTTCAAAAGTTATATATAACAATGCCTATAATACACTACAATATAATGCCAATGCCTTCCCAATTGATTGTAAGATGCACCTGCTTACACAAACATAGTCATATAAATTTAAGATCTGCAAAATAGTTATACATGATATATATAAAATAACAACAATCATGTACAATAGTTGCACTTACATACCCAACTAACATACATTTACAGAGTTAATAGTTGAAAAAGCTTCTTATATGATGCAATTGAGGAGTTTATAGCATATCAATATGAAATTCAAAAGCACAATCTCAACTCAAGCATCATGACAACATGTCCACATCAAAGAGTATTGAAAGAAGAAGATTCTTATAGCTACCACAAAAAAAAAAAATATGATATCACAAAAACAACAGTTTGGCTTGTTTATGAGACAGCCTACACACCCCAATATGTTTATGCTTTTAAGCATTAGGAAAATGTAGTTGAAGAGCTTTTAGCAAGTTCGTCTGAACTACTTACCCAAAAAAAAAAAAGTTCGCACTGAACTGTGATGATATTAAACTTTTGCTTAATCTCTTCATGTGTCTGATGCATATATGGTTTGAGCAGCATTAATTGCTTATTTGAGCTTGAGAGTTCTTCCAAGACTTTGATATCGATGATACCATCTTATTAAAAGCACAAAAGAACAATAAAATTATAAAGTATCATGCATTCATAGTTTTCGATATAATGTTTTAAGATAACATACCTCATTTGTGGTTTCCATTAAATCTATAGCTATAATTGAAAAAAGTTTTTCAGCATTCTTTTTGAATACAGTAGCATAAAGAGTTCCAGATTCATCTATAAGTTGAACTTCGAAGCAGCATTTATAATAAAAGCATTATTTATCTATTATTTAGTGTATAAATCATCATACCAGTTTCACAAAATATATTCTGACAATAAAAACAAAATATATTCAGTATAAATCAATTCATATTTCATTTTTCCAAAGCTTATTGACTATTTGCACACATGCATGACAAGTTGTTACAACAAGTCTCTGTGAGAATAATGGGATTTTTTAAACCAACACAATGAGTATAAATTTCATACTCAACAATAAATATTTTCTCTAATGGTTATTTAATTGCCAAAATGGTCAATCAAGAGAAAGGGTGTGCTATGTTATCTGTGGTAGAATGGGAATTTTTGATGCCTACTATTGCTAGAAAAAATTAAGTTCATATTTAAAAAAGCAATCAAAATAGAGCACATGATTAATATGAGGTAAGTTGTGCGTAATATTTCCCTGTTTTTCGAATGCTATTTATTTGGACAAAAGGAATATTGAAACTATGATCTGACAAAATAGTTCAAGTCATTATCCCGAAGTTAGAAAACTTGGCCAGATTTCTGACAAAATTTTCTCATTGAACTTATGCAAAGTCCTAGACTCCTAGCATTGAACCTTTTATTAGTAGTGGAAAGGAGAAATCATAAGTATGGGAAATGAGAAATTATTATTGCTGGTCCTGCTAGCTGCACTTCTAATGCAAATATGAATATATTTACCACTCTTTGAAATGTTTGAAGTTTGAACTTCATCTACCATTTTTTTATGTTGTTGATACTTTTTTTTTTTTTTTTTTGGTAATAAGGAACTATTCCACAGCAGAGTAACATTAGACTCACAAATGCAATATAAACCCAGGACTCTTGAGCCCCCATAGTCACCATGGATAAAGTGAATTTTTGGCTTACGCTTGTGGTAAGTGGCTTGTCAGCATGGGGTTAGAACTTTAGGCTTGAGAGTAAATCCCCTAAGTCCTAACCATTCTACTTACAATTATGGGTTCACTTATAGATACTTTGTTCTTTTTATTTGATGATCAACTTCTAATTAACTTCGCAATCTTTATTATTTTGAAAATTTATTACTGACTAATCGCTTGGCAGTATGCCGTTGGAAACTGTTAGTTTGATGAGTGTTATTGAATGCAGGTTACTATCAAGTTTGGCATTTAAGAGCTTGTTGCAGAAATCATGGCCATGTATCATCCTATTTTGATCACGTGTAAGAAGCAACCAGGTGATCATGTGCAGGAAGCAACTGGTATTACCATTGGACAATTATGTGGGAAATGTGATGGGAAATGTGTGATTTGTGACTCCTATGTGCATTTTTGCACACTCATGCGAGTTTGTGATGAATGCAACTACAGATCTTCTACGGTCACTGTGTTATCTATGGCGGAGCGGGAACATAACAGGAGAAGGATAAGGATGATTATCTGAAAATTATCACTTTGGGAAGTGCCAAAACATATTTGTTCTATAAACACAATAAATATGGTTTTAGGAAAAAATGATAGCATTGAACCATTGTCTTCCTAAGATATTTTCTATTATCATAAGATGTTTTCTGATGAAAACTAGGACGCAATAGATAAGAAAACAATATGATTATAAAAACTATAACAAATTGTTGCAATTATACCTTAGTTCAACAACTATAGCATGTTGATTGCAATGTATACAAGCAAAGACTCTCCCATGTTCAGTGGCCATGCCTTTGTGACATTTATTGCAGGCCATGCACCAGAAAGTTTAGTTCAAATTAGTGATAGTATAAAAAACAATGTTAGTATTTTTTGTGAACAAAAAAAAAAAAAAAAAAAGGAAACAACAGAGAAGAAATTGCAAAGTTTAAAATTGTTGTTTCCATTACATCATTAGTAGATAAAGAAATAGTACTAAGAGATGTTATGTCTTTAGCTTTATCAGTAGAACTGAGATTTAAATGAATTGCAACCTTGGTTGATCTTCATTTTCAGAAATCCATCAAAACATGGAAAGTAATATAATATAAAAAGTATAAGCTGTGATCAACTAGAAAGTAACAATAATTTATTCACTGCCATGTCTGCAATGTAATTGTCTTTGGAATATCAGGGTGTAAAAGGAATGAGCTGGTAGATTTAGTTACCAATGATAATTCTGTTTAACATGTCAAGGAAAAACATTAAAAATAAAATTTAATACATGTAAAATATATAATTCAATAAAGAAAAATTCTAATGCACCATTAAAAGAGACAACTTTCAAATTTAGTGCAACAATAATAGGCCATGGATGCAATAAATTTGATATTACAACACATTCATTGGAAACAAAGTGGTCCCATATTGTAAGGAGCTTTGGTTTTAACCTACAATATTAAAACGTCATATCATTAAATATTCAATAGGAACATATTATGTTAACAAATAAAATTAAATTCATGCATTATTCTTCATTCAGAGTGACGCGTTCTTAAATAGTCAACTAGCCATTCTTTATTTGGAGCTGTCTTGGCTCTTGCTGGTTTATGATAGCACCGAGTATATGTCACACCCCGGATTTTCATAACCTGAATGCCCGAGGATGACTTGGGATTTATTTGTTGGGTATAAAAATAAGATGATAATAATACTCTGTCATACCCCAGAATTTTTCCTCCAAACTGGGGTTGACCCGCAAGAAAAATTTAAGATATTCAAAATCCCTTGTTTATCTAATAATATTTATAAGTTATTGGACTGAATCATTTGATGAGATTTCAACTACAGGGCAAAAATAAAGATAGAGAAAAATATTACAGAGCCATCTAAGTGTCCCAAGCACGCGATTAACATTACATACCAATTAAAAGCAAATTAGGTCTAAGCTTTAATAATTACAATCATCCAACAATTGTAACAGACAAAAAAAATTCCTCCAGCTCTGCGCAAGAAAGAAGAAAAAAATAGATAACTCTTCTGATGGAATATTTAAGAGAAATTAATCTCTTTTCAGCTCATCTTCTGTATCCCTGTGCTTAATATCCTGAAAAAAATATTCCCACAAGGGGTGAGCTACTAAAGCCCAGTAATCAGAATTTCCTAGGTGCCTATATGCAGTGGTTGTAATGCTACACTGTATTAAGTGACCCACTACAGTGAATGTGTTTAGGTGGCATACTGCTTATGCAACAATTAATTCAATAAATCTCAACTGAATAATGTAAATATACTTACAACGGTTCGATGAAATCGTCACCGTAACTACTATTTTACTTACATGTAAAAATAGTTAAATATTGATGTGTGTACCACAATGAAGTCTGTGTCGTAATGGTAGGGATCTCAGATTTAGATCTTCAAGGTCTCGGGATCAAACTCTGTAGCGATACAGGTTTTATATATATATATATATATATATATATATTATAAAATATTCATCAAAAGGAATTAAATTTAATTAAATAATTCTAACACATCATTCATACATAAACAAGAGAGGTTGCTAATCACAGTTAATTTTGTAGGAGAGTTTAATCTAAATCTTGCTAAGATAATCATACTCCTATCCTCCTCTACCCCCAGCCTTGGGAACTAGTGACTTTACGGGCTTAGCATCCAATGCATACCGACAGTGTCACCTACCAAAAACCTAGCCGTCGCGACCGGCTACCTGACTGGCCAGGTCAGAAGGGAGCATCTCCCAAATAAAATGCATATGTTCCCATCTCCATCTAAAAGGCCATTTCTACCCACCCATCACCCCATTACTAAAAATAACTTTAGCACCGAGTGCCTTAATTTCTTCTCACCCTTTTACATTCCAAGGGTACCTTGTATGGAAATCAGACATTTTTAATAACAACAGGCAATATTCCCGGGCGATGAATCAAAAGTTGGATTATTCAGTCACATGCAGTATATTTTTAAGCACTTTATCTAAATCCATAATTTAATAATAATTCTCAATAAATCAAAGATTTAACATAGTCACCAATATTATTATCACAAAGGTAGGTACTACATGTAAATTAACAAGTAGCAAGTAAAAAAAAAATTTAGAATACGAATTAGTATTTTAGTTAATTGTTTTGACAAGTTTATCGTACCACATTTGATAAAAATAAAATTATTTTTAATCGTATATTAATTAGGCTGAGGTTGGTAGTTTAGTGGATGGGCGACCCTAATTGCGATTTAAAGTCGCAAGTTCAAACCTCATTGGCTACAAATCTCGGTTGTTGCCACTTTTACCTTTTATTTTATTATTTTATGAAATATAAAGATAATAAATAGTTCTTTGAACTTATATTTAATTTTAGAAAAATTTATAAGTTTTATTTATTTTTTTAAATAATTTGAATAAATTTTCCAATCATCATCTTCTTTATAATCAAACCCTTATCGTAGGTTTTCGGCTTCAATATATCCACAAATGTCCATAGAATTATTCCAATGTTTAGGAAGGTATTAAATAAGTTTCATTAAATTCACTTAATCATAAAAATATAGTTATATAACTTGCTAGGTTGACAAAACAATGCTTAAAAATAAATCAAATTCATTTAGAAAAGACCAAATGAGAAAAGAACAAGTCCATTGTTTCTTTTGGGCATTTTATCAAATACTTGGCATTTTAGTTTGAATAAGTCATCCAACTATCCATGATGAAACTTATTATCTAAGTCAATTATCATCAATATTAGAGTGTCAAATAATACATAATATCCAGTTTAAAATAATTTCATATCAATAGAAATTATTAACATGACAATAACTAACAGAAGGTAATTGAAAATTTAAATAAATCTTTAAACATAATATTCTAAAGAAATCCAAACAAGCATCAATTAAAGCTAAGCAGAAATAGTAGCTTGAAAGAAAATTCATATAAAATAGAGCAGGACTACAATATCTATAAACTTTATATTTGTAGAAACTAGACTTCAAGACCTACAACTTTCATGTTTTACACTTTTTAAAATTCTAAGGTCTAAAGGTACAAAAACAGCCTTGAATTCAGTTTGTTCAGAAAATACAGTTTTATACGTGCTCAGTATTTTGGGCATAACTTTTAACTCATAAATCGGATTGATGCAATTCGTTTTGGGTTGGAAAGAAAACTGAAAGGGCTACAACTTTTATGTTTTAGCTGAAGCCTAATTCCACCGTTTTAGGGGTCAGGAGCACATTAGAAGTTACAAATAGAGAGCTGTCAGCATACTGAGTTACATCAGTCAAAAATTCGGCTTCCCTACCCCCAATATACGGGTATATATTTTTATCACAATCAAGTTTCATACTTCAAACCCAGCAAATGCATCAAATATATTTTAGGAGATTCGTCATCCTACCTCAATGAAGATATTAATGACCAAGTCTGAGAAGGAAAAATGAGTTAGCTTTGAACACCACCCAAATTGAAAAATTCCAAGCCTTTCTTCTTCTTCCAAGCAACGCCAAATCTTCAATCTCACTAATTAATAATTTATTATTATTTCTCTCTAATTTTCTTCTCTTTGAAGACACACAATTTATAGGGAGTGTAGAGGAAGTGTTGGTAGAGAAAAACAAGTTCCACTGCCTAAACTTGAAAACTATTAAAGTAGCATTATGCATTAGGTAGTATAATCCAAATAATCTAGCTTAGCCTTTTTGACTATCTAACCACATAATTAAAGATAGGTGTTGGAGGATGGATGAGGATGGGTGGCCTGATCCGGGAATCATGCTAACTTTTTGACAAATTAAACAATCATGCTGGCTTTTTGACAAATTAACAAAATGCTTTAAATCATGCTAGCTTTCAAACAAATTGCTTTAAATTTTGTTTGCTAAATAATTTGAAAAAGATGCTTTAAGGTCATCAATATAGGGTCTTCTCTTTGTCTAATTAGTCAAATAATTTTGAAAGATTGTGAGAGTGTGTGGAAGATGGAAGATAGAAAATGAAGTTGTCGGGAAATAATTTAGAGCAACTATTCATGAGTCAACTCATTGAGTGATAAAGTAAGTTGAAGTGAGTTGAGGTAAGTCAAAGAAAATGCTTGACCCATAGGTTAATGGGCTTGGTTTGAACCAAATAGGTAATTGGGCTAGGAAGTGTTTGGATAAAAATTTTAGAAATTCTACATTAAACTCCCACATAGAGTGAAATTCAATCCGAAAATCTTTCCAACTAATTTTATTATTCCAAAAATTTTCAAATCCTCAATTCTCTAGATTTTTACTATAACAAATATCACCACCACACTTAAACAAATTAATTAAGAGGAAAAAAATTTAGGTTATTATAGTATATTTAACAATGAACATCATCATTGCACTTATTATTAAGTTGTTATGACATACAAATTGTATAAATCTATGCTACAAATAGTAGAAAAAAGCTTGATATATCCACCAACTTAAGACGTGTCAGTGTACTTATGAACGTCAGCAAATCGAACAAAGTTAAATGCTACATTAATTTCTTGGTTGGTGTCATTGCTAACCTCCTCAACAAGCGTCCTACTATTGATAATCCACTGATAATCACTTATGATAGATAATATAGTGGTTTGCTAGAATTGGTTTTACTATGGCATTCAATATGTAATACTTTTCTAGCACCTGTAATGAGTTTTCAAATACAACAATATCATTTGCAAAAACATTGGGGAGCAAACTTTAACAGTCCAATTCCTTGACTGAGGAGTGATGTCACCGATAAGTTTCATATTTTTCAGCATTTTGCAAACTCTACATGAAAGAGAAATTAACATATGAATGACATTAAAAAAATTTTGATCATCAAGTTGTAGATATAAGAATACTCTAAATGATAAAAAGAAGCCCAAGTAATAACTTGATTCTATTAAATAGGAAATCTTTTTGTTTCAATACGATATTTATATTAATCTAAAGATAATATTCGTGGCTGTATTTAGAATTTATTTCCTGCATTGCCATATCTATTATATATGTTTCTAAAATTTACACAAAGAAAACACAATTAGCACTTTGCATACAATTGCACAAGATAATATTCTTTGTAGTGTTTATGTTATAATAGGAAGATGAGTCACATATGGTTATATATATAAACAAATGTCGTATGATGAAGAATGAAACAAAGCGGTAAAAATCAATTTCTCCTATAATAATACAACATTTACTTGTAATAATAAGGAAACAACTAGTTATAAAGAGGGCAAGTGTCACGTAAATACATAACAATAAAGAAAGGGTCAAGTGTTTTGAACAAATCAAATATTATGAGAATCTATCAAATAGAATACAATAGCTTTTATATTGCACATAAATAACTATCATTGTATAAGAAATCTATGATTACACGAAATCGCTACAACTACCTTCATGAATGTTAACAAATATGGCACACAAATGAAATTTGTTTTAAATAGTAAAGAGCACGAGCAAATTATGCTACTAAATTCAAAGCGATTATTGAGAGACAATCACCGTTTTAAAATTTTGTACTAGATCTTCCATTAAAATAAAGTTTCACCATGCAATTTCTTAAGGAAAAAAAAATAAAGGCCTTGAATTCTCTATATGAGCTTTCCTCCTTTAGGTTCACAAACCTTAAATTCTCTATATAACCAACTTGCCAATTCATTATAGGGGTTTAAAAAAAAACCATGTATAGTTTTCAAGCTTCAAACATTTTAAATGCAATTTTAGGAGGGAGGAATTTATTTTGCAGCTTGGTTACTACAATTCCTTTGAGGGGATCTTGTACTGCAAGCCACACTTTGATAAACTCTTCAAAAGAACTAGTAGTCTAGACAAAAGCTTTGAAGGTAAATCCCAGGTTTTTAAAGGTTCATGCCTTTCCAATAACCTAAATGCTATTAATATGTAGATCAAGTTAAATACTATGTTTTTCAACTTCAAGGAGAACCAAAATTATAAAACCAAAGAAACCTCTGGCAAGTAAAGCATGAAACATGTTTGGGAGAATAAGAGATAAATGTGTGGGCATAAGAAAACTGTCTATCCAACTACAAAAGTACGCACTACAAAATTTTCTGCTTCAATTCTATGTACTGCCTCTAATACACACACATCTTACACACACATCTTGCACCAATCATTTCTTGTGGTATGGCCTTTTTCCAATCTCCTTTTACACTTTTTTTTTTTGGTTACCGGCAAATATTTGTTATACTAAATATTAAGCTGCAAACACATGTCCCATACAAGGTTGTGAGTGGGTGTCTTTGATGCAATAAATTGGAATAGCCCTTTTTTCTTTTTTTTTTTTCTCTCTCTGTGGCAATCAAACAAACACCTTCAATTCAAAAACATATCATACAGAACATGCAAAAGCTGACTTTGTTCCAATCATTTGCAAAACAAACCAACTGTTTCACCAAAACAAAATACCACCGATCAGCATAAAAAAATCATCAAGACAGAAATGCAAAGAGAAAACAAGAAAAAATTGAATTTTTTTTTTTAAAACCAATTTTAGAATAACTTGAAAACAACAAGACAACGTATTATTAGTTATAGCTCTATCATGGAGAAGGTCAAGAAGAAAAAGAGGAAAAGTGAAAGCTTCTTTTGACCCATTCATTTTGGTAATATCTTAGCCTTTTTTTCGCCTCTCCGCGACAATCAAGTAAACACCTTGAATTAAAAAAACATATGATACAGAACATGCAAAAAGTTCACTTCGTTCCAATTTGTTTGATCAAAACAAAATACCCTCGATCAACATTAAGAAGAAAAATCATCAAGAAAAAGAATGCAAATAGAAATCAAGAAAAAATTGAAACATAATACAGAAAGCCAATTTGTCTCTCTTCTTCATTGCTAAAACCAACTTTTTAAACAAACAAGCTATCTCACCAAAACAAAATACCAATCAACATTAAGAAAAAAATGATCAAAACAAAAAAGTGGAAAGAGAAAATTAGGAAAAATTTGAAAAAACCACATCCACTGGTCTTCTCTTCTCTAGCTCTCCCCAACGAGCCAGGAAAGCAACAGGTAGCGAGAACAGCTTAGGGGAAAAGGGTAGAGTGAGGGAGCAATCCTTTGTACCCATGATTTAGGGACTCTTCTATCAAAGGAAGAAAAAAACTAGAGTTTATAGATTCGATTAACAGCTTCAACTATGCAGAGCATGCATCCACACTGTATGTACACGCATGATCTTCTATCATTCTCAGTCAATTATTAAACAAAACAAAATGGCAAAACCATCCTACAGTGAAAATATGTTGAACGACCGAAACTTATTGTACCCAAACCTCTTTTTATATAGTTAGATATATATATAAATAGAATGCATCAAATCACTACCTTAAGATCACAGAGGAAAGAAGAA
Organism: Vitellaria paradoxa; assembly: GCA_019916065.1. Classification (NCBI taxonomy): domain Eukaryota; kingdom Viridiplantae; phylum Streptophyta; class Magnoliopsida; order Ericales; family Sapotaceae; genus Vitellaria; species Vitellaria paradoxa. The sequence continues at coordinate 29,146,292 of CM034242.1, forward strand.
CAAAAGCAGTGAGTTGTTAGAAAATTTTGAAAATACTGAAAAATTTCACACATTTAATCTACAATGCCTAGTACCAAAACGATTTCACAAATGTGTTCAAAGCAGATCTAATTGAAGAATTATAAAACTAATTTGGTCCTAGTTGAGATTATAAACATTTACCAACGTTGATTTCCTTCTTCAGCTCTCAGTTCTTTCTCAATCAACACCCAACTACATATATATATAAGCATACATATACAAATATATACACGCAAAACACAAGTCTTAGGAATGAAAGAATACAAGAAAGGGGTACAATGGGCTTCCCCCCCTTAGACCCATAGCTTGAGGTGTGAGGTGACCAAGTGCAGCACGCAATGGAAAAAAAAAAAAAAAAAAAAAAACTCTTGTAGACTGCTAACATCACCACCCCGAGTGACTGGACATAGAGGGTGTGCACCTAGGGTCTTTTCCTAATTCTCAAGATGCTAAGTGTTGAATCGTGGTAAGAACCTAATTCGAAACCTCGGTCAATGTAGTCTATTAATTCTTCATATTACTCACATAAACAAACTGCTTTTTGTAACCAAATAGAACCTAAGACATTTAAATCTAATGTTTTCTAATGTAAGAAAATCAAGTTATATCATTGTTAAAATCAAATTCCACATAATTAATTGAAATAAAAATATTTTTCTACTTTATCATATAAAAATATTGGAGTATTGGTGAAACTTAAAAACCAATGAAATCAGCCACTTAGCGAAATTTTTTAATTCCTTCCATTAATACCCTTTAATTACTAATAAGCGCACACAATTTAAAATTATTTGCTATATAATTGAATTTATCTTTCTGATTTATTTTTCTTTACTTTTCTTTAACTTCCCACTACATTTGTTTATCTTTTTAAAATATTCCTTAATTACTAATTATTTACTTTAATGCCATTATTATTATTATTATTATTATTTAAAATACATGTTTTGATCTTTTTAATTTTAAATAATTTTTTGACAATTTAAAAATATATAAAAATAAAATAAATATTAATAAATATTCATCCATGGGTATACATCTATGCTTAGTGATGTAAAAGGGTTAGGTCAGGTTTGACCCGCCCCTAGACCTGTAGTTGGTCCCCCTTGCTGTCCTTTCCCCTTTTTGAATTAGGTTGGGTTGGGCCAGAGTCACTAATTCTTACCCCAGCTAATCTAGAAGATTTTTTTTAATATTTTTATTACTTTTTATAAATGAAATAAAATACAAACAAAATTCATACAAACACCTTAAAATATTTATTGATAAAATTTAAAATCTATTAAAAAATAAACAAATAAATTTGCATTGCAAATTTACAAATGTAGAATTGTAAATAAAAATGACAGAGCAAGGAAACAAATTGTTGTCCCAAATAGCAACACTAGAGGGGGGTGAATAGGGTTGCTTAAAAATTTTGCAAATAAAAATTTTAACCCTAAAACAAATATGTCAAGATGAATATGAAATGCACCAAAAAAATTATTAAATATTTGTGAATGAAGAGTAAGTGCTAGTGTTTGCAATAAATATAAAGAGAAGGGAAGAGAAGCCAACACAATCGATTTATAGTGGTTTGGCTTCAATGTTGCCTACGTCCACTCCCCCAAGGCCTTCCTTGAGATTTCTCCACTATTCTTTGAAGAGCTTATTACACACTAGCTTCCCAAGGTGCTAGAAACCTTTCCCAAGTGATTTTATCCCCAAATCACTCACACAAGTCTCTCTCAAAGAAAGTCTCTTGTTTTGGTCCTAACACTTGAACCAAAACCAACAAGAGCTCACCCAACTCTCACAAATTAAAAGGGCTTTAAATTTCCCTTTCTTACAACAACAATGATGAGTTTAAAACTCAATCAAATCAAAAAAAAACTCTCACAAGTTGAATATGAAAGATGAAGCACAAATGTGAGAAGAAATCACTCTATGTTTGCAAAGTTATGGAATTTCTTGTATCTCTTTGTAAGCACTTCTTTCTTGCCTTCTTCTCACCTTGAATCTGAGTTTGAGGCTCTATTTATACATGAAAATCTGCAAATGGCCGTTACTAAGTGAAAAGACACTTTTGCCTTTGAAAGAAATTGAATTTCCTTGCTTCCAATGCTGTCTTTCAGATTCAGATTTTCTGAGATATATTTGTGACCGTTTTTCACGCTCATAGCGTTCAAATATGACATTGCCTCAGAGTAAGGACTTTGTAGATATATAAGTCAGCTATCACATGTCAAAGTTTGAACTTCATCCAACGGTTAGATAGTCAGATATGGCTTCTGAACCGAGACCAGCTTCTGATAGCTTTTTCTGACATTTTGAATCTGTGTTTCCTGTTTAAGCTTCCGTTTCACCAGGATACTTTTAGCATTAGAAGAAACTTAAACTACAAAAGTTGTAGCTTCTTAAGTCTTCTTTTCACACACCAAAAATCAGAATTTTTAAAACTGTAGAGTATGAGTTATGTCTCAAAAACTAAGACTAGCTCCAGAATCCAGAATTAAAAACCTTTCTGTAATGACTAATATTCCAACTCATGTTTTGATATCTTAACGTCAGATCCGCAAAAAAGTTCGCTTCGGTAAAGTTGTAGATATAGAAGTCTAGTTTACTATATTAAAATTTCATAATAATTGAACCGTTGGATCTTAAGATATCATCTATATACTGACATATGTCTGATTTCTCTGTTTACCCGAGTTAACCTCTAGTTCAAATTTCATCTTACTTTGATTTTTATTACTCCCAACTTTGAAATTCCTTTATTCCATCATCCAAATTATGTGAAAATATCTAAAAAATAATATCACTCTCTTCCAACTCTATTATCTTGAATCTATCAAATGAATTGTAACATTTCTTACAATGTTTATTTGAAAATTTATTGTGAAAATTTAATTCAATGTTTGTTATCATCAAAATCAATTACAAAAACTAACTTTATAAACCTTGGGCCAACACAAATTTCAAATGGAAAGGAGTCGTTGGAAAAAAAAAAATCAAATAGAAAGGAATCATTGGGATTTTAGGAACTGGGGGTTTCTTGTACAGGTCTTTGGGCCAGGGAAGGGTAGGTGAGTCAGCTCGGGCTGGGTCATCCGACCCAAGCCCTGACCCAAGGATATAGGGCAAGGTATGCTGGGGATGAACGGTCTTCAGGGTAGGGTCAGGATGGGCTTTTTTCGGGTTAGGTCAGACTTCAGGTTGACCTATCCCTGTTTACACCACTATCTATCTATACGATTATAAAGGAAATAGGAGGGGTAGTGGTGAAGTACAAAATTTCATGAAACCAATTTTAGCTTAAGGCTTTATTTTTTTCCTATTAATCACTCTTAACAACCAATAACCACTCACCATTTCAAAGTGGTATATAAGTAATTTTTAAAATTTTTGTAATTTAAGTAATTTTATTCTTTTATTTTTTGCTTTTCTAAATGTCTTTTAACCATCCATTACTCTTATACGGGGTGTTTTTAAGCAATTTTATTCTCTTATTTTTTGTTTTTCTAAATGTCTTTTAACCACCCACTACTCTTATAGGGGGTGTTTGGTACCTTAAAAATCGCTGTAAAACTCTGAAAATCTTTAAATACCTTTGAAAATCTTTGAAATTCTCTAACATATTTTGTACTCTACATATTTCGTGAAATAACTATAAATTATATATCTACTTATCCCGACAACTTTTTGCAGATCTCAATAAATTTTTTATAAACCTCAATAATATGTCATAAACCCCAATAACTTTTTTATAAATTCCAAAAGTTTTTCATATCTTTCAATAAATTCTAATATAAAACTGTTATCTAAAAAATTGTTTGGCCGATTTTTCCTTCTAAAAAGTTAACGCAAAGTCAGAAAGTTTCACTATTTATTTTTGAAAAACATGATTTGATAGCTGCATGTTAAACGCCAAAAAATTACCCAAATAACATTTTTTTTTGTTATTTTTTGTCGCTCTAAATGTCTCCACAATATTCTTTTATTTTTAAATACCATTTAATTACTTACTATTATTTAAATATTTTTAATTAATATTTATTTATTATTTATTATTGCAGAACCGTTTTAAAAATTTTTTTAAATAAAAAAATTAATTATTCTAGCTTATTAAATTGTGCGCCGCCCCCGCACTTGCTCTTTCTCGTCAGTCCAGTTCTGCTGTATACTTCATTGCTTCCCCAGGAAGTACAAACTCAAAACTCGACTGGAGTGGGGCAGCAATGTTGGGATCAACCGTTCGTGCTGTTCGCAGGCTTGCTGCTGCTTCTTCTTCTTCTTCTTCCTTTTCTCCTTCGGGCTGTTATGCTTTCCACCGCCAATGCTGCGCTATTTTCTTTGGGGACTCTGGTTGTGGCTACCGATTCTCTCTCTCATGCTTAAACAAAACCCTTCTTCCTTCTCAGACGCCATACAAGTCTTATTCTCTTCTTCTGTCGAGAAATGGTTCAACTCCTAGGGCTAATAGATTAATATCCTGTGTCTCCTCCTCCTCCTCCTCCTCCTCCTCCTCCTCGTTCTCCTCCAATACCTCAATAGCCCACTATCATGGTGATACCGATGTCGCCGCCGCCGCTGCGGCTGCCATTGATGATGATCCCTTAGTTTCACCAGTAGTGAGTGATAGTGTTGGTGACGATGATGCTGACAATTTCAACCAGTTGCCCGGTCTTGGATACACCAGCCCTACTAAGACCGCCTCCATAAACGCGTATTCGGCAATAGAGCTGGCCCTCGATTCCGTGGTTAAGATCTTCACGGTGTCCAGCAGCCCCAATTACTTCCTCCCGTGGCAGAATAAATCTCAGCGGGAAACTATGGGTTCAGGTTGGCATTTACTTTCCGCGTGACACTTTGGTATTTATATTGCACTTCTCTCTGTCATCAAACGTCCTCATTTCTATAATAGTTTATGTGGTTGTTCATGCTCTATCTGCTCTATCTTTCTAATCATCTGTCAAACTGTTTGTGCCGTGTCTGTTGCCTTGATTAACACTGTTACATTTTGTAGATAGTTATATTTTGAGTCTATTTCATTGAGATTTTTTGAGGTTCCATTTCTTGTTTACTTACACACTTATGGTTCCAAAACTATTGAAAATGACATAAAAAACCACACAACAATTACAAAATGACCTTAATAATTACTATTAATTAGAAATATACCTTTATAGGGTAGTTACTCTACAAATATGCCCTTAAGGTCATTTGAGCTCTGGTACCAGGTAGTTGAACACTCAAAACTTTCATTAATTATTATTAAAACACTCAAAACATTACTTATAGTATTTAAACGTTCAAACTTTTATTATTGAATTGATGTTACTTAAAAGAAATATTCCAGATAGAAGACTCAGGTACAAAGAAAGAAAAGAAGACCTTGATTTTTTGATGCCCTTTTTTTACAGAGTGAGTCTTATTTATAGGCCTAGAGTTCAATATTTCAAATTCTGGACTTCAAACAAGAAAATAAAAGATAAAAGAAAAAGATAAGAAAAAGACAAAAATAGTACAATAATTGTAGAATCTCCTTTTGTTATATCTAATTTCTTCACTTGGGTTCTGTCATGTGCTGGATGCAGTTGTACATGGTTTGTTATGAAAAGTTTATTCTTTTTCTTTTGGTAGTATTCCTGGTTGATCCTCTATGTTTCTGTGATGGTTTAACTTTTGTTAGCCTTTCATCATATTATTTACATTGTGCCAGGTTTCTTTTTGCATATTCTTTCAATAATTTGCTTCAACTCTGCCATCTTCAACAAAGACAATAGCTTAGAATTCAATCTCTTTTTCAAAATTGATGTTTGTCGAGCATCAATTTTCATTTGACTAATTTTGTTTAAAAAATTGAATGCTTAATATTTTTGATCATTTGTTGCTCCAAACATTAATGGAAAAAAAAGATACAAATAATCTCTTTATCTGTAGCCTTATGTTTTTTTGGCATATTTTATAGAATTTTGGCATTGTAAATTAATTCTACCTATGATCACAACAAAATTTGTTCCACTGATATGATTTCTCTTTTAGGTTTCTCATCCTCTTTTTTAGAGGTAAGATAAATGTCTAAGGGAGAGTATTCTTTTACCCTCTAGATCTGATATGGTTTAAAAATATTTCATTGTATCTCTTTCTCACAGAACTGTAAATTTCAAATATCGTGAATTATCTTTTAAAGTAATAGGGAATTTTATTGATCATTGTCCTATTCGAAGTTATAAAATTTTGGTTTTCATTTTCCTTGTGATGGCCTGGGTAGAGGGGGGACATATTAGGTATTGGCTTGAGATCATATCTTTTTAGGACTATTTTGGATGGTGTTGAGATTATATCTTGAGCAGTTACGTATCTAGAACCCTTGATATAAATGGACGTGTTACAAGTTCCATATAGATTACATCTCAATATAATTTCTTTCAAGTTCATTACAATTTCTGTCGATATGAAAAGTTCTTAATGTTAATTGAATATCGGGTTCTCCAATAGATTGACTTGCAATAATATCTATAGCTTCTCTCAATTCGACCAGGTCACCATGAATAGGACTCCGGCCATAACATAATTGATAGATCCAAGATGGACTCCTATAAGTAAAGTGCCATTCTTGTCCTAAACAAATTTCTAGGTTGTTTTCTTTTAAAAATTTAGTTATCTTGTTATTTCTTCTTGGACAATCTGGGGCAATATGACATTTTTCATTGCATAATAACATGTACAATTTTTAGTTGATTTATTTTCAAATTTTTAATTTTTTGAAATTTTTAACGTGTTTTTTGGAAATATTTTTTTATTTCTAGACTTTCACTTTTTGATTTTAAAGTGTTTTTTCCTACATCTATGATATGATTTGTTCACAGAGCATCTTCTTAATTTTCTTTAAAGTTTTGTCATAAAAGTATTTCGTTCGCTTGACTTTGACAATTGATTTTTTACTTATTTTTGGGTTTTTCTTTGAGGACAATGCTTGTTTATTATTTTATAATCAAAACTTATCCTTAATCTTAGAGAATCAGAACTTCCTATTTTTTTGTAGGTGTTCTATGTATTGTTTTTCACGTATTTCATCCCATAGACTTGGGAGTTTATGGAAAAACTGTTATTTTCAATATATCATACTATTTGAAGTTAACATCTAGAATTATTTTCGGTAATAACTTTACAAAATCTGTATATTTATAGATATCACAAAGTTTTATTTTTAATAAAATATATTTTTATTTTTGATAAAATATATTCCCGGCTGGTGTAGCCTGATTAGTTTTATGAGATTTCGTGGGGGCGTTCCCTACTTAGCGACGCGCTGTATGGTCCGAGTACAGTGTTAAATAAGCAAGGACCGCTACATCGGTACCCGGGTGCAGTGTTAAATAGGCAAGGGTTCTCGCACTTTCTTGGACGAGTGGGGGGGCAAGGAAGCTAGTTCAAAATAGAAGGCTGAGATTAGGTACTTGGAATATTGGGAGCTTAACTGGGAAACTTATGAAAGTGATGGATACAATGGAAAGGAGAAGAATCGCAATTGCTTGCTTGCAAGAGACGAAGTGGGTGGGACAGAAAGCTAAAGAGATTGAGAGGACTAGGTATAAGTTATGGTATACGGGACTTAATAGATCGAGAAATGGGGTCGGCATAGTAGTAAGCAAGGACCTAAAGGAAGATATAGTTAATGTGAAACGCTGTGGAGATAGGATTATTGCAATTAAGTTAGTGTTAGGAGAAGAGATAGTAAACGTAATTAGTGCTTATGCCCTCCAGGTGGGCTTAGGAGATGTACATAAGGAGAAGTTTTGGGAAGACTTGGAAGGAATACTATTAGAGATACCTCAAGGAGAGACGGTGTTCATAGGAGGAGATTTGAACGGTCATATAGGACGCAACATAGATGGATACATAGGAGTACATGGGGGATATGGTTATGGTGATAGAAATGAAGAAGGGAAGGATATTTTGGAGTTTGCAGTGACTTATGACCTCATGGTGATGAACACCTTTTTTAGGAAGAGAGAGGAACATTTGGTGACTTATAAGAGTTGCTCCTCAAAGACATAGATTGACTTCTTCTTAACTAGGAAAAGAGACCGTGTAGCTTATAAAGATTGTAAAGTTATACCAGGGGAGAGCTTGACTGCCCAACATAGGTTGTTGGTCATAGATGTGCAGCTTCAAAGGTGGGCTAGAAAAAAGAAGTCGTATAGATGCTCAAAGACTAAATGGTGGAACTTAAAAGGTGATAAGCAAGCAACATTCAGGGAAAGAGTACTAGAGGAAAACATTTGGACGGTAAATGAGAGTGCAAATATTATGTGGGATAAGGTAGCAAAGTGTATTAGGAGGGTAGGGAAAGAAGTCTTAGGAGAATCCAAAGGGAGTGCTCCGGCACAGAAAGAGGCATGGTGGTGGAATGAGATCGTTCAAGATAAGATAAGAGTTAAAAGAGAGTGTTTTAAATCTTGGTAAAACGACTGAAATGAAGCGAACTTCGAGAGGTATAGAGAAGTTAGAAGAGAAACCAAAAAGCCAGTTAGTGAGGCTAAGGCAAAGACATTTGAGGATTTATATAGGCGACTTGACACTAAGGAGGGCGAAAGAGAGATATTCAAGCTTGCTAAATCTAGTCTAGAGATAGACGGACCAAGGATTTAAACCAAATTAAATGCATTAAGGATGAGGATGAAAAGGCATTAGTAAAGGAAAAGGGGATAAAGGAGCGTTGGAAGAGCTACTTCTACAAGTTATTTAACGAAAGCAGTAGTAGTGACATACATTTGGGGCAGTTTACCACTTTTAGGGAAGAATTAAATTTTATATTCTATAGGAGAATCAGTAGGGAAGAAGTAAAAGAAGTATTAAAAAGGATGAAGAATGGGAAAGCGGTTGGGCCAGATGGTATCCCTATTGAGGTTTGGAGGTGCTTAGGAGAGGATGACATAAGTTGGTTGACAAAATTTTTTAATGTAGTGCTAAAGAGCAAAAAGATGCCTGTTGCATGGAGGAAAAGTATCCTTATACCCATATACAAGAACAAAGGAGATATTCAGAACTGTGCGAATTACCGCGGGATTAAATTGATGAGCCATACGATGAAATTATGGGAGAGAGTTATTGAGAGAAGACTAAGAAGGACAACAAACGTTTCAGAGAACCAATTTGGTTTCATGCCTGGAAGATCAACCATGGAGGCTATCTTTCTCTTGAGGAGGTTAATGGAACAGTATAGAGAAGGTCAAAAAGATTTACATATGGTGTTCATCGATTTAGAGAAGGCATATGACTAGGTTCCTAGGGAGATTCTATGGAGAGTATTGGAAAAGAAAGGAGCGTGTGTGGCATATATTGAGGCGATAAAGGACATGTATGATAGAGCCATGACATCTATACGGACGACTAGTGGAGAGACTAATGAGTTCTCTATCACGATTGGTTTACATCAAGGCTCAGCGTTATGCTCGTACTTGTTTGCTTTAGTTATGGATGAGATTACAAGACATATTCAGGATGAGGTGCCGTGGTATATGCTATTTGCAGATGATATTGTTTTAGTAGATGAGACGAGAGAAGGAGTGAATGCTAAGCTAGAATTGTGGCGAGATACGTTAGAGACAAAAGGGTTTAGGCTAAGCCGATGCAAGACGGAATATGTGGAATGTAAGTTTAGTCAAAGTAGGATAACGGGTAGTATAGAAGTAAGTTTAGGCACACGAAAGATTGTAGAGAAAGATAAATTTAGGTACCTTGGATCTATGGTGCAACAAGATGGAGGGATTGATACTGATGTAAGTCACAGGATTCAAGCTGGGTGGACCAAATGGAGGAGTGCTTCGGGGGTTTTGTGCGATTGAAAAGTCCCCCTCAAGGTGAAAGGAAAGTATTATAAGGTAGCGGTTAGACCAGCGTTGCTATATGGATCAGAGTGTTGGACAGTAAAGCATAATCATGGTTAGAAGATGGCAGTTGCGGAGATGAGGATGCTAAGGTGGATATGCGGGATTACAAGGAACGATAGGATTAGGAACGAGGAGATTAGGAGCAAAGTAGGAATAGCACCGATTGAAGATAAAATGAGAGAAAACTGATTAAGATGGTTTGGCCATGTTAGAAGGCGTCCAACAGAGGCACCTGTTAGAAGGTGTGAAAGTATGGAGATTGCCGGGAGTAGGAGAGGTAGAGGAAGACCCAAGAGAAGCTGGAAAGAAATCATTAAACATGACCTGACCTACCTAGATTCATTGGAGGACATTCCCCTAAATAGATCTAATTGGCGTCGACAAATCCATATAACCGACCTCACCTAGTGGGAAAAGGCTTGGTTTGGTTTGGTTTGGTTATATTTCTTCTCTTTTTGGTGTTCATCTAAAGATATTATTCCACAATAATCTCTTTTAATATATGATGAAAAAAAATTTGAGTGTTTTTACGAAATCATTTTCTTAATCTTCACTCAGTAAAAAGAAAGTTTTTTCCTGTACTCCTCCTTCTGATCCTTTCTAGACTTTGGCCAACTTAGAACATTTCTTGTAACGTTCCTGCTATATAGTGTATGAATCTTTTTCTATTCCATATATTTTTGTAATGAATTATGACTATGCACAGTGCTTGTATCCATTCTTCTATGGTTCTTTTATAGCATCTGAGATGTATGTCATTAAGGTTTTGATATATCGCATTTGCTATCATTAAGGTTTCCATCTATCCCATTTGTTGCAACATTGAATTTATTTAAATTTTCTCTTTTAGAAGGACTAGGTTATTTTTTTTTTCGACATAAACCTCTTCAGAACTAGATTTACCTTTTTGTTTCACATGAATACTTCAAAACAAGTTCTTTTTCCAACTTGTTTAGTTTTTGGATCATTATTTAGGTGATCTGATTTTCCCATTTTTCTCTTTTCTATTGTTTATCTAGGTTTAGAGTTTTATCTAGCTTTTTATGGTTCATCATTTAAATCTGGATCAACTGTTGTTTTTGTTTTAGAATTAGAATCATTATTTTTTTTATTCTTCTTCTTCGGAATCAATGTCTTTCACAATGCTTGTTGCGCAATATTCCTCATCTGAATTTTCAGAATCAAAATCTAAAGGGAAAACATTTTCGTAGTTTTTGAATAAATTTTCTTATTGATTATAGAGCATTTGATTTAGTAATTTCTCTCCCTTTTACACCATTTTGATTATTATATCTAAATCTTTAATATTCTAATGTTTCTTTATTAGTTTGAAAATCTTTTATAAATTTTTTTAGTAGTTTCTATAACTACTAAAATTTCATCAAAGCCTCTTTTTCCTCGTTTGTATGAGGTTGAAATCTTATCTTCTTCATATTTTTGAAGAGGAGATGTTTCACTTGAATAGCATTTGTTGACTATTTCTTTTTATAATTTTTTGGTGTTTGTTGGTAGATTTAAATTATTTATTTTATTTTCTATTTTGTTTATAATACTTATGACCCCAAACACACTATTTACTAGGGAATTTAAAGGTCTAACTATATTTATGCTACTTGGTTCCTTTTCAGAAACTTGAACTAGATGTTCAAATATATTTTTTTCCCATTTTCTTCTATACATAAAAATCCTTTATTACTATCACAAGCTCAGATATGGCCTTAAATAGTCCTAACTTTGTTTAACAGTGGCTTTAAGATGGACTAAGGTTGACCTAATCTTTTACACTTACAATCTATTGGATTGAAAATAACTATTAATAGCTTTAAGGGTTTATGTGTAAAAGAAATAGGGTTAACTTCAACATTTCTATTGAGGACAAGTGGCTAAAACAAAATTTTCTTTTGTATGTAAACTCAGAGAAATTATGAGGGGAGGTATGTGCACATTTTCACAAACTTGGAGGGGATCTATTGCAAATCACCCATATATTTTACCTACCTACCTCTGGGAATTCCCCTTGGCCAAGTAAGTGGGATATTGGAACATGTCCAAAGTTAATAGAGTACATCTATTCAATGAGGGGAAAGACTTGCGATATGTAGTGGTAATTTATAACTATCGTGAATTAAAAAATAGCCGCAGGAGGATATTGGAGGGGATCTTATGGCAATAGAATAGATATGTTGTCTATGCTCGATGGAGGATCTGTGATATTAAGTAGTGCTTGAGGCATCCCCATGAGGTGGAAATGATTCCATTTGGGAGTGTCGAAATATTATTTAGGGTTCCATTGGAAGGACTACCCTTTGGAAACAGTGAACATTCTATTAGAGCCTTGATAGTAAATATTCTCCCTATGTCATAAAGACATGGCAATGCCTTGTGATGGGTGTCCTTAGCCATAATAGAATTGAGGATATGGCAATGAAAGCGGGATAGAGGGGAACATGTGGATTGATTGTTAAAGTTATGGCTCATATTAGTTACGCTTAGGCACTAGTAAAGGGGTAGATGCCTAAGTAAAGTGATTGCATTTGCTCGTTCAGGTTCACAATGGTTTGTGAGAATGCAAAGAAGGTTGGGGTACAACAATGCAAGACCTCGCTGGCACTTGCGAGCAAAAGTTGAGAGTGTGTATTGATGGTTTGAAGCTCGCTAAGAGTTTCACTAGGAAATGTTGGGAATTATAGAGAGCATGCAAGGCTGTAGGGTTACTCAATGGGAATCGAGAAGTTCGTTGGCAAGGTAGCTGGGAAATCCAAAGACTGTTCTAAGGCAGAATAGCTCGCTGGGAAGCTCATCCCAACAAGCGACATGGTTTCGGAATTTCTGGGTCTATTTTGGAGTTTGTTTTAAGTCGGGTTTCTTGTTTTTATATATATAGGATGTATTGTACACATAAATTTAGTTCAAATTAGGATTTTATAAGCATTATGTTAAAAGAGAAACTAAAAGAAAGGTTAGAAGGGTTTTTCTAAAGGTCTCTTTAAGGTTCTTTCTTCTCCTATTGCAATCCCTACTCCATTATTGGAGGTTCATAGTGAAGATCTGATTATTCCTTGCCCATGAACGTGAGAACATTGTCAAACCACATAAATCTTGTGTTTTCCTTGTGATTGTTCTTGTTTGTCTGTTTGCTGTATTCCCTTGTGTTGTTATGGTGATCCGGATTTAGCTCAACCTTGGTGGCTAAGAATGAGGATTTACTGCCAGCTGTACAAGGGGACCACTCAAATAACTTGATTTGTTATGTTAAGGGGTACCTTTTGTGTTGGCAAATTGATAGAGTACTAGAGGGTATGATGCTTCTTGTGGTCCTAATGCACAAGTGCATAAGCTGTCAGAAGAGGTCTAGAAAAGGGTCACGTGGATCGATCACCATGAATGCATGGTGATAAGCCAACAAGAATGATGTAAAAGGTGAAATTCGATATCTTTGAGAGTAAGAGCCAAGAGGAGAGAGCTAAAGAAATTCAGGGGAAGCATTGTCAGAGAACTCCCTTGAAGTTTCTTTAGAGATTGAGCTAAGTCTGTGAGAAGGTCAATTTATTGCCAGACCTAGGTCTTCTGGTAATCTATCTGGTCTCATATTCCACCCTTTCCACAGTCCTTCCGTCCAATAAACAGTTTACAATTTTTGTCTCTCTAAAAGAACGCAAAGGGGATGTCTTGGTTCGAGAGACGTTGAACTTTAAGATCATACATTTTCTATTTGATTTTTCCAATAAATTACCTCTTCTTTTTAGTTTTACGACTACTTTATTCCTTGTTTTTCTTTTTTGATTAGTTGTTATTATTTTTGAAGTACAATTGTTGCCTAGAATTTATACTGTGCTACAGTAACATCATTTGATTGGGATTTCAAAGATGACTGAGGTTGCAAGTGGTAAGAGAATAGGAGATAGAATAATATTTATAAAACTTGCATTTGATGAAGAGACAATTAATGTTATAAGTGGTTATGCACCCCAAGCAGGATTAGATGAAGTAACAAAATAACATTTTTGGGAATATATGGACAGACCTTCTCATGAGATACCAAATGGAGAAAAAAATCTGTATTGGAAGAGATTTGAATGGGCACGTGTAGAACAATGGAGGTTTTGAGATTGTGCACGGGGTTATAGATTTGCCTCCCTATGGTACGACTATTAGCCCTCTAATGGTGCAATATTCAATCGATATGGAGATAGGCCTCGGTTTGACATAGGCTTCGTAGCCACTGCTATAGTTAGCAGCATAATCAAAGATGGCGAATGGGCATGGTCAGCAACCAACTCAGTAGACCTGCTGCAAATCAAGAGAGAAACAGCCCTCAGGCCCTCCCCTATAATCTCAAGGCCTGACATTGCCATATGGAAATCAGCCTCTGAGGACTTTTCTATCAAATCTGCTTGGAATTCTTTTAGAACATGTTATCCTCGTGTATTGGCACCACCTCCTATGGTTTAAGAAAGCCCTGCCCAAACACTCTTTCATTCTATGGTTAATCATAAGATAAAGCTCAGCACCCACGATAAGCTAACTAGCTGGGGGTGTATTCAAAGATCTAGCTGCTTCTTTTGTAGATGCAACATTGAAGACCACTCCCATCTCTTTGCCACATGCCCATTTGCTTCTAGAATTCTGCGCACCATCTTGAGTAAATGTGAGACGTATGTCCAGTACCAAAATCTAAATGAGATCATCTCATGGGCCCCTGACTCTCTGAGAGTTACTCCTCTAACCAAAACTATCCTCAAGCTGAGCCTTGCAGCTACCTTCTATATCATCTGGTTAGAGAGGAATATGAGATACCATGAGGACGAGTACCTTGACACTGTCATTTGCACCAACCAAATTGTTAATCTGGTGCGAGGGAGACTTCTGGGATGCAAGAATTTAAGGATAACAACTCTAACAGACACTTGGTCAGTTGGTGGAATCTTACAACTTCGATCTTGAATTAATAGGAAGCCCAGCAGTAGGGTTCGCTGTGCTGCATTTTCAGCCACTGATAGCAACTCTGATGCATATTCTGTACTGGGAGGACTCTGGCTGGGTTTGGTGATTGCCCCAGCATCTCTCTTGTTGCTCTGTGCAAATGAATTGTCAGTTGGAGCTTACGTCCCCATTCTCCCTGATTTGGCTTGATGTCACTTCCTCTCTGCTGGTTTGCTGAAACTGATGATGAGCATGTTTCTGGTAGCTCTGTTTCCTCTGTTTGTTGCTGGAGGTCCTAGTTGAGGATGGCTGTCTCTCTGATGACCTGCTCCTTTTGTGGATGGCATGCTAGTGCCTTCATCTATGAGCTATGCTTTCTGCTTCCTCTGCTTATCTCTTGGTTTGTTGCAAGCTTGTTACTGAGATGTTGATGCTATCACTCTAGAGAGTAGTAAGAGGAGCAATCGGGAAGAGGCACCTTACCTTGGTTTGCTCCTACTGACATGTTGGCATAGACTTTACTTCCATTTTGGTTGCCTAGTTTAGGTATTTTTCCCTTTCTAGCAAGTTGACAGCTGTG
Organism: Vitellaria paradoxa; assembly: GCA_019916065.1. Lineage (NCBI taxonomy): Eukaryota > Viridiplantae > Streptophyta > Magnoliopsida > Ericales > Sapotaceae > Vitellaria > Vitellaria paradoxa. The sequence goes on from CM034242.1 coordinate 29,161,694, forward strand.
TTATGCTTTTCATTGTACACACGGGGGAATGCATCCAAGATTTTGTATTCCTTTATCTAATTAATATATACTTTCTTGTAGAGGTTGTTAAATTCTTGATTTAAATCTTAAAAATTTTACAATTTTACGATGTTAGTAAGAAAACTTGTTTAATCTTATGTAAAATCTTAATATGGGTAAAATATGTAAAATCTTGTTTATATGACGTAAAATCAATAAAATATCGATTTTATAGGCGATTTTACCAATTTTAAAAATTGAGTGATTTTTGTGTTATTGTCAAATAAAATAAACTTTTATGTTTTTTTTTTTTTTTCAAAGTAATAGCCCACAATTGTTTCATTCGTTGCTTCTTTTTTTTTCCCTAGATTTTTTTTTTTTGATTCTATGACATTATTCTTTCTTATGTTATACTGGTTAAGGACCATATGCATTGTTCCATCAAATTAATTACTGTAAATTAAATGTAATAGTTAGAATAGAAACAAGAAACCTATAATAAAGTATTACAAATACATTTCAAATTCTAAAAAAAATTAAGATAAAATAAAGTCATCACACCGAACACTTAAATTGTCTCAATTCTATAGTTGGGTGAAGGGGGTATAAAACCAGATATAGAATCTTTTGTGAATTTTGTTAGAGTGTTCGTTTTGCTTATATAGGTATGTTTTTGTGTATGGTATTTTCTTAATACATGTTTTTGCTCTATTTTCTTATTCATAAAACTCTTTACTTAACCCCCCCCCCCCCCCCAAAAAAAAAGAATGGAAGCTTTAAATGAGGAATTACAGTATGATAAACTATGTTTTCATGTTATAGGCATTGGATAAAACCTTATGATTTTGCGAATTGATTTTATGATCCGATTTTTTGAACCCTTCACTGAATTTTAGTAGAATCTCGATTTTAATAGCATTGTTTCTTATCATTAAAAGAAAAAAGAGGGTGAATCTATTTTAGAGTTTGCTACGAGATATGACTTAGTGATAGCAAGTACTTGTTTTAATAAGAGCAATACTCAATAACATTTAAAAGCAGATATAATAATAGTAAAATAGATTTTTCTTTACTGAAAAGTTCAATAGTGCTTTTGTGTAAAGATTATAAGGTAATACTAAGAGTCTTAACTGCACAATATAGATTAGTAGTACTAGCTGTGTGTATTAAGAAGTGGATAATAAGAATAGAAGAAATATATTTTCAAGGATAAAGTGTTGGAACATAAAAGGGGAAAAACAAATGATTAATAAGGATAAAATGAAATTTAAATGATGAAACAAAAATCATGTGGTATGAAATGACTAGATGTATTAAAGGAGTGATTGTAGAGATATTAAGTATATATAATGGAAAATGACCTTCCTAATGGGAGTGTTAGTGGTGGAACTAGACGTACAAGTGACAATAAAGCTCAAAGAGAGTGCTATAGGAATTTGCCTAAGTGTAAGGATAAGGGAGCATATGATAGCTATAGATTGGCTAAAAAGAAGCTAAAAAGGCAATTGAAGAAGCAAGACATAAGACCTTCAATGAACTATATAATAAGTTAGGGACAAAAGATGCAGAGAAAGGTATTTATAAGTTGGCTAGAATAAGAGAAAAAATAAGGGCTTGTATGTTGTTATGAAGAAAAGATAAAAATAAGAAAAGTTATTCAGATGGTATTTCGATTGAAGCCTGGAAGTGCTTAGGGGATGGTGGGATAAATTGGTTGACAAAATTGTTTAACTGATTTTTACATACTCATAAGATGCCTAACAAAAAGAGGAAAAATATTTTAGTGTCCATTTGTATTAATAAATGGGATATCTAAGATTGCAACAACTATCAACCAACTAATCACGCTATAAACCTTTGGAAGAAATTGATTAAAGCTGGGCTAAGATATTTTGCAAAAAATTAGAGAACTAATTTGGTTTTATGCTTAGTAGATTGACTATAGAAGCTATTTTCCTGCTTAGAATATTAGTGGGAAAATATAGAGAAAAGAAGAAAGATCTTCATATGATTTTTATTTATTTAGAAAAAGCATATGATAGGGTCCCAAGAAAAATTTTATGTTGGACATGGGTAAAGAAGCAGTAGGTATGAAATATATTAAAGTGATAAATGACATGTATGATGGAGCAGTTACTATCGTAAAAATTGTTGGCAGTGATACGGATGATTTTCCTATTACGATTAGTTTGTACTAAGGATCCACTTTAAGCTTGTATCTTCTCACTTTGTTTATGGATGAGCTTATCAAGGATCTTGAAGACGACATCTTTAGATGTATATTATTTGTAGATGATGTTGTATTGATTGATGAAAATAGGTTTGAGGTTAATCATAAGTTAAAAGTTTGGAGGCACACTTTAGAGTTGAAAAGTTTTTAGAGTATGTGGGACAACTAGTTTGGGACTTATGGAATTCCATGATTTGTTTCCTAATTTCTAGGAATCTACAATTGTAAATTAGTGTTGATTTGTTTCCTTGTATGCAGGGATATTTGGCATTATTCTACCAAATCCCTTAATTAGGTATTTTCCAATTTTAGCTTTGATAGGATAATTAATAGCTCCTTGATTACAGCAAGTGATTGCCTCCTTCGTGCTGTATATATATCTGTACATTTCATTCAGAAAAGAAATTTGAGACTTTTACATGGTATTAGAGTTGCCTCTGAACTATTAAATGATCCTTCTGCTGACCAAATATGGCATGGCCATAGAAAACAGGACTCGTCCTTGTATGAAGTATCTTCGAGATCTAGAGCTATAGTTTTGGGCAACCATGGCGGATCATATGGTTTCTCTCTTCCCATTACAGGTCATAAGCTGAATGGGAACAACTATCTCTAGTGGTCGTAGTTTGTAAAAATGTACATTTGTGGTAAGGGAAAAGATGAGTACCTTACTGGCGATGCCAATCCTTCTAAGGTTGAAGATCCAAAATTCAGAATTTGAAAGATCGAAAATAATATGGTCAAGTCTTGGTTAGTCAATTCTATGACCGATGAATTGGCAAGACTTTCTTACTCTATGATACAGTTCATGAGATCTGGGATGTAGCAAAGGAATACTACTCGAGCAAAGAAAACACTTTGGTAATTTTCAAAATTGAGACTACTCTTCATGGTCTTCATCAAGGAGATCTTTTTGTCACCCAATACTACAATCTCCTCTCTCGCTATTGGCAATAATTGGATGTATTCGAAGAACATCAATGGGGATGTACAAATGATGCAAAGAAGTTCAGGGAGATCATCGAAAAGAAAAGGATATTTAAATTCTTGATGGGTTTGAACAAGAATTTAGATGAATTTGAGGACGAGTACTAGGAACTAAACCTTCGCCTAGCATCTGAGATGTATTTTCTGAAGTCTGCCAAGAAGAAAGCAGAAAGAAAGTAATGCTGGGGGAATCACCTACAGTTCTAGTTGTTGAACTTGGCAACTCCGCTCTTACTAGTCAAGGCCCCAACCCTGATTGTCGGCAAAGAAAAGGGAAACATTGGTGTGATCATTGCCGAAAGCAAGGCCATACCCGTGATACGTCCTGGAAAATACACGGTAAACCTGCAGATTGGAAGCCTTTGAGACCACCTCTTGATAAAGAAAACTGGGGAAACCATGTTTCTATTGATGAAAAACCTGCACCTACTAAATCCAGTCCATTTAGCAAGGAATAACTTGAAGTCCTGCAAAAGATGTCCTCTCAACAAAGTCTTGCTTATAGTGCCATCGGAACAAGTGCCTTAGCACACAGGTAATTCCTCAAGAGCCCTTACTATGAACTCAGGAAAAATAGGTTCATGGATTGTAGATTCGGGTGCTTTCGATCACATGACAGGAGATGCAACCCACTTCCTTAATGATAGCTTAAGCCGAGACAGTCTTACAGTTAAAATTGCTAATGGTACTTTGTCTAAAGTGGCTGGAATAGGTTCTATTATCATTTTAGAGGACCTAACACTAAATTCAGTTATTCATGTTCCTAATTTGGATTGTAATCTTTTGTCAGTAAGCAAACTCACTCAAGAACACAATTGTGTTACTAAATGTTTTTTCGATATATGTGAATTTCAGGATTTGAATTTGGGTGGGATGATTGACAATGCTAAGGTGTGCTCAGGACTTTATCTTCTTAAAGTTGGTGAATATCCTAGTAGACAAACTCACAATGCAATATGTGTTCAATCCAAGAGTCAATCCAGTGAAGGTTCTGTTCCTTTTAATAATTCCAATAAGGATAGTGCAATCATGCTTTGGCACTATCGTTTAGGTCATCCCAATTTTATGTATCTCCAAAAATTGTTTCCTTCATTTTTCACGAATACAAATCCAAAAATGTTTCATTGTGATGTGTGTCAAATTTCAAAGCATGTTTGAAATTCTTATCATATTCAACCTTACAAGGCATCTCATCCTTTTTCAAAGATTCATAGTGATGTATGGGGCCATCTAGAATTAGAAATATTATTGGAACTAGATGGTTTGTTTCATTTGTAGATGATCATACTAGGATCACGTGGCTATTTCTCATGAAAGAAAAATCTGAAGTTGGTCAGATTTTTAGGAAATGCAATACTATGGTTCAAACCCAATTCCAAACAAAAATACAAGTGTTGAAAATTGATAATGCTAATGAATATTTTGAGACCTTTCTAAGTGATTATCTCACTAGTCAGGGCATTATCTATCAGAGTTCATGTGTTGATACATCTCAACAAAATGGGGTTGCCGAAAGAAAAAATTGATGTCTTGTTGAAATTGCTTGATCACTGACGTTCACTACACATGTTCCCAAATTTTTATGGGTTGAAGCAGTTTTAATAGCCGGTTACCTACTAAACAAGATGCCTTCTCGAGTGTTAAATTTCCTAACTTCTTACCAAGTTCTTAGTCAATTGTTTCCTAACACTCACATTCTATCCACTCTTCTTATGAAAGTTTTTGGTTGTTCTATGTTTGTCCACATACATGCTCAACATCGGAGTAAATTTGATCTAAAAGCCCTTATATGTATTCTTGTTGGATACTTGTCAAATGAAAAAGGGTATAAATGTTATTCCCCTATTACCCGAAGATTCTACAGCTCCATGGATGTCACTTCCTTCGAGGAACAGACTTATTATTCCAAATATAATATTCAGGGGGAGAACTTCACTCAAGAATATCATCTTTGAGATATTGGTATGCTGGATTCATCTTGTGTTCATAACCCATCTTCAAATGAGCCTTCACAGCCAACCCCAAACAAATCAGGGACAACCAAATCAGAGTTACCAATCCAATTTGTCATATACAACCTGAACTTGAGTATCAAATATATCCCCAAATACCTTAGCAATCCATTCCCGCACAACCAACTGCAGCGAGTAACGTGTCTGTACTAGGAGAAACAAAATTCAAGACGAGAAAGAAACTTAGCCATCAAATCAAGGCCATGCATCCAACCTGAATCTGGGATCTCGAAATTTACTAGGTAACACTAGTCTTAGTTCTAATTCCAGTGATCTTCTTGACAGTGAGCTTGACAATAGACCCATCGCCATGAGAAAAGGCATAAGGTCTTGTACTAATCATCCCATTTATAATTTTGTCTCCTATGGAGGATTGTCACCTAGTCATTGTACATTTGTTAGCAACCTTGACAAGATACAGGTTCCATGGTCAATACATGAGGCTCTCAATATATTAGAATGGGAGGCAGCTATTTGGGAAGAAATCCGTACACTTGAAAATAATGGAACTTGGGTGATATCTGAACTGCCATCAGGAAAGAGTCCTATAGGTAGCAAGTGGATCTTTACTATTGCAGATGGTAGTATCAATAGATTCAAAGCACGTCTTGTTGCTAAGGGATTCACTTAGTCCTACGGGATCAATTATTAGGAGACATTTGCTCCTGTAGCCAAGCTCAATAGAGTTTGAGTGCTGCTATCGCTGGCTTCTAATCTAGATTGGCCACTTTACCAATTATATGTAAAAAATGCTTTTCTCAATGGGGACCTAGAAGAAGAAGTTTACATGAAGATACCTCCTAGTTTTGATAGTCTAGTCACCACCAACAAAGTCTGCAAGCTCAAGAAATCTCTGTATGGGTTCAGACAGTCGCTAAAGGCATGGTTTGATGGATTTACTAAAGCTATTAAGAGGTTCGGGTATGATCAACGTAAAACTGATCACACTATGTTTGTGAAACATTTATCCTCAAGAAAAAAGGCAAAACTCATTGATGTGTAGACGACATCTTTCTAACAGGATACCATGAAGAAGAGATAAACTCAAAAGTTTCTTAGCTAAAGAATTCGAGATAAAAGATTTGGGAATCAAAGTATTTTCTTGGCATGGAAGCAGCATGATTGAGAAAAGGTTTTTCAGTCTCTCAGCGTAAGTATGTGTTAGATCTCTTAAAAGATGGGAAGAGTGATAGTGCATCAATTTGAAGGGAGGTATCAAAGACTTGTTGGAAAACTCATTTACTTTGCACACAGTAGACTTGATATTAGTTTTGTTGTAAATGTAGTGAGTCAATTCATGAATAATCTAACAGAAGAACATATGGAGGCTGTATATAGTATTCTAAGACATTTAAAGATGAAACGTAGTCAAGTATTGTCCTTCAAAAGGACATCAAACAAGGAAATCGAAATCTTCATTGATGCAGATTAGGCTGGATCCATAATTGATAGACGATCAACCTCAGGATACTGCACTTATATCTAGGGAAATTTGGTTATTTGGCGTAACAAGAAATAATCAGTGGTGTCTAGAATTAGCGTAGAAGCAGAATTCAGAGCTCTTGTACATGGTATTTGTGAGGGAATGTGGTTAAAAAGGGTAGTATTTGCATGGGCTGATTGTATTTGCATCTCTTCGATGCTAAATTTGAATTTTATTCTTTTTTAATAAAATACTTATCTTTAAAAAAAAAAAATGTGGTTAAAAAGGGTACTCTGTAAACTAAGAATTCCAGTTACAGAACCCATGAAACACATTCTGTGATAATCAGTCTACCATTAGCATAGCTAAGAACCCAGTTGATCATGATAGGATAAAGCATGTGGAGATTGATAGACACTTTAGAGATTGGCATAATATCACTTTTGTATATTCCAACTACTCAACAGATTGCAGACATTCTTACTAAGGTTGTACCAAGGAAAACATTTGAGGATATTTATTCCAAGCTAGGCTTTCTTTACATCTATAACCTAGCTTTAGGGGGAGTGTGGAATTCCATGATTTGTTTCCTAATTTCTAGGAATCTACAGTTGTAAATTAGTGTTGATTTGTTTCCTTCTATGTAGGAATATTGGTATTATTCTACCAAATCCCTTAATTAGGTATTTTCCAATTTTAGCTTTGATAGGATAATTAATACCTCCTTGATTATAGGAAGTGATTGCCTCCTTTGTGCTGTGTATATATTTGTACATTTCATTTAGGAAAGAAATACGAGACTTTTATAGGACTAGAGTTCTATTGAGTTAAGTTGAGGACTAACATGATATGAATTGCGATTTTAGTAGAATTAAAACTATGAATTATAGCATGGTAAAAACTAAGTATAAAAAAGTGCCAAAAATGATTATTTTAGGAATCTTGGATCAATTATCTATGCAAATAATCCATAGGATTCAAGCAAGGTTGTTAAAATAGAGAAGTGCCTCGTGTATTTTACGTTATCATGGAATACCTGTCAAACTGAAAGAAAAATTTTATAAGACAGTTCTACGATCCCGGTGACTTCGAATTTGATTTCAAAACCGTAGTTCAACATTTGTTTTACAAAAAGGTTTTTAAAGATAAATTTTCCAACCTAGCACTACATGCGTAGATGCTACGTTGAGTTATAAACGTATTCGAATCGATATCTTTGAATCCATTACAGGAATAAGTTAAACCCAAATGTTTTCATTCAAGAGAAATTTGTTAAAGTTATTAAGAAGCAATAATCATATAAGCTAAGTGCGGTGGGGATGAGGATGCGGAGATAGATGTGTGTTAATACAAGAAAAGATAGGAGTAGATATGAATATAATCCAAAGAAAATTGAGGTGGCACTGATATAAGAGAAATTCAAATAAGGTCGTTTAAGATGGTTTGGTCATGTCTAATGTAAACCTAGAAATGCCCTAGTAGGGAGAGTAATTGAAAAACATGTAGAAATTGTAAAAAGAACAAGAAGTGGACCTATAATCACGTAAACAAAATTGTAAAGAAAGATCTAATTTTGGAAAACATAATCCTTGATAGAAATAAATGGAGGAAGATGATTCATGGAGTCGATCCTAACTAGTTTTGGACCAAGGCTTTCTTTGAGTTGAGTTGCATACAGTGATTAAGTTTTGGTTTCTAGACCTCAGATGATCACGTAGTGCGTTCAAGTTTACATCCCTATTGTTGTATAGGTTATGCGCTTATATTTGAAATGAAGGTTTGAATTCCTTTTTGCATATCTTGACCTTTTTTTTCGGGGGTGGGGGGGTTAATGTGATTTTATATTTACTCTTTTCATTATATGTTTAGAGTATTGTGCTTGTTTGACTCGTTTGACTATGAAACACTGTTGGCTTAATGTAGAGCGTTTTGGGTTATATAGGCCTGATAATGTGTTTCAGTTTGATTGTTTGTTTTTGCTTTGTTTTTTCATTTTGGAACAGGGTGCTACTTCACCGCTTTTGATTGAAGAATTCACTTCAAAATTGTTTGTAAATATTGTGGGGAAATTTTTAAGCAAAGGTGAAAAAAGAGATCGAGGGAATCTGCAAACTAGCAATAAAAAAATTGAGATACACTTGTTATGAGGTCGTTGTTATTAATCATACAAGAAAGCTAATGAATCCATATTGGTTGAATTTGGGTTTTGAAGTTTGTGCATGATTTATACTTAAAATGGTGTCCCTATTCCTAGGTTGGTGTTATTTCTAATTTCCATATGTGATCATGTAGGATTTGTCATACCTGGTAAGAGAATCCTGACAAATGCTCACGTAGTTGCTGATCATACGTTTGTACTTGTAAGAAAGCACGGTTCACCTACCAAGTATAGAGCAGAAGTCCAAGCTGTTGGACACGAATGTGACTTGGCCATTCTCATTGTTAAAAGCAAAGAATTCTGGGAGGGTATGAATTTTTTGGAGCTTGGTGATATCCCTTTTCTGCAAGAAGCTGTTGCTGTGGTTGGTTATCCTCAAGGTAACAACATAAATGATATAGTTTGTTTGCAGTAGACAAGGCAAGTTAGCTTTTATAGTCCATACTTGTACTATATCTTGTGCACATCTAAAAGAGAAGCGTGGTGGTTCTAATGTAGATTGATCACCAAGATTATCATGTGTTTTTTCTTTTTTCTTTTTCCTTTTTTTTTTTCCAATTTGTTGAAAGTTAATGACAGTATAGGCCTTTGTGTTATTTCTGGAGTACACTAATAGCGCTTTTGCATTAGACACCTTATTCTTTTATTAGTTAGAACAATAATATAGTGGTGATTGTCCTTCAAAACTTAGATAGTTGACCTAGGTAAGCCAAGCACCAAATCTATATTGACATCCTGCCAAAGTGCATATGGGATTGACAATGTTGTATATAACTCAGTGTTCTGCTTCTTCGTCTTCGCAAGTGGACATGTGCGACATTGAGAAACATTTCTTGCCACATTTTGCTTTAGAGACGAGGAGTAAAACCTATCTTCAACTAAAGTAATAGGTTTATCTGTGCCAAACTGACCTACTTACCCACCTGTATGCAACTCCTAAACCAAAACATCTCAGGCAGAGGTATAAGTAATGCACAACTTAGACCCAATAAACATGTAACCATCTTGAATAACAAAATAAAAAATCCACGTGGGTTACGACCCTGGATGTCTTGAAAAATTAAGGCAAAATTAGGATAAGTGTGGTACTCATCATTGAACCAAAACCTATGACACTGACACTCATGGACTGTAACATGAGGATTACCTGACTCGAGGCATCAATGACCTTATTCTTTACATTGGCATAGTGATTGAGAATAAATGTATACTCTTGAAGAGACTCTACCCAAAATGTATGTTAATTCCTCAATTTCTTCCTAGAATGGAGGTATTTCAGTGTCCAGTGGTTAGAGTATAAAAAAAAAATTCTTTTCGAAAAAGATATTACCTTTAATGCCATAGAGCACAACAAACAACTCCTTGTCCTATGTAGAGTATTGCTTTCTAGATTCATTGAAGTTTAATTGAAGTATGTATCGGCCGATCCTCTTGACCCAAAACGCTTCATATGGCTATGCTAGAGGCATCACTGGCAACCTAAAAAAACTTTGAAAACATTAGGTTTTTGCAAAATAAGTGTCTCTGCCATCCTTTTTCTTAATCTCCTTAATGGCCTTACTTGCAATGGTGGTCCACTAAAAATTCCCTGGCTTTGGAGGTGTTTGGAGTTATAAAAAATTAGTATAAATTTGTAAAATTTGCAGTCTCGGCATTCGTGCAATGAGTAAAAAATTTGAATTTTATAGAGATTAGTAGAGATTTGTAAAGTTTTGTAGAGTTTCAAACGGGACCTTCGTGCAATTTGTGTTAGGATCCATTAATGGACTTAAAACCGTCAGCAAAACTCCTACATAATGTGGGCAACTCAGGAAACCTACAAACCTCATAAATAGGATTTGGTTCATGCTACTTGCAAATAGTCCTAACTTTTCAAGCGTTAGTCACTAAGCATTGATTGCATTAACAAGCATTTGTTTATGTTAAATGAAGTTTCCCAACTCTTAAAATCTCAAAAACCTGTCTAAGATGATCTAGGTGCTCTCTATATATGACATTTGCATCTTGCGGATGCTCCCTATTCTCATGGGATAATAATATCATACCTTCTCAATGGCTCTTCTACCGTATCTCATAGTAGACACCTACCCACAAACAGGCATTAGTCTTTGGCTCGGCAAAATCATGGTCTCAAACACATCCCATCACCAATGGTTACTCGCAAGTTAGATATATCATTTGGGGATCATCTGATAGCTTAACTCATTTTAATCATTTTATGTGAAAATGGATCCCATCCATAATATGAATGTGCCCTGGTACATCAAGATATATCAATCACAAGGTGGAATTTGTTTTCCTATGGTTGTTAAATGATGACGAAGCTTGTGGTGGGGCGCTTCATTGGTGGCTGGGGTGGTAGTGGTAATTGTCAGAATATTTTAGAATATATTGATAGCGCTTGATTTACTAAGATTGTAATTTCCTTTTTGGTTGTAATTTAGTATTAGAAATACAATGATAATAGAGAGGGAGGATAAAATTAACTCTCTCAATTATTCTACTTTTATTTCTAAATTGGTACCAAAGAAGAAGATTCCACACACACATACGCACGCGAGCGCACACAAAAAAAAAAAAAAAAGAGGGAGAGAGAGAGAGAGAGAGAGAGAGCAAAGAAAGGCCCAGAACCCTAGCGGTGATTGTTCATGTTGTTGATGTACCCTTGGTCATCGGTGTCAGTTGTTGCCATCACCAACGTCGCAATCACAACCATTGCTGATTGAACCCTCCTAGTGATTAGGCGCGCCTCCATTCGTCGAAAATAGCTCCTACAAGTAGAACTAACGTGCCTGAGTCTATGAAGCATGTGTTGGCGTGTGAGCCCTAGTCACACCTCTAGCAAGCTCTGGTGGTGGTCGCCTGATGTAAAAGGTTCTCTTAGCGCCATCATTGTGACGAATATGTGTTGGTAAGTCTTCCGCGTTGCTTAATTCTTGGCTGGACGCATCACGGTGCTAGTCTTTCGTTGTCCGATTGATCGCTTTGCTCACTCAATAGCTTGTAGACCTCGTTGGTCGGCGCTTGTAGAACATGTCATTCGATTGCTTGTAGATCTTGTTGGTCGATTGTCACTATGCTTGATTCTCTCGTGGGATTGATTGTCTGATTGCTCGAACTATTCATGGATTTGGTTCAATTATCTTGTTGGATTGATTGTTTGATTGCTCGGACTGTTCATAAATCTAGCTTGGTGTCCCATTAACTGGTGGTGTAATGGCTACTTATCCTTTGAAGGCTCCTTCTGATTCATCTTTGGTTTCAATTTCGATAGTTATCTATCGTTCTATTTGACCGCCTTCCTAAGTCAATTTCTAGTGAAAAATTGAATGGAACTAACTATTTGACGTGCTCTCATGCTGTTTTTCTTATGTACTGACAGATGGAACACTTTATCATAGTTTCACCTCTTGATTTTCAGTTTATTACTTATTAGCAGTGACGTGTTGTAGATGTTGGTATGATTGGTTATAACATAGCTTGGAGTCTTCAGTTTTGCACATGGTTTTATTATGTTTGTGAAAAAGCCCAACAATGCATTAGAGGATGAGTCTTAACCTTAAAACCAAGGTGTTAATGTGAGGGAAGTCCATATCTTAGATAGGAGAAATAACTTTTCTTATGATCGATGTGGGATGACTTCTAACTCCTCCCCTCGCACTAGCTTGCATGGATATAGGCACAACGTGAACTGTGGTGAGGTCCAATTGAAAATCCGTTTTGATACCATGTCAAGAAGGCCGACAACACATTAGAGGAGAAGTCTCAACCTTAAAACCTAAGTGTTAAGATGAGGGAAGTCCATCTCTTATATGGGAGAAATAACTTCTCTCATGGGCCGATGTGGAATAGCTACTAACACTGTGATACTTCAAAAGCAATTTGGGACTCTCTAGACGACTCCTTTTCCCAGCATAGTAATATTTCTGAAATATTTGAGGCATTTGAGCAGCTTTTCTCTTTTCGCCAGAATGGTTGCCCTCTTTCTGAGTGTTATACCACTCTCAAAGGTCTTGGTAAATGTCTGTTACAGTTTCGCCCCTTTCCCGAAACCAAGGCTGATATGATAAAACAATTTGACATAGCGCAACAGAGCAAGAAAACAAGAACAAGAATAAAAATTATAACTAAACAATTGACTCAAAATCTCAATTCAATTTCATCAAAAACTATCAATCCCTTACAATCCTAACCTTTGTATAGGGTAGGGCTGGAAGTATGAAGTTAAACAACAGTTCCTAAAATCAATGAAATGAAATAAAATAAAATCCCAATATCTAAGGAAAGAAAATAAAATCAACTCCCGTCCCTGTCGAGAATATTTGAAATGGAGACACCCAACATAGTCCTTATCATTCCCTCCAGGTTGAAGAGAACTTTGCTCCGCAAAGTGATGGTGAAGATATTGCTCCAAGAACTAAGGATCAAGGCGGCGGAACTCCTCCTCGATAATCTAAGTAGCATCAAAGTCTAGCTTATGCTTTCACTTGATAAGAAAATGCTGAAGGTGCCCCTAAGGAGAAATGATGGTCTCAAAATTAAGCACATTAATGATCTGCTTTGCATTAGGCTGCTGAAGAGGTGGAATGGTCGGCACTGGCGAAGAAGCAGAAGAGCCAAATGAGTTACATGTGAAGTACTTGTAGGCAAGATTGGAGGCTCGAACGTGCCTAGGTAAGGTAACAAGCCCTCTGCATTGAAAATTGGACTAATATTCATATTAGCAGGTAAATCAATTAAATAAACATTAGGGCGCAATTTACTACGAATACAAAAAGGTCTAATGGCACGAGCATACAACTTTTTGGAAGAATGTTTGTGATAGCTCTCTGGGTGAACGTGAACCATAACATAGTCCCCTTTATTCAATGCAATATTGCGACAACGTACATTAGCAGCTAGTTTATAATCTAAATTATTTGTCGCAATCTTGTGTCGAACATTAGTATAGATATCATTAATATTGGGCAAAAGATTCAGTGGATTGAGATTGTTAACTATTAGATAGCAAGAGAATAAGGTCAGTGGGCTGGTGAGGGGTAAAACCACGAACACCTCAAAAGTACTCTTACCAATTGAATAATTGACAAAACTGTTATAGGCAAATTCAGTAGTAGGGAGTAACAAATCTCAAGTTCCTTGATGTTCTCCAACTAAACACTAAAGCATGTCTCCTAAACTTTGTTTAACTACCTTAGTTTGCCCACCAATTTGGGGATGGAAAGCGGATGAAAATCTTAATCGGGTGCCAAACAGTTTCCATAGAGTTCCAAAAATAATTGACAAACTTAACGTCTCTATTGGATATGATGGAAGTGGGCAATCTATGAATTCGAACAACTATCTAAAGAGCAGCTTAGCCACATGTGAAGCATTAGCCGTCTTGGTACAATGTATGAAGTGGGCCATCTTAGAAAATCGATTGATCACTAAAAGAATGGAATCATGGTCTTTAGCAGTCCTAGGTAAACCAAACCCAAAATTCATACTGACATCTTGCCAAGGTGCATATAGGATAGGCAAGGGTGTGAATAATCGGAGTTTTGCTTCTTAGCCTTAGCTAGTTGACATGTGTGACGTATAAAAACAATTCTTTCCACATGTTTCTTTAAGGACAAGCGATAAATTCTATCTTCAACTCAAGCGATAGTGATGTGGAACAACAATTGAAAGTAAAGAAAGAATAGAGAGAAAGCAAGAGAAAGAAGAAAGTAGAGAAGAAGAGAAGAAGAATTAGAAGAAAAGAGGGGAAAGAAAAACACAGCCACCGATATTATTTAATCAATCAATCAATCATCAATCCTCTTCTGTTAACCCTAAGTAGGGTTTAAATAGAAAACATCATGGGCCTAACACAAAAGGCCTAAAATAAAATAAATCGATACTAAAATAGCCCAAAAACAAATGGGTCCAAATAACCTCTAATAATATAAACTCATTATTAATAAAGCCCAAAACAAATAGGCCCAAATAATAAATAAAATAATAATAATAATAATAATAATAATAATAATAATAATAATAAAAGAAATAAAAATCTAGATGATGTCCTCATCAACTCTCCTGGACTGAGAAGAACTCGACTCCGTCGAGTTGAAAACTTAGCACTATTATCATGTCGCATTTTCCACTTGACAAGACATCTTTGGAGTTGAAGGAAAATGAGATCCTCAACATCGAACACAGATAGGCAACGCTGAAGAGGTGGAGGAACTGGAACCGGTATAAAAATATCTCCATAACCTGCAGACAATATTTGAGGCCCAAATATGCCTCCACAAGATAACAAGTTCTCCACATGCCAAATTACGACAAAACTCATATCACATGACAAAGTGAAAAAAATTGCATTGGGATTAGGATCACAAAGGATATAGAATGGCCCGACATTTTCGGCATGCAAATTTTGGCAAGACGATATGAGGTAGTAAGTATGCAAATGCATAAGTCATCATTAAGTTACATCCATTAAATTCTTTATTCTCATCAATAACATAAGTAGGAAATTTATAATAATTATTACTCAACCCAATTTTTCAATTAATATCAGCATTATCAAAAAAGGGTGGAATACATGGTTGAGAGAAAATGATGAGGGAGGATGCAAATTAACTTGTCAAATTAGAATCTCTCAAAGAAGAATAAGTTTCTGGAAACTCAATGAGATCAATAGAATAGCAGTAAGAGATGCTACGCATAACTTGTAAGAGAAATTGTTCAATATATACAAGAATGCCTCTGTTATACACTAGAAGTGAGGAGGATTCATGCAACTGAGTAATCTCACGGAAGAACAACTTGGACATAGACTCAAAGAACTCCCAACTGATAAAGTCACTAAGTAAAACTCTTAAGATGCTTAAATAATATCCCCCGAAAAAATAACCATCACCAATGATAAAGTCTATGTAATCTTGACGATCATTATTCATGATGTCCTCAAATAAATCAACAAAATCAAGGTAAGATGACGGTGGAACCAATTCAACTACTTTAGACACATTTTGAGGATTTGGTGACTCAATATGATCAAGTGTCAAAAGAGGAGAATTAGTAAGAGAATCAGAAGTATCAACAGAAACAATAGGGGCGCCAGGTTTAGGAGACGGACGTTGTAACTCGATAGTTTGTATAGGGCACTTTGACTCTGACATAGACTCATAAGACTCAAACTTATAATATTTTTCAATTTCTAAAGCTTTGGAATAAGCTTCATTTAACGTCTTATGAGTGTATCGCTGAACTACCTCACGGATGCGAGGTCTTAGCCCAAGGACAAATCTACTAATGGCACAAGGCTCATTTTGAAAATTAGACCACTTCTTAAGAGTTTTAAAGTGATCAAAATAGTCATCAACAGAAGAATCCTCCTGTTTAAGACGCATTAACTGAGACCATGCCTTATCTATAAAACTTTTAGGAACAAATCGATCACTCAAAATTTGTTTCATCAAGGCCCATCGAGTAACATGTCTATGGTATAACTCAACTGTTTTCCAATACTCTCTAGCATAATTGGTTAATCTTGTTTTGGCTAGACGAATACATTGATCATCAGACAGGTCGTGATAGTCAAAAATGTATTCAATATCATCTACCCAATTAAGAAACTCATGAGGATCGATAGTACCACTAAAATAGGGAGGATCTTTGACGTAAGTTTGATGAATAGAACGAAATCCTACTTTATTATTCCAATATGATTTGTTTTCGAAATTCATGGCAAAAGAACAGAAGTAATTTTTTTTTTTTTTAAATGCTGATATTAAAGAAAATTGAAAAAGAAAGTAATAAAATTATAAAATCCTAATATACTTATAGGAATAACGAATCTAATAAATGAAACTCAACAAATAATTTAGGCAAGCAATAGGTGAGTGATTTTTTTTTTTTTTAAGATGGGCAACAATTAACTAAATTCAAAAGGGAAATAGGAAGTAGGATAAATGAAACAAATAGGCAAGGTTCAAGTTCAAATTTATGCAATTCATGCTGCCATATGATATAAGCATTTATCATAATTAACAATGAGAGAATTGTATCTAATCCAAACCTTTGCTTCAAACTATATAAGGTATTCACTTTTGAAACATCTGAATAAGTAGTCGGCTGTCTTGTTGCTTAAAATTTGTCAAAATAGATTGACAGAGTATTCTGGAATTCATCGAAAGTCGGCGGAGGTTCGCCGGAAAAACTGCCGGAGGTCGCTAGAGGTCACCGGGGTCACCTGGGAGTTCACTAGAGGCAGGTGGTGTTGCTGGACTTCGCTGGAGTTCGCTGGAAAAATTGCCGGCCGGTCGCCAGAAAAGTCGCCGGAGGTTGTTGGGGTCACCAGTGAGTTCGCCGGAGGTAGGTGATTCCGGTGGTGTAGGTCACCGGAGCTGGGTATAGCCGGAAATACACGAAAGTGTATACGAAAGTCTTGAAGGTGACGACGCGTACGCGTATGGCAGCGGCAGCGGCTAAGGTTTTTTTTTCTCACGGCTGAAAACGGTGATTTGATATTTTTCTTTTGCACCAGGGATTCGCTCTGATACCAAGTTGATGCGGAACAACAATTGAAAGTAAAGAAAGAATAGAGAGAAAGCAAGAGAAAGAAGAAAGTCGAGAAGAAGAGAAGAAGAATTAGAAGAAAAGAGGGGAAAGAAAAACACAGCCACCGATATTATTCAATCAATCAATCAATCATCAATCCTCTTCTGTTAACCCTAAGTAGGGTTTAAATAGAAAACATCATGGGCCTAACACAAAAGGCCTAAAATAAAATAAACCGATACTAAAATAGCCAAAAAATAAATGGGTCCAAATAACTTCTAATAATATAAACTCATTATTAATAAAGCCCAAAACAAATAGGCCCAAATAATAAATAAAATAATAATAATAATAATAATAATAATAATAATAAAAGAAATAAAAATCTAGATGATGTCCTCATCAGATAGTCTTGTCCCTATCAAAATGATTGGCTAACCCACCTTCATGTAACTCTCAAACCAAAAAAATCTCGAACAACAGAGGTACAAGGAATGCACAACTTGGACTCAGGAAACAAGTAATCATCTTGAATAATAAAATCAATAAGTTCACGATGGCTACCATCCTAGATTTCTTGACAAATTAAACCAAAATCTGGACAAGTCGGATATTCATCTTTGAGCCTATCAAAATCTATGACAGTAACACTCATCATCTATGAAGTGAGGGTTGCCTGACTCAAAGCATCAGCAATTCTATTCTCCACAACTGTGCGGTGATGGAGAATGAATGTATATTCTTGAAGAAATTCTACCCATAAAGCATGTTTATTGTTCAATTGCTTTTGAGAATGAATGTATTTTATAGCCTGATGGTTAGAGTATAAAATAAATTCTTGTGGCAAAAGGTAATACCACCAAGTCACAAAGCATGCACAACAATAAACAGTTCTTTATCATATATAGAGTATCACTTCTAGAGTCATTAAGTTTTTCACTTAAGTATGCTATTGGCCGACCTTCTTGACTCAAAACACCTCTTATACCTATCTCAAATGTATCACAAGCAACTTCAGAGACATTGGAAAAGTCGGTGTCTTAAAACAGGTACCTCTACCGTCTTTTTCTTGATCTCCTCAACACCCTAGTGGTAGGTTGGTCCACTAAAAACTCCCCTTTTTCATGTAATCTATGATAGGAGCAGTAATAGACCTAAAACCTTTAACGAGTTACCTATAGAATGTGGCCAACCCATTGAAACTATGAACATTGGAAATGGTTTTTGGTTTAGGGCACTCATGAATATCCCTAACTTTTTCAGGGTCTGCTACTATTTCCTGATCTAAGACAATGAACCCAAGAAAACAAAGCCGAGACTACTTGAACGAACACTTGTTGATATTAGCATAAAGCTGTGCAGTTTGTAAAATGGTTAATTACATTAACACCCCTTCAACTATACCTAAGTTTCAATCACACCCTTCATCTATTAACCCTAACATTTTAACCCCTCATATATTTAAAAAGGAGTTCTGTTTAAAAACCGTTAAAAAAACCGTTAAAAGATTAAAACAGAGTCAATTAAAAAACTTGTCTTTTTATAACATAATATTATAAAGACAAAAATACCCTTAAATATAAAAAATTAAATAAATAATATATATATATATATATATATATATATATATATATATGTACGTGTACACGTATGTAGAAGAAGAAAACCAGACAGCGTAAGAATTAACAAGAATTTCATACGTTTTTTCCTTTTCCCCAGATAATCCTTTCAAAAATCCTCCTCAACCCTTGTGTGGCAGCGCCTAATTTAGATCAGAAATTTAGAAACGTAATTTTCCTCCGTTGACCTTGTTTTTCCACTGAACAAAACACCAAAATAACTATGAAAAATATGGGTATTTACATCTGACTTAAATTCTTAATCGTTTAGTAAATTTTGCTGTAAATGCATTTTACTGGAAGGTATGCTCCTTCATTGCTGGGTTCCGGTTTAGAAATTTTATTGAAATTTCAGTTTAGTTTAAATATACTTCCGAATATATATGTGTGTATATATATATAAAGTACCCATTTACTTTTGATTCTTTACTGAATTAGGCTACATTTCTATATATATATGATTGATACCATATGATTCGTGAAGACAACTGTGTGGATGTGTCTATATAAATTGGTATACCATGAAATTGAGCATGGAAAAATGCTTCTGTCATCAATATCGTGGGAGCATGTAGAATTAGATATTTATATATAGTTAATAACATTACCTGGGTACGAACACACCTATTAATGAATTAGGCCGGTCAAACCAGAATTGGAATTGATAGATTTTTTAATCAATAACAGAGTATTAACTTACTACAGACGGTAGCAGACCACAGAAATGCCTTGCATCATAACAGAATTCCAAGCACTTGCAGGTATGCCATGTTGCATGACAGGACCAGATAAGATAGATGCTGCTAAACTATCATCTGTTTTAGTTACAGGGTGGTCCCAACATAAAGTTCTCTATTTTCTCCTTTGTGAAAATGGAATTATAGGATTATTATACTCAAATAAAAACGAAGTATTCCACCTTTGAAAAAAAAAAACAATAACAATAAATAAAATAAAAGCAAGATCAAGAGAGACGATCCCAGATGTATAACAAGATGCACATTTTGTAATAAGGCTTTAGGAAGAGGATGGTTCAGAAGCTGCCATATCTATTATCTGCCTTTCATAGAATCATGTGTATTTTTCTCATTTAATATAGGGAAGCTGGCTTGAGTTGGGAAGGGAGCTTGTTTCATTTGGTGAATAATATTATTATTGTATTAGATTTTAATTGGTTACATAATCATTTCTTTCCTTGTAAAATATTCCTTTAGTTTCTTCTCTGATCTCAACTCCAAAAGCATTCCGTCATTAAAGCTGATGAATTATAACTCCAAAACCATTCCTCTTACTATTCCCTGAACACATTTATTATCAAGCCAAAGTGGCAGCAACAACACACACATTTGACAACTGACAAAGCCACAGAGAGTAGCAGAGAGATATCTAGAGAGAGATTGATCAATCAAATATAAATCAATCTGTTTTTAAGTCCCCTGGAATTTTGTCACTAAGAATTTCTACAAATGAGATAGAAGACTCAAATGCAGATTCAAGAATTACGTTGTCAATAGTTGTAAGAAAAATAGCTCCAGCACACAATGACCCACACCTTATAAAAAGTTAGCCCAAGCATTTGAACTTTGAGATTTTGCAAACAGTTTCATCTCTTCAGAGCAACAACTCCTTGGTGGCTAGCAATTCTATTATGACCAGGATAAAGGTTAAAGCAACAACAAATATAAAAAAAAAAAAGATACCACAATCATAGTGCGACCAAAAAGTGAGAAACACCCATCGAAACCACCTCCTCACTGCACTCTACTGTAAATAGTTAACAAGTGATATGTCAAAAGCCAAAACTAGTCTCTTACACCACATGAGACTATAATCCAACCTTCTTTTGTTTTTGTGTAAATGCCACATATAGAAAATTGTCCAATATAGCTCCTGACATGCACCAGGCAGTAACATCATTTTCCTTCTAGATTGTTTTGACATGCACCGAGCAGTGACATCAAAATATCAAAATATCAAAACATCAAACAAACATCAAAACAGTAAAATACCACCCAAGTTCACACAAAAAAAAGAATCTAGTCTAGAGATTTGCATTTTGAGTAACTAATCCTTGACTACTCTAGATTCCTGGGAAGTCACTTGCAGGTGATGTCATTGCCCTGATCCTTGACTACCCTGAATCCCTTGGAATGCTGCGGATGATGCTTGGCATTGTACTTGTGGTGGTGGTATGAACAAGGAACTAAGCCTACCATCATTATCAGCTACAGCCATAGCTTTAGCTTTGCCTTTGTCACTCATGGCAGATGACATACCAGTCACTGCCTTAGCCATGGCCTTACCTTTACCCTTGCCCTCACTCATTGTAGATGGTATACCAAGCTTAACCCCTCCTTGTCCACTTGATGCTCTAGCGGTTACCTGTAAAAACCATTATATAAGTAACATAAAATACTTATGATATATACAAAATGCATGAACCACAAAAATTTACATATACATACTTTTTTTTTGATCACCTTATCCCCCACAGATTTACAAGTTCTAGAGTTGTGGCCAGCTTCTCCACATTTTCTACATCTTAGAGAAGTATAATGCTTTCTAACAAGATAAGGATTTTGAGGTTCATCAGATCCTTTCTTTCTATTTTTCTTAGGCCTTCCAGGTTGCTTTCTAAGAGGAGGTGGCATGATAGGATCGCAATTGGTGTTTTTCCACAAAGCTTGATCTGGAATAGGAATAATTATTTGTGAATAACTTCTTATATGTGTCTCACTATGGTAGCAGTGGTTGACATAGTCCTCAGGCTTGCTCTTGTCAGAAAATATAGCAGCTATTCCATGTTGACAGGGAATTCCAGTCAAGTCCCACTTCCTACAAGTGCAAGTATATTGGCCAATGTCCACTATATGTGTACCTTCCAAATGTGTGACTTCAAATATTCTGCCTCCAGCATATAATACATCCCACTTGCTAGCTTCAACTTTCTGTTGCTCCAATGTTTTCACAATTTTAGGGCAAATGCTGGTTTTAAAACTTTTCCCAAATTGAAGTTTTTCTTGATACCTCGTCATCAACTGTCTTCTGATGATTTCCATCATTGTTATTATGGGTTTGTCTCTAGCATCCTTGATGGAATCATTAAATGACTCACTGATGTTGTTTTCTACGCTATTACATTTGGATCTTGGGGAAAATGTGCACCTTGCCCAACAATTGGGATTCTCCTTCATCATCCAATCATAGGCTGAAGTTGAAAGTGCTTTTAATTCTTTCATTTTCCCCTCAAACTCGACAACTGTATAAGCTGAAGCTGCTGCCCACATCAAATCCTTATATTCTTTCCCCTTGAACAACTTCATAAAATTTGCATACATATGTCGAATGCAATATCTATGATCTACACCAGGCATGATGGCATCAAATGCTTGCACTAATCCCTAAAAAAATAAATTAGAACAAAAAAAATAATTATTAACAAAATAACCATTTGAAGGAAAATAAAAAAATATATGTAATATACATTTTGTCTGTCAGAAATAAAGGTCCATCCTCCATCCTCTATCATTTGGCATACCAATAACTGATATTAAGTTCTCTAAAAACCAAATCCAACTGTCTTTGCACTCTATCTCCACAACAGCAATAGCTAAAGGATACATTTGGTTATTAGCATCTCTGCCAACAGCATTTATCAACTGGCCACCAAATGGACCTTTAAGATGACATGCATCTAGTCCAATGATAGGCCTACACCCAGCAAGAAACCCGTTAACTTGAGCATCATACATAATAAATAGCCTTTGGAATTGAATAAAATTTTTACTTATCTTTTCAAAAAAAAAAAAAAAATAGCCTTTGGAACATGACATCAGCCCCCACATAAGGTCTTTCTACCTTCAATAAAGCTGTGCTACCAGGATTTTGTCTTCTCAAAATTGAACAATAATCTCTGACTTTCAAATATTGCTCTTTATGATTTCCTTCAATGACTTCAAGAGCCTTTCTTTTTGCCCTATAAACTTGCATGCTTGTTAAATTTATCATCAAGTCTTTTTGCACGGCATTTTTCAATCCCTTTACCATTCCATTCAGGACAATCACTTATCTTATCCACATACTTTTTTGCCAACCATGTTGATGTCACATTCTTATTTGTATATACTCTCCCACAGTTGTGTGGCCCTTTCAAACTCTTAATTTGGAATGACTTTGAACAATACATTAGAGAGGCATGAAGTCTAAACCCACAACCTCTACTACACACAACAGTTACCCTCGATGGCTCATTTTTGACAAATTTAAATTCATAACCTTCCTTGATATGATACTCCCTAAGTATGGCTCTGAAAACTTGAACAGATGGAAACACCATGCCAAGTACCAGGTTGGGATCTTTCATGTCTTTCTTACTATTGAACTCTGGAAACTTACTATCCGTATCATCGTCGTCTGATGAATGAACAAAATTATGCATTCCATCAGAATTATCAGACAAATCAAGTTCATCAATATTCATTTCAAACAATTCAGGGGGCTGTTTCACCACATTGGAAGTTTCATCATCTTTTTCATTATTTCCATCATTATCATCATTAGATGAATTTTCAAAGCCACCAAATACATCATTAGATGTTTCACTATCTTGTTCCCACTCACTCCCACTATTTCTATCCATCTCATCATCTCTTGGCCCAACAGGTATGGTTCTTTCATCAGTTACATATCTCTTCTCAGTAATACATTTTTTATCAACTTCACCCATTACATCATTAATGGCATGAAGACAATCAATGAACAACTCAATCGTAGGTCTCCCAGCATGAATTTTAAACATTTCCATTACGCCATTGTCATTACTTAACGCCACTAATCCACTTTCCATACTAGAACTTGGAAGCCTATGATAAATTATGAATTTATCTCGACAACCTAACTCTTTTGCTATATCAACCATTTCAAAGTATGACATTAAATCAGGATCAACTCTACAGGAACTAACCTGCCCACCCATGTAATGTCTTTGTGTTTCTACAAATTTCCCACCATAGTGTATCTCAAATGTGAACCTTACATCAGCCATTTATACCTAAAAAATTATAAAATTATCAATATAAAAATAGTAAAATAATAAAATTGTCAATAAATGTGATCATATACATAAATAATCATGTAAACACATTTGGATATGAGAATAATGCCAAAAAAAGGGGTATTAATAAGTGGGGCAATTATTTTATTAGGTGGAGCAGTTATTATTCTATCAGATGGGATACTAAACACTCAACATCGAGAAAAGAAGATAGGGACCACATAAGAAGCAGACAAACTGCTATGCTTTCATCATAAACAACTGAACCCAAATCCTAATTTTTTTTTTTTTTTATGATTGTACTGTACAACAAACTTAAATAAATCACGGTTTAAACATACAAATCTTACAAATTTTCTACCTACTTTTCAAATCGAAGATTTTTCTATTCGATTAGGGTTACCCAGACTTATCCAAATTGAGTGAGAAATTAGAAGATGTAGAAGAGTATGGATTAGGCTTACGTTAACTTCCCAAACTTCTGATTTATTGTAATCAATAGCAGTTTTTTCGATCTTTTGTTCTCTTCGAAGTTTTTCTTCTCCAATCAGCGTTGTCTTCTAAGTGTGTTGTATTTGCTTCCGTATGTTGCCCTATTCTCTTCTGCACGTTGCCCTATTCTCTACCGCTAAACATAAGAATTTTATTATGTAGTTAAAATTTTTTATATATGAGGGTATTTTTGTCTTTATAAAATTATATTATAAAAAGATAGATTTTTTAATTGATTCAGTCTAAATTTTTTAACAGTTTTTAAACGGAAGCCCCTTTTAAATAAGTGAAGTGTCAAAATGTTAGGGTTAATAGATGAAGGGTGTGATTGAAACTCAGGTATAGTTGAAGGGGTGTTATTGTAATTAACCCTTTGTAAAACTTCAAAAACTTGCCTAAGATAATCTAGGCGCTCTTTCCTAGTCCTATTATAGATAAGTATGTCATCAAAGTACACGCCCAAAAATTTCCCAAGGAAAGGGCGTAGAACTTGAGTCATGACTCTCATGGAGGTACAAGGGGCATTAGATAATCCAAATGGTATGACTATCTTTTCATATAAATCATTTAGGGAGTTTCCTACTCATTGCTAGGACTAATGGCATCCACTATGTAAATTTGTGTTGGTGAACCAAAGAGAACAGACAAGTAGATCTGGCATATCTTGAAGATGGGGAATGATAAACCTATACTTAAAAAGTGATTTTATTACCTTCCCTACTATTAATGAATATTCTCCATGAACCATCTTTCTTTGGAGTCAATACAGCAGGTATAGTACAAGGGCTAAGACTCTCTCTAATAACACCCCTTTGTAGAAGTTCTCTGACTTGTCTCTGTAGCTCAGCATACTCACTAGTATTCATCTTATAATAAGGTAAATTAAGCAATTTGAATCTTGGTACCAAGTCTACGGCATGTTGAATGTCCCGCATAGTGGGGTAAAAAAAAAATCCTTTAGGGAGATTTGTAGCTGTCACATCCTTGAACTGCTCGAGCAACTGAGCAAGTTCAAGGTCAGCGGCTATGAGATTCATAGGTTGGAGATCAAATACATTCTACACCACCAAAGCTAAAACAAATGCACACTCTATACCTATTTTCTCAAATTCTTTCCTCTTTAGCAACTAGATGGTGTGTTTCATTGATGGAGGAGAAAAGGTGGTGGACTTAGCTTGGGGACCAGACTAATGTGGGGACTTAGATTGTTGTTCCCTTGGCCTAGCAAGGTTCATCCGAATGGATTTACCTTGGTGTTGAAAAGTGTAAGTATTGGCATGCTTGTGATGAACCACGTCCATATTATAAATCCATAGGTGACTGAGTAACACATGTGCAACGTTCATAGGGAGTATGTTACACCACACTTTATTAGAGTAACTTCTCATCTAAAGATGACTAAACGCCTATGGGTGACAGAAAGATTAGCTATGTCTACCCAAGCTA
This sequence comes from Vitellaria paradoxa, assembly GCA_019916065.1. Taxonomy (NCBI): domain Eukaryota; kingdom Viridiplantae; phylum Streptophyta; class Magnoliopsida; order Ericales; family Sapotaceae; genus Vitellaria; species Vitellaria paradoxa. The sequence continues at coordinate 29,187,649 of CM034242.1, forward strand.
TCCGAAAATGATGGGATGGGGATGTGGCTCTGTCTTAAGCCCTATCTTAGTAAGTATTTGAGTGGGCACTACATTCATGTTATGTTTCCCATCTATGACAATCTTACAAACCTTAATCCCACATTTAAGAAAGGTTTGAAATATGCTAGTGCGCTGCTAGTATTCTTTCTTTACAGGGGTTGATAAGATGCACCACGTGACACCAAGATGGAATTCATCCTTGGTTCCCTGTTCTTCACATCCATCCTCAAGGTCAAGGCCATCTACTTGCTCAAATTCATCGGATAGTGGGATCTAGACTTTGCTTGAGCACAAGTGCTCACTATGTACACTGTGCAGCAATATGTCTCCTCTTATGACAAGGATGACACTAAATACTTGAGGTATTAGTGCGGAATCTAAAGAGAGTTGTTACACCCTGCATGTCAGCGCCTACTTGGTGCCCCACAAATGCTTGCATTGCCATGCCAAGGTGGCATTACTCTAGAATTTTCGAAAAGGCTCTAGGCCATGCTAGGCTAATCTTGTATATTTTATAACTCTCTTGTATATTCTAGGCAATTCTTGTAAATATGCTATACACCTGTAGAGAATTCTAGAATAGGTAGGAGGCTTCCTTTGGAAGCTTGCCACGTAAATATATTAGATATTTTAGTGGAGGATTCTAGAGCCTTAGTCTCCACCGTTGGATTAATTAAAAAAAAGGACAATGAGAGAGATTGAATTGTTTTCTCCCTTTGCCTCTAAATTATATTTATAATCAAAGGTTTACATCAAATGAGGAAATAAGGAAATTCCATAGCCTGTGTCAATATTAAATAAGGAAACAAATCATAACAAAATCATATATTCTAACACGCACCATTAAGCTAGAGCATACAAGTCAAAAATGCCCAACTTTGAAAAGAGACACTAAAATGAAGAGCGAGGTAACGACTTGGTAAAAATATTGGCCAACTGAGAACATACGAATAAAGTGGGAATCAAGTTCAATACGCTTTGTGCGCTCGTGAAACACAAGATTATTAGTAATAAAGATGGCAGCTTGATTATCACAATGCATAGCCATAGGAGCAAGAATGTCAATACGGAAATCACGTAGGAGAGATCGAACCCATAGCATCTAAGGGGCAATATATAAGCCATAGCACAATACTCAGTCTCGATAGTCGAATGAGCCACAACCTGTTGTTTCTTATTAGGCAAGAAATCAGATTGCCATCGATAAATGTACAATAACTTGAGATTGAACGCGGATTCATCTGGTTTCCGACCTAGTTAGCATCACTATAACCAATGACAGATAAGGAGAAAGAAGGACGATACAGAAAACTACAAGCAGGAGAATGTTTCAAATACTGTAGAATTCGGCAAACAGCCTCAAAATGCAAAAAATGAGAACTATGCATGATTTCTCTGACCACTCCCACGACATTACTATATCAAAATGAGTAATAGTGGGATAGATGAGCCTCACCACCAGATGATGATAACGACTCAAATCATAAAAGATCTCTTCTGAAGTAGCATCAAATTTTGTAGAGGAGTCATTGGAGTATTGGCAGGACGAGTGCTTAGAAGACTAGTCTTAGAGAGCAAATGCAGAACATACTTGCGCTGACAAAGTGAAATCCCTGTGATGAGTAGGTAATTTCAACCCCAAAAAAGTAACAAGTCGGATAGGATTCTTTGTGTGAAATTAAGTAGCAAGATGTTACTTTAAATCCACAATACCTGATGCTTCATCACCACAGATAATAATATTATTCACATATACAATCAAGATAATAGTTGCACTTACCAAAAAAAAAAAAAAAAGATAATAGTGCCAGAAGATATTCGGCGTACAAATACTTGATGATTAGTAGTAGAGCGAGCAAACCCAACATCAAGAAGAGCGGAGTTGAAACACTCAAACCAAGCCCGAGGAGACTATTTTAGACCACATAAAGCACACCGTAAGCGATAAATAAGATGCTCACTACTAGGAATACTATAACCAAGGCTGATCCATATAGACTTTTTCCTGAAGCTCACAATCGAGAAATGGTCAGGAGTGGCTGGTAGCAACAACAAGAAGCATCTGAACTGAATTTAGGCGAGCAATGGGAGAGAGTCTCAAAATAGTCAACACCATGCGTCTGATTATACCCTTTGGCAACCAATTGAGCTTGAAGATGCTTAACTAAACCATTTGGTAGGTACTTAACAGTTTAAACCTAGTGGCAGCCCACAGTTTATTTGCCAGTGGGAAGAGGGGTGAGTTCCGATGTCTAATTCTGATGCAGAGCATGCATTTTTTCATCTATTGTGAGTTTCCACCTTAGAACAGATAAGGTTTGTTTATAAGAAGTAGGAATAGAAATAGAAGACAAGACATAAACAAAGGAAGATAAAGAAGAGGAAAGACGATGGTAAGAAACAAAATTACCAATAAGATGTAAAGTGCAAGTACGCTTACCTTTTCGTAAAGTAATAGGCAAATCAGGGGGGGAAATAATCCGGTAACTCAGATGAAGGAGTGAGATCATCTAGCAAGGGAAGAATAGTCTTCCCATTAGAATCATGTCGGTAAATTTGTTGTAGCGCAGCAGGAGCAGTGGCAGGAGCAGGGGGCTCTGACGGAATTAATGGTTTTGACATTGCGGAGGATTCTATGATAGGGCTAGGAGAGGGAGACTATGACATGGGAACATAGGTGAATGATAAGAGAGCAGGAAAAGTAGGGGAGTATACCCCCTCACGAGAAGCAATAAGATCAGAGGACAATAGATCACCACTAAGATAGAAAAAGGAAATGGACTCCAAAAAGGTGACATTAGCACTCTAAGAGTAGGGTTGAGCTTGCCGTGGCAGACGCTCGGGACATGTTCGAGGAGTTGGACCAAAGCATCAATGGGCTACAAGGCGGGGATATCGAGCTTTGAAGGGAGATGCAAGCCACTCTTAACTTTGTCGCCGATGAATTAAGGATGTATATTAACTCCACGTATGACATGGTTCATGCCAAACTTGCTGCAATAAAGGAGGAAATGGAGGAGATGAATGGAGAAGTCTTCTCATGCAAGGTCCTGAATGGAGAAGTCTTCTCTGTATAATTCAAAATTGAATTTAAATTAACTGAAATTTTAAAGTAACTTAAAATTAGCTAAGTATAAAATTAAATTAACTTAAAATCTATATAATTCAAAATTGAATTTAAATTAACTGAAATTTTAAATTAACTTAAATGATCTAAGTATAAATTTAAATTAACTTAAATTTTAGTATAAATTGAATTTAAATTAGCTAAGTATAAAATTAAATTAATTTAAATCTATATCATTCAAAATTGAATTTAAATTAACTGAAATTTTAAATTAACTGAAATTAGCTAAATATAAAATTAAATTAACATAAAATTTATATCATTCAAAATTAAATTTAAACTAACTAAAATTTTAAATTAACTTAAATTATCTAAGTATAAAATTAAATTAAGTTAAATTTTAGTGCAAAATGAATTTAAATTAGCTAAGTATAAAATTAAATTAACTTAAAATCTATATAATTCAAAATTGAATTTAAATTAACTTAAATTTTAAATTAATTTAAATTAGCTAAGTATAAAATTAAATTAATTTAAATTATCTAAGTATAAAATTAAATTAATTTAAATCTATATCATTCTAAATTGAATTTAAATTAACTTAAATTAGCTGTGTATAAATTTAAATTAACTTCATTTGTACTAGCATAATTTGTACTAAATTTAGAGATCAAACATAAATTTATAAAATAAGGTGAAATGTTTTACTTATTTTTGTTCTAACGTAGTTTCAAATCAAACTTAATTTTAACATAATTTGAATTAATTTATAGGTCAATGCACATTCAAAATATGCATTCAAACCAATGCACATTGAAAATACAAAAAATGTACATTCAAAATACGCATTCAAACCAATACACTTTGAAAATACAGATTGACTAACTCACCTAAAATTAAATTTCAAATGGGAACACAAATCAATTTTTGATTTCAATCGAAGGAAGAGCAGCAATATCAAACACAGTGCAGTAAACCAATATCAAACATAAAGAGTATCAATATACAAGACTCATCTTCTTCAAATCATACAACCTCGAACCAAGCACTCAAAGCATTCAAAATCAAGCACTCAAAGCATCCAAAATCAAGTACTCAAAAACCCAAAAAGATTGACAAAGTGCAATGAATTGAGTGGATTAGGCGTATTTGTAGCGAACTATGAACATATATATATATATATATGCAGTGTAGGTGAAGAGGAAAGGAACTTATATTTTTAGTCGTCGGAGATAGAAATGATAGGATGGGAGTAGCCTATAGTAGTTGGAGCAACCTTGCACAGCCTCGAGTAGTTGATCGTTGGAGAGAGAGAGAGAGAGGGGAAGGCGAAGCTCTGCTGAGACTGGTATGGTGATTGATATATACAACAGGGTGTTGTCGGGCCAAGTGACAACACTCGGAAGGCGGTATTGTGTGTTAAACTGGTGTCGTCAATTGAATTTGCGACATGCACTCAAGGTGTCGTTGCTTGTACCAGTAACATGCTGGTGTCATCGTCCCCAGTGACGACACCAAGCCTAGTTTTGCATATTCCTCCACCTGAGTTTATGTACGTATATTGTATATTTAATATATATATTAAGGTAAAATTCTCCACAATATCGCCTTATGGGTGTCGTCACTGGGCCCGACGACGCCCTGTTGTATATATCGATCGCCATACCATTCTTGATAGAGCTTTGCCCTTCCTTCTCTCCCTCCCCCCCCCCCAAACGGTCGATTGCTTGAGGATGTGCAAGGCTGCTCCGGCTACTCTAGGTTACTCCTATCCTATCATTTCCATCTCCAACGACTAAAAATGTAAGTTACTTTCCTCTCCACCTGCACTGGATATATATATATATATATATATATATATGTTAACGGTTCACTACAAATACGCTCGATTCACATGGTTCACTACACTTTGTCAATCTTTTGGGTTTTTAAGTACTTAATTTTGAATGCTTTGAGTGCTTGGCTCGGTGTGATTTGAAGAAGATGAGTCTTGTATATTGATGCTCTGTGTGTTTGATATTGGTTCACTGCACTTTGTGTTTGATATTGTTGTTGTTCCTTCGGGTGAAATCAAAAATTGGTCTGGATTTCCATTTGAAATTTAATTTTAGGTGAGTTACTCAATTTGTATTGTCAATGTCTATTGGTTTGAATGCGTATTGGTTTGAATGTGTATTGACCTGTAAATTAGTGCAAATTATGTTAAAATTGGGTTTGATTTGAAACTATGTTAGAAAAATATGTAAAACGTTTTACCTTATTTTTGTAAATATATGTTTGATCTCTAAATTTAGTACAAATTATGTTAGTACAAATTGAGTTGATTTAAATTTATACTTAGCTAATTGAAGTTAATTTAAATTCAATTTTGAATGATATAGATTAAATTAATTCAATTTTATACTTAGCTTATTTAAATTCAGTCTATACTAAAATTTAAATTAATTTAATTTTATACTTAGCTAGTTTAAATTAATTTAAAATTTAAGTTAATTTAAATTCAATTTCGAGTGATATAGATTTTAAGTTAATTTAATTTTATACCTATCTAATTTAAATTCATTTTGTGCTAAAATTTAAGTTAATTTAATTTTATACATAGCTAATTTAAGTTAATTTAAAATTTCAGTTAATCTAAATTCAATTTTGAATGATATAGATTTAAGTTAGTTTAATTTTGCACTTTGCTAATTTAAATTCATTTTGTACTAAAATTTAAGTTAATTTAAATTCAGTTTTGAATGATTTAAGGTTAATTTAATTTTATACTTAGCTAATTTAAGTTAATTTAAAATTTCAGTTAATTTAAATTCAATTTTGAGTGATATAGATTTAAGCTAATTTAAATTTAATTTATACTAATATTTAAGTTAATTTACTTTTATACTTAGCTAATTTAAGTAAATTTAAAATTTTAGTTTATTTAAATTCAATTTTGAATGATATAGATTTAAGTTAGTTTAATTTTATACTTAGCTAATTTAAATTCGTTTTATACTAAAATTTATGTTAATTTAATTTTATGCTTCACTAATTTAAGTTACTTTAAAATTTCAGGTAATTTAAATTCAATTTTGAATGATATAGATTCAGATTAATTTAATTTTATACTTAGTTAATTTAGGTTACTTTAAAATTTCAGTTAATTTAAATTCAATTTCGAATGATACAGATTTAAGTTAATTTAAATTAATTTGTACCTAATTTTATATTCAATTTATACTAAAATTCAAATTAATTTAAATTCATACTTAGCTAATTTAAGTTAATTTAAAATTTCAATTAATTTAAATTCAATTTTGAATGATATAGATTTTAAATTAATTTAATTTTATACTTAGTTAATTTAAATTCGTTTTATACTAAAATTTAAGTTTATTTAATTTTATACTTAGCTAATTTAAGTTACTTTAAAATTTCAGTTAATTGAAATTCAATTTTGAATGATATAGATTTAAATTAACTTAATTTTATACTTAGCTAATATATATTAGTTTAGAATTTTAGGTAATTTAAATTCAATTTTTAGTGATATAGATTTAAATTAAAATTTAAATTCATACGTAGCTAATTTTATATTTAGTTTATACTAAGATTTTAATTAATTTAAACACTTGTAAAATATAAATAAAAAATTAAGTAATTTACTTAAATTACTTAATTTAAATATATTAATTATTAAAAATTACCTTTTTAATTATAATTTAACCTATATTATTTTTACTTAGATTTAACTTTATTAACTGAATTACTTAACTTAATACTAGTGAATAAATTAAGTAACATTTATTTTAAAGAATTATAATTTAATGAATTAAATTAAGACAAGGTAAGTTAGCAAAAATTATCAAATTTCAACATCTTGGTCAACTAATTGTCCCAAATAAATACCATTCGAAGAAAAATTTTCCCAATTTAAATCTCTTCCAGATTTACTTAGATATGAGGGTATCATCCCTAATGCTCATGGTGTTCAAGGCCATAATCTGTCATTCGTTGATTGGTGATGTTTCAAGAACGAATTTCACCATTTTGTTTTTGCGGAGAGAACCTCATCAATGTGGATAGTGACGTTGGGTACGACAGGCCATTCAGGCGTTGTATCTGGGTTAGCACTCAATCCACATACGCGATATTGTTGGCAAAACTGTACAAAGTTGTCGGTATGGACCCGGCACAGGGGGTTTTAAGAGTGGTGTGCAAATATCCAGTTGTTGGTAGTGCGGGCCAAAAATACTTCATAAACCTCTCCATGTAGTGGACAATGACACAGTTGAGGCAATGTTTACTATCGTTCAGAAGTTGCAGCGTAATCGCTGTGACCTGTATCTGGAGGTTGAGTCTTCTAATCTTGCGATAGATGGTGGTGAAGCCAATCCTCAATTCAACCTGTATCTGGGGGTTGAGTCTTCTAATCCTGTGATAGATGGTGGTGAAACCAGTACTCAATTGGATGCTCCGACTAAGAATGTGGTACCACTAGGCCTCAATCGGATGCTCTGACTGAGAATGTGGTAGCCAGTTACAACGAAATCATGCCCTCCTGCCCCTACAGGAACTCGAAACCCTATTAGGCACCACTCCTCAGCCCACTTCTAGTCTTGTCTGTGACTATTGTGTAGCATCAGGACATGTCTTGGGATTACATGGCAGGCCAGGCTGATGATTTCAATGGTGTTGGAAGTCCGATTGGTGACGAAGACAGAGAACTGCAACATATGGAAATAATGGACGAAGCCGTTACTGGGGGTCCAACTATCAATGAACACGATGAACGTGCAGTTCGACAATTGCATGAGTTGATGTTCGAAATGTTCACCTTTGTTGAATTAGACGACAGTGCACTTTTATGGGCCCCTTCGCTTTGCCATCGGACGTGGAACCCAGAGAATGAGGATCCTTGTGTTGAATAACTTTTGAAGGACAAGGAATATCTAGTCCAATCTGTTAAGTTGTATGCTGCCAGATCAAACCAGCCTCGTGTAACTAAAGAGTCAAGCAGGAAGTCTTGGGTGGCTCAATGCCCAAAGAGGAATGAAGACCAGTGCAAGTGGCGGGTGCGAGCAAGCAAGTTAAGTTCACACGGTTTATTTGAGATAGCTAAGTACGGGGACCTGCGCACATGTATCTTCGCACGACTGAGTGAAGACCATGACCAAATTGACTCGAACTTTCTTTACAGTAATATCTGTCATTTGGTTAGGTTCAATCTCGCTTGTTCTATTGTTTGGCTGCAAGTCGTGGTAAAAGATCGGTTCAAATATGTGTCATATTGAAAAGCATGGCTTGCTAAGTAGAAGGCAGTGGCGAAGATGTTTGGAGATTGAGAGTAGTTGTATTTGTTGCTCTCGAAGTTCATGAATGCAGTCTTGACCTACAACCCAGGTACAGTCGTTCGCTGTCAGTATCGCCCTTACATGGGTAGGGTCCAATGTGTTCTCCAGTATGTGACCTGGAGTTTCAAGCCTTCAATTGATGGATTCACTCACTGCATCCTCGTTGTATTGATCGATGGAATATATTTGTATGGCAAATAAATTGAAAAACTACTAATAGCAATGGCCCAAGATGCAAACCTATAAGTTTTTTCTCTAGCATTTGCATGGGTGGACGAGGAGGACTATGATAGCTGGATGTACTTCTTGAGGATGCTTCAGAGGCATGTGTGTGGAGATTGACAGTTGCACTTAATTTCTGATAGGCATAATGCCATAAAAGTTGCAATTGCCTCCCCTCATTATTAAAAAAACTTTAATTTACTAAAATTATTAAAATAAGTAATTTTAATAAAAAATAATTTTAATTTAATAAAATAAATTATTATTATAATATATGTTTTTATAAATACTTCTAGTTTAATAAAATAACTGAATAAAATAAATTATTTTAATATGACCTGATAAAATTGTCTAAATATTCTAGTTTGGGCTTAAATTTGACAAAGTGATCTATTTGAAGTTATATAAAACCCAACAAATCTCTATAAATTTTTACAAAATTCAAAATTTTTACTCATTACATCAATTATAAGGCTGCAACTTCTATCAATTTATATTATTTTTTCCTCCAAGCACCCCTGCAAAAGAAACATAAAATTGATAGGTGGATGAAGGAAAAAAGAAATAGAGAGGAACATGACTTTTTTATGTTCTGGTTATAAATTTTAAAATAAACTTTTATTTTTTTCACAATAAAAAAATAAAAATAATTTTATCAAATACGTTCTTATTATAAATTTTAAAAAATTTATAATATAATATAAAACAATAAATAAAAATTTTACAGCAAAAGAGTAAAAATAAATTTATCAAATATTTTTTATTATTAATTTAAAAAATTTTATAAACATAAATAGTAAACAAAAACTTACCAAATGGGCTTAAATTTTCTAAAAATATATTAAGAAATCCAGTGTATTTTAGGCTTTGTTTGGAAGAGCAAAAAGGAAAAAAAAATTAGCTTTTAGTGTTCTAGGTATTTTATAGATTATAAAAAATTACTAATTTTGTTGAGCTGACAAGTTGCCAAAACACTAATTTTTGTTGAGTTGGTGAGAAGTATAATGGTGGTGTCGTCGGTTCCAATGATGACACCAAGCGTAGTCTTGGAAATTCTTCCACTCGAGCGTATTTACGTATATTGTGTGATTAGTATATGTATTAAGGTAATATTCCCTAAATGCATACTCTCTGTTATAGCGTTGCGCTCTAGGCCAATTCTTGGATCGCATCTTATTCTTCTACTGGTTTTGATTTTGCTGCTTTGGTTGGTGGTTCTAGTGGTTGGGGTCATTCTTGTGGTATGTCTTGAGGTGGATTACGTGGTGGCTGCAACTCTTGTGGTGTTTCGTGGTGTTTCATGTAGTTGTGGTCGAGGCTTTAGGCATGTTAAAAGAAATGTGATCATTGTGGTAGTATTAACTGCACAAAACCATACTGCTAGGAGCAGTATGCTTGTCCTAAACAAACTCATCATGTTGGCTGCTAGACCCACAGGCTCTGATTCTGGTCCAAGTACTTTTGATGAGCTTTCAATAGCTCGTACTGATTCACAAAATCTATTTTTAGTTGTAGAGAGATGCTTTGTGCAGATGCTTCCCATCTCTCACTCTCCCAATTCTATTGCCACCTTGGCTCATTTAGGTAGTACTGCTTATTTTTTTTGCTTTATATGCTCTCCAATGAGTCATTGATTCTGAAGCAAGTACACGTCTCAAGTAACTTGGCTTTATTCTTTAATTTAGCTACAACTGCACATCGTCGATGGGTCTTGTCGACGTGATGTTGGCAAAGACTTGCTTTAGTCACCCCCTTTCTCATTCTTATACTCGAGTCTTTGTGGTCCCAAGTTTCCCTTCAGCCTATTATCTGTTAGTTAGCTCACTAAATCATTAGACTCCTCCATAACCTTTTTCCTTGTGTTTTTCAGGATTTCAGGACACAGAGGACAATTAGTTTGGGATGTGAGCAAAATGAATTTTATTACCTTAATACTACCAACTTTTCTATTTCATATTATTTCTTCGGTGCATTTGTTTCTCCTTTTCAATGGCACTGTTGCTTGGGTCATCCATCTCTAGCTTGGCTCAAGTTAGCAGTTCCCAATTTAGAGTTTGTTTCGAATCTTGAATGTGAGGCTTATCAGCTTGGCAAGCACCACAGTTGTTCATTTCGTAGTCATAGTGGTTGTTTTCAATTTGAACCTTTGATGTAGTCGATACAGCTATTTGGGTCCTTCATGAGTCTGTACTTTTAATGAATATTGGCATTTTATTATATTCATTGATGATTATTCTCATATGACTTGACTATTTTTAATGAAAAATCACTCTTACAATGAAATTTTTACATAGTTTGACAAACCATCAAAATGCTTCGATCGACAATGACTTAAAATACACCAAATCTGTTATGGGTCTCTTTTGTGTTGAGCCATCAGACTACTTGTGTTCATGCATCTCAACAAAATGATGTTAGTGAACACAAATATCATCATATGTTAGATGTTGCTCGTACCTTGAGATTCAATGTGAATGTTCCCAAACAATTTTGTGGAGATGCTGTTTTGACTGCTTGTTATCTCATTAATCGTATCTTCTCTGCTACTCTTAGTAATCAGTCATCATTCTCTCTCCTTTATCCTTCGACCCTTCTTCTTTTTTACTTCTTGTATATTTGGTTGTGTTGCTTTTGTTTATAACTTGGATCCAGGTATGGACAATCTCTCTCCTTGAGCTCAACAATGTATTTTTCTTAGATATTCTCGCACTCAAAAGGGCCATTGTTGTTATCATCCTCCCTCTCGATGGATCTTCGTAAGTGCTGATGAAGGCTTTAGGATTTCTGTAATTTCGACTCTTATCAATTGTTGTAGCATGGAAAAGGAAGGAAACAAAGAGAGAAAAGTAAAACTGAACTCTATTGCTTAACTTAATTCAGTTCATTCAAAGGCTACCAATCCCTTACAATGCCAACATTTATATAGTTTATGTTTGTGAAAACAAAATCAAATAAAATCCAACAAATAAACAACGAAAATAAAATCCCGACAACTATGGAAAGGAAATAAATCAGCTCCCAAAAATCCTCAAAACATTAAATAAACCTATCCGATTCATATTTATTTTTTCTTTTGATGAATATATATATATATATTATTAATCACGGCATTAAGAATATGCCAAACAAGGCAAAAGCAATACAAAACCTATCCAACTATATTCCCATGTTCTTGACAAAAAAGTAAAAAATAGTGTATGATTGGTTTTACCCCCCCTCTCAACTATACAATTCATATTGTTTCTCTGCTAAGAATATTTATAATCGAAATGTCCATTGTGATCCTGATGTAGGGTTGAGTAGAAAAAAGAAAGGGTCAAAGAAGAAGAAGAAGAAGAAGAAGAAGAATGAGGGGAGAGAAGAGCAGCCGTAGGAGAGAAAAGTAATCAGAATTCTTCAATCATTCAATTAATTTTCAACTAACCTTAATTAGGGTTTAAATAGAAAATATCGTGGGCCTAACACAAAGACCTCAAATAAAATAAACCTAATACTAAAATAGCCCAAAACAAATGGGTCCAAAATAATAAATAAAACAAAACCTAATTAACTAAAATAAGTATTAATAATCAGTCCATAATAATAATGGTTGGGCCTCCTTGGCCCGACATCCATACACACGTCCATATCGTCTACTAGTGTCCACACCAACTCTCCCGGGATGGAAAGAACTCGGCTTTGATGAGGAGGTGGCATGACGACTCTCATAAAACTCCATGAGGTCTGGATCAAGCTACTGCAATGTCTCGACGGGAATCCAAGTGTAATCAGAATCAGAACGACCAACCCAACGAACTAGGAACCTTTGAACCACGCCATCTTTGGTGAGATCAACCTGCTCATCTAAAATAGCATCAATTTTATCATTGTGTGCAGGGACTGGTGGTAGTGATGAAGTAGTAGGTAGTAAGTCTGGGTAATAGTCAACAGATGGTGCATCAAATGGTTCATCAGGGGTTGAATATGCCCTTTGTCGGCAATAAGGTTCGCAACATTAAAGATGGGGCTAAAATCAAAGTGTGATGGAATATCAATGACATATGCGTTTGATCCAACTCGTTTTAAAATTTTAAAAGGACCAGCACTATGAGCTTGCAATTTCGAAACGAATCCAGGAGGAAAACTTTCCGGCCTTATTCTAATCATCACATAATCACCAACATTAAAAGCAACATGTCTTTTATGTAAATCAGCTTTAAGTTTATATGTCGCATTAATTGACTCGAATCGCTTACTGATATCAACATGTAAGTCTCGAATATGTTGCGCAAACGCATCAGCCGACTCAGACACTCTAGCAAATTGAGACATGGGAACCAAGTCTAAAGGCTTCTTGAGCTTATAACCATGCACAACTTCAAAAGGGCTCATTCTTATCGACCTATTCACAGAATTATTGTAGGCAAACTAAGCCGTAGGAGGGATTAAGTCCCAATTCCTATGATGATCTTTAACTAAGCACCTCAAAAGATTCCCTAAGTTACGGTTAACAATTTCTGTTTGGCCATTAGTTTGAGGGTGATATGTTGCGGAAATTTTGAGTTTTGTACCAACTAGATGCCAAAGCATTTTCTAAAAATAGCTAGTGAAACGAACATCCCTATCAGTCACTATGGTTTTAGGTAGACCATACAATTTGACTATCTCAGGGAAGTATAAGTTGGCAACTCTAGAAGCATCGGATGTTTTACTGCAGGGAATGAAGTGAGGCATTTTAGAAAAACGATCTACCACCACTAGAATATAATCATGCTTCTTAGGTGTGCGTGGAAGACCTAAAACAAAGTCTATACTAACATCTTGGCATGGACAACTAGGAACAGGAAGGGGGGTATAAAGACTAGTGTTCTGCTTCCTATGCTTAGCTAACTAACAAGTACGACATTGACTCACTATTCTATCAACATCCTTCTTCGAACTCAGCCAATAAAACTGATGTTCATCTTCCGCTATGGTCTTGTCACGTCCAAAATGTCTTGAAAGTCCTCCAGCATGAACTTCCCACATTAGGAAATCATGTACTGAAGTCCTCGGGATGCAAAGTTTATTAGCCTTGAACAAGAAACCGTCATGAAGAAGGAACTCGTCAAAAACTTCAGACCTTTCATTTCGTAGCTCTTGAAAAATTTCTCCAAAGTCAAGACATGACTCATACTCATCCTTAAGTCTATCGAATCCTATAACCTTAACGCTCATGACAGAAAGTAAGGACACACGACGACTAAGGGCATCAGCCATCTTGTTCTCAACTCCTGACTTATGTTTTATGACAAACGAATAGGCTTGCAAGTACTCAATCCAATGACTATGCCTATGATTAAGTTTCTTTTGGGAACTCAAATAACGTAAGGTTTCGTGGTCAGAATAAAGGACAAACTCTTTCGGGAGTAAATAATGGCGCCAGTAGCGTAAGGCTTGTACCACTGCATAAAATTGCTTGTCATAGGTGGAATATTTTTGTTTAGCCTCACATAATTTCTCGCTAAAGTAAGCGATAGGGTGACGCTCCTGACTGAGTATTCCTCCAATACTTACTCCGGATGCATCACATTCTACTTCAAAGACCTTCGAAAAATCAGGAAGACACAATACAGGGGACTCAGTCATTCTTTTCTTGATATTTTCAAAGGCCCTTCGTAGCATTCTTTGTCCACTTAAACTCTCATTGTTTCATACATTCAGTTATAGGGGCCATAATGGTGCTGAATCCTTTGATAAATCGGCGATAAAAAGTAGCTAACCCATGGAAACTACGTACATCATGAATAGTTTTATGTTCAGGCCAATCTATAATTGCTTTAACTTTCGAGGGGTCAGGCCGAAATTCCTTCAGAGGACACCACAAATCCTAGGAAGACAACCTTATCAGTAAAGAATGAACACTTCTTCAAGTTGGCATAAAGATTTTCTTTCCTAAGAGTGGAACAAACTTGAACAAGGTGGTCCATATGTTGAGCCCTACTTTTACTATAAATAAGGATATCGTCAAAATAAACCATCAAGAACTTTCCTATGAATGGCCTCAGTGCTTGAGGCATTACTCTCATGAAGGTACTAGGGGCATTTGAAAGCCCAAAAGGCATGACTAATCACTCATAAAGGCCATCTTTGGTTTTAAAAGCAGTTTTCCATTCATCCCCTGGCCGAATACTAATCTGATGGTACTCACTTTTCAAATCAATGTTAGAAAATACCGTGGCACTCGCCATCATGTCTAACATATCATCTAGCCGAGGGAGGATAGGAAAAACGATACTTTACAGTTATGTTGTTTATTGCCCTACTGTCTACACACATTCTCCAAGAACCATCTTTCTTTGGGGTTAAGAGGGCTGGAACAGCATAGGGACTCATGCTTTCTCTAATAAAACCCTTTTTGTGAAGTTCATCGACTTGCCTTTGTAATTCAGAATGCTCAGTAGGATTCATCCTATAGTGTGGCAAGTTAGGAAGTGTAGCTACTGGGATTAAATCAATTGCGTGTTGAATATCACGCAATGGGGGTAAACTATCTGGGAGATCCTCAGGGAAAATATCTTGAAACTCTGCAGGTATCTTATTCGCCTCTCCTGATATTTCTTGCGGAGAGTCTATAGGAACTTTCTTAACTACCAAGGCAAACACGATACATTCGTGTTCACCTATATCATGAATGAGTTCTTTAGGACTAATAAAGTTCAACCCCTTTCTACTCATCACCTCTTTCCCTTTGCTCGGGTTAGCCTTGTTTCGGAGGAATAGGCTTGAGATGAATCTTTTTGCCATTAAACATAAAGGAGCATGAATTGGAACGGCCATAGAGAGTGACATCTAAATCAAACAACCATGGCCTTCCCAGAATGATATGTCCTACATCCATAGAAATCACATCACACCAAATTTTGTCTTTATAATCAAGGAACTGAATAGGTACCTGACAACGTTCTTTTACCATTATGGATGAGGCATCTACCCTATGAAACATTATATGGGTGAGGGTGGGGAACAGTTTGAAGTCCTAGACGGGCAACTATACTTGAAGATACTTGCATTGATGCAACTACCACTATCCACTATGACCTTACAACCCTTATCATTGATCTTAGTGTAGGTGTGAAAAATGGCATGACGACGCCAATCTTCCGTCTCTCAGGTTTGTGTAAGGATACTCCGAACTACACCCATTCGAGGATTGCTAGAGGTAAGTTGTCTCTCTCCTACACTAGGGAAAATAGTCCTAAGGCATCCCACTAAATTTTCCTCACACTCTTTATCCATATCTTCAAATTACTCTATGTTGGGTTCGTACACTTGTTCCTTTATTAACTTATCACTATCGATTCTCTCGGCCTCCCCAATAACTAGGGCTCGGGAGGGGCAGCTAGCAGATACGTGCCCAAAACCATGGCACTTAAAACATTGGACTCGAGAGTTATTTCTAGGACCCTTAGGTAAATTACTCCTATTCTTATTATCTTTCATAGCCTGGGTACTAGGGGGTGGTGCCAAAATAGACATAGTGTTTGATGATGAAGGACGGTTATTAGCGGGGTGACTGTCATTGCGCTTTGCAAACGGGGGCTTGGCTACTTAGTTTGTAATTCTGGACTAGAGTGTAAGCCTCGTTTAAAGTGGTGACTCCCCTAAGCAACAACCTCTCTTTGCAGCTTATAACTAAGACCACGTCTAAACCGACTCAAAGTAACAGCCTCATCCTCCTGAATATTACATCTCATCATGAGTTCATCAAATTGGGTTATGTATTCTTTCACTGGCCTATTACCTTGTCGGATATCGTTCCACTGATCTAGCAAATTACCATGATAGGACAAAGGCAAATACTTGCGCTTAAGTCTCACTTTCATCTCCTCCCAATCTACAACCGGGGGCTCATGACGCCTAGTAAGCAAATTCTCAACACTTTTCCAATATAATTGGGCACTCCCTATCAGTTTCATCTTAGCAAACTGACACTTTCTCTCTTCAGAAAACTGGTACCACTCAAAGAAGCGGTCCATATTTTTCAACCATTTTGTGAACACCTAAGGATCTAGGCGACTGTCAAAAGTTGGGGCTTCTACTTTGACTTGTTTCATTAATTTATCATCATTACGTTCAGGTGACCTGTCATTTCTACGCTGTGGCACTAAGTCTCTATCAGGATTCATAGGTCTAGTGTGTTTCTCAATTATGTTTATCCTAGTGTTTAGTCTTTGAATGGCTTCAGTGAAGGCTGCTAATTAGGTTTGCAATTGGTCATCTGCCATAGTGCTAGAGGATGCTAATGTGCGACCACTACATAATTGCCTACAAAGTTTCTATGACTAAACTTGTTGATATCAATAACGACTCGTGCAACTTACTACTAATATAAACTTAAACTGTTTATATGTAAAGACATGTAAAACTCTAGATGTTGATTAGATTATAAGATAACTCAAACAAGGTGCAAGCAATAGTTCTGTCTCTCTATTTTTTTCTTTGTTGGTTTTAACGGGGAATCAAAACGCAAAAAAAAAAAAGTAAATAAACACTTGGTATATCACTCGCTTAAGGTATATAGGTGAAGGTATTTTCTTTGGTTTTAAGAAATAAAGGGAAAAATAGGGAAGGGTAATAAAATAAAAAAAAAAAATAGGATAGAACAAATGTGGGCAGTGGGATCAATGTAGGGAAAATAAAATGGACGTTGAAATGGGTGTAGGCACAATGCACACAATAATTCAATTAATTGCTAAATTAGAGAGTAGTTAATAACACCAAAAATATAACGGAATGAAGTTATCGTTCGAATTGGGAATCAGAAGTGCACTACTGCTCTAGAATCCACCAAAAATGAATCGAGATGTGGTCTGGAGTATTCTGGTCCTCGTCGGAGTTCGCCGGAAAAGTTGCCGGAGGTCGCCGAAGATCACCGGGGTCACCTAGGAGTTCGCCAGAGGCAGGTGGTGTTGCTGGACTTTCCCGGAGGTCGCTGGCTGGTCACTAGAAAAGTCGCCGAAAATTGTTGGGGTCACCGGCGAGTTCGCTGGAGGTAGGTGATGCCACTAGTGGGGTTCGTTGGAATTAAATATTAGTAGAGATGCACAAAAATGTACTCGAAGGGTTTGAGGATGCGTAGGGTGAGGGCGGCGACCGCAGTAATTGCTGCGGTGGCTGCTGTTTTTTTTTTTTTTTTAGATTGTTCTGGCTATTCAGTAGTGATGGATATTGAAAAAAGTTCGTAGGATCTTTGCTCTGATACCAAAGTTGATGTAGGGTTGAGTAGAAAAAAAAAAGGGTCGAAAAAGAAGAAGAAGGAGAAGGAGAAGAAGAAGAGAAGAATGAGGGGAGGGAAGAGCCGCCGTAGGAGAGAAAAGTAATCAGAATTCTTCAATCATTCAATCAATGTTCAACTAACCCTAATTAGGATTTAAATAGAAAATATCATGAGCCTAACACAAAGACCTAAAATAAAATAAACCTAATACTAAAATAGCCCAAACCAAATGGGTCTAAAATAATAAATAAAACAAAACCTAATTAACTAAAATAAGTATTAATAATCAGTCTATAATAATAATGGTTAAGCCTCCTTGGCCCAACGTCCATATCGTCTACTGGTGTCCAAACAAGGTCCCCATCAAGATATTTGTACTTCCCGTTAATTCTCATAACAATGTTTCTAAAGTTGCAACTTGCAAACCCCTGTCTGAGAGGAATTTTTTGATTAGTGGGAGTGGGGGATGATTAAGCACAACCGTTGCCACCATCCGACATCGACTTACCACCTTTACATGTGGCCAAAGTGCATGGGCATTTCAGGAAGATTATGAAACTGAAGTATAAAAGAGGGGTTCCTATAGAATTATGACATTCATATTCCTAAGCTAATGGCTAATGTATGATATGTCTCATCTCCATCCCCTTTATAGAATTGTAGCTTTCTTCCCTAATGGATTTTTTTTTTTTTTTTAAATAATGCACAGGGGGCCTAAGCTGCTTTAAAATTCATTAAAGTAAATGTTAATATGTTAGACGCAACTAAACTCAGAAAATTGTACCTAAAATACTTCAATTTCCTTTCAGTTATATTAAGAGTGTATAGGTCATTTAGGAATACAAACAATTAATTTGTTTTTTCAGGCCTTTATGATTGATTCATTAATTTGTTTCCATAGCTTCTCTGGAATTATTGTTTGTATTTTTTTTCATATCACTCAAGAAGATCTGTGGATGTCACAAAAAAAAGCAAGTCACCACAGCAGAAATTGAAGCTATCCTTGGCTTCAGTTGGACTTAAAGCTTGGAAATGGAGGATGTGTCACTGGATGTCTTTGTTGTGCGAGTTTGAAGCTTCTTGTGCTAGGATCAGTCTCCAAATAGGAGATTTGTAGGGTAGCGTGGAGCCTGATAATACCATACACTTTTCCCACATGTTGCAAAGTAAATTTTTCAAATTTTTATAGGGGCATTTTGGTGATTTCACATGTGTAACTTGTAGCCCTAATTTCTGGTATATTGAGAAGAATAGGATAGTTGCATGTGTAACTTTTGAGACTTTGTTTTTTTCTTGTGAGCATGGTGAAAAAACCATGGTGACTCCATGGATGTAGTAGCCTTAGTTCTTGGGTGAACCATGTAAATCTTAGGTACTAATTTTTGTTTTGTGTGAGTGTGATTTTCTTACTTTCCGTTTCTCACTGATTTAGATTGGGATTTATTTCCCAACATACCTTGCTAAAGATTTTACTGTATCCATTAAAATATCAAATTTCTTTAGTAGTTGCAGGAAGCTTGTACTTGAATTTATGTTATTTTTTAGTTTTCCTCCCAAGAGATGGGGAGAGGGGAATTGGGTTTAGTTATCTGTCTGCTATTTCTCTTAACAAATGTGTGAACCATGAACTGGTTGCAGGAGGGGACAACATTTCTGTTACTAAAGGAGTTGTGTCCCGAGTCGAGCCTACACAATATGTGCATGGTGCAACCCAACTGATGGCAATACAGATTGATGCAGCTATAAATCCTGGGAATAGTGGAGGCCCAGCAATTATGGGTGATAAGGTTGCTGGGGTAGCGTTTCAAAATCTTTCAGGTGCAGAGAATATTGGGTGAGTTTTGACCTGGTCCTAATCTAATTTTTGTTAACAGTATCTTGGATGACAAATACTTATCTTAAATTATGAAAATTCCTTCTTTTATCTCTTGAGTATTTTATTCTGTTTTTGAGTGCATCTAATTATTTGATTCTCAGTCTGGTTATTTTCTATTACAAATCTTTGTCTGCAGGCATCCAATTATTGATTGACCTGTTCAAAGAGAGCTAATAAATTATCCCAACTTTGTGCTGTATCTATTTTGTTGTCTTGGTTTATTTATTTATTTGGGCAGAGTCAGTTAGTAGGTTGCAACAATCTTATGGAACGTTTTTCGCGTTGTTCCTTTCACACCATCAACCGTTGATGAACTTAACAATTTTGCTATTTTTATTCAACATTGTATATGACAGTATCTTTATTATTGAGAATGGAGTTGCTTCACACACTTAGGGTTGTCTGAGTACGTATTTATATTCATAAGAGTGTGTAGAGTTAACAAGAATAACTCCCTAATCTCTCTAATCAATGTAGATCTCCTAGACTAGGAAACAAGAAATCATCATATCATTTCGATAATCTTCTAGTACTCCCCCTCAAACTAGAGAGTATATATCATAAGTTTCAAGCTTGGTGTAGATATACCGAATTTGAAATGTCCCATAGAGTTTGGTAAACAAATCAGCAAACTAGTCTTTAGACTTGACGTGACCAATTTTAATTGTGTTTTGCAAAATCCTCTCTCCGACAAAGTGACAGTTCACTTCGATGTGTTTAGTCCTCTTATGAAAAACTTGATTGGAGGAGATATGATGAGCAGCTTAATTATCTCATAACAATTCCATAGGCAGTGAGTGTTGAATTCCCAATTCTTTTAGCATATTCTATATCCAGATTAACTCACATGAGGTGTGAGCCGTGGCTCTATACTCAGATTTTGCACTTGATTTTGTTACCATTGTTTGTTTCTTGCTCTTCGATGACACAAAATTAATTCCAGTAAAAATGCAATAACCAATAGTAGTGTATCTGTCGATACAGGACCCTTCGTAATCTACATGTGTATCCTTGTACTGATGTATGTTCATTATCTTGATATAACAAGTCTCTTGCAAATGCTCCTTTCAAGTATCTCAGGATTCAAACAATAACATCCTGATGACTAGTTCGAGATAATTTCAAAAACTGATTAATCACACTCATTGGGAATGAAATATCTAGTCACGTCATTGTCAAGTAGTTCAACTTTTCAATCAATCTCCTATACCAACTGAGATTCTCCATTAAATCACCCTCATTTGCAACTAGCTTTGTATTGGGGATCCATTAGAGTGTCTATAGGTTTAGAGCCTGGCATACTTGTTTCAAGCAATAGGTCTGTACATGCTTCCGTTGTGAGAGAGAAATCCCATTTCATGATTGGGCTACTTCAATCCTAAAAAAATACCTCAATGGTCTGAAGTCTTTAGTGCTGAACTTCTTCTGAAGGATTGACTTCAAATAAGTGATACCTTGTGTATCATCTCTTGTGATGACAATGTCATCTACATCCACTAGGAGCCATATCTTGCCATGTGCAGAGTGACGATAGAAGACAGAGTGATCACCACATCGATTCAGATCAAATTCAATAGCCATTGTATTAAATCGGTCAAACCATGCCTTTAGAGATTGTTTCAAACCATATAGAGATTTCTTAAATCGACACACTAACCCAAATTTCCCTTGAGCAACAACTTGCTCCATATAAATTTTCTCCTTCAAATTACCTTACAAAAAAACATTATTTACATCAAGCTAGTGAAGAAACCAATCAATAGAGAAAGAGATCAGAAGGAGGACAGAGGTGATTTTAGCAACCAAAGAAAAAGTTCTTGAGAAATCCAATCCACACAATTGTGTATAGCCCTTATCAACCAAACAAGCTTTCAGTCTATCAATGGAACTGTCAGGGTGCATCTTAATTGTATAGATCTGATGACAACTAACAACTAACCTTCTGTGAGGAAGATGAATCAAGTCCTAAGTATTATTGCTTGAAGTGTAGACATCTCATCCTTGATTGCAGTACAACATCCAAAATAGGATAAAGCTTAATGCACTGAGTTAGAGGTGGAAACAGAGGATAATGAGAAACAAATGCATGATAGGTGAGAGATAAAGCATGACAGGAAGCAAATTGAGAAATAAGATGGGATGTACATGGTCATTTTCCAATCTAAATTGAAATGGAGAGGTTTGAATCATGAACAAGTGTTGAAGTTGTAGGGGGGATTGGTGGAGGGTTTGCAGCTGTAGGAGGTGGCCTAACTTCCTAACATCTAGAGTAAACCTAATAAACGACTAGAGGGAGACGGAGGAACCAGCGAGGGAAGACTTTTGTTGAGAGAAGACACAGATTGAGATGAAATAACTGTCAAGCGAAGCCTCTCATCAAAAGAAGTCACGGATTGAGACTTTAGAGAAAAGTAGGGTGGACTTAAAGAATGTGACGTCAGCACAGACAAAGTACTTATTAAGAGACAGATTGTAACATTTATATACCTTTTGTAATACCACATAAAGACGCATTGATAGGCTTGTGGAGGCAATTTATCAACCTTACTGGTCAAGTTGGTGAATGAAAGCCACACACCCAAATATGCGTGGTGAAACGTGAAAAGGGGTTGGTTGGGAAACAAGATGGAATGAATGAAGGGACTAACCATGTGAAAAAGATGAAGGCATCTTATTAATCAAATAGCATGCAGTGAGCACAATCTCACTCCAATAGGCTCGTGGGGGACATTTATTTGAAATAGTAAACAACGTGCTATCTCAATTAGATGCAAATTATTTCTCTTAGCAATGCCATTTTGTTATGGAGTATTGAGATCAAGAGCATTGATGGAAAGACATAAAGTTAGTGAACGATTTTGAAAAATACTCTTGGCATTGTTACCAAACCAAACCAAACCAAACCAAGCCTTTTCCCACTAGGTGGGGTCGGCTATATGGATTTGTCGACGTCAATTTGATCTGTTTAGGGGCATGTCTTCCGATAAATCTAGGTAGGTTAGGTCATGTTTAATGGTTTCTTTCCAGCTTCTCTTGGGTCTTCCTCTACCTCTCCTACTCTTAACAATCTCCATACTTTCACACCTTTTAACAGGTGCCTCTGCTGGACGCCTTCTAACATGGCCAAACCATCTTGATCGGTTTTCTCGCATTTTATCTTCAATCGGTGCTATTCCTACTTTGCCTCTAATCTCCTCGTTCTTAATTCTATCTTTCCTTATAATCCCGCACATCCACCTTAGCATCCTCATCTCCGCAACTGCCATCTTCTTCTGACCATGATTATGCTTTACTGCCCAACACTCTTGGCATTGTTAATGCAAAAAATTTTAATAGGCATATTAATTTGAGTTTAAATTTCAATATAAAAGAATTTAAAAAAGAGAAAAATTAAGAACGATCTTTCATTAAATAAAGTCAATTTGTTCTAGGAAAATTATTTACAAATGTAACAAAGTACTGAAAACTTAATTTGGAGACTACATCTACATGACTCAGACCCCAAACTCTAAACATCTGAATGAATCAAATCAAAAGGACTAAAAGCTTTATTATTGACTTTAGAAAAGAGGGAAGCACGATGATTCTTTCCTAATTGACATTACTTATAATTTAATTACTCTACTTGACTCAAACTATCTAGTAAGAGAATGATGACCAAGGCGACAATGAATTTCCATAGGAGAAGCAATAGCAGATCGTGCTCTAGAGGTTTGCATGGATAGCACTTCAAGATAGTAGACCCCTTTAGCTTCATGTTTTCCACTAATCTTCTCCTTTGTATTATATTCTGAATAATAAAAGAATTAGGAAAAAATTATATTGAAAAATTTAATTGTTTGGTAAACTTGTGGGTAGACGTGAGATTATATGAAAAACATGGAACATAAAAACAGTGGGTAATGGTAAAGGTAAAGCGGGAAAAAAGGTTAAGCTGTACCAATTCGATCTACTGATTTACTGGAATCATTAGTTGTAGTTACGTGAGGAATGGTAGATGAATATTGAATGTGGAAAAATAATTTGGGTGACCTAGACATATGGTCTGATGTACTAAAATCTAAAATTCGAGGCATAGGAGGATAGGTAATAATGGAGTTACCTTGGTGTGCAAGAGAAGTGGGAGGTGGAGATCCTTAATGAGCTGTTTGACATTGTAGGAACTTAGAATACTCCACTCTGGAAATAATCACTGTAGATGAACTAGTCACAATACTTGATTTGGAGGTTATGGAAATATCAATAGCCAATATATCGGGTACCATTTGCTGGAATTACTAGTTTAGGAAGCACTATCTTAACAATGTGGGATAAATCCCAACAAAACTAAAAAATGAATTTGTGGAAATTATTTTTAGAGGAGATCTTTTTGGGCTTAAAAGGCTAAAAGTAAATGGTTGAAAGAGGGAGATTCCAATTCAAGGTTGTTTCACAGAATTGTTGATGAGAAATGTCAGAAAACTTATTAAGGAAGTTGCTAATGAGAATGGCATGAATAATGGATGAGGACAGGATTATGGATGAATTATTTTCCTTTTTCTCAGAACTATACTCCTAAAAGGATGATCATAGACCTATTTTAGAAGGTTTAGGCCGGTCTCATATTGCTGCTGATTTAGCTAATTGGATGGATCTTTGGAGGAAATTAAAAAGGCTATTTCTGACTGCAGTTGTGATAAATCCAAGGCCCTGATGCCTTCACTTTAGCTATGTTTTAGGATTGTTGGGACTTGATTAAATTTTATCTCCTAGAAGCCTTTGAGGGGTTTTTCAATATTGGTTTTGTAAATCAGTGTACAAATGCCTTTTTCATATGAGAGAAGGGGCTGGTATGGAATGTTCCTTCCCACATTTCATTCGCATTGTCTCGTTCGGTCCCTTATAAGAAGTGGCAATGTCCATTCTAACAAAAGGGAATGAGCATTGTCACATTTTCATTTCCTCATGGAATAAAAGAGAGAGAGAAAATGAATGGTGGCCGCCACCAAACACCATCAGCCACCCATGACCACCACCTCTAGAACCACCCACCCACCTGCCCATCGATCACCATCACCGCCATTTCTATTGCCATCCAATGTTCAAGATTAATTTTTTTAATTTACTTTAAATTAATATTAGAATGAATATGGTTATTCTTTTCTAGCATTGCTTAACTTGAAAACCAAAGGAATGCGTCATTTTATTCTAACATCATCATTTAATTTGACAACCAAAGGAATGGGAATAACTTTTTTTTTTTTGGGTAAGTAATGGGAATAATTATTGATTACTCCATTCTAGCATTACTTAACTTGGCAACCAAAGGAATTAGAATAGTCATTCTA
The DNA here is from genome assembly GCA_019916065.1 of Vitellaria paradoxa. Taxonomy (NCBI): domain Eukaryota; kingdom Viridiplantae; phylum Streptophyta; class Magnoliopsida; order Ericales; family Sapotaceae; genus Vitellaria; species Vitellaria paradoxa. Next base: position 29,212,736 of record CM034242.1, read on the forward strand.
TTCTACCATTATTTAATTTGGCAACTAAACAAAATTGTTTCATTCCATTCTACCTACCATTCCCATTCCATTCTGTATGCTAAACATAGTCTAGTGTAATGAGTCCTTGGGCGTTTTTAATTTAGTTTACGGTGGTGTTTGGATGGCCCCAAAAAAAAAAAAAAAAGTTAAGTGTAAAAGTGACACGTGGCGAAATTTGATTGGAGGAAAAGTTGGAAAAAAGTTGATAACTTTTTGTGAAGTTTGATAAACCAAACACCCCCTAAATCAATAATAGAATGGAAATGATTATTTCATTCTAGCATTTACTTAACTTGGCAACCAAAGGAATGAGAATAGTCATTCTGTTCTACCATTATTTAATTTGACAACCAACAAAGGAATGGGAATGGTTATTCTATTGTTTTTCTTCGTCATTCCATTACAACTTCTATTTCCTTACAACTTCTATTCCCATTCCATTCTCGTGTGCCAAATGTAACCGTAGTACAAATTGTACTTGGGGGACTACTAGTTCCTCTTCTCTTGTACTTTACTCACAAGTTAATAATGTGTTTTTGTTATTTATCAAAAAAAAAAAAAATAATATTAATAAATAAAAACAATAAAACCATGTTTGGTAATGTTATAGCTTATGCTTCAATTGCTCCATGAGTGTGACAATATTTTCCCAGATTTCTCTAACTAGTTTTTCTTTCCTTTGTAGTTACATAATTCCTGTCCCCATAATACAACATTTTATAGCTGGTGTTGAAGAAAGTGGAGATTATGTTGGGTTCTGCTCTCTAGGGTTGTCTTGTCAACCAACGGAAAATGTTCAACTTCGAGAATACTTCCGAATGCGCTCTGACATGACTGGTGTACTTGTAAGCAAAATTAACCCACTTTCTGATGCACACAAAGTATTGCGAAAAGATGACATTGTCCTTATGTTTGATGGTGTGCCTATAGCAAATGATGGAACTGGTACCTGCTTTGAAATCCTTTCTCACTTATTTTAGGCTTTGGAATGTTGTTCTTTTTAGTACTTAATTGCCAAATATTATTGCTGATGTAATTTGACCAAAAAACATGATCATGTTGTGGTTAGATAATGAACACATGACCCGTCAATGTTTGGGGGTACTAAAGTGCCAAATGGATAATATCTACTAATTTTAAAATGCATGTGATATCAACCTGTCATGTAATATTCTATTGTCCTTTTCTCTCGCCAAAGGATGGTCATTGAATGACCAAAATGCCTCTAGAAGTGCATTTTTTTTAATTCTATTTCCATGTCTTAGGTACCTTTCTAAAAGTTGTTTGTCATTTAATGACCATTATTTGGCTGAGAGAAGGAACATAGCATTACATGCCATGTAGATATCGCATGCCTTAAAACTTAATAAATAGTGTCCATTTGACCCCTTACTTAAACAGTGGGGGGGTTATGTGTTCACATTTTAACCACAAGTGGCAAAAGTTCAATTACCTCTTTTTTTTCTCCCTCTAATGGGGCATTGAAAATAAAAAATTTGTTACAATTGACTTAAATATACTGAAAGCAATGCATGAGGGAATGCTGTTTCTGTAACTGGCTCGTTTTTATTTTATTTTATTTTTTGCTAAGCCACATTTATGTGGTGCTATTTGGTTGTGTGCTGGATGAACATCGAAATGAGCCATGCATGGAGGGCATGAGCTCTGAGGTAGCACCAAAATTTAGTGGGTGGTCAAAACTACAAATTTTTTGTTAGAAATTGATGATTGTTTAAAAGTTTTAAACGATTCTTAGAGTTTTCTGGGTCATTTTTTTCGTGAAATTTCTGGAGTTTATAATCTAAATGTATTGCATCATTTACTGTGCAGTTCCTTTCAGAAACAGAGAGAGGATAACTTTTGACCATCTGGTCTCCATGAAAAGACCCAATGAAATTGCTAAAGTTAGATTATTAAGGAATGGTGAAGAACTTGAATTCAGTGTAATCCTTCGTCCAGTAAGTTGTTCCCGCTTTCCCCTCTCCTTATCTTTCTCAAAATTTGGTAATTCATTCAGTTTATGGTTTTTTTATTTTTATTTTTTTATTTACCATGCCAAGTGTCTCTCAAAATGAAAAACTGGCATATTTAGCGAGCTGGCCTTTAGTCTTCACAACAAGAGTCTTTGATTACACTATGTGGAATATTAGTGTAAAAAAGTCACTTCAACTTCAATATATCTGGTCTTCTCATGAAATACTAAATTGTATGTTTCTTGATTTTTCAAGCTACCTTATATTGGATTGTCTACTTGATGGTTACCCGTCTGTGCTTGCGTGATGGGGATCATATCTGGGGGATTTTATATTTTGATATTTATTCTTTAAGTTATTTTTAGTAACTGCTAGGATTTTATATTGTTGGGATTTTATTTGATTTTATTATGATTTTATTTGATTTTTGTAATTTAGGAATGCTTGATAAGGTTTGCCTATTTCTAGGCTAGGATGTAATAGATTCATTAGTTGTAGCGTAGTTTAGGTTTTCTCTTCCCTCTTCTCCCTTCTCCCGCCACATCCTACACAAGGTGTACCTAATATGCTTGATTTGGTGCCCCATCATCATCATCTTCTTCACCAAGTTATGGGACAATTCTTTAGGCACAAGATCTGTGTATCACATGTCTTAATTTTGTTGGGATTTGATATCTTGAATCAGGATTGTCGAGATTACGTTGACTTCATCATGGGTAATGGTTACTTCAAGGGGAACAATTTGGGCATCTTCAATGTTTTATTTGACGGCTTCATCAATTGGAGTTCTTTGATCCTATGTTTGTGTTGTTCTTTTGTGAGTTTGCTCAATTGCATGTGTCCTCATTTTTAGTATACAACAAAACCACTATTGCATCAATTGAGGAATTTCTCTCACGAAATTGTGCACATCACTCATCACTATTCTATTGACATCATTGTTGTTCCTCCTGCTTATTCTTCTTAGGAGGATTCTATTTTGTCGTGCTTTCAAGCATTATCACTATCCATTTCTTCTTAGCTGTGTGTCCCATCTCTTTTCGCTCTAGTGCTGATATTAAATGAATGATTGGGTTGAGTAATGGCAGGCCAGCTCGGGTTATCACAAAACAAGTACTGCTTTCCCACAATCGCAAGCGGAGGCCCAACATGCCCAACAAACCATGATCTAGGCTATTCTAGCTTTGCAATGGGGGCAGATGGCTCTCTTGTTGCCTCCTCCAGTAGTGGCGCCAGCTTTGGCCAACTTGAGAAGCAGCCCCACCCAACCTCCAACCCAAACCTAGCACGACGTTGCATCAGTAGTGGCTCTCACTCTGGGGGTCCATACCACAACCGTTGCAAGTCACGTAATTCCACCCATGGTTCAAAGTATCGTGCGAGATGCCGAAATGTCGTCGAGACATATTAGAATCGAAGAATGGCACGACGAGATTTCAACCCCTGTCAAAGAAATGTGTCAAGAATAGTCATCTCATTTTGTCACGGCTAAGACAAACTAATATTTCGGTGATATAGCGAGACGAGTAATTGTCGCGGTGAGAAATCGTCAATCGACGAGATAAACGATTTCTCGGTGACTTGTGTAGAAGAGAGAGAAAAAAAGGTTAGCTCATTCGTATGTTATAACTAGTTATCTAATATTTAGTAAAAGAGTTACTATATTTTTGGTCATGTAATATATCCATTTTATTATTGAGAATTTTTCTATATTTTTTATTTTTTAAATTAAAAAAATAAAATATTGCCTATCGCCCGATATTGCGATGCGACACCGTGACTGCATAAAAAATTCTTAAGCCGATATGACAGCTACGACTTTGACTTTGAACATGATTCCACCCCCTACAATGGGGTCAATGTCCTCTCAAAATGAAACCTCGATGGCCTTAGCTTCTCCCCAACGAGTTGTTCCTATGCCAAACTTTCGTTCATTGGCATGTGCTTCATTTCATACACTAAACCCCAGACCCACCTTCAACCTGGAACAATTGAAGTCCCACGTTTGAGACTTGGTCAACTGGGAAAGCTCTAATGTTGCTTCCTCGCTTGATTTTGATCTCATACCACCCTACCCTGTTGACATTTCCCAACTTCCTGATTGCGAGGGATACACAGTGCTCAAATTCACGAGGTTTGATGACAAGCGCGGGGATGCCAGAGAGCATGTAGTGCGATTCATTGACTCGTTGGGAATTCATGGTTCCAGTAGTACCCTCTGCTTAGCGGAGTTATCCAAGTCCCTCATTAATAAAGCTTATATGTGGTATGCCAACCTTGCGGAGGCTCAGTTTCTTCGTGGGAAATCTGATGAAAAAGTTTCACGTAAAGTTCTTCTATGTGAAAGATGGACTAAACACATTCCATCTTATCCGAGAGTCCCAAAAATACAATGATGACGTACCGACTTGTGTCAAAAGATTTTGAGAAAGGGCCATGGATGTCCAAGATCCCTGCATCAGAGGATCAGCTAGTGAAAATCTACATTGAAGGAATGTTGACACAATTTAAACTTCACTTAATGAATCATCAGTTTACTGATTTCTCTAGCCTCCATCGCTGTTGTTAATTTAAGTGAAACAGTGAAAGGGGCATCGGCGAATCACAAGCCATCTCGTCCCCACGGCTCCCCAGTTGGGTTATAGCACTTGGCGTGGTTCACTCTAGCGGGGGCATAATGCTCGCACAATAGAAGCATTAGTGGCTTGACAATCTTAAGCAAGGAACAACGATCCAAAGAGACAACACAGATGGGGGACCACCATCCTTTCCACCTCATGTTTCCAGTGTAGATTTGAAGGCGTTGTTGGATGCTTGGATCACGAATGGAGCAGCGTTGCCACTAGAACCAAAAACACCTCCAACATGCCAAGGCGAAGAAAATCTAGGTTTTTGTCTTTATCTCAGGACCATGAGGCACCCAGCTCGAGATTGTTGGGCTTTCAGGTCTATGTTCTATAAGATGGTAAAAGTGAAAGGATTGGAGATCTCACAAGGGATGTTTTCAAAGGCCCACTACCATGCCACAAGGACAGGGCTCGTAAATGCCTTGATGATTTCTCACCATGACAAACGGGAGGATTTCTTGCCATCCTACCATATCTTATTGGGGTGAAAAAAGCTTCATCGGTACACGGCGGTCCCTTGACTTACCATCAATGCATTAAGGCTTATAGAACTATAAAGTGGTGACAATAAACGCCACCCAAAAGCCTTTTCGAATGCAAGAAGCTTACTTGGCAGATGCAATTTCTTAGAGACATGAAGATTCGCGACTGCATCAACCTAGAGTGATCCCCATCCCTTGGTGGTCAAACATTGTAGAACCTCCGCTCGAGAACCACAAGCTTTGCGTTCCCCTTGCTTAACAACCTTCTTGGGTCACTAGGATGAAATAGGCACGTGAAAAAATTATCTTTGCTTATTATTGTGTGTGGGGTTGGTCACTCCTACTAAACAGAGTCAGCCCCCCACCCATAAGAACTACTTGCCACAAGTAGTTCAAGATTAGGAGGAACATTTGGCGCTATCACTACTGTCAATTTAGCGAAATAAGAAGGGTGGAAAAAGAAGAAAACCAAGGCACCTTGAAGTCATGCTCGTAGATCCCAGTGATGGCTTGCAAGGCTTAGTAATCATGGAAGGAAAGGCCCAACTCGAGCTGGAACGCCTTCAAGATGGCCCTCGCCCTAAAAAACAAGAGCCCTAAAAAACAAGAGCTTGAAGAAGTAAACTAGGCTAAAGAGGGAGAATCAGCATGGCCAATTTTCATATGTAAGGACCTTTTGTTGGTTGAAAAATAAAGCTCTTTTAAGCCTCATCACTACTTATTTTGATGTTTTTGCTTAGGTATATTCCGAAATGTCTGGTTTGGATCCTGCTGTGACGATCCACTGTCTTAACATCACTCTGCACTTCGACTTGGTGAAGCAAGGAGCTCGATTTTACAAGCCTTTAAATGTTGAATTGAGGATTAAAGAAGAAGTGGAAAATCTCTTGGCGACGAAATTCAAAGTCTCCATCCAACACCCTTCTTGATTGAACATTGTACCAGTGGTGTAAAAAATGACCAAATTTGAGTTTGTGTTGACTTCTGAGATCTAAATAGAACCTTCCCCAAGGACGAATTCCCGCTCCCTAGCATAGATACACTCATTGATTTAGCCACAGGACACCAAATGATTTATTTCATGGACAAGTTTAGCGAATATAATTAGATAAAAATGGCCCATAAAGATGCAAGTAAGACCGTGTTCAGGACTCCGATTGGCAATTTCTTTTATACCGTAATGCCGTTCAAACTGGAGAATGTTGGGGCAACTTACTAACACGCCATAACTGCCATATTTTATTAATGTTACATTAGTCTTTGGAATTATACATTGATGATTTGGTAGCAAAGTCCAAAGAGGAGGGTTCCCATCTAAAGGTTCTTCGTTGAGTTTTTGAAAGATGTTGACATTATCGATTGAAGATGAACCTACTGAAATGTGCCTTTGGAGCCACCATTGGAAAATTCTTAGGGTGGGTCGCTCACTGCCTTAGCATTGATCTTGATCATGCTAAGACCCTTACTGTAAAGAATATGCCTCCCCCAACTAGTCGAAACAAGCTTAAGGCATTCCTTGGGTGGGTATCATACAATTCATCCTAATCATGGCGGAAGTCACAAAACCCTTTAATGTGCTTTAAAAGAAAAATGCAGGATTTGAATGGGGATGTAGTAGTAGGAGGTGTTCGAAGAATTAAAGAAAGCGCCGACCTCTCCATCAATGATGATACCTTTGCAACTTGGAAACCCCTCATCTTGTACATTACATCTACTACACGGTCCATAGGTGCCCTTCTTGCCCCAGAATTGGATGGAGCAGAAAAGCTTTTGTACTATATTAGTAGGGTGCTGTAACATGCAGAGTCTCGCTACTCCCCCATTGAATGGCACTACCTATCTCTAGTTTTTGCCTTCCAAAAACCCTGCCACTGCCTCTTGGCTTCATTGTGATCCTATTCGCTATCTCTATCTTGCCCAGCATTATTTAGACAAGCTGTGAGATGGTTACTCTTGCTTGTGGAATATGACATCACCTATAAGGCACTGAGGGCTATTAAAAGTCAAGCCCTAGCAGATTTGCTGGCCAAGTTCCCTCGTAGGGAAGACGAATCACCGTCAGAGGCGTTGCCAGGGGAACAGTTTCAAGCGCGATGGCCACCTATGAAGAATGGGCACTAAGCTTTGACGGTTCTTATACGTCTGAGGGTGGAGGAGCTAGAGTGATGCTGACCTCCTCCGATGGAACAAAGATTAACCTCTCATACAAATTAGAGTTCCATTGTTCCAATAATGAGACAGAGGATAGAGCATTGATCTTAGGACTCATGGTAGCATTTGAAGTAGGAGCCATGCGTGTATGCATAAAAGGAGACTTGAAAAGGATCATCAAGCAAACTAACAGAGAGTATGCCATCAAATACGTCATCAAGTGATCGTTAGGAGAATAGAATGATTAAATGAATAAAAAGGTTTATGGATGGCTATTTGTTTGTAGTTAGTAGAATGATTAAAATATTTGTAGGGGTATTATATATAACAAATCAAATTGGGATTATTCTATATGGTGTTGGGCTTGGTTAAGGGTATGTTGTGTTGAACATATAGGGTGGAGTGTCTTGATACAGAAGATAGAACAAGTCAATTAAAGTATATTAACGTTTGGAAACATGATCATTGGGTAAAATAGTTCAACAGATCTTAATGGTAAGGACTTCTATTAAGCTGGTTATTCCATAACTCGTATTAATAATATGGAGATAAATAAAGAGAAAAAATGTTTAAGCTTGGTAATTGGATTAGGTGTTGATACTATCTAAGGGATTTATGTAACCATATTTGAATAATCTTGGTTAATGGTTTAGCTATTTAAAGTGGATATTAGATGGTTGATACTAAGATAAGGGTATGGTAATGAAATGATTGTTAATGATAATGGAAGAAATACTAATAATGTGTTGAACATGATATACGTGGCTGGGTGTTGATGTGAGAGTAAGATGTCATGACGGAGATGCATGATCATGATAATAGCATAATATGATAGACATGCATGTGTAAATGTTAAATTGGGCGCACATGGTATAGTGCTCAATTCCTTATAGTCTGTGTTGTAGGTCTTGAGGCACGATTGTTTGATGGACCAGTTGGTTGGAAGATGTAGAGCTGCCCATTATTTATTTATTATGTTTGTAATATATTTGTTTTAATATAATTACTGTATTTAATTTGCATTCACCAGAGAAAGGTGATTGGATTGTATATATTTTAATAGGTAGTTTTGGACTAAGGTGTATGAGAGGAACCACCATTAATATTTATAGTTGGAATCCGTGATGTGACGTGATAAGTAATGGAGAGGCTTATTTTAAGATGTTATACTGATATGGGAGATTTGATTTATCAGTGGGCTATAAATTCCAACATATCCCCTCACATGCAGTCGCTGCTTGCATATGAAGAGGTAGACAGATGCACCTAGAACAAGAATTGGACAATCAAGAGATTGAGTACACGGGGGAAGAGTGCTCCCAAAACCTAGCTCTTATACTATGTTAAGTCACTAATTGTCTTGAGAACTTAAGTTGTTAGGAAATGGATCTAACAATATTTATGAAGTTATTTCAGTACTTTCCTTCATGTGCAACCTTGAATTGTATGTGGAGCAAAAATAGATAAACTAAATAAAACAAGGTACATCAACACAAATTGAATAGAGTGCGTAGACCAAACAAGAAATAAACATTGATAACGAGGCTTGAAACTATGACCTCCTGGAGCCAAAAACTATAATACCATATTAAACATCCAACTTAAAACCATTTAGCAAGAAATGAAGAAACTTATTAGGATCTTGTATTGGATTGGGAGATCTAATTTTATCGAAGCGAGATAAATCCCAATAGATCTAATGGGAATTTCAAACCTAGTCTAGAGCAAAATATAGGGGTGATGTCTATAAGTTTTTTTGTCCCGATGGAGGAAGTAGATATATGACTTTTGGTGCATGTTTTTTTTGATGAATGAGTTTTGGCGTTCATGCCCCCCCCCCATTTGGTCCTTTTTATATCTTATATGCACAAAAAATGGCAAGCTTTTTTTTTTTTTTTTGGGGCAACATTGGCAATATATGCGATGCTCCAAAAAGATATCCATATTCTTTATAATCTTGCTGTAAAATTTGTTGATGTTGGAAAATATATGCAAATATATATATTCCTCAAATAGGAGATAGCGTATTCATTAAAATCCCTTTAATTGAGGGATTTGATATAGGATAATTATTTCTTTTTCCTTTTTTGTTTAGGGCATCTTGTGTATATATAGGTAGTGTTGTAATCCCTTTAGATATACGAAAGAAATTGTTCTTCTCCTATTTTCAACATGGTATCAGAACTTTAGGCTTTTCGGGAAAATTCTTTTGTGTTTGGCCTTTTTTGCCAAGCATAATTTTTTCAGCCTTAATTGCTGATTCGATTCAGACCTTTTGGAAGTATCGCTGCCTATAGACCGTCGTCGTCGCCAAAGTCCAGAAAGTAATCGAAGCCACTTCACAGAACCCCATTATCATTAATTATGGGCGTTAACTTAGAAACCCTAGCGATTGAAGCCACCGTTGCTGGCCAAAAACACATCGACGTCAGTTGAAGGGTATTGATCGCCGATTACAATAGCCATCGTCTCTTCGTCGTCGTTCATCTTCAACAATCATTGCCGATCATTGCTTTTGCTAAGCCGTGCAATTGTTAATCGATCCTTCAGCCGATTGTTGCCTCGGTCGGACATCGACGTGCAACTTGCAGGTTCCTTCAGTTGTCATTCATCTACATTCATCATCGATTGTGTCGCCATCAAAGATTACGATCATCTGTTGATCGTAATCGCATTGCTTGTTAGAGGCGAGCTCATCTCCAAACGTGATTACAATGCGTTCATCTCCGAATACAATCGCATTGTCTGTCAGAGAGCCAGATCGCTGACCATCATTGCAGAAGCTACGATTCTGAACTGTTTGCATGATTACACAATCATTGATTGTCTGTGATTGTTTACTATTGTTCATTGTTCATCTACGCCAACAGGACTGTGCTTCATGTCTGTGACGGAAGAGACCTCTTCTCATAATACTGTAGCCTAACGCAAAGAAGTGATAGCCAATTAGTCTGTCGGGGAGTTACAACATATATAGGTTGCATACCGTCTTAATGGGAAAAATTATTTGAAATGGTCTCAACTAGTTTGAATTTTTCTCAAGGAAAAAGGAAAAATCAGTCACCTTTAGGGAACAGGGCGTACAGAAGGGGATCCGAATTTTGCAAAATGGGATGAAGAGGATTCCATGATCATGGCGTGGTTATGGAATTCAATGTTACCAGAAATCAGTGATTCCTGCATGTTCTTACCTAATGCAAAAGATATTTGGGATTCAATTAGACAAACTTACTCTAAAGTTTGGGATGCTACTCAACTATACGATGTAAAAATCAAGACAATCTCTAGCAAGCAAGGAAGCGGATCTGTTACGGAGTATGCAAATTATCTTAAAGGTCTATGGGAGGAGTTAGATCATTACTGGTGCATAGAGATGAAGTGTACTAAGGATGCAGCAACACTGAAAAATTTTATTGAGAAAGACTGGGTATACGAATTTTTGGCTAGCATTAATATTGAATTTGATCAAGCTAGGATTCAAATTTTGGGCAAAAAAGAAGTGCCTTGTCTGAATGAAGTTGTTTCTATTATTCCGGGGGAAGAGAGTAGGTGAGGGGTAATTTTTTAACCCCAAATCACTGATAGCTTGGCCATGCTGACTAATGGATTAAGTAGCCGAGGGCAACAACCAAACAATGAGAATGGGAAAGCTGAATTGTCTAAAACAATGAGTGGTGACAGTTGTGACAACTCTCAAGACAGCTTGTGATGTACTTATTGTAAGAAGTTAGGGCATACTAAGGAGAAATGCTGGAAATTATGGAAAGCCTTTTACATCAAGCAAAGATTGGGGGTACTGACAGGAACTAGCACACCTAACAACCACCCAACATGAAGAAGAAAAGAATCAAGGAAAAAAGGAACTCAGCATAGGAGATATTGAAAAGTTACAAGACCTACTGGTAACCCTTAAAACTCCAAATCCCCAGGTAATTGTTCATTGGCACATTTAGGTATATTTCCACTTTCACATGGTTTAAATGCCTCAGATAGTTCATTTATGAATTCTTGGATTGTTGACTCAGAAGCAACAGACCATGTGACACATTCTTCTCATAAATTTAGTATATATAACCCTTGTCCTAGCAATAGAAAAATAGCTGCTGCAAATAGTTCATTAACCACTGTAGGTGGTGTTGGGGATGTCAAGATTAGTCTCTCTTTTATTCTTAAGAATGTACTCCATATTCCAAAACTATCCAGTAATCTTGTGTTTATAAATAAACTCTCCCATGACTTGGACTACAAAACAACCTTTTTTCCCGCTCATTGTGTATTTCAAGGCCAGGGTTCGGGGATGATGATTGGACGTGGTAAGGAGAAGGATGGATTGTACTATCTTGAAATACCTGAAAACCTGAGTGTTAGCAAGTTCAAATCACCTCTATCATTTCTTTTTGAGCATGCTCTTGCCAATAAAGATCAAATATGGCTTTACCATTGAAGACTTGGACATCCTTCCTTTGGAGTTCTCAAACTTATGTTTCCTTCGTTATTCAAAGGGTTAGATAGTGTGAATTTTCACTATGATGTTTGTGAACGCACAAAACATAGACGTGTAAGTTTTCCAATCAGTAATAAAAGAATCCATATTCCTTTTGCATTGACACATAGTGACATATGGGGTCCATCCATTATTCCAAATATTTTTGGTGCTACATGTTTTGTTTCTTTCATTGATGATTGCACTAGAGTCACCTAGATTTTCTTGCCAAAATCTAAATCTGATGTAAGTAGTGTCTTCCCCAATTTTCATAACATGATCAAAACTCAGTTTGGGGTTCAAATCAAAAGGTTTAGGTCAGACAATGCCAGGGATTATTTCAATCAAATTTCGTCACCTTATTTCTTAAGGGAAGGGTGTAGCGGAAAGGTAAAATGGTCACTTACTTGCCACAACCCGAGCATTTTTGTTCCAAAACAATATGCCAAAACATTATTGGGGGGATGTTGTTCTTACAACTACACATCTCATAAATAGATTACTATCAAGAATTTTGGGATTCAAAAGCCTTATGGATACACTCTCTCAGTTTTACCCTCATCTTTATGCCGCACATCATCTTGTGCCTAAAATATTTGGTTGTGTATCGTTTGTTCATATCCACAGTCAAAATAGAGGGAAACTAGACCCCAAGCAGTAAATTGTGTTTTTGTGGGATATTCTTCAACAAAAAACGGTATAAGTGCTATCATTTTCCTTCCAAAAAAACCTTTGTCTCTACAGATATCACCTTTGCTGAACATGAGTCCTACTTTCTTACACCTTATTTTCAGGGGAGACAATATTTTTGGAAGATAAAGATAGAGATTTTTTTCCTTCTTCATTTGCCTCTATCTTCTAAAAATCGATATGAGTTTGTATCTTCTCAGAACCAACCTCTTTGTCAAGATCAGCCTCAACCCATGACTGGAGGTGATTACACGGTTAATAATCTACGGTTCTCTTAGGTGTATTCAAGGAAGAACAATCTAATTCCTGAACCAGTGCAAGTCTAAGAATCGGGCTCTAACTCTAGAAATAAGTTAATAGTTTCTAGTCCTTCTTTATTAGCTGAACCTATATCTGATGTTAATTTGTCTATTGCTATCAGGAAAGGAACTAGGGAATGTACTATGTTGACATATATAAGATATAGAAATTTAGAAATTATAATTAGGAAATTCTTTTCCTTTTCATTATAGGTTTTCTTATAGTTTCCTATTCCTATTCTAATTTAGTTTCCTATTTCTATTCTTATTCTACTTTGGCACCTTTATAAATAGGGTTGCTATTCTATTGTATTCAATAACACATCAATACAATTCTTTTCTTTTCAATATTTTATTTCTTCTTTTATTTCAACATGGTATCAGAGTCTATGGTTTTTGATCCTGGGTAGACTAGGTATCCAACAACCACATCTTTGGCCGCCAGTGTTGCCCTTCTTGGCGTCGCCGCTGCTCCTCTACCCAATTTCATATCATTTTTTGTTTATTCCTCTATCTAGTTTTTTTGGAATTTTTAAATTTCAAGTTTCTCTTTTGGAGATACTTCTTGTTACATCAACTTTTCTATTGAAGGACTCGATCACTCTGTTGGAGACATGCACATGTTATCTTGCGCTTTTGGCTTTTGAGTTTCTCTTTTGGAGATATTTGTTGCTGCTTCAGTTTTTCTATTGAAGACCCCAATCACACGTTTGGAGACATGGATATGCTATCTTGCGCTTTTGGCTTTGCGTATCTTGGCCATTCAACACGTTTCTCCCTGATCTACATTTTTGTGACCTCGAGGCTCGTTAGTAGATTTTGGCTTGTAATCTACATTTTTGTGACCTCGAGACACGTTAGTAGATTTGGGTTCGTGATCTACGTTTTTGTGTCCTTGAGGCTTATTAGTAGATTTGGATCTACGTTTTTTTTATGATCTCGAGGCGCGTTAGTAGATTTGGACTCGTGATCTTATGGCGTTTAGTCAAATCTATGTTCATGATATCTCAAGGCGTGTAATCTCTCAAAGTTACAACGTATTTGTGATTGCTTTCCAGTTCTTAGTTTCCAAACTCAAGTTGGTATGTAATTTTCTATATTGAGTTTGAGGGAGGGTGTTGACATATATAAGATATAAAAATTTAGAAATTATAATTAGGAAATTCTTTTCCTTTTCATTATAGGTTTTCTTATAGTTTCCTATTCCTATTCTAATTTAGTTTCCTATTTCTATTCTTATTCTACTTTGGCACCTCTATAAATAGGGTTGCTATTCTATTGTATTCAATACACACATCAATACAATTCTTTTCTTTTCAATATTTTATTTCTTCTTTTATTTCAACATACTAAAAATCCATTATATCCACTCTCACATTTTGTGTCTTTTTAAAAATGTTCATCATCATAAGAGCTTTCTTATGAGCTTAAACACTGTCTATTCTCACCACACTATTTGAGGCTCTGGCTTGTGAACATTGGAGAAATGCCATGAATATTGAAATGTAGGCTTTAGAAAAGAACTAGACTTAGGAGGTGGTAGATTCACTTGAAGGAAAAAGGCCAATCGGATGTAAGTAGATTTTCACACTAAAGTATGATGCAGATGGCATACTCGAGATGTATAAAGGAAGACTAGTGGGTAGGGGATACAGTCAAACTGAAGAGATAGATGATCAAGAAACATTTGCTCCTATTGCTAAGATGAACACAGTCAGAATTTTGTTGTCCTTAGCTGCTAACTATAATTGACACTTGCAACAATTTGATGTGAAGAATGCCTTTTTGCATGGGGATCTAGAGGAGGAGATCTACATGGAAATCCCACCTACTTTTCATGGGAATTTGACAGCTAATAAAGTGTGCAAGCTTAAAAAGGCATTGTATAAACTAAAGCAGTCTCCAAGAGATTGGTTTGGAAGATTCACCAAAGTAATGTTAGCTATGGGATATAAACAAAGCCAAGGAGACCATACACTCTTCGTCAAGCTCTCAGACTTAGGGGGAGTTGCAATTTTGTTGGTATATGTTGATGATATAATATTGATAAGAAATGATGAGAATGAAAGATAGAATCTCAAACAAAGTTTGGCAAAAGAGTTTGAAATTAAAGACGTAGGAAGATTGAAATACTTTCTGGGAATTGAAGTGGCACACTCAAGGCAGAGAATCTTTATCTCTCAGCAGAAATATATGGTTGACCTTTTGAAAGATACAGGGAAGTTAGCATGCAAACCAGCAAGTACACCCATGGATTCCAACCACAAACTTGAAGAGGCAGAAGGGGATGTTGTCGTTGACAAGTAAATGTATCAGAGGTTAGTGGGGAGACTTATTTACTTATCTCACACTAGGACTGACATTACCTATACTGAGTGTAGTAAGCTAGTTCATGCACAACCCTAAAGAAATTCACTTGCAGACAGTTTATAGGATATTGCACTACCTTAAAGGAACTCCGGGAAAAGGTATTTTGTTCCGGAAGAATGCTGGGCCTATACTCGAAGAATACACAGATGCCAATTATATTGGGTTAGTAACTGGCAGAAGATCTACCACTAGGTATTGTACTTTTCTTGGTGAAAATTTAGTTACATGGAGGAGTAAGAAACAAAATGTGGTGGCAAGGTCAAGTGCTAAACAAAATGTGGTGGCAAGGTCAAGTGTTGAATCAAAATTTCGAGCAATGGTGCAAGGTGTTTGTGAGCTTTTATAGTTGAAGATTATATTGGAAGATTTAAAGATTAAGTGGGAGGTCCATGAGACTTTACTGTGACAACAAATTTGTAATCAGTATTACACATAATCTAGTGCAGCATGACAAAACCAAACACATCGAGGTGGTTAGGCACTTCATCAAAGAAAAACTAGACAGTAATTTCATTTGTACACTTTATGTGTCCACTAACTCTCAACTAGTAGATGTGCTTATTAAGGATTTGAGTAACCCCGTGTTTCAAACAATTGTTATCAAACTGCGAATGGATAATATCTATTCACTAGCTTGAGGGGGATTATTGGAAAATATATGTAAATATATGTATTCTTAAAATAAGAGATAGCGTATTCAGTAAAATCCCTTTGATTGAGGGATTTGATATAGGATAATTATTTTTTTTCTTTTTCTGTTTAGGATATTTTGTGTATATATAGGTAGTGCTGTAATCCCTTTTGATATATGAAAGAAATTCTTCTTCTCCTATTTTCAACAGTAGTGACAATAGATTGCCAACTGTTGATTTAAATCATAAAAATGCAGTCAATCTTTTCTGGATTAATATATATATATATTTTTGTAGAATTTTTATCATTTTACTGTTACATTGCTAATATGGCTTGTGTGAAATAAACCATGATTGCAATCGAAGCATTTGCTAGCTGTATCTTATTCATAGGAAACTAATATATAATACATGGATTGAGAATATTAATTTTTCAATGAATGCATTATTTGAACCACGTATGAACATTTTCCATTTCTCAGTTTGAAAGAACTTGCTGGTTTCTCTAGTGTTTAATCGAAATTGTAATGTTGCAGTTGCAGCCGCTAGTTCCAGTTCATCAATTTGATAAACTTCCTTCATATTTCATTTTTGCGGGTCTGGTCTTTGTTCCTTTGACCCAGCCATACCTTCATGAGTATGGAGAAGACTGGTATAATACTTCACCCCGCCGGTTATGTGAACGAGCACTGAGAGAACTTCCTAGGAAGGCTGGTGAACAACTTGTCATTCTGTCACAGGTTCTTCCTTCCTTTGCCTTCTTTTTGAAGGAACATACTATTTTGTGTACAGAAACTTTAGTAATTGGATAGGTGCAGATGGAGAATTTGAAACTCCGGGATCTTGTTAATTCCAAATGTTCGAAGTTCTGAATTACAAGAAACAGTAGGCATGCATGAATCAAAGTTTTTGACATAAAATAGTTTAGGCTTTGAGCTGAATCCTAAGTATGCTTGTGAGATAATGTTGCTGTGGTTGTAATCTATAAAATTTAACAATGTTCCATTAATGAGCATGCATTTGGATTTTCTGAACTATGAAAAATTCCTATTCTTTTGATCCATCATTGAATATTGTACTGTATGATACGATTGAAAATAAGAAAGAAACAGAATTATATGTTTCTTAGTTTCTTCATTGGAAGTCTAAAGATAAGAATAACTGTTTTTACATTGATAATTGGCTTTTCTAATACTTCCCCTTAACCTTTTTTTCTATTTCAACCAGAAATCATGTGTTTGAATTATTGTTTGACCAGGAAAAATAATGAAACAACTTCCAGAAGCTAGAACATAGGCTGATAGAAGGAAAAAAAAGGGGGGGGGGTTGCTTCAGTTTTCTTCATGAAGTTGAATATTATTCTTGGAATGTGAGACTTCCCAATGGCCAAGATACGCATAAATTTGTGAAATCGATGGTTCACTCTTTGAAAGCTGATGTGATATATGTTCTGGAAGGATTTTGAGTACCGTGAGGGAAATATTCTGCGGCATTCAAAATAGAAGATTTCATGAGTGGGTTTATTTGGCAGATGTATGGATAGCTGGTGGTATTTTGATTCTATGTGAACCAATGAAAGTTGTTGGACCAGTAAGATTGTTGTTTCAGTAACAGTTACTTGTTTTCTAATTTTGAGGGTGTTACATTTTGGGCTTGCTTGGATGTGTATGGTCTGGCTTTTGTGTTGACACGGGGTCTTCAATGATTGAGCTTTCCATGGCAAAGGTGAGATGAGCAAGGCCATATTGTGTGGGGGAGTTTTATGATTTTATATTCCTTTTGACTTGATGGACTAACATCTAGTCGATATGAGTCATTGGGCAGCAATATGGATTTTCCTTCTTTTACTGGTATTGGTATATTTGTTTTTCATCTTTGGAGTGGGAGTAACTTTTTGGAGGCTTTTGCCTGAAGTAGCTGAAATTTGTACATAATGCCTAACCAAGTCACATGAAAATTCTATTCCCTAACCCATGCACCCCTTAAATTCCTCATAATGAAGTACAAATTTAAATTAGTTGAGAATAAAGAGAATGGGAGAAATTGAATTGAATTCTCTCTTCTCCCCTGAATTATATTAATAATGAAGGTGTACATCAAATTAGGAAATTGAAAATAGGAAATATAGCTATAGCTCTAACAGACTTAATACAACAATAACAACATAAGCCTTATCCCACTAGGTGAGGTCGGCTACATAGATCACACGGCGCCACTGTGTTCTATAAAAAACCGTATCTTGATGTAAATCATTACAATAAGCTCTCGTCTGATAGCTTCTCCAAGTGTTTTTTTAGGTCTTCCTCTACTTCTTCTTATTAGACTAAAAACCATTTGATCAACTCTCCTCATTGGAGCCTCTAGCGGTCTTCTTTGCACATGACCAAACCACCATAACCGGGTTTCTATCATTTTCTCCTCAATAGGTGTAACCCCAATTTTCTCCTTAATACAATCATTCTGAATCTTATATTTTCTTGTATGTCCACTCATCTATCTCAACATTCTCAACTCTGCTACACCAATTTTTTGCTTTTGTTGCCTTTTCAGTGCCCAACACTCGCTTCCATAGAGCATAGTTGGTCTTATAGCAGTTCGGTAAAACTTTCCTTTAAGTTTATTAGGTACCTTGCGGTCACAAATGACTCCCGATGTATTTCTCCATTTTAACTACCCAGCTTGTATCCTATGTACGATATACCCATTAATTTCTCTGTCACTTTTAGTATGCCGTGCTTTCCAATTTTTATCTCCAAATTATTACTAGCTCGTCTCTTGTTAAACTTACATTCCATATATTCTGTCTTGCTCCTATTTAAACGGAAACCCTTTGATTCTAAGGTTTCTCTCCACATCTTAAGTTTAGCATTAATTTCCTCTCTTGACTCCTCTATTAAAACTATATCATCCGCAAAAAGCATACATTCAGGCACTGCCTCTTGGATATGTCTAGTAAGTACGTCCAAAACTAAAGTGAAAATGTTTGGGCTTAAGGATGATCCTTGATGCAACCCTATCTTTATGGGAAAATCTTCAGTCATACCTCCAGGAGTTCTAACACTTGTTGTTGCTTCCTCATACATATCCTTTATAGCACAAATATAAGCTATACGAACACCTTGCTTTTCCAATGCCTTCTATAAAACTTTTTGTGGCACCTGATTATAAGCCTTTTCTAAATCAATGAAAACCATGTGCAGGTCTGTCTCTCTACTCCGGTACCTTTCCATCAAACCTCGCAAAATGTATATAGCCTCCGTTGTTGATCTTCCTGGCATAAATCCAAATTGGTTCTCTGATATACGAGTCTCTTGTCTTAATCTGTACTCAATCACTCTTTCTCAAAGTTCTCTGACAGACTTAATAAGGAAACAAAATCAATCACTCCTATATTCTAAGGAAACAGAATAAATTAAGCTTATATTCTAATACGTCTCCTCAAGTTAGAGCATATAAGTCAAAATTGCCCAACTTGGATGAGAGACTTTGAAATGCAAAACGAGACAATGGCCAACTGAAAAGATGATCGAACAAATGGAGTACTCAACTCTTTGTGGAACAACAAATCACAAATAAAATGACAATCTCAATATGTTTTGTACGCTTGCGAAACACAGGATTATTGGCAATAAAGATGGCAGCTTGATTGTCACAATACATTTTCATAGGAGCAGGAACGTCAATGCCAAAATCATGGAGGAGAGACCGAACCCAGAGCATCTTAGAGGCAGTATGAGCTATAGCATGGTACTCAGCTTTAGCACTGGAACGAGCCACAACTTGTTATTTCTTATTGCGCCATGTAACCAAATTACTACCAAAAAATGTACAATAACCCGAGGTTGAACGCCTATCATGCCGGTTGCCAGCCTAATTAGCATCACTATAACCAGTAACAGATAAGGAAGAAGAAGGACGGTACAGAAGTCCACGAGCAAGAGAATGCTTCAAATATAGTAGAATTCGGCAAACAA
Source organism: Vitellaria paradoxa (assembly GCA_019916065.1). NCBI lineage: Eukaryota > Viridiplantae > Streptophyta > Magnoliopsida > Ericales > Sapotaceae > Vitellaria > Vitellaria paradoxa. Next base: position 29,232,438 of record CM034242.1, read on the forward strand.
CCTCAAAATACAGAAGACGAGGACTATACATGAATTGGCTGACTACTTCCACTGCATAGGTGATATCAGGACGAGTAACAGTGAGATAGATGACCTTCCCCACAAGGCGATGGTAACGACCCACATCAGAAAAGAGCTCGCCCAAATTAGCATCAAACTTAGTAGATGAGTCCATAAGAGTATCAGCAAGACAGGCACCAAGAAGACGAGTTTTAGAGAGTAAATCCAAGACATACTTGCATTGACAGAGTCAAATACATTGTGATTAGCAAGCAATTTCAATTCTAAGGAAGTAATGAAGTCGGCCAAGATACTTGGTATGAAATTGAGTAGTAAGATACTGTTTCAAATCCACAATACCCGTGATATTATCACCAGAAATAATAATGTCATCCATATAGAAAATGAATATAATAGTGCCAGAAGATGTTTGTTGTGCAAACACAGAATGATCAGCAGTAGAACGAGTATACCTAATATCAAGAATAACAGAGCTGAAATGATCAAACCAACCCCTAGGAGATTGTTTCAGACTATATAGAGCACGCTGTAAGCGACACACAAAATGCTCACTACTAGGGGTACTATAACTTGCGGGCTAATCAATATAGACTTCTTCCTGAAGTTCACTGTGAAGGAATGCATTCTTGATGTCAAGCTAATGTAAGGGCCAAGAGCAGCTTGCAGTAACAGCAAGAAGAATCTGAACTGAATTCAGACGAGTAATAGGAGAGGTCTCAAAATAGTCAACACCATGCCTCTTGAGTATGCCCTTTGGCAACCAACCAAGCTTTAAGACGCTCAACCGAACCATCTAGAAGATATTTAACAGTATAAACCTAGCGACAACCCACAGTATATTTGCCGATGGGTAGAGGGGTGAGTTCCCATGTTTGATTCTGATGAAAAGTATGCATTTTTTCATCCATTGCGTGTTTCCGTCTCGAAATAGACAGGGCCTGTTGATAAGAGGGAGAAACAGAAACAGAAGATAAGGCACAAACAAAAGAAGACAAGGAAGAGGAAAGACGATGGTAAGAAACAAAATTAGTAATAGGATGTTGAGTGCAAATTTGCCTACCTTTTTGTAAAAGTAATGGGCAAGTCAGAAGAAGGAGAAGAATTAGGTATCTCAGACGAAGGAGTGGGATCAGCCGGCAAGGGAAGAATGACCTTTCTATCAGGATTGCGTCGGTAAACTTGTTGCAAAGGAGCAAGAGCAATGGCAGGAACAGAAGACTCATACTGAACTAATGGTTTTGAAGCTATGGAGGAGTTTATAGTAGGGATAAGAGAGGTAGACCGAGATATGGGAATATAGGTGGAAGATAAGGGAGCAAGAAGAGTAAGGGAGTGCGCCCCCTCACGAGAAGCAATAAGATCAGAGGATAAGAGGTCATCACGAGGAGAAAAAAAAGAGTAGACTAAAAAAAGGTGACATCTGCACTCGCAAAGTAACGTTGGGAAAAGGGTGATAACAGCGATAATCTTTTTGAGTGCAGGAATATCCTAAGAAAATACACTTACGAGAATGAGGTGAGAGTTTGTCTTGATTAAGATCAAGAATATGAACAAAGGCAACACAACCAAAGGTACGAGGAGAAAGAGGAAAGGGAGACCGATTTGGGTAAAGGAGAGAAAATGGAGATTTATTTGATAATACAGGTGTAGGGACCATATTAATTAGATAACAGGCTGTGAGGACAGCATCTACCCAAAAAGATTTAGGGACATGCATGTGAAACATTAGGATATGGGCAACATCTAACAAATGACGATTTTTTCGATCAGTAATACCATTTTGTTGAGAGATCTGAGGGCAAGTAGTTTGGTGGATAATGCCCCTATCAGCACAAAAATTATGAACAACTGTCTAAATATATTCCAATGCATTATCAGAACGAAAAACTTTAATTCTTATGTTAAATTGAGTAACAATTTCATCATAAAAATGAGAAATAACAGAAGATAAATTAGACCATTGTTCTATTAAAAAAAGCCATGTTATCCGGGAAAAATCATCAACAAATATCATGAAATATGAAAAATTATTAACATTAGTAAGGCGGGCGGGGCCTCAAACATCTGTATGAACAAAATCAAATGGTTCAGACTCACGACTAACACTACGACTAGGAAAAGAACTACGTTGATGTTTGTCAAGTTAACAAGCTTCACATTCAAGACTAGACACTGGACTTAAATTAGGAATAAGTAGCTTCAACTGAGCTAAATATGGATGACCAAGACGAAAATGCAACTGGAGATGAGAGACAGAGGTGTGAAGAATTGTAGTGGGTAGCTGCTCTAGGGGATGATCATCATCAAGATAATAAAGGCTATCCTTCTTATCCCCCGAACCAATCATCCTTTTCATTGTGAGGTCTTGAAAAACATAAGAAGTAGGAAAGAAAATTATGGAGCAATTTAGTAATTTGGTTAACTGACTAACAGAGAGTAAATCAAAAGGAAAGTGTGTATATAAAGACTAGAAGGGATATTGAGAGATGAAGAGGATGAAGAGTCTCTCTCCCAGACACGGGATGAGAAGAACCATCAGCTAACATAATATTATGATTAGCACTACTGAGATCAGAGAATAAAGAGAAATTACCAGACATATGCGAATTAGCTCCTGAATCGATGATCTGGGAGGGAGAAGATGAGGCTATGAGAGCTGGTTTACCTGAGTTGGCTAAAGTATCAATGGAAGGAGAAGGGTTAGAAACACGCAAGGACTGAATAAGCTCCTGAAGCTGTGATGAGCTCAGAGTAATTGTCTCCTGAAAATCAGATGTAGTAGCTCCATTATCAGACGCTGGAAGTGACGAAGTAGCACGATTAGAGACATGGTGTGCTTGTTCAGGCTTCTCATATTTATTCCAGCAGTAAGGCTTAGTATGATTGGTGCCACTGCAAAAGTCACACTTGCGGTCACCTCGACTATTCGATGAATGTCCTCCACCTCGAGAACCACTACGAGTATTACGTCCACCGCGAGTGCCACGAGAATTACCTTGGGAAGAACCTCCTCGATTATGATGACTAACAAGTGCTGAAAAATTAGTAGAGGACACTGAATGATCATTAGCCATGGATGGATGACTACCCAATGATGATCGTTGTATGCGGGCATAGGCACTAGCAGCAGTAGGCAAGGTTTCACTGGCTAAAATTTGATCTTTAAATCCCCGAAGCGCAAGATTAAGGCTAGGTAAAAAATTTGCAATCATGAATTCTTCCCAATACTTTTTCTGTTGTGTTAAGTCCTCATTGAACAGTTGGTATTGTAATAATTGCTCCCATAAGCTCTTCAGATGATTGTAGTAATCGGACAATGATCTCTCGCCCTATTTTGCAGAGAACATGTGCTCATACAACTCATAGACTTGAGAGATATTACTTTTCTAGGAATAAGATTCCACAAGACAATTGCAGATCTTCTTAGAGGAATCACAGAACTCAACAGTAGTAGCAACCGAATCCTCCAGACTATGCCATAGTAGTCCCATAACAATTGCATCCTGACTCATCCAAACACGATACAGAGGATCAGTTGAGAAAGGTGGCTCATTAGTAATATATTGTAATTTGTCTTTTCCTTGAAGAAAGGTCTCACAGCATGTGCCCAACTTAAGTAATTCACACCATTTAATTTTTTCAGTGTGATAGAACGAGGGATATCATCTGCTTTTAAGAATACAGATTGAGGCATGATTGGAGTAGTATTCTCGGATTTTGACATAATTGATAGCGATTAGCAATTACCCAATAAATCTTCAGAACATAGAGGCACCAGCACAGTCGTCAAAAAAAGGAACAAACAAGAGAAACCTCCACAGTCGTTTGGAAATCTCAGATCAACAGTGGTTAACCAAGGGATCAACATCATAGCAGCAGCAAAAAACAAACAACAAAGGAACCAGATAGTAGCACCACAACAGTGCTTGTGCTTAGGATAAAAAACAGACGAAAAAAAAACTGACAACTGTAGACGACAGAAGCGAAGACGACTGTGCTTACACTCGGATCATCAAACCATCAAGCAAGGAGGCAGCAACTGAGTCGCCTACCCTAGGCAAATGCCATTGAGGGCCTTCGGGAGGTGACATGTCGGCACGTGCCAAGAAGATAAGGGCGTGTGAGATCTGGAGACCGTGGAGGAAACGTGAGTGAGGGCGCGTCGCACGACGTTGGGTGACGACTCCGACAAGGTTGTGATTATCGGCCGTCGACAAACCTTTTGGAGTCGTCGTAGATGAACTTCGATGGCCGAAGAACTGGTCGACGACAAGAGGTAGTACTACTACAGTACTGCGTTAGGTTTCCTTTTTTCTTCTTGCCTTCTCTCTCTCTCTCTCTCTCTTTCCTTTTGGAACTAGACTTGGCTCTGTTACCAAGTTGAGAATAAAGAGAATGGGAGAGATTGAATTGAATTCTCTCCTCCCTAGAATTATATTTATAATGAAGGTGCACATCAAATTAGGAAATAGAAAATAGAAAATATAGCTATATTTGTGACAAACTTAATAAGGAAACGAAATCAATGACTCTTATATTTTAAGGAAACAGAATAAATTAAGCCTATATTCTAATAAAATTGTATGTGTTAAAGAGTGTGAAGTCACCATCTCACTTAAAAACTTAAGCTGTTAGGGAAAGAAGTAACATTTTTATTTATAGACTTATTTTCTCTTATCACATCCCCTCAGTGTGGCTTGACTGAGTTCTTCTCTCTTTTTTTTTTTTTTTTTTTTTTTTTTTTTTTTTTTAAGGGGCCAAACACGAGCAACTACTAACTTTTTTATTTTTTATTTTTTGATTAGTAGCAAGGTAATATATTCCCCCCCCCCCCCTTCTAACTTAAAATTTGGGATAACGACAATATCAGGGTAGGAAGTAGCTAAATAGTTTAATTGGCTTGTATGCTTACCGTTAGACATAAGATCATATGAATAAAATTACATATAATAAAGAAGACAAAAGTAAGGAAGGGGATAGATAAGCTATACCAATACCACAAATTGAATTTCTAGAACCATTAGTTGTAGTCACATGTGGAATGAATGGTAGGTGAATACTAAATATCATAAAATGATGTGTGTTCTAGATTTATGATCTAAAGCTCTATAATCAAGAATCCAAGGTATAGGAGAACGAGTAAGATACACAAACAATAGGATTACCTTGATGGGCTAGAGAAGCAGTAGGAAGGTATGTTTGTTGAGTTGGTTGATATTAAGAAAGTTCGAGTATTCTTAATTAGAAATAGTCAAAGGTGAGAGATGACAAAGACTTACTTCCACTAGCCACATTTGTCGAGGCTTGTGTGTCAGTAGTAACTGCATGTGGCATATGGTTGGCTTCCCAGACATGACCTAACATTTCTCACAAAGATGTCTTAATTACCCACAATGTCTACACTTGGCTTGACATCCTTTTTGTCATTATAGGCTCCTCCATTGTTGTTGCCATGACCATCTTAACTTTCACAACCATTAGATGTCGGATGAATTATTGTCGGACTAGTAAGTGTTGAACGAATGGATTTTGAATCATTTGAAGGGTGAGTTCTAAGTGGCAACTAATAGAGCTCGAGATTATGTATAGATGAATGAAGAGAAGCTCCCAACTAATTGAAACTAAGGATTGGACACATCAGGGAACTTAAGTTCAACCACCTGCCCACGTTTTTGCATCTCGTTAATGACGTGGGACAAGAAATTGAAAGCAAAGAAAGAGAAGAAATGGAAACCAAGGGAAAAAAGAAGTAAGCAAGAAGAAGTCAGAAAGGGAAGAAGAAAACAAACAAACAAACAAACACGCCTGTCAAGAGTAGAGATGGAATGGAATGGCTTAACCACTATGGGTAAGACCATGTATATTTATATATGTGAATATAACAATTTAGGAAAGAATCACTCACACAAATCACATCTAATCATATATTCTATCCAAGGTAACAAATAATCAATCTAACCCTATTTCTATATACACAATATCTCTAACACTCCCTTTAAGCTGGAGTATATATATCATAAGTTTCAAACTTGTTGCAAATATATTTAACCTGAGGACCCCAAGCGCTTTAATGAATAAGTCTGTAAGTTGGTCTTTTGATTTAACATGTCCTGTTTTGGTGATATTCTGTAGTATCTTCTTGCTGACAAAATGATAGTTTACTTCGATGTATTTGGTTCTTTCATGGAACATTAGGTTGGAAGCAATATGTACTACAACCTGAGTATCACACAATAGTTTCGTAAGAATATCAAAGCAAGAAATTGAGGAGTGTGTATTCTTACCTCTCCATTCATTCTATTTACAATTGAAGATTACAATCAAAAAGGAAAATATCTAATACTCAATCATAATAATAATATACTCAATTATACAAATATTCTCTAACACACCTCCTCAAGCTAGAGCATACAAGTCAAAAATGTCTAGCTTGGAAGACATAGTCTGATAGGTAGAGTGAGGCAGCGGCTTATTAAGAAAATCAGCCAATTGAGATGAAAATCTAACAAAAAGAGTATTCAATTGTTTGCACAACAACAAATCACGGATGAAGTGACAATCTACTTTTATATGCTTAGTGCGCTTGTGAAACACTGGATTATTGGCAATGAAGGTGGTAGCCTGATTATCACACTGCATAGGCATTGGTAGAGGAACATTAATACCAAAGTCACGCAGGAGAGAGTAGAGTCAGAGTATTTCAGAAGCAGTTTGAGCTGTAGCATGATACTTAGTTTTTGCACTAGAACAAGCAATAACTTGTTTCTTACTGCGCCAAGTAACTAAGTTATCCCCAACAAAAGTGCAATAACTAGACATCGAACGACGATCAATTTGACTCCTAGCCCAATCCACATCATTATAGCCAGTGGCAGTTGCAAGGAAGGTGGGCAATAAAGAAGACCAAATGCCGGGGACTACTTCAAATACCGCAAGATACGACAGACAGCTTCAAAGTGAGGAGTGCGGGGAGCATGCATAAATTGGTTGACAATCCCCATTGCATAAGTTATATTAGGACGAGTGACTGTGAGATAGATGAGTTTGCCTATCAATCGACGATATCGACTCATGTCAAAAAAAAGTTCACTAGAAGTAGCATTTAGCCTAGTAGATGGATCCATGGGGGTATCGGCTGGACGTGCACCTAAAAAGCTAGTCTCAGAAAGTAAATCTAAGACATACTTGCATTGACAAATAGAGATCCCTTGGAAAGAACCCACAATCTCAAGACCTAGAAAGTATTTAAGGCTTTCAAGATCCTTAGTGTGAAACTAAGTAGCAAGATGGTGTTTTAAAGTCACAATACCGGAAGCATCACTACTAAGGACAATAATATCATCTACATACACAATCAAGATGATAGTGCCAGAAGGATTGTGACGCATAAAGATAGAATAATCAGTAGAAAAGCGTGTGAAGCCAACATCAATAAGAATTAAGGTAAATCGACCAAGTTACGCTTAAGAAGATTGTTTAAAACCATATAGAGTATGTTGTAGCTAACATACTAAATGATCACTACCTAAAGTACAACAACCAAGAGGCTGATCCATATAAACTTTTGCTAGCTTACCATGAAAGAAAGCATTTTTAAGGTTAAGTTGATGTGAAGGCCAATGACAATGGATTGCCACAGCAAGCATAATTCGGACCGAATTCAGGCGAGCCAGAGGAGAAAAGGTTTCAATGTAGTCTGCACTATATGTTTAAATATACCCCTTGGCAACTAGATGAGTCTTAAGACGCTCAACAGAACCATTTGGAAGACAATAGCGTAAGCCCAGCGACAATCAACAGTCTACTTACCAGGGGGAAGATAAGTGAGTTTCCATGTTTGATTTTGATGGAGAGCATGCATCTTTTTATCCAGTACCTCCATATTCCGTTGAGTAGGAATCGACAATGGATTTGAGTCAGTGATTGGCGACTTACCCATTTAGCTACTTTGGCATAGTATGTTTTCTTCCCGAAATAGATAAGGCTTGCATATAAGAGGATGAAACAAACACAGAAGACAAGGCACAAATAAAAGAAAAAAGAGACGCGATAAACGATGGTAAGACACAATTAGCAAGAGGATAAAGAGTGTAAGTACGTATCCCTTTTCGCAACGCAATAGGCAAGTCATAAGAAGAAGCAGGTATCTCAAATAGAGGAGAAGAATCAATTAGGGAAGGACCATCCTCCTATCATGATTGCGTTGATGCACTTGGCAAAGGAGCAATGGAGGAAATAATAGAAGCAGTGGTAGGAATCTCCGGTTCAGCGGCAGTGTTTGTAGTGGTTAAGTTAAGGGATGAAGGCTGAGACAAAAGGGCATACAGTGAGGACATGGGGGCAAGAAGAGTAGGGGAAGACACCCCCCACTAGAAATAAGGTTAGCTAACAGAGTATCACCATCAGAAGAAAAGAAGAATGTGGATTCAAAAAATTGACATCAGCGCTTACAAAATAGCGACAAGACTCAAGATGATAACATCGATACACTTTTTGTGCAAAAATACCCTAAAAAAATGCACAAGAACGAGGTAATAATTTATCTAGACCTAGATCAAGGATATGAACGAAGGTAACAAAATCAAAAATTCGAGGAGGAAAATAGAAGGGTGACTTATCAAGGTAAAGGATAGAAAAGGGAGACTGGTTTGAGAAGATAGATGTAGGCACTCTATTAATATGATAACATGCTGTGAGAATAGCATTTACCCAAAAAGGTTTAGGAACATGCATATGAAACATTAGAGTGCATGAAATATTTAAGACATAATGATGTTTATGCTCAACAATACCATTTTGTTGAGAAGTGCGAGGGTAGGTTGTTTGATGAATAATTTCCTTTTCAAGACAAAAGTTGTTAACAACAGATTGAATGTATTCCAGAGCATTATTTGATAGGAGAATTTTAATCTTCTTATCAAACTGAGTAGAAATTTTATTATAGAAGTGAGAAATGATAGAAGGTAACTCCGTCTGTTGTTTCATTAAAAAAAGCCAACTCATACGAGAAAAATTTATCAATAAATAGAACAAAATAGAAGAATCCATTGACAATCTTAACCCAGAAGGGTCCCCAAACATCAATATGAATCACAGCAAAAGATGACTCATGATTAATGCGATGACTAGGAAAGGTACTATAATAAACCAAACTAAACCAAACCAAACCAAGCCTTTCTTACTAGGTGGGGTCGGCTATATGGATTTGTCGACGCCAATTAGATCTGGTTAGGGCCATGTCCTCTGATAGTTCTAGGTAGGCCAGGTAATGTTTAATAGTTTCTTTCCAACTTCTCTTGGGTCTTCCTCTACCTCTCCTACTCCTGGCAATCTCCATACTTTCACACCTTCTAACAGGTACCTCCGTTAGACGCCTTTTAACATGGCCAAACCATCTTAATCGGTTTTTTCTCATTTTATTTTCAATTGATGCTATTTCTACTTTGTCCCTAATCTCCTCGTTCCTAATCTTATCTGTCCTTGTAATCCCGCACATCCATCTTAGCATCCTCATCATCTCCGCAACTACCATCTTCTAACCATGATTATGCTTTACTGCCCAACATTCTGATCCATATAGTAGCGCTGGTCTAACCGTCATCTTATAATACTTTCCTTTCACCTTGATGGGGACTTTTCGGTCGCACAAGACCCCCGAAACACTCCTCTATTTGGGTTCACCTGACTTGAATCCTGTGATTTACATCAGTATCAATCCCTCCATCTTGTTGCACCATAGATCTAAAGTATCTAAATTTATCTTTCTGTACAATCTTTTGTGTGCCTAAACTTCTATACTACTCGTTATCCTACTTTGACTAAACTTACATTCCATATATTCCATTTTGCATCGGCTTAGCCTAAACCCTTTTGTCTCTAACGTTTCCCGCCACAATTCTAACTTAGCATTCACTCATTCTCTCGTCTCATCTACTAAAACAATATCATCTGCAAATAGCATACACCACGGTACCTCATCCTGAATATGTCTTGTAATCTCATCCATAACTAAAGTAAACAAGTACGGGCTTAACGCTGAGCCTTTATGTAAACCAATCGTGATAGGAAATGTACTATAATAATGTTTGCCAAATTGACAAGCCTCACAATCTAAACTAGATATAGGACTCAAATTTGGCATAATAAGCTTTAATCTTGCTAAAGACAGATTACCTAGACCACGATGCCGTTGAAGAGAATAGATAGTAGTTTGAAAAGCAATAAAAGATAAGTGTTCTGGAGGGCGATCACAATCGAGATAGTAAAAGCCATCCTTTTCATGCCCCAAACCAGTCGTCTTCTTCATCTTGAGATTCTGAAAAACACAAGAGTTTGAAAAAAAAAAGTTATTGAACAATTTAATAATCTAGTTAATTAATTTACAGAGTGTAAATTAAAGAGAAATTGAGGAACATTAAAGGCTAGAATGCAAATTTAGAGATGATGACGGATGGGATGAGCTATCAACTAGCATTATATTATGATTAAGAGGACTAAGATTAGTTACTAAGGAAGAATTACCAGATATTTGTAAACTAGCTCCTGAATCAATGATCCAGGATGGAGTGGCGGAGGCCACAAGAGCCGGGTTAATTGAATTTGTCAAAGTAGCAGTGGAGGCAGAGGTAGGAGAAACACGCAATGGCTGAATGAGCTCTTGAAGTTGGGATGAGCTTAGAGTGAATGTCTCCTGAGAATCAAATGCAAGAGTATTATTGTGAGGCACTGAAGGGTGTGTAGAACCATGATCATTAACATGATATGCTTGCTTTGATTTACCATACTTCTTCCAGTAGTAAGGCTCTGTATGATTGGTTCTCCCAAAAAAATCACACTTATGATCACCTTTATTATCAGAAAGTCTGCCTCCACCTCAAGATCCACCACCAGCATTCCTTCCACCACGGGAACCACGAGAAGAGCCTACACGACTGTGCTGACTAACAAGAGCATATCAATCTGTAGGTGGCGTTGTATGATCAGCGATGGAGGAACAACTGCCTAACAAGCACTAGTGGTTGCGAGAGTAAGCACTAGTTGTAGTGGGTAAGGTCTCGCTGGTTAAGATCTGATCCTTAAATTCTCAAAGAGCAAGATTAAGGCCAAATAAAAAATTAGCAATCATAAACTGTTCTCAATATTTCTTCTGTTGTAGCAAGTCTATACTAAAGGGGCGATATTGCAACAATTGCTCCCATAAGCTTTTGAAATGACTATAATATTTAGATAAGGATTTGTTGCCTTGCTTTGTTGAGAACATCTGCTCGTATAACTCATAAACGCGATATTACTCTTTTGGGAGTAAGATTCAACAAGGCAATCCTATATCCGTTTTGGGGAATCATAGAATTCAAATGTGGTAGCAACATAATCCTCTAAAACTGTGCCACAGAAGGCATATTACAATTGCATCTTCACTCGTCCAAACACTGTATTTAGGGTCATTTGAGGGAGGTGCTTCATCAGTGCTAGATTACATTTTGTTTTTCCCGCGACCCAACTCAAATAATTATTGCCATTCAACTTTTTTGGCGTGATAGAGCGAGGAACATCATCGGCTTTGAGAAAATCTACCTCGTGAAGGATTTGATCAGATGAAGATTCTAACTTTGACATAATAAATAGAATACCAGGAACAATATGTTTGACTCAGGAGTTCTCTGGGAAAAAAAAAGGAAAAAAAAAAAGATAGCCACTAATTAATCAGAACCAGCAAAAGAAGCACCACAACAAGCAAACAACGAACACAAATTAATCAGAACCAGCAAAAAAAACGACGAACTCAGCAATGAAAGGATGAACAATCGACGACTAACATCAATGAGAACAGAGCAACGAGAATCTTCAACAGATCATCAATCAAGAAGAACATAGCAACGAGAGTCAATCAACGAACATAGCATGGCAATGAGAATCAATCAATGAACTCAGCAACAAACGAACGAACAGTTGGCAACATCAACGAGCAACAAGTCTCCGAAGAACATCGAATACAAGGGGTGGCAGCAGTCACTCACATCAGGCGACTGTTGTCGAAGAAGTCGATAGTTCTCCGGTGAGTCACGTGCTGACATCCACTGAGGGTTCCCTCAGCGCATGAGATCTAACGCAAGGCCAACCCCAAATCCATAGTTAATTCAGCTATGATTGTATTAGCAATAGTTACTAGTTAGGTACAATATAGTTGTTGATTCTATAAGTACATAAGAATGAGACCAATGTATGGAAATCTCAGTTTGAGAATTATTCTTTTCTTGGAGATTTTCAGTTTGTCCTTGAAACAAACTCCTCTCAATTTCAATTATTATCTTCTTCAAGATGGGGAAGTCCAAGGCTTAATCCAGGGGTCCATTGCACTCTTATTCTTCTCCCTTCCTCACAATTTACCAAATGCCAGCTGGGAAGAAATATCTCTTAATAGGTCCCTTTGCCCTCTCCTTCTCATTGGATGGAGTGAGGCTTTACCCAGTGGGCTTTGTAGCTCTCTAAGGGAAGAATGACTTGTGAGAGTAGTTGAGAAAGCATTCTATTATAGAACCAATAGCATTGTGGAATTGCTAGAATGTATTGTTTTCATGGGTTGTCATTTTACCCTGCAAGGATCGGAACCAATTGCAATGTGAACTAGTTAAAATGCATTATTTTGCTGGGCTGTCATTTCACCTTGCAAGAAAGTCCTAAAATGTGAGATCCTACTCCTTTGCAACAAATTTCGATATTCTAGGTTGTTCTCTGATGTCAATATTCCTAATATGTTGACATAAAAATGAACCAGAAAAAAAAAAAAAAAAACTTGTGATGTGAATTTGTGTTCCAATCACTGCAGGACGCAACTGCTTAATTCTCAGCCACATCATTATTACTGTCCTTGTTTTCCTGTGTTTTGGTCCTCGAGTGCCCAATCTGCCAATGAGAACTGTGTCCATGTGTTGTATTAATTGAAGAGTATATTCAGTGTTCAATTTTGCTTCTCTCTCTCTCTCTCTCTCTCTCTCTCTCTCTCTCTCTCTTCCTTTCCGGGAAGAGCTAGAATTTGTTCATCATTAAGGTGCTCATGAACAGTTATATAAACCAGGGGTTTGTTGCATTTTGTTTTTTGAGTTACAGGTTCTAATGGATGAGATCAATGCGGGGTATGAGCGGCTTGCTGAAATGCAGGTATCATTGTTTTTTCATTTGTAATTTAGTATACTGTTTATCCAATGTTTAGCAATCTCTCTCTCTCTCTCTCTCTCTCTCTCTCTCTAATATTTTTGTGTTGAAAATCTGAGCAAGTATATTATGAGCAGGTAAAGAAAGTGAATGGAGTGGAAGTAGAGAATTTGAAACATTTACGAAGCCTTGTCGAAGATTGCAGGGAAGAATACTTAAGGTTTGATTTGGACGATGAGAGAGTGATTGTGTTGAACTATCAATCAGCAAAAATAGCCACTTCTCGAATATTGAAGCGTCATAGAATACCTTCAGCCGTGTCTACGGACCTACTTATCAACCCCGACTCAGCTATGGACTTGGCTTCCTAGTAGCACCGACCTCCCATCCCAATTTTAATTTTATTATTATTATTATTTCATAGTTCCCATATGTCAAATTTATCATTTTTTTCCTTTTTCTTTTATTATTTATTTATAGTAACACGAGGAGTACAATATCATCCGAACTATTATTTGCGAGGCCGTGTATCCCCCAATTTTTGGTGCACATTTCACCAGATTAGAAAAACATTGCTTTAAGAGTGCTCTGACATCATTTTCTTAATTTGAATGAATTTAGAGAACATTCTCTTGTATTAATTTTGAATTTGTGGTTTTAAATTTTGAAATTATGAAGGGGAGGGAAACTAAAAGAGAACTAATAAGGATAAAACTTAAACAAAAAAAAAAAAGAAAAAGCATAAGGCTAATAAAAAAAATAAAAATTCGTTTTTTATTATTTTTCACTCATAGAAAAAAATAAGAAAAACTGGGGCCCGGGGGGGGAATAAAAAATAAAAAATAGTGTAGCTCACCAGGGTCGGTTACCGTGTCAACACTACCTTGTGCATGCTGAATTAATAATTAATTGGGGAATTTTCGTTAGTCCAAAATTGGTTTGTGTTTAGTAAGTTTTTTGAACTTTGTTAACAATCCTTGGTTAAAGAGCCAGTATCCCCGAAGCACGATCCCCAGTTTTTGCTCCATTGCTTTAATTGCATTCTATGTCTTTGTGATGGTCCTGATAAAATTGGAAATGGAGGAGCTTTTGGAACCAAGGTATTTGGTTAAGAATGGTTATAACCAAGGCAGAAAGACTTCCATTTTATCATTGATGCATTAGTCCCTGTTTTAGTGCATTGACAAATGTTGTGACTAAACCTTCACATTTCACTTCTACGTCAAATACAGAAAATTTGTTTCCTAATTTAATTTGGAATAGGTTTTGGTTGTACAGATGATTTATAAAATTCTGTAACAAAAAAGTACAAGTTGAATTTTTTAGTCTCTATGCTACTAGTAATCTAGCACAAAACAACTCTTGAATCCTGTGTTTTCCACGAATTTGGGGGTTGACAGTCGCTCGAGACTATTGAAAGTGTGAATGTGTTTAGATCATTAAATTTTAAATCAACGGCTCAAGAAGTATTGTTCAAATTTATAGTTGACATCTGTTCGATGTTAGCTTTGTCTTTTTTGTTTTGCGTACTTTTGGCTTACCTTAATTTTTGCCTACATAAATCTTAGAAGAAAAAGCATCTAACACTATTATTCAAGCACCCTCAGTAGTCCTGGACAGAGGGTGGGGGACTACTAAAGCTAACTTCTTTTAAAAACTTGATGATTGATATTTTCCTATTGAGATATTTGGAGATACATTCTTTCTAGTAAGAGGGATATTCTCGAAAATTCAATACTCTTTTTTGGTTGCAAATGAAAAAATCTAGAGTACTGGTGAAATCTAGAGTGGCATAGGTAATGTAGTTAAGATGACCGAAGATATCCAAGAATTTCCTTTTTTTTTTTTTTTTTTTTTTGTTTTGGTTTTGCCGTTGGATTGGTAATATATATATATATATATAGGGAACATTGTCCAAGAAAAAATAATTGTAAGTAAACGTAGCTTAATAATGCAATTTTAGAAAATTTTCTATTATTTGTATTTTGTATTTGTCATGCCTAAAAGGATATTTTCATACTCCTTAAAAACGCAATTTAATATTATGTTTTCTGTTTTTAGTAAATTTGTAAATTGATATGTATTCCTTCTTATCATTTTCTAATATTCATCCTCAATATATTTTTTCAATTTCCTAGTTATCTTTCATATGTATTCCTTCTTATCCTTTTCTAATCTTTTCTTTAGTTGCATTTTTTGTGTATAAGTTAAAACTCAGTGATTGTCTTTTCAATTAGTATATCTTTTCAATTTTTTAGTTTTCTTTTTAGAAAACGCAATGATTTCTAAAATCTAGTGTGTATATATATATATATATTTATAGATTTTGGTGTGTATATATGTATATATATGTATTTATAGGTAGTAAAGATTAGGAAGATAGCAAAAAAAAAACTTGAGGAGATATACTAAAAATCATAGTACAAGGTAAGAGAATAAAAAGAGAAGTTTATAAATTGGAAATCATGAAGATAACAAAGAAATTAAAAAATGTATATTAAAAATCTTAAGGCAAAATAAAAGGATAAGAAGGACAGTTATCTACGAAGATAGCAAAAAAAATTGAGGAAAATAAAAGGATAAGAAGAAAAGTTTATAAATTCTGGGAATAAGGAAGATAACAAAGAAATTACAATATATATATATATATATACTAAAAATCTTCCAGCAGCATAAGAGGATAAGAAGGAAAGTTAAAGGAAAATTGAAGAGCTATACTAAAAATCTTAAGGTAAGATAAGAGGATAAGAAGAAAAGTTTATAAATTCTAGCAATCAATAACAAGGAAATTAATAAAATACCCTAAAATTTTAAGGAAAAATAAGAGGATAAGAAGAAAAGAGGAATAACATACCTAATAAAGGATATACTAATAGAATACAAACAAAAAGCATTTTGATAATGATTCAGGAAAAGTCAAAACGTATTATAATAGTAATCTCCTAATTATTTTATTTTGGACAGTATTTTTTATATATTTTTTGGTCATTCTAACAGCAAAGCCAAAAAACAAAAAAAGAAAAAAAAATAAAATTCGATATCCAACTACATGTGAAAACACTTTACTATTGTCCCAAACAAGTGGAGAATTCACTGTCTAATTAATAGCGGCTTCCTATGGCCTTCTCGTGGTGAAGAAGGCATGCTTTCACGCCTATCCTTGTTCACCTTGAAGCACCCACCAATCTACTTCTGTGCTCTACGTATTTTTTTATCTTGTAGGGGTTTGGTGACTCTCCCTTACATAAATGCACCAGATTGCTATATGAATTATGTATATTTAGCTTTGCTTTTTGAAGAGGTTTTTTGATGAGCGAGATTTCTGTTTTGTCTGAAATGACATAAAGACCCCTTGGTGACATTAGAGGAGTCTCGGAGAAGGGCAAGCTAACCTTCTAAGCTAGCGAGGTTGGATAGGCTTGGGCCGAGCTCCCTAATCTGAGCAACGGATAGTGCTGAGTCGAGCATAAGGACATGTATGTGGAAACTCTATAACCATAATCCCATGATTCACACTAGAATGGTTGAAATGGAATCATTACGAATTAGGTAAGAAGCTCTCGGATTGATACAGATTTTATGTTTTCCTCATCCAGCCAAGGAAATCTTAGCAAAGCAAGGAAAGAATTTCAATTCAATCCTAACGGTAACTCAATAGCAGTTGTGTATAAATAAACTTGAATTTCTAATGTCACGTATGCAAATTTTTTTACCCTGTTGTTACTCTGCTAAATTAATTCCTCAATATTGTTGTCGACTTAAGTATTGGAGGGTTTTTGGTAGACACCATACTGGTGTGAAGTATTTGAGGGACTTTGGTAGTCACCACACTAGCGTTAGTAGTGTGCCGATTCTCGGACTAGGGTTTGGATCAAAGGTACAAGAATTAATCATCATCACTTTTAGTTCTTCTACAATTATGAAACCCGATAAGAATGATTCTCGACCAGATCAAAGGACCATTTAGAAAGGGTTAGGTCAGTCAGCTAGATCCTGACATCTGCCCGAGCATGGCACTCCGAGCGTGGTTTTGTGACCTCGTAATAAGATACTCCGAGATTAATCCTTAAGGATTACAGTATATCCCATGATGATTTTTTTTCCTTTGCACGAAGTATATGAAAGTACTAGTAATGAAACCGTGGAATGATAGCCTAAAGCTACGTTATTATTATGTGTTTTCAACTTATTGTGCGAAATCATTGTGAAAGTACTAATAATGAAACTGTGGAATGATAATGCGGTTTCTGCGTTATCATTATGCGCTTTTAACTTATTATGCGAAATCTCCATTTAAAACCACATTATGATTAGGCCGTTTTAACTTAATTAATGTTTTTTTTTTTAATTATCTACTTATTTATCATGTGAGAGTCTAAAACTGTGTTATGTTCTACTTATCAACGTTTTTTGAATTATCTAAATGTAAATTTGTCTAAATTTATCATGTGATGAATTTAAAGGGGTGAGAGCTTAAGATATATACTATATTACTCAATAGTAATATTAATTAATTAAATATAATATATAGCAAATTATCTAAATATTATCATATTATCTACTTATCTATATCATGTGAGAGCGATTCATTTTTTTATTTATCTAATAAATTTATCATGTGATCAATTTGAATAGGTAGAAGTTTGAGACATACTATATTATATTAATTAATTAAGTATAACATATAACAAATTATCTAAATATAAACTTATCTAATTTAGATTTAAACATATTTTGTCTTTAATCATCAATTAGATTATCTTAATGTACCAAACATACCGATAGTTTTGAAATTATTGGCCTAATGATGTTTCCCATTAATTAATTAAGAAAACCACTTGGAAGGTTCATGTTTGTCATGTTATATAATTGCACAAGTTTTATTTTTGTACCATCTTGTTTTATTTAGAAAATAAAAAATTCCTTGCTATTATTTTATACATATTTTTCACACATGCCAAACATGAGTGTGGGAAGTAAAACATTTTCTTTTAAGCCAAACACGTGATGCTAGATATAGAAGCAGGTAATGTACGTGGACCTATCATTTACATGTGAATTGGTGATGAGAGGAAGGAAATATTCCCACACGAGATATGTGATATAATTTTGTATTCGAATTATAAAATAAAAAAGTTAAAATTACATAATTATATAAGTACCTTTTATAAAAAATATATATATATATAATTGTTAAAATATTATTATATAAATATATAATTTTAGTGGATGGATGCATTTTTTCTTTAATCATACATTAGATTTAGATAAGTTTACATAATATTATTATTATAGTATTGCAGTACATCTCAAACTCTCTGTTATTCCAAATAGCAACACTAGAGTGGGGGTGAATAAAGTTGCTTGAAAAAATTTTGCAAATAAAAATTTTAACCACTAAAACAAGTATGTCAATATGAAAAGGATAATCAAATACAAAATGCACTTAAAAAATTATTCAATATTTGTAAATGAAGAGTGAGTGTTAGTGTTTGCAATAAATATAAAGAGAAGGGAAAAGAAGTAAACACAATCAATTTATAGTGGTTTGGTTTCAATGTTGCTTATGTTCACTCCCCAAGGCCTTCTTTGAAATTTCTCTACTGTTTTTTGAAGAGCTTCTTACATATTAGCTTCCCAAGGTGCTAGAAACCTTTTCGAAGTGATTTTATCTCCAAATCACTCACTGTCACGCCCCGAATTTCATAACCCGAGCACGTGAATAAAAGATAAATAATACACATTTTAATAATTTCTCCTGTCATTCGTCAGAACTATACACACACTTTATGGAGCAATAAAAATAAAAATAAATAAAACTTAACTTTAAATTTAAATAAATACCTTAGTCAAAACCAACCAAGCAATAAGCTCAAAACTAAACCCAAACAATCTCCACAAAAATAAATAAATCAATAATTTATCTTCACCTCACAAATAGAGATTTGTTACCACCCATTGAAATTTTTTTTTTTTTAAGTTTTACGTAACTATATAACAATAAATAAAACTTCTAATTTCTATTCTTAGTAGGCCCAGCACGTGACTCAATCTCATTACTTGCATCACAAACTGTAAGGGGATGAGCACTAATACCACGTATGCTCGGAACCCTAATAATAATAATATAAATGCAGTAATGTCCTAACATGCTACTAAGTGAAACAGTTATGCACAAGAAGTAATCTCAAACAACCAATTAAATCAATTTATCAATTTATCTTTATTACAATTAATTGTGTTTTAGTACCACATCACACATCAAAGAAAACAATTCGATTTTGAGATACTACCGTTTGATTATCCTGTAGAAACAGGACCCAACCAATATACATCATCCTTCGATGTCTGCTTGGTTGTCTCGTAGAAACAAGATCCAACCAATATACACCATCATTCGGTGTCTGCTTCCTAGACCGAAGTCTTAGGAATATAATATGCCACTCTTAGGCATCAGCTTGTTCGTAGGTTACTAGCCTACTAGAATCGATAACCAATCCCGCGCGAGTTTTGGGACTTTCAACCCTTGGGTATGTATACCCGATATTTTCAGAACCCCTTAATCCAAATAAATTATAACATTATATTTCATTTTATTCCAAATGAATTTCTTCCTTTATTCCAATTTTACAAAAAAAAAAAAAAAAAAAACACATATATATACACACAAATATACACATTTAATATTAAAGGTTCCACCCCTTACCTCAAATTAAATCTGCAAAAAGAACACCCAAATCGTAACGAAACCCAAAACTCAATCAGCAGATCGGACTAAGATCACCGCGGCCATCAAAAAGCTGGTAAGCTCCACGGCATTCACATTAGATTTTTTTTTTCTTCTTTGCTGCCACTAGTTCTTATCTTTTCTTTTCTCTCTCTCTCTCTCTTTCTTTTTTTAACCCTTTTATCTTACTACCGAAGAACGTATGTTATATATATATACAAGTATACCTAGGCTAGCTATTAGTTGGTAGAATCTTAATGGAAAAAGGATTAGAGTTCAAATCAAATTAGACTTCCAACTCCATGTACTCGCTATTAGTTGGTAGAATCCTAATAGAAAAAGGATTAGAATTCAAATCAAACTAGACTTCCAACTCCATGTACTCGCTATTAGTTGGTAGAATCCTAATGGAAAAAGGATTAGAATTCAAATCAAATAGACTTCTAACTCTATGTACTCGCTATTAGTTGGTAGAATCTTAATGAAAAAAAAGACTAGAATCCAAATCAAACTAGACTTCTAACTTCACATACCCATTAATCTAGGCCATCTTAAGTTATATATACTGATTAATATATATATATATATATATATATATATATATATATTTACATGTAACAGGTGTGTAAATATATATATACACATGTAAACATATTATCAATTTGCTGTTTAAAGAATTCAAATAGGAATAGAATGCTTAATTCACATTATCCAATTTACACCCACACTAATTCAAATTGCACATTAAAAACCAAATAGAATTAGAATTTGAACTCTTATTTTTTAATCTATCACACATTAATCCAATTGGCCGTCAGAAATATATAATATTATTATTTAACAAACAAATATATATATATATATATATGAATATATATATGCACATAGCACCGTGAACTTCATAAAAAATTATATTTCATTAAATTAATAATTTATCAAAATTAAACCATAATTTTATAATTCTCAAAAATAATTAAATACTAAAAATTTCTCACACAATTTGTGCGTCCATAATAAAAATTGAATTTAATTTATGTCTCAAAATTTTTAATCAATAAATTCTTTTTTTACCAAGTGATTTTATCTCCAAATCACTCACACCAAGTGATTCCATCTTCAAATCACTCCACAAGTCTCTCTCAAAGAATATCACTTGTCTTGGTTTTAACACTTGAACCAAAACTAACAAGAGCTCACCCAACTCTCACAAATTAAAACGGTTATAAATTTCCCTTACAATAACAATGATGAGTTTAAAACTCAATCAAATCAAAAAAGAAACTCTCACAAGTTGAATAGAAAAGACGAAGAATAAGTGTAGGAAGATGCCACTCTATTTTTGTAAAATGATGCACTTTCTTGTTTATCTTTGTACTTCTTTCTTACTTTTTTCTTCTTGTTGATTCTGAGTTTGAGGCTTTGTTTATGGGAAAAAAAAATCTCCAAATAGCTATTATTAAGTGAAAAGACACTTTTGCCTTTGAAAGAATTTGTATTCCTTGCTTCCAATGCTGCCTTTTAGTTTTAAAGTTTCTGAGATACATTTGTGACCATTTTTCACTCTCATAATGTTCATATCTGACATTGTCTCAAACTAATGACTTTGTAAATATGTAAGTCAACTATAATTTGGCCAAATTTTAGCCTCATCTGACGATTAGATCTTCATATATAGCCCCCAAACAGAGACTAGCTCTTGATAACATTATCTGACAATCTGAACCTGTGTTTTCAATTAAGGCTATTGTTTGACCATTATACTTTTGAAATTTTGAAGAAACTTAAACTACAAAAGTTGTATAATTATAAATCCTCTTTTCACAGACCAAAAATCAGAATTTTTAAAACTGTAGAGTATGACTTATGTCTCAAGAAGCCAAGAGTAGCTCTAGAATTCATGATTAAAATCTCTTATGTGATGACTAATCTTCCAACTCATTTTTAGACATCTTGACTTCAGATTCACAAACTTTCTCTTTAGTAAAATTGTAGATATAGAAGTCTAGTTTATTATATTAAAATTTTATAAAAATTGAACTGTTAGATCTTCAGATATCATCCATATACTAACATGTGTCTGATTTGTCTGTTCATCTGAGTTAACCATCCAGTTCAAGTCTCCATCTTTCTTTAATTTCCATTACTCCAAAACTTTAAAATTCCTTTATTTCTTTATTCAAATTTTGTAAGAATACCTGAAAAATAATATCAATATCTTCCAAGCTTATTATTTTGAATCTATCAAATTAAAATGAATTGTAACATTTCATACAATGTCTATTTGAAAATTAATTGTGAAAATTTAATCCAATGTATGTTATCATCAAAATCAATTATAAAACTAAGTTTATAAATTTTGATGACGACAAACTATTAATGATTTAAGACTTAAATTTTCAAAAGACATAAATCAAGAAAAGGTTTTCTATTCATATAATCTCAATATATAAATCATCAATATTTTGTCTTTCTCCCCTTTGAAAATCATCAAAAATAATATTAGAAGAGAAAAATAGTTAAAATTAGTCATAATTTTCCCCCCTAAATGTATGCATCAATGTCAACGTAAAAAAGATATCATTAAAATATATTTAGCTCTCCCTAAATATATGATAAATAAATAGGCATCAACTAGCACATAAGGAAATTAAATCAATATGATATTGGATTAGACATACCAAGTTCTTTATGAATATAACAAAACATATCCTTATTTAATGGCTTAATAAAAATATCGGCTACTTGATATTCTATTCTAATAAATTAAAGAATAATATCACCTTTTTGAACATGATCTCAAAGAAAGTGGTGTCTAATTTCAATGCGTTTGATTTTAGAATGTTGAATGGGATTCTTTGATAAATTAATCGCACTAGTATTATTACAATTGATTGGAATATGACTAAAGTAGAGTTCAAAATCTTCTAATTGTTGCTTCATCCATAAAATTTGTGCACAACAACTTCTAACTGCAGTATTCGGCTTCTGCGGTGGATAAAGCTATAGAATTTTACTTCATGCTAAACCATGATCTAAGTGAATGACCTAAAAATTGATAAGCTCCACTAGTACTTCTTCTATCAACCTTGCATCCGGCAAAGTCCGCATTAAAGTAACCAATAAGGTTAAAAAAAAAATCCCTAGGATAAAATAATCCTAAATTAGGTGTTCCTAATAAATATCTAAAAATACATTTAACCACAATAACATGAGATTCCTTAGGATAGGATTGAAATCTGGCACACATGCATACACTAAACATAATATCAAGTGTACTTGCTATTAAGTATAAAAATGAGTCAATCATACCTCTATAAAGTTTTTCATTAACTTTCTTACCATTTTTATTCTTGTCAAGTTTGCTTGAAGGACTCACGAGGGCCCCAATAAGCTTTGCATTTTCCATTCTAAACCTCTTGAGTAGATCTTTTGTGTACTTGGCTTGGTTTATGACGATGTCTTCCTTAGTTTGTTTAATTTGAAGTCCAAGAAAATAATTTAGCTCTCCCATTATACTCATTTCAAATTCACCTTGCATGCTCTTAGCAAATTCTTGACAAAGAGAGTCATTAGTAGCACCAAATATAATATCATCTACATATATTTGAATAATAAGCATATCATAATTTTTAGTTTTAATAAAAAGAATAGTGTAAATTTTTCCTCTAGTAAAACCATTTTCAATAAAAAATTTACTCAATCTTTCATATCAAGCCCTTGGAGCTTGTTTTAAACCACATAAAGCCTCTTTGAGTTTATAAACATGATTTTGGAATTTATAATTTTCAAAATTGACTGGTTGTTCAACATAAATTTCTTCCAAAATGATTCTGCAATTTTATCCTCAGTATTTTTATAATTGGTTTTTTTTTTTGGACAGCATTTGAATAATATGTTTGATCTTTAATAGTAAAGCCAAAAAAAAAAAAATTCCCCATGATTGGGTGTGACAATTATGGAATCTCCATATATCTCGTAATTATTCAAATTTTAACTTCCCAAACATCACACCATCCACAATTAATTACCATACCGTCCAAATATTTCTCTAGGAAAACATGCACTTATTCAATTATATAAGGTTCGCCATTTTTACTATATCGAAAATCTACTAAAATTTAAATTGAATTACCTACTAACTTCAACATCGAAGAGCTTTTGGCAGGCACCACACTAGTGTCACATGTGAGATTCCAGCAATTCACAGAAGAGGAGAATTGCATGTGACTTGGGCCTTACTTATGAATTTTCTACTTCATCAAAACCCTTTGAACAGAGGATGCGGTGTTGAACTAATTCTCTTTCTTTACTTTTTGCTTCATGGGCATAACTAAGGCTTCAGCCTAGGCAACTAATGAAGCATGATCATTGAGGGTCTAGATTAGCTCATACTTCAGCTAGGATTGTCCATTTGGTCCATAGTAACAAATTCGACTTTTGAAGTTATTCAATAAATAAAAAATTTATAATTTTGGAATTATTCGGGATAGTTTAAAAAAAATATAAAAATTTTTTGCATGATACTCAAATTTGTTAAAAAAAGATCGAGAATAATTCAGCAAAATATATATCATTAGTTTTGCTATGGTCATAACATTTTTTATCAAGTAGTAATTTTTCTTTATTATATCGGTAACTGTAATTACATATATAAAATTACTAATAACTATTAAATAAAAAGAAGTAAATACCTATTGATTGAGCTCAAGACACTGAAGTTGAAGAGCATTGAAGGCTTCAAAGCCACGGCCTAGATTCCCTTAATAGTTTTTTATTTTTTATTTTTTTGTCGTTTTTAGTTAATACTTAGTAGTATTTATACAATTAGGTTCTTAATTTTTTGTGCATGCAATGGTAAAAATCTAGACCAGAAATTAGGTAGAGAATTTTGCGAGTTTCGTGATTTTACCGTAAAATTCGTTGTTAGCTATAATTTCTCGTGATATTTTCATTATTTTGTGATATTATTAAATATTTTACTTTTCACAAAAATATCGTGAATAAATCGCAAGAAATTTAAAATTTCTCTAAGTTTTGTTATTATGATTTGATCTGAGCTATCTGCCAATCTCTTTTTTTGCTATTGAAGCTAGGACTGATGGGTGTATCTCTATTTTTTCCTTCAACAAAACTCTCTATAATTTCATCATCCCTCTTATCTTGAGTGTCTTGCCATAGTTGTTTATAAACACATTTTAGTTTTTGTAGCTTTGATTGTGTATGATCTAACCATCAATGACCTATAGCTTAGAATGGGTACATACCACAAAGCTAGACTAGGCATCAGTTTGGCTTAAAATTTTTTTTTTTTTTTTGACAAGTCAAACATAGTTTATTATAATCAAAAAAATCATTCATTGTGCAATACATATTTCACCTTCAAATGAGCTTCTTTTGCCATCTTCCTAGGCATTTTCCCAATTCTACAATTATAAAAGGAACCTACCATTTTATACAAATCATTAAAGGGATTTTGTATTTCCCAATTATTTTTTGTTATATTTCTAAAATGCTTATAGTTACTAACAATAAAATATCTGTATAAATAGTAACTTTAGAAGGCTTTAACATTTTAATAGAATTCATTGCTTTCAAACATCTATGAGCTAATGAAGCATCCACCCTTTCTACTTTTGATAGTAATTTCTTTCCCTTGTCATCCTTGCTAATCCAAGCTACCATTGCCTTTCCCAAACTCAACCTCCATGCTCCATTAATAGTGATTACCACTTCATGCAAATTGGGATTTACTCCACTATTCTAGAATACCACCATTTCTAAGAATACTGTTTCCTTTCATCATCTCTGAAGAATTTGTACCTGCACAATCATAATTCAAAGACAATAATATATTATTATATAATTTTTTTTCCGTACCAATAACAAAAACAGGATCTCTCTCCACTTTATTGAAGACTTTGTCTGTTCATGCCAACCATAATGACCAAAGAACCGCACACACTTCCTTTAGCTTATCCTCTCCTCTTTCACCTTCTTATACTTCCATGATCAATTCCTCTAATGTTCTTTGGTTAACTTCTAAATTTCTAATTCTCATTTTAGATCCAAGCCAAACTACTTGTTAAAGTTGTGACTCGTATTAATTCACGAGAACACATAGAAGAATGGGGGTTTTGGAGTTTAACCTACTGTATAGTATTGCTAGCTTAGGAATTCTATTCCAAATAGGTTTTTGAGTCCAATTTTGATTGGGTTTCTTATTCCTATATATGTAGGGCGTGTTGTATATTAGAGCTAAGTTTAGGTTAGGGTTCTCAAAAGGTTAAGGCTGAGACAAAAGTTAAGAATAAGTGACAGGGTTGTTTATAGTTCTTTAAGGTTCTCTCATATCTCTATTATAATTCCTTACTCCATTACTAGAGTTTCTTCTAATTGAAAGCTAGTTTTATCGTGCCCATGGATGTACGTAAACTGTTGAACCACGTAAATCTTCTGTTCTTCCATTGTGTGATTTTTCTTTGTTTGGGAGTTTGCCATTATTCATCAAGGTGTTGCTAGAAGATGATCCAGAGTTTCTGCAACAACAAGTGGTATTAGAGCTAGATATTTAATATGTCTAGAGGAATCTCTTCATTTGCAAAGTTCAATGTCAGCAAGTTCAATGGAACAAGGAATTCCGTACTATGGCAGAGAAAGGTGAAAGATCTATTAGTGCAATACGGAATGGTGAAGGTGTTGGTAATGATAAAACCAAAAAAAATAGAAAAATGGATTGGCTTAAACTTCAAGCAAGGACTGTGGCTATGATCAGATTATGTCAGGATGATGATGTGAAGTAGTATGTTATTGATGAAGAATCACCAGTAGGGGTATGGAAAACTTGAAGTGCAATACATGTCCAAGTCTCTTACGAACAAGCTCTATCTTAAGCGAAAGATATATCGCTTTAAGATGGAGGGGAGCTCAAGCTTGGAATAGCACATTAATGCATCCAATCAAATCACCAAGCATTTAAAGAGTGTAGAAGTTAAGTTCGAAGATGAAGACAGGGCAATCATGTTATTATACTCACTACTAGATTCATCGGTGTACATGAATCTGATCACAATCCTTACATGTGGTAAGAAGACTCTTATATATGAAGAGATCACAATAGCCTTGTTAAACTTTCAACAGAGGCAAAAGCAAAGTGATGGGAATCTTTAAGAAGAGGGTCTAGTTGTAAAGGATAAGTAAGTGAGAAGAAGAAGCAGACAAAGGGAATCAAAGGAGAATAAAAATCCTCAATCCAATTGTAAGAAAAAGAAGAATCTTCAATGCTTTAAGTACAGTAGAAAGGGCCATTTGAAGTGTGATTGCCTGGAGTGAGGCAAGGATAAGGGCAGTGAGAATAAAAATGATTCAAAGTTTGCAAACATTGTAGAGAATGACTTAAAGAATGGTGACATACTTTCTATTTCATCTGGTTCAGATCATCTCACAGATTCTTAGGTGTTAGATTTAGGGTGCTCTTTTCACATGATGCCAAGTAAGATGTGGTTTGACATGTATAGGTCAGTGGATTCTAGCTTAGTTCTGATGGGTAATGATGCTAAATGCAAAGTTGTCGAGATTGGAATATCAAAATCTGTATGTTTGATAGTATGGTACGAACCCTTTGTAATTTAAGACACATTCTCGATCTTAGGAAGAATATTATTTTATTAGGTGCCTTAAATTTGAATTGGTTCAATTTCAAATCTAATGGAGGAGTAATGAAAGTTTCAAAAAAAGTAATGATAATGATGCAAGGGCAGAAAGTTTCTAAGAACACCTACTGACTGCTAAAGAGTACAGTTGTAGGTGGAATTATTGTGGTAGAGTCTTATCTAAAAAGAAAGCTACTTTAGAAAGGGAAAGTAAAAGGTTCAAGCATTGCTTGGACTTGATTCATGTCTCCAGTTGCTACATGGGAGATGATGCCAACCTATGTTATTTAAGGTGAAATTACTAGTGTTTAGTTTCTTAAAAGGTAAGTATTTACCAAGGTAGAGATTGTTAGAGTTATGGCTCATGTTGACTCATAGGCATACGTAGCAGGTCCACAGAATTGCCAGTTTAAGAATTCCATTCCACGCAAGTTTCTGAGTCCAGTTTCTAATTGGATTTCTTGTTCCTATATATTTAGGGCGTGATGTATATCAAGACTAAGTTTACGTTAGGGTTTTCAAAAGGTTAGGTTGAGAGAAAAGTTAAAAACAAGTGACAAAGTTGTCTAGGGTTTTTGAAGGTTCTCTCATATCTCTCTTGTAATTCCTTACTCTATTATTGGAGTTCTTTTAATTGAAAATCAGTTTTAGTGTGCTCGTGGATGTAGGCAAATTGTCGAACCACGTAAATCTTATGTTCTTCCATTGTGTGATTTTTCTTATGTTTGGGAGTTTGCCATTCTTCATCAAGGTGTTGCCAGAAGATGATTTAGAATTACCACAACAACACTATTTTAGCAAAATTGCAGTCCAAAAATAAATGTCTTTAAGTTTCCTTATTATTACCACAAAATCCACAATTCTCATCAAATGGCAATCCTGTTTTAATAAAATTATCTCCAACTGGTAAGATATCATGCATTACCTTCCATAAAAGATATTTCCACTTGCCTAGAATCTTTAAACCCTATAATGAAATCCAACTCTTCCTAGCATACGCAACTCTTTGCAGAGAAGTTCCCATTTGCACTTTGTCCAGATATTTTACCCCCACATGAAGACTACAAAAATAGGTTGATTTAACTGAAAGTGATCCATCTTTTATCCCCGCCCATAACCATCCAATTTTACATTCACTTTCCAGTATATAAATTCTCTTAATAGCACTTAAAATCTCCTCTGGGAAAAAACATCTCAACAAGGATCTCTCCATCTTTAATTCTCAAAATCAACAAAAAATGCTATTTTCATTGGCAATCCCTTTACTTAATGCTACCCGAAACATATGGATTCTCATATCTTAGTATCCAATGCCATTTAAAAGCATCAATATCCATCTGTGAACCCACTTTGCATACTTATCCCTCAATTAACAAAGAATACTCTTCCATTTTCCTGATGCAGATGCTAACTCCGTAACATTCAAAAAAATCTTTATTTATACAATACTTAGCTATAAACAATTTTTCTATTAGAGACTCTATATCTTTTAAAATTCTTCATGCCACTTTAGAAAATAAAGCTTGATTAAAATGTGTTGAGTCTCTAAACCCCATACCCCCCCCCCCACAACAGGCTTACACATAGCCTTCCAACTCTTCCAACACAATCCCTTATTTTCCTTATGTTTCCATGAAAATAAAACCATTCTCATCGTTATATTCTCGATCGCCTTCTTTGGTACTTCAAATACTGACATAATATGAATAGGAATAGCATTCAAACAGTGTTTTATAAACTTTGCTCTTTCCCCAAAGGAAAAAAGTGGTTCATTTTATCCTTGAATTTTAGCCAAAACTTTAGACTCTAATCCCTTAAACATAACAAATTTAGGTAAAAAAAAAAAAATCCATCAGCGTTCCCAAATACTTACCCGGTTTGTTAACAACGCCAACCTTCAATCCTTATTCCAAAAATCTCCTATCCTCTTGTCTTAGCAAATTTGATGCATAGATTTTAGACTTATTCACATTAATAACACGCATATAAAACCCATTTTAAATAAAATACAGGCAACTTATCAAACTCATGAAAAATGAAACAATCATCAGCAAAAAATAAATGAGATATCTCTGAAGCCTCTCTACAAACTGATATTCCATTGCACACTTTGTTTCCACTAGCATGCTCCAAAGAAGCTTATAAAGCCTTTGCACACAAGATAAATAAATATGGTGATAGTGGATCCCCTTAAGGATCAATATACTCCAACTTCCATCCATTAAAAGAGACTGTATAAGAAACCGAAGAAATACATGTATAAATCAATTTGATCTATTTTCCTCTAAAACCTATTTTCTCCATAACTTTCACAATAAAATTCCATCTGAGTCTACCATATGTCTTACTCATATCAATTTTTACTCAAACAAGTGTTTAACTCTTCTTTTATTCTCAATAAAATGCGAAATCTCCTAAGTAGTTAGAATATTATTTGAAATTAAATTGACAAGAATAAAAGCATTTTGCAATGGTGAAATAAGACTTGGCAAAACCCTCCTCAATCTATTACCCAAGACTTTAGCAATGATTTTATAAGACATATTACACAAACTTATAGCCCATAATCATTAATAGAAGAAGGGTGGCTTACCTTTAGCACTAGCACTGTCAAAGTGCAATTTGCCTCTCTCAAAATCCAAACTGATCCAATAAAAGATCTGACCAGTGCAATTACTTGTTTACCCACATAATTCCAATATTTCTGAAAAAATTTTAATGGAAAACCATCAAATCCTGGTGTTTTATTCTACACCATCTTGAAGACTGCTTCTTTAATCTTATCATCAGCAAATGGACTATCCCATCAAATTTTCTATTTCTCACTTAGCCTCCTAGATTTAGCCTCCACAGCATTAAAATTATCCAGATACTCAAAGTTCCTTGCTCCATTTCCAGCATAAATTTGTTTAAAATAAGTTACTACAAAGGCCTTATAACATCTTGATCCCAACACATTTCATTATTAATACTGAGGCCACTAATATAATTCTAAGTTTTCCTGAAAGTTACTGCCAAGTGAATATTAGAAATAACAAGATGAGTTTACATGCCAAGTTTTAAGGTGACTCGTGACTATGAGCATTATTGACACTTTCATAGCGTATTCCGTAATGAAAGACTATCAAGGTAGTAATTCGATAAGTCCAAGGTCGATCTAAAAGGACAAGAGAAAACATAAATGGTGCTTTAGAAAAACAAAAATAAAAATTCAGATTTGAAATGACATTTTTGTTTTGGAAAATAATTTATAAAATTTCAAGATCTTAAATAAATAAAAAGAACATAGGTTTTGTGTTCCCATCTTAGTTTAATATGTAGTCTTAATTTGGATAAAGTATAAAAATCACTCCCACATTTTACTTTCGGTCTTACTTTGGTCCCACTAGTTTCAGTTGTGACAGCCAAATCCTCACACTTTTGGGGTCAAGCAATAATGTGGTCTTTCCATCCATTGTCCGCTAATTGCAACTGTTAGGGTAAGGATAAAACCATCATTCTCCATAAGATTCGGGTTTGAGGGAAAGAGGATGGTAGCTGAGGAACTATGAGGCTGCTAGCCGGTTGCCATGGCAGCGTTGACCCCTTACGCAAGCACCAGAAGCTGGACTGGTTACTTGAACAAGGGTCATTGGAGTCTCCGAAATTGTCAAAAAAATAGGAGGGACAAGCCAAAACTTTGGAGGCCAATTAGAGGGTTTTTGGGGGGACAAATCCATTTAGGAATTTATTGGAATAACGCCAACAGCACAGAGATTATTTCCTAATGTCGATTGAACAAAAGTGGAAAGGATCTCTTAAACCTTGGCATGAATCATTGAAGAAATTTTATAGAAATTAGCAAAATGAGAAGGAATTTTATTTTGATTTGAATGGGGATGACCAATCCAAAAGGAAACCTAGTTTCTTTACCTGCAACATGAATGGAGTTAGGGTTCGCTTAAGTTGCAACCAGAGAAGAAGAAGAGACAGTCAAACCAATATTCACATAGGAGAGTGCCGGACCCACTAGGGGATGATCAAAAATGGCCAAAACATGGCCGGAATTGCATCCACATCATCTAGAATGTTAGGCAATGAATTTAGGGGTTCTTCAGTAGCCATAGCGGCTGCTAGGTTGTTGAAAAATTAAACCCAATCACCTAAGATTGAATGAGAGAGGCTGAGGAGCATGGGATCCAGTGGCATCCTTGGAAAGGGTCGGACGGTGCTAGAAAAGTCATCGAAAAATGAAGAATAGTGAAAAAAATTAGTAAAAAATTTTTAAAGAGATGACAGTTTTACCCTTGCCATAACGATTGCAATTAATAGGCAGTAGAAAAAAGGATTACATTGTTACTTGACTGAAAGTACAAGGATTTGACTGTGGAAACTAGTGGGACCAAATTAAAACTGAGGGGTAAAGTGTAGGGGTGATTTTTGTGCTTTGTCCTTTTAATTTTCAATGCCTAAATGTAACTCAATCAAATAACCACAAACACAGACACTTACCAGAAAAAAAAAAAAAAAAAACGCAAACACAGGAAATTTAATCAAAAGATTTTTCATTAAAAACCAATATTGACATTTTTAAAATAAAGAAAATATTTTCTAATATTTAAGAAAGTAGGTAATCTTAAGTATGAATCAACCCAAGGTATGGTTCGTTGTCTATAATGATTCAAATGAAAATTCTAAGATTCATTATGCCAAATATTCTGCCTCTGTCTATGACTAATAAAAATTATTTAGAAAACGAATCCTATGAAAAATAATTTAAATCCACCATCCAGACATTTAATAAGTTAATAAACTAAAGCATGGAAGATATTGATATTGCATGAGTAATTAAAAACTTGTCTAATGTAGCATAGTTTAGTTACAAAGCGTAACTAAAAATTCCAAGAGAAAGAAAAAGAAAAAAAAATCTAAAATTCAGGATTTTATAGGGTCGAGATCCCTCTATAAGTATGAAAAAGTCATATTTATAGGCATATATCAATCCTTGATAAATTAAGAAAGTAAAAACGTCACACCCTAAACTCCATAACTTAAGACGCAATCTAATAATCGTATGCAGTCATAATTAATCACAATAAACTTAATCAAAGCCACAAACTTAACATAGAGCACATAACAGAATATAATAAAATAAAATAAAGTCAAGGTCCATGACCTGGTAAACATAGATCCCATCAAAAATAAAATAGGCTTAGCTGGCCTTTACAATCCAATCAAATAGTCAAAAATAAACATTTGATACAAAAATATCTTCTCAGAGATCAAAAGAACAATAGATAATCAAAATATAGTCTCTAAATATCTCAAAAATAACCAACCTCGACCCAAAGGTACCACCTAAGCCTCAGACTTAACAACTATGACAAAATTTGTAGGGAAGTGAGTATGGGTCCACCTGTTCTCACCATGCAAGTAAACAAGTATACACGACCTAATATACAAACATCAACATTTTCTCTTTTTAATTTCATTATTTAATTATCATTATATCATTACACACACGTGGACGTGGGGTAAGTACTCTATAAGATTAAAACATGGCCACGGTATCAGCCCTAAATACACCATCTATCAGTGTCTATAATCCAAGGCCAAGCCCATGTCAAGGACCTAAGCCACTCATAGGCATTTGCATCTGTCAGTATAGTCAAAGAAAAAGTGTATACCAACCTTAAGCATCTCCTAAAACTATACCTAAGAAAAGAACACATCACCCTTAGGTGTCTGTGTCATTTTGTGGGTTACTGACCCACTGAATATGATAACCAACCCCTTTGCAGGTCTAAAGACTCTCAACTAATGCATATGTATACTTTGTAGTTCATAGTACCTCCCAACCTTAAAATCAGTATCAAATCAACATCATATTATCAATATCCAATTCTATATCATTATCATCAATGTTTATTTCATTACATTAGCAATATTTGCTATCCAATCTCATCATGACATATCATTAATCCATAATTATGCGCTTATAATTTATAAGGTGGCATTTAATTTGTATTTCTATTTTTTGTTTTGAGGTTCATATTTTAAAAATAATAAAAACGTATTTGGTTTGACATTTTCTATTTTTCATGTTTTGGAATTCTCTTTGTTTTGGGTCAAAATGCCCAAAATGACTTTTGGTCATTTTGTATTTCATGTGTAAATTTAATTTTTATTTTCAAAAATAGATTTTAAAAACACAAATGACCAAATGTATTTTAAGTTATTTTGCTTATTTTCAGAAATACAAAATGAAAAATATGCTCAATACAGGTAAAACCAATCTAGATTATACACGAGAAACATCAAGTATGCCCACGAGAATAGAGGTTTCATGCACATAAGAAGCAATACCAGTAACTTGGGTGCAACAAACTAAGTCTACTATCATGAAATGTAATGGGCAAGGGCCTGAAACTATACCTTGTGCACACATGAAGGGGCATGCACACGTGAGACTAAGTAACGTGTGCATGGTAGCTAAAATCAGGGCATGCATGCCAAAACACAAGGTCATGCGCACGACCTTGAGCAAATGTGTGCACAATAGAGGACCTACAACTGCAAGTTGACAAACTTTGTTTTTGGCCTTCTCGCATCAAATCTTAAATTTAACCATTTTATGATCAATTAGTTTACCAAAACCATTTATTTTCAGTCTAAAAGAGTGTTTAAATTTTCCAAATCATCAATTTCCAATTATATTAAGGATTTAAACTTTTGCATTTCACTATTCATCATCTTCTACCTTGGGCCATATACATGTATGGATATATGCATATATCAACTCAACCATCATTTATATTTCAAGGTATATATCAATGCCAATATTATTGTATGCATCAACATAACCCAACAACAATGTAAAACCAATGTTCTCTACCTCAAGTTACCTAGTTGAAGAAGAAAATGAAGAAGATAATGTAAAGCTTTAACACTACAAAAACACTCAAACCTAGGCCATTACAACCCTAATTTCATGAAAGAAACACTCCTAGACAATGTCATGCTAATCAATCCACCAAGCCATAGCGAGGCTTCCTTCATGATGTAGGTGCCTAAGTACCAATCTAAAGATCTTCACGACATTAGTGCCTAAGTGCTAGTTTGAACACCTTCATAGGAATAAATACCTAAGTGCCAGCCTCTGCTCGTGGATACATAAGTGCTTAAGTGCTTGTTTGAGCGTCCCTAGTAGCATAAGTGCCAAAGCGCCAGCCTACATCCTTAGACAACACATATGACTAAGTACTAACACTCTATTGAACCAAAGAGAGAATCCCCCAAGTCAAGTGCAAAGAATTTAAAACCAGATGTGAGGCACTAATCTGCCAAAACGAAGCTACACTTTTTTTTTTTTAATAACTTAAAGTATCTGGTTCAGCTTGCACGTACCTTGACTAATCTTTAGGGTCTTGAAATTAATGACTAAATAAACCCTACAATGCTCCACTCGTCTTTAATGTGGTATAAGAAATCAAGTCTCGATTGATCTCAACACAACATGTTTGACCTTACCATGGACTTAGGTGTGCCATATGGTATGAAATCCTCCCTGCGGAGTTAATGAACACTAACCAGCGAGTCATTACCAACACTCACCCATTTACATAAACCCATAGACCACCCACTAGGGCCAATAATGACAATTGAGACTACCAAGTTCCCATCCATAGTAGTCTGGCATCGCATGCATATAGACTCATTCACATTAACCCTACATCTCTTACATGTATACATCATTCACATTCATTAGTTTGAACCATTAGGTTCGAAATACGTTGGCTCAATTAAATTTCAAGTCGAGCTCGAGACTTAAGCTACTTGAGAGCTGGCTCAAAAAATATTTTAACACCTCTATCTAATGATGCGTTCGTCCAATATCGCCAATTATGTATAAAACTTTAACTTTTGCCCATTATAAAAGAGGGCATCCTATTTTTCATTTGTTCTGCATCGCTTAATTACATATAAAATTTTAAAATTTGGCTCTTATAAAATAGGGCTTGCCAACTAACGAAAGCTAAGTTATTCGGCTGTGCAAATCTCTATTATCTATTTTATATAATAAATAAATCTTATTAGTTAAGAATAAATCATTCTAAATTGGCACGCCTCTTAATTTTATAAATTAAGAGGTGATTATTAAACTTCTATAATTTTGGAAGTTTTCTTAGCTTGAATTAGTTACTAGCCATGCTCAAGCTTATTTTTCTCTTTATCGAGAGGAGCTTAAGCTCCTACAAGACTTAAACTCAAGCTAAGTTTGAGTTTAAGCTATTTTATTTTTATTAAAGTTGAGTTCAAACAAGTTAAAGTTCAACCTCGATTTAATTTCATCTCTAGTTTGAAGTAAGGAATTGCGTTAATAGCATTCATCTCTTGTGAAGGGAATATTTACCTTAAACGTTATTAATTATAATTAAAGCCTACCAAATGATTAAAACTTTGGCTCTTGACAAGTTAGATCCTAGAAATTTTATTTAATTGCCTGACATCGCATACATATAGACCCATGCACATTAACCGTACATATCTTGCATGTACAGATCACTTGCATTCACTTAGTTTGAACAACTAGGTCCAAAATACATTGGTTATATTAAATTTCTTCTTGAGCTCGAGAATTAAGCTACTTGGGAACTGACTCAAAAAATATTTTAACACTTTTCTATCCAATGTTATGTTTGTCCAATATCACCAATGATATATAAAACTTCAAGTTTTACCTATTATAAAAGAGGGCATCCCATTTTTCATCTGTCTTGCATCACTCAATTTCATATAAAATTTAAAATTTGTCTCTTATAAAGTAGGGCCTACCAAC
This sequence comes from Vitellaria paradoxa, assembly GCA_019916065.1. Lineage (NCBI taxonomy): Eukaryota > Viridiplantae > Streptophyta > Magnoliopsida > Ericales > Sapotaceae > Vitellaria > Vitellaria paradoxa. Next base: position 29,268,805 of record CM034242.1, read on the forward strand.
TATCGGAAGTTAAGTTGTTAGGCTGTGCAAATTTCTATTATCTATTTTATATAATAAATAAATTTCATTAGTTAAGAATAAATCATTCTAAAATGGCATGCCTCTTAATTTTATAAATTAAAATGTGATTATTAAACTTTTATAATTTTAGAAGTTCTCTTGGCTCGAATTAATCACAAGCCAAGCTCGAGCCTATTTTTCTTTCCATCGAGAGAAGCTGGAGCTCCTACAAAATTTTGAACTAATGTTGAGTTCGAGTTTAAGCCATTTTATTTTTATTAAAGATAAGTTAAAACAAGTTAAAATTTAACTCAGTTCAATTTTACCTCTGGCTTGAAGTAAGGAATGACGTTAATGGCATCCACTTCTTCTAAAAAGAATATTTCACCTTAAAAATTCTTAATTCCAATTAAATCCTACCAGTGGATCAAAACTTTGACTTTTGACAGGTTAGAGCCTCGCGAATTTATTTAATGAATTTTGAACATCCTTAAGTGAGCTCGCGCGGATTGATCACATCTTTGATTTTTGACAGGGTGCAGCTTTGGAGGTTTTATTGGACGAACTTTGAATGTCTTTGAACGTCTTTGAACTTTGTTTGAGAGTTGAGTTTGAATGGGTCTTGGTAGTAGGTGGGTTTGGATTGGTTTGCAAATACCAAGACAGAAGGTCAATATTCAAGAACAAAACAATTGCTCTAATCCCGACCATTGTCATGCATTTACGAATCCACACAAAACGCTATTCAAACCCTCTCCAAGCTATCAGTTGAACACACCCTTGAAAAATGGAATCGACGTCTTCCCGTATTTTGATATCGTCGTCCGACACCACATTACACCTCATATCCACTTTAACGAGTCCTTAACCTTGAATGAATCTAGATCGCGTGGACAAAATTAGAAATTTAGTAGAGAAAAAGTTAATTTTTATAAATTTTAATATTTTTTTTCCCAGCATAAAAAATGCAATCAGAGGTCATAGGCATAAAACATCAACCAAATATAGAAAGAACATTCACACATGCACTTAAAAATTATTTAATTAACCAAGTTAGATTATTAATAGTTCCAACTCAAAAATTAAGTCACATTTCTTATTAAAGACCCAACTTAAAGAATTAAAGGTGCGTTTAGAGTGATAAAAAGTGAAATAAAAAGAGATAAAGGTGAGATAATTTGTGATTTCGTAATTCGTATAATAAGATCAAAATAATTAATATTCAGAGTTTTTCTGAAATTTTTAAAAATTTTCTGCGATTTTTAATAAACTAAACCTACCTTAAGTCTCATATTTCATTAATAGCTAAAAGAAAAAGGACTTGGATGGGTATATTTGAACCAAAAAAAAAAAATAATATACGTTTATAAATATGGCTATACTATATTTACTAATTTTTTTCCCAAAATTTGAGCGGGCCATGACTCCTATTGTCGTAGTGAAGTCCATCTCTGCTAGACCGCATCCACAATACACTGTCACCCTTACGTGTCGCCATTGTCAAGTCACTATATTTAGGGAAATAGGTGCTTTTCTGTCGTGACCAGGAAGATAGAATTAGGAAATGGTTGGTTAGAAAACGTTAGTTGCTTTGTCCTTTCTTTTTTTTTTTTTTTTTTTAAGGGTATCATCTCCATAAACGCGTTGTAAAAGGGATCAGAGAGATTATGCAACGAAATTATTCATTATAAGAATTAATTTTAATTGGAAGAGTGGGTTTACTATCGAATTAAAACTCATTTGTTCCATTTTCTCTTTTATTTTTCATCTTACCAAACACCCAGAACCAAGTTTATTCCACTTTCATTACTTTGGCCCAAAGCTGATTAGGTTGCTCAACCAATCTCAAGAACAGTTTTGCTAAAGAGAGTAAGACTGAAACTCTCCATGTCCCTCCTAAAACCCATTCCTCCCAGGCCTTCCGTGGCAGAGAAATACCACAGAAACCCCTTAACCAATTAAACTTTTTTATTCCATCAATAGACACCAATTTGAGATTCACAATCATTAAACAAATAATTGAAAACCATACCAAACAATTTAATGTCGGGTTTCACGACATCAAAGGGCAAAAGCCAAAGATATAAAGAACCATCTGATTATAAATATGACTTCTGCCCATTATCCAAATCATATTTTCTAAACATTGCACGGCAAGACATTCATGAAAGCAAAAACTCGAAAGATGAACAATAACAGAAATCACCTTCTGAAGCAAGCAAGACAGCAAAATCTAATGGATTGACAATTTACAATTTCTCAAGAATCAGAGGCCCACAATCCAACTGAAAAGAATATGCCTAGAGTTACATATGACACATCAGTTCAACTCTAAGAGGGGGGGAAAAAGGGAAAAAAAAAAAAAGAAACGGAACTATATATATATGGATTGTACATCAAGATGCAAAGTTGAACAAAAAGTAGATGCAAGCCTTCCATTTCCACAGATTTATGCCGCACAAGTCAGTGGTGGGAAGAAACAGCAAAAATAAAAATTAATGCAATCATACCTTAAAAAAGGCTATTCATTGTGGAAACTGAAATAGAAAGTCACCATACCAAATCCCTCCAGTTGCTAGAACCAAGTGTGTCCTCTATTAGCAAAGAACTAAGCCACATTACCAAACAAATTCTTTTCATACATAGTCCCAAAACAATTCTTAGAAATCAGAGCAGCAAAAAGAGTAATAATAGCTAATTGTTAGTGCCATGGACAAAAGCAAATACAGTTACAACAAATGCATGTCAACTAATTGAAATTGTCTTTAGCCAAGATCAAGATCCCCATCACGGGAGACATTCCTCAGAAATTGGAAACTTACTGCTGCAGATGAGAGCAGAAAAATCAAGAACTCACCAAAGAAAAAAAGTAAAATCAAGAACTCATTTGTATATAAGAGCATCACGTCCAGGACCAACACCTATGTAGTGGATGGGGATGCCAACAAGTTCTTCTATCCTTTCAACATACTGACGTGACGCCTTTGGAAGATCATTGTACTTTCTGATTGAAGAAATATCACACTGCCAACCAGGCAAAACTTCGTATTCCACCTACACAAGTGCAAGCCCACATTAATTCACCAGGTAAGTCAAAGCTACAGGGAGAAGAAATTGTTAGATTACATTTTTTTTTTATTACATTTCCAATAGAATTAGAATTAGTTTATTAATTTTACTACATGATTTATCCGTTTCTATTAAAAGTAAGTTTCAATTCCATTCTTTGTTTATATTAAATCTCAGCTGTGCAACTGCTTGTTGAACATTTATTAGCATAAGTTGATATCAAATGTCCAAGAGCTTGGTCAATACATTTTTCTTTTCTTTATTATTTTGGAAAGTTACAAAGCAAATCATTACAGTTAGTTTCAATTTTCTAATTCGTAGCTTTAGGAGGTAAGAATGTTATTGCCAACAATCAGGGAATAAAAGGTTAATCAATATCATTGTGCATGTATAAATTCATTCTTTATTAGTGTTAGCAGCCTCAACAATGAGCTTTGGGTTCCCTCCTTCAGTTTGAAGTCCGACTTGGATGCTATCAGTTCAAAGTTTTAACTTCCATCCAAGTACCAAACAGCCACTAATTGAAGCTTGTTAACAAGTCATTAAAAACCACATCAAAAAGAGTAACAAGGTGAAAAGGAAATAAATACCTTAATTTGCTCCAAAACACGGAGATCTGCAGGGAATGATTTGATTGGTGTCCCATCAATGTCTTTGTAAGCTACTGCTAACTGAATTTCAGGAAGATCCGACAAAACATCAAGTTTGGTGAGGTTGAGGGAAGAAAAACCATTAATTTGACAGCAGTATCTGAGAGCAACAACATCAAGCCAGCCACAACGACGAGGACGACCAGTAGTTGTGCCAAACTCCTGCCCAGCAAACCTAAGTAAGTCACCACCTTTGCCCAATATTTCTGTTGGGAAAGGACCAGAACCAACTCTTGTAGTGTATGCTTTGACCTGCACCAGGAGAAATGTTAGGTATCACAACTGTACATGCAAATCAGCAATATCATGTCAAGCACAAATTTTCAGCAATTGCAACTGTCTGTCTTTAATATATCTGTGCGCATATATATAACCCCAATTTGCACGTGGAGCAGAGACAAGCAAACCAAATTTAATAAGGTGCACCAACACAAGCAAACAAAGTGTACAATAATAAATAGAAAATAACAAGACTCGAATCAAGGACCTCCTGGAACCCAAGCTTTGATACTATGTTAAGACACTAATTGTTCCAAAACCTTAAACTGTTAGGAAATAGGCCTAACAATCTATATCAAACTATTTTAATAGTTGCATTTTTTTAGAGCCAAGGATAAGGATGAGCAAAAATTCTTCCACCCTGGAGAAAAAATAAAGAAATGCAGCAAGTAACCACATACCACTCCAATAAGGTCACCAATAACTCTAGGGGCGATACCAAGACCAGAGCAGATTCCACCTGCTGATGGGCTAGAGGAAGTTACAAAGGGGTACGTTCCAAAGTCAACGTCCAACATGGTTGCCTGACCACCTTCCACTAAAATCTTCTTCTTTTGTGCAATCGATTCATTCATGACATGCACGGTATCAGCAATGAAGGGTTCCAATCTGTCAGCAAATCTCTTGTATTTTTCGACTTCTTCCCTAAGGATGTCTGGACTATACTTAAAACCTTGGAATCTTGAAGCTGCATCTGATAATAAGAGATCAAGCTTCTGAGGGAAAGTGTCCATATGCCTCAAGTCACATACTCTAATGCCATTCCTGATCACTTTGCTAGAGTAACATGGTCCGATGCCTCTCTTGGTTGTGCCAATAAAGGAATTAGCTAGCTCAGCTTCTCTAAGCCCATCAATTACTTGATGAAAATCAAATAACAAGTGAGCACGATCAGATACCAATATCCTTCCTTTGCAGGAGATTTTATTTGATTCAAGGCCATCAATTTCTTTGAAGAGCCCTGGTAAATGCACCACAACCCCGTTACCAATAACACACACAGTTTCCTCATTCAGAATACCCGAAGGAACAAGATGAAGGGCAAACTTCTTTCCCTCTGCATTGTAAATAGTGTGCCCAGCATTTGCTCCACCCTGATATGAAGTAATATTGAAAGCTTCAGACCAAACATATTGCAAGTACAGAAACTTTCATGTTCAGAAAAAACATCAAATCAAGCCAGCAGAGAATACCTATCATTTATACTCCATCAGAAAAAAAGAGTTCAGTACGAAGGGTATCAAAGTTACCAGGGAGGCAGTTCACTATGGTACTGGCACTGGTACAGGTACATGGTTAAATGTTTTCTTCAATACATGGCATCAATGTGGTACCAAAGGGGAAGGATTAGTTGTAGCACTATTTCCAGTCGCAGTTGGCTTAAGGGTGGGTTGTTATTCATATGCAAGTACATATATATTGAGATAATTATATTTTTAATTAGAAGAAGTAAAATAAAACATAATTCTAATAGCTCATAATGTTACGCAGAATATTTAAGAAGTATGGATATACAAGATATGGATAAGATACGGGTACAAACACAAATACAATGATTTTAAAAAAATGAAGATATGGACACAACAAAATACGGCCAAAAAATATAAATTTTGTATATCTTTATTATGCATACTATAACATCCACAACAAAATTAATTCAAACACAATATAACAAAATATATAATATAAGATTTTATAATTTTAAGGGTTTTAGCTACTCATATTTGGGTATGTCTTAATCATATATTTGAAGAAAAAAATGAAAAAATAATAGAACAAACCATGTAACATGTCAATCATTAAATGCCCAAAAAGTATGTGTATCCAACACATGTTGAATATAGATACGGCACCCATTTTGAAGTGTCCGTGTTTCATAGCAATACATTGTCCAAATTCCAAATATCAAATATTCAAGGCCAATGAGATAAAATAAAAGAAACCAATTTAATATTCTAATAAGTATGTAAACTACTATTCCATTCTAAGAAGCACATACTCACCATCAAGCGTGTTGTTTTCTAGTCAGACTCATGACAGACTCCAACATGCAGCGGGCTTGCGTAGGACTAACCAATTGCTATATCATTTTTTATTAAATTTTTTTTGTCCAGAACAGTTGTACACATCACAACTGATTTTGGAAACAGCGAATTATATATATATATATATATATATAGATATAGAATATGTGAAAATTTTAGGTCGGGGTTGAATTGTAAATAAAATAAAATTCAAAAGCCCTTGGTTTGTTATTTTATATTAGGATGATTCAATAGAACGTAAAAACATTTTATTTTATCAATTTATCGAACAATGTTCTTTGAAGATGATGCATTAGTTATAATTCTGAATGAAATATAATTACTATGCGACCTCTTTATTGACTTCTTAGCTATGAAATACATAGATTTTAGTTTTAGTCAATGAGTTACTACATTATTTACATTGTAATTAATAAATATTAAAATCAATACATATAAAAATATATATCATTGTCGAGCCATTGTTATGTCGTGTCTTACATTTTTTGAAAATCAGTAAGTCGAATCATTTATGTGCCAGTTATAATTTTGAATGAAATGTAATTAATATGTGACTTCTTTATTAACTTTTAAGCTATGAAATACATAGATTTTAGTCTTAGTCAATGAGTTACTACATTATTTATGTTGTATTTAATAAAATATTAAAATTAATACGTATAAAAAATATGTCATTGTTGAGCCATTGTTATGTTGTGTCTGACATTTTTTGAAAATCAGTGAGCCGAATCATCTATGTGTTAGTGTTCCAAGTTGGTGTCCGTACTTCTTAAGCGGTTTCTCTTAAGGATGGGTTGTTATATGTATCCATGTACATATATTGAGATAATTTCAATTGTAATTAGAAGAAAAATGTAAAATAAAACATAATTTTCATAGCTCATAACATAATGACAACAGATTGTGTAGATTGAAAAAATACCAACTATTCAAGACAAATGAGATAAAATAAAAGAAACCAATTCAATATTCTAATAAGTAAATAAACTAATATTCCAATCTCTTTTCCTTTCTATGTTGCTCGGACCCCGGACTCGAATTGGGTGCGGGTGTGAATCTAAGTGTCGGATAATGCAAGTCTAGAGAATAGAGGATACGCGGATATGGATCCGAATTCGGATACGAGTACTAGGATACGCCATGTAATTTTTAATTATTTTATAAATTAATAGTATAAGTATATATTTTTAATTATTTGTCGTTTGCCCTTTCGTATCCCTATGTAATTTTTTATTATTTTATAAATTAATATTATAAGTATATTTTTTTAATTATTTGTCGTTTGCCTTTTCGTCTACTGACTCTCTCTCTCTTTATACATAATACACAAAATGGAAGAGAAAAAGTCTATATACATAAATGGAAGAGAAGAAGTCTCACATGGGAATGTTTCTATTAGTGTAATTAATTTTAATGTAATTAATAGCTTGCTTGGGACATGTGACTTCTATGTAATATATATAAAGGTTGTAAAACTTAATTATTTTTACATAATTAACACAAAGAAGACAAAAGGTTGAAGCCAACCCTTTGGATGTAGAATACCATGGCCGGAAAATGCCATTGCCGGAGAAGTCCAAAATGAATGATTCTTTAAACTAATCATCACAGTCCTATCCGGATTGAAAGTGCCGTACCCGACTCCGTACCCACACCCACACCCGCACCCCACCCGCATCCGAGTGGGTACTCCACAGTTTTGGGGGGTCCGCGCAACTTAGTTTCCTTTCATTCTTTGTAGTATGTATATTAGATTTTCTATTGGGACGCACAATCCGAATTGCAGTTCCAAGGGGATGAGCAAACTATGAAATGTACAAATACAGAATAATGTTCAAATGGGCATCTTTCACTAGCCGCATGGCTAGGGGACCAAAATGACTTTTTCAGATTTTGGAATGAAACTAGCTGGCCAGGTTTTTGGTATCTTTGAAACAACCAAATAATTGATAATTTGTAATGACGCATGCCTTTTTAGTATTATTATTTTATTCATCATATATTGGTTTGGCTTATTATTTTATTATGTTATGGTTAATTGATGTATGGGTTGACTCAATTAGTCGGAATTAGGTCTAGGATTGGTGCTGTTAAAGTCCAAATGTCTACTTCAGGTCCTTTTGTAGGTTGTGTGCACCATAATAGCCTTCCCCAGCACACATGGCTTGCCCACGACATCTTTATTCTTGTGCACGTGCCTTGTTCAGATTTGACAATTATGCACTTTGCCTTCTTTTTCCGGTTTTTCCGACTTGGTGTTAGTTCTCATATTTTTTTTTTTTTCCGGCCGCACAACCTACCCTAGGCTACCATCTACTCCTCCACCATGTCATTTCTTTCCTTTTCCTTAAAATATAAGTATGGGCGTATATATTTTGAAAAATAGTCAACAAGCACTTTACCAAAGAAAAGGTTGAGAAGGGATTGATCTGCATGACTTATATACCTACTACGAAGCAGATTACAAGGTTCAGAAGGGATTGATCTGCATGACTTATATACCTACTACGAAGCAGATTACAGACATTCTTATGAAGGAAATACACAAAAGGCAATTTGACTGCTTAATCAGCAAGCTGGCCGTAGAAGACATTCAAGCCAGCTTGAGGAGGAGGTCTGGAAACAGAAAATTCTGCTAGGATATGGCCGAATTCTTTGGGATATCACAGCTATAAATATTGAATTAGTCAATGCTACAAAATAGGAAAGCTTAAATTTTGATGCGGCACAACAATTGAAAGTAAAGAAAGAATAGATTGAAAGCAAGAGAAAGAAGAAAGTAGAGAAGAAGAGAAGAAGAATTAGAAGAAAAGAGGAGAAAGAAAAACACAGCCACCAATATTATTCAATAATCTCCAAAGTCTCCTAAAACCCTAACAATCCAATCCTATAAATAGGCTAAAATTTCTAAAGATAGCTAAAAATAATATCAAATCAAGAGTACAAGGAAATTAAAAATTCTACTCTCAACAAACTTCATAAAATAAAGTAAAAATAAAAAATAGAAATAATAATAAATAAAATAACTTATAATATCACATTGAACCAAATTTTATTAGCCTCCGATCCACTTTACCTAGACCACCTTCATATTATTTGTTCTTTACATCCATAGCATTCTAATATTATTTTGCCACCTTTCCTATTTGATTAATTGGCTATAAAAAAAAAAAAAAAAAAAGGTTTCTTTGCGCTCAATTTTAATTGTGAGCTTGACTAATTCGTGGGATTTAATAACTAGTGTTGAGACCTCTCTTTTAAACTTTTGGAAGATAAATTAGTCTACTAGTTGCATTACATTGAATTCGGATTTTAACAAGTTTCCCAACAAAAAAAAAATAAAAATTAAAATTAAAAATTACATTTGGCTTGAAATTTTGTGATCATTCACTTGCATTAAGGAGTTGTTTATTGATCTCAATAGTTGTTAGTTGAGTTAGTGTTGCATGCAATTGCCTAGTGGTCGTATTCTCACCCATTGCTTGCCTAAATTATTTGTTGAGTTTCATTTATTAGATTCGTTATTCCTATCAGCATATTAGGATCTTATATTTTTATTACTTTCTTTTTCAATTTTCTTTAATATCAGCATTTAAAAAAAAAATTACTTCTATCATTTTGCCATGAATTTCGAAAACCAATCACATTGGAATAATAAAGTAGGACTTCGTTCTATTCATCAAACTTACGTCAAAGATCCTCCCTATTTTAGTGGTACTATCGATCCTCATGAGTTTCTTAATTGGGTAGATGATATTAAATACATTTTTGACTATCACGACCTGTCTGATGACCAATGTATTCGTCTAGCCAAAACAAGATTGACCAATTATGCTACAGAGTATTGGCAAACATTTGAGTTATACCATAGACCTGTTACTCGATAGGTCTTGATGAAACAAATTTTGAGTGATCGATTTGTTCCTAAAAATTTTGTAGATAAGGCATGGTCTCAGTTAATGCGTCTTAAACAGGAGAATTCTTTTGTTGATGACTATTTTGATCAATTTAAAACTCTTAGGAAGTGGTCTAACTTTCAAAATGAGCCTTGTGCCATCAATAGATTTGTCCTTGGGCTAAGACCTTGCATCCGTGAGGTAGTTCAGCAATACACTCATAAGACATTAAATGAAACTTATTCCAAAACTTTAGAAGTTGAAAAATCTTATGAATTTGAGTCTTATGAGTTTATGTCAAAGTCAAAGTGCCCTATACAAACCATTGAGTTACAACGTCCATCTCCTAAACCTAGTGCCCCTATTGTTTCTGTTGACGCTTGTGATTCTCTTCTTGATTCTCCTCTTTTGACATTTGATTATGACGAGTCACCAAATTCTCAAAATATGTCTGAAGTGGTTGAATCGATTCCACCGTCATCTTACATTGATTTTGTTGGTTTATTTGAGGACATCATGAATAATGATCATCAAGATTGCATAGACTTTATCATTCGTGATGGTTATTTTTTCAGGAGATATTATTTAAGCATCTTAAGAGTTTTACTTAGTGACTTCATCAGTTGGGAGTTCTTTGAGTCTATGTCCAAGTTGTTTTTTTGTGAGATTACTCAGTTGCATGAATCCTCCTCACTTCTAGTGTATAATAGAGGCATTCTTGTATACATTGAACAATTTCTCTCACAAGTTATTCGTAACATCTCTTACCGATATTCTATTGATATCACTGAGTTTCCAGCAACTTATTCTTCTTTGAGGGATTCTAATTTGACAAGTTCATTTGCATCATCCCTCGTCATTTTTTCTCAACCATGTATTTCACCTTTTTTTGATAACACTGATATTACTTGAAAAATTGGGTTGAGTAATAATTATTATAAATTTCCTACTTATGTTATTGGTGAGAATAAAGAATTTAATGGATGTAACTTAATGATGACTTATGCATTGCCTACTTACTACCCCATATCGTCTTGCCAAAATTTGCATGCCCAAAATGTTGGGCCATTCTATATCCTTTGTGATCCTAGTTCCAATGCAATTTTTTTCACTTTGCCATGTGATATGAGTTTTGTCGTAATTTGGCATGTGGAGAACTTGTTATCTTGTGGAGGCATCTTTGGGTCTCAAATATTGTCTACAGGTTATGGAGATATTTTTATGCCGGTTCCATTTTCTCCACCTCTTCAGCGGTGTCTATCTGTGTTCGATGTTGAGGATCTCATTTTCCTTCAACTCCAAAGATGTCTTGTCAAGTGGAAAATGCGACATGATAACAGTTCCAAGTTTTCAACTCGATGGAGTCGAGTTCTACTCAGTCCAGGAGAGTTGATGAGGACATCATCTAGATTTTTATTTCCTTTATTATTATTATTATTTTATTTTTTATTATTTCTATTTTTATTTTTACTTTATTTTAGGAAGTTTGTTGAGAATAGAATTTTTAATTTCCTTGTACTCTTGATTTGATATTATTTTTAGCTATCTTTAGAAATTTTAGCCTATTTATAGGACTGGATTGTTAGGGTTTTAGGAGACTTTGGAGATTATTGAATAATATTGGTGGCTGTGTTTTTCTTTCTCCTCTTTTCTTCTAATTCTTCTTCTCTACTTTCTTCTTTCTCTTGCTTTCAATCTATTCTTTCTTTACTTTCAATTGTTGTGCCGCATCAAATTTAGAATCAGAATTAGTGGTTAATTAGGTCCTATTTTATGTCTTGTATTCCTATAAATAGTGATCTTGCGTACATTATTCTTGATGTGAATAAGGAACATTATTTATTCCAATTTGTAAGAGCAAAGCTAAAAGATGAGGATGCAAGTATTAAGCAAGAAAATAAATAAAAGAATGATATCTATAAAACTTGTATTAGCTGAAGAGACAAGTAACGTTATAAGTGCTTACCCCCCCCCCCCCCCAAAAAAAAAAAAAACAAAATATATATATATTAGGGACTAGATGAAGCAAGAAAACAACATTTTTGGGAAGATATGAATGGACTTATTCAAAAGATGCCAAATAGAGAAAAATCATTATAGGAGAAGATATGAATGGGCATATGGGGAGAAACAAAGGAAGTTTTGAGATGGCGCACAAGGGTTAAATTTTGTAGATAGAAATGAGAAAGATGGAGTAATTTTAAAGTATGCTACCGCATATGACTTAATAATAGCAAATACTTGATTTTTTTTTTTAAAATAAATTTTAAAAGTAGATATAATAGTTGTCAAATAGATTTTTTTCCTCACTAGAAAATTTGATCGGGCTTCATAAAAAGATTGTAACGTCATATTGGGTGAGAATCTTAACTATATTACATAGATTAATAATGCTAAATGTGCATATTAAGAAGTCGAAGAGAAGGAATAGAAGAGATACACTTTCAAGAATTAAATACTAGAATCTAAAAAGAGAAAAACAACTGGCTTTTAAAGATAAAATGCTTAAGGGAGAAAGATGAAATTTAGATGATGGTGTATATATCATATGGAATAAAATGACTATATTAAAGGAGTGGGTATGGAGATATTAGGTAAATCTAAAAGAAAATGACCATTATCAGAGCAGATATGACAACAAAATGAGGAGGTACACGTAGTGATTAAAGCTAAGAGAGAGAGAGAGAGAGTCATATGAATTTTCCCAAGGATGAAGGAGCACGCGGAAGGTACAAATTGGATAAAAACAAAGTTAAAAAGACAAATAGAAAAGCTAGATATAAGATATAAGGCATTCAATGAACTATACAATAAGTCAGGGATAAAAGCTTGGGAGAAAGATATCTAGAAGTTGGCGAGAATTAAAAAATAAATAAATAAAGACTTATATTAGATTAAGTACATAAAAAATGAGGACCAAAATGTTTTGGTAAAAATAGTGGAGACCAAGTAAAGGTAGAGAAATTATTTTCAAAAGTTATTTAGTAGTATCTATCAAGTATAAAAATGAAAGTTTTATACATAGAATAGGACGCATAAGTAAAGGAGGCCATGAAAAAAATGAACATAGGAATATTTATGGGTCTAGATAAAATTTACACTGAAGTTTTTTTTTTTTTTTTTTCTTCATAAGAAACAAAATATTATTAAGAAAAGATATAAGAGTACAAGAGATGAGGACAGGCAGTCCTCAAAAGAGAAATGTACAGGAAACTAAATAATGGAAATAGCCTACCAATTCCCTCGAATTAAGGACAAGAGAAGATCTGAAAACTTTGGAATAACTGAACTCCAAAAAGATGTAAAGAAATCAATCTTTTCCCTTAAGCTGGAAATATCTTCCTTTTTATCCTCAAAAATTCTAGCATTTCTTTCCTTCAAAATAACCCACAAAGTAGCTAACACTGCATTCCTCCACAGAATTCATGCTCTCTTCATATAACCGAAGCCCCAAAAATCAATAACAAGCATGTCAGGACAAGAAGCTGGAGCAACCTAATTCAAATCCAAAATTGAAAAAAGCCTCCCCCACAAGGCTAAAGCTAGGGAGCAATGAAGAGATAAATGATATACCAATCCCCCCCCCCCCAAAAAAAAAATCCCCCACAACTCTTGCGCATGACACATCAATGAGGATTCAAAGCCAACCGGGGTCTTCTTTTTTGGAGCAAATCAAGGGTGGTAAGCCTTTTGCATGCCAAGAACCCCCCCCCCCCAAAAAAAAAAAAAAAACCCTTGGGGGGAGCTCTCTTCTTCCAAATCATCAGAAGAGCTTTTGTCTTCCAATTGAAGTTGGAAGTGCTTAGAGGATGATAATCAACATTTTTTTTTTTTGGTATTATCACAACCCAATCAAGGAAAAGTAACTTAGTTCATATCTATAAGAATAAAAAGGATATCTAAAATTGTAACAACCATCATACATTAAACTTATGAATCACGCTATGAAACTTTGAGAGAGTATGAAACTTTGAGAGAGAGTGATTGAAGAGAACCAATTTGACTTATGCCTAGTAAATCGACTATGGAAGCTATTTTCCATTTTTCCTAGCAAGAATATTAATAAAAGAATATAGAGAAATGAAGAAAAATCTTCACATGTTTTTATTGATTCAGAGAAATCATGTGATAGGTCTCATAAGAAATTTTACGCTAGGCATTGGAAAGAATTAGTTATTAAATATATTAAAATGATAAAAGACACGTAATATGGAGCACTTGCTAAGGTAAGAACTATTGGAGGTGATACAAATGGTTTTTCAACTACAATTGGTTTGCACCACGGATCCGCTTTAGACACTTATCTTTTCACTTTGATCATGAACAAGAAAACCACATCATATTCAAGACGACATCATTTGGTATATGTTGTTAGCAAATGATATCGTATTGATAAAAGAAACTATGTCTAAGTTTAATCATCAGTTAGAAAATTGGAAGAATACTTTTAAGTCCAAAGTTTTTAGAGTAAGTAGCACTAAACAGAAAATACACACGGTAATTTTAGTAAAATTAAAACTACAAATGAGAGAGAGTGAATTAAGATCAAAAAGTGGTGATTTCCAGTATCTTGAATCGATTATCCATACAGTTGGAAAGATTGAAGATGATGCTATCTATAGGTTTTTAGTTAGGAGGCTATAATATGAAGTGTCTTGGGTGTTTTATGTGACTCGTAGAATATCTATTAAGACGAAAGAAAATTTTATAGTAAAGAATATTGAGTCATTAAGAAACAACAATCTCATAAATGACGGTGATAGAAATAAGGATGTAACTATGAATTTGCCTTAAAAAAAAGAAAGAAAAAAGAAATAGAATAAGAAATTGAATATATCCACATGAAAAAAAAAAAAAAAAGTTGAGCTGCCATTGATTGAAGAAAAGTTGAGATAACGTCATTTAAAATGATTTAGTCATATCCAATTCAAACCAAGAGATGCACCAATAAAAAAGAATGATTAGAGCCAAGTTGAAAAAATAAAAAAGGCAAAAAGGCCACCTAAGATTATATAAATTGAAATTGTTAAAAAAAAAAATACCTAATTTCAAGAAACCTAATGCAAACTATAACCCTTAACATAAATGAACAGAGGATAATGATTCACATAACTGACCCCAACTAATTTGAGACTAAAATTTTATTAAGTTGAATTGAGCAAACTTTTACAAACACAGTCATCTTCCCCATTCAAAGGTTTGGAGAAATGAGTGGAAGGTGCATTCTTTGGACGGGGTCAAGGGAATTAAGAAGTTGGGAAGGAAAATCTGGTGGATCATTGGATTAGTCCGCAGTTGGTACTCCCATAGGTTACTGTAGCTTCATGATTAGAAAACCACATACATTTAATCAAGCTTTGTTGAAAAATGGCTTTGGAGATATAGGGGGATAGATATCGAAAAGGAGTGGGTTTGGATAAGTTTGATAGCTAGTCTGGTGATTGGCATTCTGGGGATGTTCCCATTTCTCATTGCACAGGTTTTGTCAGCAACCCCACAGATTGGGATGATTATAACTCATTTGCCATTTTGTGTTTGCAATGGTGATAGCGTTCTGAATTTCTAATTATGGAATATGTTTTCAGCCAAATGCATGCCACTATTGCCAGGTTTTGGAAACCCTCTTTCAATATTCAACAAATCATACTATTTAGGATCCAACTACACAAACACATTACAGAAACATAAATCCATGGATTTCTCATTAATCAGGATCCAATAAAACAAAATCACACAATTATTTAGCCTACAACTATTTAGCTGAATTTAGGCAAAACAATTTAACACCAGCATGGTATTATCAGTCTCGTATATCACTTTCTCTTTGCACAATGTCCTGCCAACCCATCAATTCATGTCCCATGTAAACCCTCACCCACAGAAAACTACGGAATTTTGATACACAAGCAGAACAAAAGTACATACACAGCCAAGCATATATATATAAATTTATAATAAATATACATATGGAGAAGAAAAGACAAACTTGACAGCGAGCGACGATGTCGAAGTGCTTGGCCAATATATCGACGAGCTTGCCTTTGCCTTCGTCACCCCACTGACAACCCAACACGCCAGAGACCTGATTCAGAGACCCGATTCGACGCAGTCCTTCAGAAGCCTGCTCCACCGCTGCATTAAAGGAGGGGGGCCGCGGCGGCGGCGGCGGCGACTTCACGGAGCACACTGTCACGTTCCAGTGGCGGAGAAAGAAGTGGGACCCACAACCACGACCACTGCCACGGGTTCTAATGTGTGGGACCGTGATAGGATTTGATTCGAGTCTCAGATATGAAAGATTCATGGTGGCGTTGCCTTGCCGCGCAGACGGATCGAATAGAGATAGTAGTTTGAGGGTTTTGAAAGGGAGCGTATAGTCACAGTGTTAGTGCGTGTTTGGCAGGATAGCAACGCTTCATGGTCATAGACTACTTTATTTGTTTGTTTGTTTATCTTTTTTTTTTTTTTTTAACGATCAAATTTACGTTACTACATTTTAAATTTTTTTAAATCATGAAGATAAAAACATTAAATTAATAAAAAATTAAAATTTTAACTACTAAAAAGTTAAAATTTTTCTCTTTCCAAAAAAAGTTAAAAAATAAAATAAAATTTTTTACCTTCAAAACTGAGCCTTATCTTTGACAACTTTACCTATTTTAGAAAATTCTTTATAATATGAAGAGCTTTTTTTTATGAAAATATTGCTCAAACCATCCCTCTTTTTCCTATTTCATACTCAAACTATCAAACGTTCCTATTATATCGTTGAACTATTCAATTTTATTCTATCTGATCTGAACATTAATTTCATCCATTAAAGTTAATAGAAAAATTATCATACGCAGATCACGTGACTTTTTGATCCCCACTTTAGGAGTATAATGGTAAATTCATATTTATTTCTTCCATTTGGAACCAAAAAGTGTATGTTTTTAAATAATAAATTATTAAAAATATATTTTTATTCAATATAATTTTATGAATTTATTTTAAATTTTAAATAAAAATTTAAATTTTGGAGACTTTTTTTAAAATAATTTAAACTTTTTTATTAAATTTTGTAAATTTAAATTATTTTCAAATTTTATGTCTAAAATTTTATAAATTTTTTAGTAAATTTAAAAAACCTTTAAATTATTAAAAAAACCTCCACAATTTTTTTAATTTTTGTGAAATACAATTTTATGAATTTATTTTAAATTTTATATAAAAAATTTTAATTTTGTGTATTTTTTAAAAAGTAATTCAATTTTTTAATCAAATTTTAGGAGGTTTTTAAAATAAATTTAAATTTTTAATAATTTATTTTAAAATTTAAATTATGCACGGGTGTTTAAATAAAACCTCAACCAAAAAAAAAAAAAAAAACTCTAGAGAATTTAAATTTTAAAATAAATTTTTTAAAAAGATCTATTTCATAAAATTATGTTTAAAAAAATATATTTCGAAATAAAATATTCTATCTAAAACAGATATTTAAAATTTAAAATAAATTCATAAAATTATATTTAATAAAAAATATTTTTAATAATTTATATTCATAATTTATATTTAAAATATACAATTTTTGGCGTCCTATGGGAGAAATAAATATAAATTGATTAATATATTCATGGGACAAGGTGAAAACTGTCACATGACTCACACATAATAAATTTGCCATTAATTTTATTAGATATAGTTAGTGTTCAAACTAAATAGAATAAAATTAGATAGTTAAAAAAATATAATAGGTATGTTTGATAGTTTGAAGATAAAATAGAAAAAAGAAGAATAGATTAAGTGATATATTCATAAAAGACTCTAATATTAATTAAAATGTGAGCCTAATAGTTCTTTGTAATTAAAATAAATTTTTATATATTTAAAGGTCACTCTAATTTTTAAATTATTATTTTTATATTTTTATATTTTTTAAATAGAAGAAACTTTTTGGAAATAAAAATAATAAAAAAATTAAAGATGAATATTTTAATATAAAAGAAAATGATTCAAGGAAACTGCTTGAGAGTCAATTTTAATAGGAAATTTGTAAAATAAGGAAGTATTATAAAATAATATATTTTAAGGAATCTGCTGAAGATGCCCTTACCAAGTTTTAAGTACTACAAAGTTTGGGATGAAAATATATTTTTGACTAAAATGATTTACAAGTAGTTTTTTAAAACCGACTTTAAAATTGTTTTTCAGAGAAATGACTTCTAAACCATTTTTTATTATAATAACTCAAAATTAAGGGTGGCCATAAGCCTAAATTCTCAAGTTCGACCAATCTATTTTTTTTCAAGTTTGGACAAAATCTTAAGCTCGATTAGCTAAAATAGCCAAACTTAAGATTGTGAAATTTTGCCCGATTTAGTTAAAAATTATATATCTTTAATATATTATGTATTTATTTTTTTTTTTTTGTAAAAATTATTATTTTAGTACTAAACTATTTATTTTTATAATTTTCATATTATTCATAAACTAAAAAATATATTTTAAAATAATTTTTAAATTAAATAAAATTAAGTGAGCCAACTTGAGATTCAAAAGAGCAATGTGAGATCATCTCACCGATATTGTGATAGACAGAGTTTTTTTTTTTTTTTTGATAATTAGTGATAGACAGAGTTCTTTATTATGAAAGAGTAATGTGCTTAAAAGAAGTCTCCAAGGTTAATGTGTCCATTGAAAAAGAACTATAATATCCATATCAATATGGATTGAAATAAGTGAAAACAAAATTGCTTGTGGGTTATGAAATTGAGGGTGCCTAAGGCAGAAAGGAGACTGTAATATCTCAAATTTTTATATTGGTATAAATTGATGGTTTTAATATATTTTGGGCATGATAATATGTTATTTAAGTAATATTAGTTATTAGATATTACTTAAAGTTGTGAATTTTGGAAGAAATGGGCAAAATTGTTCAAAAAGTCAACATTTTGACTCAGGAGTATACAGAAGGGCGCCCTAGGTAAGGGGCGGGCGCCCCGCCTGTGTAGTAAGTTAATGGTATGGTGTTGCTCTGGTTTGTTCAGTCGAGGGGTTAAGCTAATGTCAGATTTGTGGGATAGGAGAAAATGATAGGCTCCTGTAGAATGCTTGGTGATTAAGCCAAGCTTGTATATATTTATATATGAGAGAAGAGAGAGAGAGATTTTTGGGCTGTTGAAAGAGAACCGGGAGAGGTGAGTGGAACCAAGGAAATTTGAGTGATTGGTAAGTTGCTCAAACTCTAACCAAATGCAAATTAATTTCACAAGATTGAAATTAAGTTCTCAAGCAACATTTCCATGTATTTGTTTGTTGTTTGGATCAAAGGGTGAGAAGATCAATCAAGCCAAAGTTGAGAGCCAAAACCGGAAGTTCATCACCTCTCTTGATCCACTTTGTTCAAGCTTGAGGTAAGGATTTATAGCCTCATTTCTGCATATATGAGATGTATTTGAGCTAGCGAACATTTCCATAAAATTTATTTTGGATTTGGAAGTCTTGGTGATGGATTTGCATAAGAGTTGTATAGGTGTATATATGTATAGGTTGTAACCAAAACTTGTATTGTGATGAAATGAATGGATAAAAAAAAAAAACTAGTTTTGATTCACTTTCTAGAGTCTTTTAGACCCTAAACAACTCAAGGAAACAAGGTTTTGGGTTATACATTTGATTTGGTAGAGTTTGAGACCCAAATACACAAGCTAGAGCATGAATCGAAACAGAGCACCATTCTGGGCATCAGGGGGCGCCCGGGGTGCTTTGGCCAAGTGTGGAAGATGAGTGGGGGCGCCCGGGGCCATCAATGGGGTGCCTGAGGTTCCTTAGAAACCTAAAACTTTGATTTTTCTAGCTTATATTGCTCTTTCTAGTGAGTATTCCATGTTTAAACATGTTCAATCACTCAAGTAAGATTTATAGGTGTAAAGATTGATTATGGAACAAGTTATTAAGTTTTTAAGTAATTCTTAGTTAAGATATATTATTCTTGGTTAAGGTTTTTTTTTAACAGTATTATAACAAAGTTGTCAATGCAAATTCAATGAAGCTTGAGTTAAGATAAATTGAAAATGCCAAATGATATGAGAATAGGTTATGATAAGATGATAATACGATTATTGTGAGCTTCTATTGAACTTGGATTTATATATTGGTTATTATAATGATATTGTTCGTTACACGATTGAATAAGATGATAATATTAGTTATTACATAGTTGAATGATATGTGATGTTAAAATAATTATGTTGATGAGATTGATAAGTATAAAAGAGGAAATGTGAATGTTAATGAGACACGAGGTTGATGGGTATATGAAAATAGGAAGGGTACTGAGATTACCCTAGGGTTGAAAGACCCAAAACCTGCGCAGGGATTAGTATTCATGCCAGTAGGTTAGTAGCCTAAAACATGACGTGTAATAAGGCTAACCATGGTCTGGTTTATTGTAGCCTATAACGACGATGTTCAATAAGGCTAATTGTGGCCTGGCTGTTATAATCTTTAACGACAACGTGTAAATAAGGCTAATCATGGCCTATAACGACGACGTTAATTGTGCCCACCGCGTAACTAAATTAAGAATGGGATACGGATAAGAATGATTATGTTGAGATGATTAGGTGGAAATAATTGAGTAAGAAAAATAGATTTAACTTGACGAAGTATGACACGTATTTATATAAGGTTTAGTTTGATAATATTATAATGTGTTTGTATAAGAGGATTTGCGTTTTACTTTGGCTTGATTTTGATGAGATCTATTGAATTTATAACTACTAGTTTTATAATATGACTTTACATATTATATATGCTTTTATGATACTTTGTGAGCACAAGTGGATGAGTGCTCACGTCCCTGCAAATTCTATTGTAGGGGCAGATCCTAACAATTAGGTGGGCACTTGGTGGGATTAGAAGTACATTTGCTGTTGTGGATATTTCATTTTTCATTTGTTTAAGTTTTAAATCTTCATTTGGGGTCTATAATATTAAATTTAAAAGTAGAGATTATTCTATTGGGTTGTAAAGGCCATAAGGCCTATCCTTACTTATTAAGGTCATGAGATTGTTGATTGTTGGAGCTTTATAGCCTGGCCACAGCCAAGGCTTTGTTTATATTATGTTTTATAGTTATCTTGTGTGGATATTGCTCCAGGGGTGTTGTAATGCTCTGATGGGGGAATGGTTATTCTATACATGTTATGTATGTATTTCACTCACTCCTCAGGGTATGAAATTCGGGGTGTGACAGAGACATGGAGAGGAAGTAGTTTGGTTTGGGAGTCATCGAAATGGGAAACGACTATAAAATGATTTTTTAAGAAACAATTTCAATATTAGTGTTTTGGAAAACAACTCTTAAATCATTTTAGAAAAAAAAATGCCTTCTTTTTTTTTTTTTTTTTTTTTCCGGAGAGTGTCTCCAACCAAAAACTTTCCCATAATAAACCTAGAATAGATTTGAGAGAAAAAGAAAACTATATAGTTAACAATAGTGAGCATACTTGAATTTTAAGGTGAAGTCTTGTATTTATAATCAAATAGGATAAATAAATAAATGCCCAAATAATTAAAATGTCATGATTTTGTATTTTGTGTATATATATCAGAGCACCTGATAGTTTACTTTATTTTAAATGCCTTTCATTCCATATTTAATACTTCTTACTTAGCATTAAATGCGTGTGGGAGAAATGAGTACAATGGACAGAATATGGCCTTGAGAAATACCTAGATGTCACATCTGTCTGCTACTTATAAAAAAATGAACTAATCAAGTTAACTAGAAGGTAATAAAATTAGTTTATTTATTACCATTTTGTATTTATGGTTAGAATCGCACTAACTCAGTTTTATTTAGTTTTATTTAATGGTGGAACCCAGTTTTGGTGGTTAATTGATTACTATACCAATGTCGAGCACATTTTTTTACAGCATATTTGTGCTCAGGAAGATAACACGTGTCCTCAGTTATTTTTGTACCTACGTTATGCCCTCACTCTGGTTGGGGTAAGTTATTACCCGAGTAGAGTATGAAGAGTCTGAGGCTATTCCTCACTCACTTATGCAAAATCTTTTCGTATCATTAAGTACAGTTTTGCTTTTGATGTGTTTTCTTCTGATTACTTATTTTTTCAGCCATTTATAACGTGTGAGAACCTTTTCAACTTCTAGCATGTAAAGTCCCAAACGCGACACTCATACCCTAAAAAATGACATGCCATCCATCGCATTCATATCATTTCAAACGGTGGTACTAAATGAAACTTTGCTGCCAATTACTCCCCCTTTAACTTTTTGATATACACATATATGTACATATATTCTAAGCATCTACCATTGTTAATTTCTTTTGCATTTCTCGAATCTTCTCAGGTCACTCTGTGACCCTTGGGTTCCATCTTGCGATTTCACCCCTAGTTTGAAGTTTTCTTTTAGTATGTACTCAAAGTTCCTCCATTTCTGTCTTTATCCTTTTCTTTTCTATTTTATTTGGGATAAAAATGGGTAGATTACTAGAAGAATTGAAAACTGGTGAAGGGATTGCTACTTTCAAATAGAAATACAATCTCCCTAATAATGTTAACATTAGACTCACTGAAGAAGGGAAACGAGAACTAGGTATGTTTCCCATCGTTGCCATAACAAAGGACAATCTTAGGTTTCCTATCTCACCCTTCCTTTGTCAAGTACTCCATAAGGTCAACTTTTTTATAGAATAGTTAATGGAGTAGACAAAATTAATTGTCGATACGGGTTTTATATATCTGAGTAGGATTTACTTTATTACTATAATTCCAAAAAGTTAGAAGAAATGAAAATAAGTGGTACTTGAAGTCTTGTTCTGATAAAGCCCTAGTCCACATGCTCCCAACCAACATTAAAGGGTTAGAAGATGATGTTTGCATTGTAATGGGACAATGGATGCATAGTCCTGATGAGGACCCTTTTTCCCCCAATTACTGTAACATCACATGACCCTGGTAAGGTAACTCTAGTGTTTTTACTTTTATCTGTATTAGTATTAATAATGGACTTTTTAATAATTATTTGTCATTTCTTTATGCAGGCGACCAAACAAGGAAAGCTTGGGCAAAAGGAAATCTTGCCGATCATCCTCACTTGGAAAAGAGTGTTCAAATTTTTGGGTGGACCAGACACGTTCCCATTTGCAAGGTTAGCACTAATCCTCTTCAACTTTCAGCCCAACTATCACTCACTTGTCGCTCCTCCACAAGGGTTTGCCATCGGATTGATTTTTGAGATTCTTTAGTAGTGGTTCAGTTGGACCACTAAGAGAAAGCTTGAATTCTACCACAACAATCATCCCGCTTAGCATCCAAGGAGCTTGCCATCGGATCAATTTCGGAGATTCTTCAACAGTGGTTCAGCTGAACAGTTGAGAGAAAGCTTGAATTCTGCCACAACATGCCTGGCGTCTACCTCCAATAGTTATTGTCCCTTTAGAACAATAAGTACTTTCAGAACAACCTATTCTTATGGTACTTCCAATCGTGGATCCTCATATCCATGAATCATTGGAGGCTAAAGAGGAAGAAGAAGCCATTCTAAACCCCGTTGACTCCCTCGAGCACGAAATTGCACCCCAACGTGATGTCAAGAAGGCTTTCGAGAAAATTACCAAAAAGAGAAAGGCAAATCTGGCCAAAAAAGAGGGCTAAGGAGAAAAGGGTTGTAGAGACAGCAAAAGCCGAATAAGAGCGAAAAATAAAAGAAAAACAAATGGAAACAGATAAGAAGACTTTAGGGGTTGTCATAAGGGAGCCCTTCAAAACCTCTAACAAGACCTCTTGACTAGGAACGGAGGATCCAAAAGCAAAGAAGAAAGAAATATCGGTCATTCTACTGACCTTATCATTCTAGAGGATCCTCCCTCCTCAAATGTGCCCCCAACTTCCTCTCAAATAGCAGAGGATGCCCTCCGACCACCACCTTCTCGGTGGCCAAGCTCTCCAACCACTAAAGAAGAAAGGTAGGGCCACTTTCTTTGCAGACTGTCTACCCGAAGAATCCCATTCATGACGCCCCACCATTCATTTCTCAAATCAAAGTTCCAAGCTTGGAATTCCCTAGTGGTCGGCCATACACTATACGAGATTTAGCCTTTGTCTATCCTAACGAGTATGCTTAGGGTGTTGCTTTTCCTCATGATCAGCAAAAAATAAAGAGGAGCAGTCCTGAAGACTTGTACCAAACTCTTCTTAAGAGTGTTCTAACAGAAAGTTTCACTTTTCTCTATGGCATTTTCCCTCTCTGTAATTTATAATCTCCAATGTTTTAAATCAATTTTTTTTCCTCTACTACAGACTTCTCTGTACTCTCTTGAGATCCTCTCTCGAAATCAAACCATGCACAGAAAAATTACAGATGATGAGGGTCTAATATGAGGCTTAAAGAATAAAATTGCTAAGCTCAAGGAATATCAAAGAAAGATGAAACAACAAGTTGAAGATACTAGATCTAAGGTCACTTTTACTGAAGAAAAAGCTGAGGCCAGTGAGAGGAATTTCAACATTGTTGAAAAACTTCTGGCCTCAAAAGACGAAGAATTGTTGGCAAAGTGCCGGTCACTTGCAGAGAGAAAAGCTGAACTGTCTGTAGCAAAGCTAAATAAGAAAATATTGTCGAGGAGCTGACAAAGTTCAAGTTGGAATATCTAAGACTAAAAGAAGTGAATATCCAATTGAAGGTCGAACTCAAGGGAAAAAAATGAAGTCTTACATCAGAAAGGCTTAGAACTGAAATCCTCAGAGGAAAAGGCTTCCCAAGAGATCAAGGCGAGCTTCAAGGACTTCATCCAATAGGTAACAGATGTTTGCAATGAATATTTCCTAGATGGCTGAGAAGCTACAATGAAGAAATTGTCCGTTGCTCACAGCTTAGATACCTACAAAAACATTCTCTAACCATATCTAGATAAGAAGATCCCTTAGTTCAGCTTCGATCAACCCCCTCGAACTCTAACACTTAAAACATTGGGAGAAGAAGACCTCGAGAAATATGAAGTAGAGGTCCAGAATGAGTCCAAAGCTACTGAAGTCCAAACAACCTCTATTTTTGAACCAACAAATCCTTCTAAAGAAGTAGCCGCGAAAACCTAACCGAGAAAATTGTTGAGGTAGCAAATGCTATTGCTGCAGAGATAACCCAAGATGCCCCAAGCAAAAACACTGAAGAATGAAGGCTGTCTTTTTAGTTTTGTCTTACTTATTTTCTTTTTTATCAAGTTTTTCAATTGTAATACCAAACTTTTGAACTTAATAAAAAAAAAAACTTCTTTCCTTTTTTGGTTGATATTGTTGTGTTGGCAAATTATAATTGCATCTATCAATGCATTATCAATCAGTACACCTTATCCTCAAGATAAAGCATAACACTAAAGTAAAATCCTTGTTGCATGAATCATAAGTACTCAAACTTTAGCACTTAAACAATTAATTTGCTCTCTAAGCTATGCCCGAGCACATCACATTTCTGATGTGATAGCTTATAAACAATACAACTCATAAAATGATAAGTCAAGTATATGAAATAAATATGGGAATTTACTCAAACATGTGGACTTAAACCACCATAAATTGAAGTGAAGTAGCCTTTAATATGTTGTCGACCTCGATTAATGTGGTCGGGGACTTTCTTGCATTATCGAACTTACACCCTCATTGGTTTTACACAATATTTTCTCTTGTAATGTGGTTGGGACATTAATTTTTCCCTTTAATTGTCTTTATAAGAGTTAAACATAGCCTAAATTCAATGACAAATCCTGATCTGTAAATAGATCGAGTTTACATTGCTGAGTTATCAGTTAAGATTAGACTAAATAAATCTTCCTTGTAAACAAGATGAGTCAGATCTCTTTTGAGTTATCAATTGGAATAAAGCTAATGAACCCAATCTTGTTTGAGTCAACCACTAGGGTGAACCAATAGGTCCATTCCCTTTCGAGTCAGCCACTGGGATAATCTAGTGGGACTATTCTTTTTCGAGTCAATCAGTAGGATAAACTAGTGGGACTATTCTTTTTTTAGTCAAGCATTGGGATAAACAAGTAAGACTATTTTTTTTAAGTCAACCACTAGAATGAACCAATGGAACTATTCTTTTTCAAGTCAACCACTAGGATGAACTAGTGGAGCTATCCTTTTTCGAGTCAACCATTGGAAGGAACTAGTGGGACTATCTTTTTTCGATTGTCACAACTAGGAAACCTAGATGGACGATCTTTTAATTTTGTGCATATCTCTGAAATTGCTCATTCAAATTGCTACTTTATCAACAAATAAAATTGCACTGAGTTCTTACATATAAAATAACTCAGATAGACTGTATTCCATGGTCTCTTCACTCGTATCCCTTCTATGTCAACCAAATGATAAGCTCCATTACCGAGCACTTTAGTAACTCGAAATGGACCTTCCCAGTTAGCATCGAGTTTGCCATCTATTGGTATCTTCTTACTCCCATTAGCTTTTTGAGGACAAAATTGTTGACTTTGAATTCTTGTGGCTTCAAACTCTTGTTAAACTTCCTTTTGTTTCTTGTTGATAAGATGCTAACCTTATTATAACTAATTCTCTCTTCTCATCAAGCAAATCTAACCTGACACTCATAGCTTTATCATTCTTTCCTTAATCAAAAACTAGTGAACGTATGGTTCGCATGCCAACTTTTAATGAAATAACTGCCTCAATCCCATAAGTAAGAAAAAATAGAGATTTACCAGTTGATCTTCTTAGGGTTGTCTTGTATGTCCATAGTAGGAGTTCATCCACCCATTTTTTTTTAGCTACTTCCAAATTTTTCTTAATACCATTAAGAATGATCATGTCAAATGCTTTAGCTTGCCTATTGCTTTGGGGGTAAGTAGGTGATGAATAGACATTTTTTATCCTATACCTAGAACAATATTTTCTAAATGGAGAGCTATCGAATTGGGTTCTATTGTCAAAAAAAGTGTTCTAGGAATGCCATACCTTGTGATGATATTCTTTCAGACAAACTTAATAGTATCAGCATCCTTGATGTAGGCTAAGGGCTTTGCTTCTACCCACTTAGTGAAATAGTTCATGCAGACCACCAGTAACCTCATATTCTTAGTAGCAATAGGTAGTTATCCTACTATATCAAGACCCCATTGAGCAAATGGCCACGGACTTGTGAGACGATTGAGGTCTTGAGTAGGCTGATGTGGAATAGGGGAAAATTCCTGACACTTTTTGCACTTCTGAATGATTATGCGTATAAATTGTTATAGTTACGGTTCTACACCCATTTCTGAACACTTTGATTTCTCATTTCCCACAAGTTATTGGACTTTTGCTCTAATGCATGTTCTTGTGGGGTTTTTTAGGTGTTTGATCATCATTTGGTGGAATTATGTATGTTATAATCATTGGAGAAGAAGAAAAGATCCACGAAGTAAGAAGAAAAGATGAAAGAAGCTCCAAATACTGAAGTAAGCACAGTGGGGCGCCCGAGTAGCCAACCTGGGCATCCCTAGAAAGTAACTTTGTTTCAGAGGATTAGCTGGGCACCCCATTATATACCTTGGAGACCCCAGTGGCCAATTTGGGCACCCTAATGGCTACCCTTTGCGCCTGTAAAGAGTTGTAATGTTTTAGAAACACAAGCGGGCGCCCCACCTCCCTGCTCGGGTGCCCCTCTGCATGAAGAATGCTGAATAACGACTTTTGTTATATCAGCACCTCTTTCAAGTGATGAGGACACTACCTCAACAAAGACAGTCGAGGCAGGAGGAATGAGAAGACAAAAGGACAATAAGTCCCTCGATCTAGGATAAGAACTGTTCCAAAGAAGGTGGAGGGTAGTGATGAGACTGAAAATAAGTTACCATTTTACCCTTGATATTTTGTAGCCTATAAATACGGGCTTTTATTCAGACTTAGACAGATTTTGTTTGGAGGAAGAAGTACGTTTGTTAAATTCATCTAATTTTCTTTCTCTCTCCTAGGGTTTAAGTTTTGTAAGTGCATCGTATCTTGCTTAATTTCAAAGTTCAATTTCATTTCTTTATTACTTCGTCTCATTTTCTTTTAGTTTCAATCTTTATTTTCAATTTCAATCTATCGTTTTAATTCAATGGAAGGTTTGTGTGGTTGTTTGTTTTAAACTTTTAGTTTAAGCATGTTAGGCTAAAGTTTTAAACTTGGTTTTAATCTAGGAACACAGTGGCTAAAAGATGGTTTATTTGGATGGAATGTTCTTCAAAGAAAGATGATTTTTGAGGGATTTGTGAAATGTGTAGAAATTAGGTTTATTTATTGAAATGGTTCACCTGTGTTATAACTAGGCCTTGGTTACGAGTTGATGCTCGTGCATACCAAGTGTCCGATTCAATGTCCCGGTGAATTCAAACTCCATTTCAAAACCCTAATTCTATGTAGTTTTACTTAAATAAGTTCTAAAAATAAACCTTCCAACCTTACACTACATGTGTGGATGTAAGATTGAGTAAAAGACATCCAAATCAACATCTTGACGATGCTACAGGAATAGATAGAGAACAAGTATTTTTCATTCAAAAATAATTTCCTTAAACTAAATTTTGCCTTTTCTTAAGTGTTTTAAGTTAGGTTCGATTTTCATTTTCAAAATATCTTTTAAAACCAATTTTAAAAACCCAAAAAATTTTCCTTTTCTTTTGTATCATTCTTTGTAAGTACTTTCAAAACAAGTTTCCATTTCTAGTTACACGCACTTGCTCTATAAGGAGAAAACCTAAGGCTCACCTAGATTAGAACTACGACCACTTCTTATACTTGAGAAAGCGCACACATAAATTAAGTGCGGTAAAGTTTTTGGCACCATACCAGGGAGCAATAGTTTGGGTGTGATGAATTCAGAGAACTCGTGGCGGGACGTGCTTGCCATCATCTTTAACGTGATTGCATTTGGATTTCTAGGTTGCATCACTCCATCCTTCTTGTTAATATTTTATTTTCATTTCTATTCTATTTTCTTTTCCTATTTTTGTATATATTTTTCTAAGATTTGTTAGAGAGTCGCATCTGTTGCATTCTATTAAGGTCAGGTAAGGTAATTGTTGTTGATTTTGACCAAGAAGACCCATCCTACTTTCCCAAACCCCTAGACTTCCTTTCCTCAGTTTCACTCACCAATTCACAATCATCTGACTCAATGGCTAATATAGAGGGAAATGGAGGTGTTAATTGGGATGATGGACCCCTAGGCCGACCCCTAGACCTTAGGAGGATTAGATATCACCTCAACCCTGTTAGGCAAACCATACTATCATGTATAATCTTGCCTTTAGATAAGAGAAATTTCACACTAAGACTGGGGATCATCCAACTCCTGCCTATTGACTCTAAAAATTCCTACAATCACGTGAGAGAATTCGAGGAAGTGAGTAACACTTATGTTAACCAAAACGCCAAGAGGATGTAGTACGTCTCCAACTATTTCTATTTTTCCTTAAAGACAAGGCCAAATTTTGGCACAATTCCCTTAATCCTCATTCTGTTGGAACTTGGCCTGAAATGCAAACTAAGTTCTTAAAGAAATATTTTGCAACCCAAAAGACTCAACATTATAGGTGACAGATATCCACATTTTCATGTAAGCCCAATGAGAATTTCTATCGAGCTTAGGAGAGGCTCAAGGACCTTCTAATGGCCTATCCTCATCATGGCTTTAAGTTATGGAGATTAGTGAGTATCTTCTATGAGTCTTTAACTCCTAGTCTTAAGCAAATTCTGTCTACCATATGCAATGATACTTTATTTGATAAGACTACGGAGAATGCCATGGACTTCTTTGACATGGTGGCTAAAGACTCTAAGATTGGGAAGTTGGACCTCTATCTTCTTTTGAGCATAGGATTCCCACATTTATTGGCCAATTGGAGTTAAGTGAGAGTGATGATCTGTGGGCTAGGTTAGTCACATTGTAACATAAGCTAGATTCTTTTGAGCTTAAGAATAAGGAGAAATTAGTTGAGGTGAAGGTAATTTGTGCTGCATGTGACGAAGTGGGGCATGATGCTAATTCGTGCCCCGAACTACCTTTGCTTAGAGAGATTGCTTATGATCAAGCCTATATCAACAACTCCAAAGCCGCTTATTTCAGAATAGGGGCCAAGGAAACCCCTCTTACCTAGAAGGTGAGAATGTCACTTATCAGGGGGAAAACCAAACTTTCGATGCTTATCCCCCAAGGTGGAAGAACCATCCTAGTTTCTCGTGGAGGAATGATAATCAAGGTTAATCATATCAATCACCTCCCTTACCATTGTCCCAATATAACGGCCCAATCTTGTTGCATTCCAACCCACACAAAAAAGGCCTATTGAGGACACTCTTCATCAATTCATGCAATAGCAATTGAACATCAATAATCAGGTAACTCGGGCTTTAGATAACATTAGAGGGCAAGTTTCCAAGTTGACACCGGCCATGAGTACACTCAAAGTGGCAAACTCCCTGCATAAACTTC
This sequence comes from Vitellaria paradoxa, assembly GCA_019916065.1. NCBI lineage: Eukaryota > Viridiplantae > Streptophyta > Magnoliopsida > Ericales > Sapotaceae > Vitellaria > Vitellaria paradoxa. Next base: position 29,299,231 of record CM034242.1, read on the forward strand.
CCCAAACCAAAAAGGTCAAGTGAACATTACTGAGTTAACAACCTAAGGGTGCCACCCCATATGAACAAGTGCAGTTTGTCACCACTTTGAGAAGTGGAAAAGTTATTCAAAAACCAGAAGATCCTAAAGCTAATGCACCATATGCTAAGACGTGATCGAGGGGTAGTAAGAAGGTTGAGGAGCCAAGTGAAGTAAAGACCGAGGAAAAAAAAAAGAGAGAGAAAACAAAGAAAATGATAGGAAACAATTGGAGGGAAAGAAATGTGAGAAAGAGTTAAAGGAGAAAGAAGGGGATATCATTGTGGGAACATTAGGTAGGCATGAAGATCAATCAGATGAGTCTACACCTAGGCCACCCTTCCTCCAAAGATTCGCAAAAGACAAAAATAATATGTTGAACTTTGAAATTTATGAGGTTTTCAAACAAGTAAAAATTAACATCCTATTGCTTGAAGCTATTAAGCAGAATCCTTCCTATGCTAAATTCCTCCGGGATAAGTGCATTGTTAAAAGGAAACTCAATGTCAAGGAGAAAGCTTTCTTGACTGAACAAGTCAGTGCCATAATCCAGCGTGATATACCTCTTAAGTATAAAGGTCCTGGGTGTCCAACCATTTTATGTATAATTAATGACCATATCATTGGTAAAGCTCCTTTAACCTAGGTGCTAGTGTCAACCTATTGCGTTACACTGTTTATCAGTAACTAGGCTTAGGTGTACTGAAACCCATTAGAGCAACTTTGCAATTAGCCAATAGCTCAGTCAAGATGCCACGAGTGACAGTGGAAGATGTGTTGGTCCAAGTAAATAAGTTTTACTTTCCAGTTGACTTCATTGTGTTAGATACCCAACCTATCCAAAACCTCACCGATTCCATTCTAGTCATTTTAGGTAGACTATTCCTCACCTCATCCAATACAATGATTAATTGTAGGAGCAGGGTTATGAAGTTATCTTTTGGAAATATGACCGTCGAGATGAATATCTTTAGGGTGGGGAAACAGATGGGAGAATTAGAGGATATTCGGAAGGTGGATGTGATTTATGCTTTAAGTGAAGAATACTTTGGAAAGACCTTCTTTGATGATCCCTTAGAGCGAGCATTGGTGCAAAGTGAGAGGTGTGAGGCTCTTAATGGAGCAAGCTTTGTGGATAGTGAGGAGTTTGTGAGTGTTGAGGAAGAAGTCATGGCTATCAGTGGTTGGGTACCAATTTTTGAACCTTTAGAGCCATCCTTGATTAAACCTAAGCCATCGGTTGAATGTCCCCCTTGTCCTTTTAGGAAACCTTTTCCAAGTGAACTTAAGTATGCGATCCTAAGGGAGGGCAAGACATTCCCAATAGTCGTTTCTTCTTTGTTGGAGAGAGCTCAAAAAGAAAGATTGTTGGCAATTTTGAGGGCCCACCATCAGGCCTAGGTTGGATTATGGTAGATTTTTAAGGTATTTGTCCTTAAGTGTGTTCCCATCATATATACCTAGAGGCAGATGCCAAACTTGTGAGGCAAATGCAATGTAGATTGAACCCCAATAATAAAGAGGTTATAAAAAAAGAAGTGCTTAAATTGCTTGATGCTGGTATCATTTACCCCATCTTTGATTCAAAGTGGGTGAATCCCACATAAGTGGTCCCCACAAAGTCTAGTGTTACTGTTGTAGACAATGAGAAAGAAGAGTTAGTATCTCAATGCACCCAAGTTGTGTGTCATATGTGTATTGACTAAAGGCACTTGAATACTATGACCCAGAAAGACCATTTTCCCTTTCCATTCCTAGATCATGTGCTCGAGAGAGTAGTAGGGAAGTCTCTTTATTGCTTTTTTGATGGGTACTCAGGGTACAATCAGGTTGAGATAGCACCTGAGGACTAAGAGAAGACTACCTTCATATGCCTTTTTAGCACTTTTGTATAAAGACGCATACCATTTGGGTTATGCAACGCACCTATAACTTTTTAAAGGTGTGTGACATGGTTGAAAGGTTCTTAGAGGTTTTTATGGATGATTTCTCCATCTATGGAGATACTTTTGATGAGTATTTGACTAACCTTGAAAAAGCTTTAGTGCGTTGTGATGAGAGTAATTTGGTGCTAAACTGGGAAAAGTACCATTTCATGGTATAATAGAGGATTATTTTAGGGCATATAGTGTCATATCGTGGGGTTGAAGTAGACAAAACAAAAGTGGGAATAATCCAAAATTTACTTACTCCTCAATGTGTGAAGGCCGTAAGATCATTCCTTGGCCATGCTAGTTTCTATCGGTGATTCATTCAGTCCTTTAGTTCTATTGCTCGACCCTTGAGCTCATTGTTGTCAAATGATGTTCCTTTTGAATGGACATCGTCATGCCAAGAGGCTTTGACAGACTTAAACATTTGCTTACCACCGCACTAATCATCTAAATCCTGGATTGGTCTTTGCCATTCGAGCTTATGTGTGATGCTAATGACTTTACAGTGGGAGTAGTTTTGAGGCAAAGGAAAAAGGGGAAACCCTATGTTATTTATTATGCTAGTAAGACTCTAAATGAGGCTCAAGTGAATTATACCACCACTAAAAATGAGCTTCTAACAGTAATGTTTGCCCTAGACAAGTGTAGGTCTTATTTGGTAGGTCCTCCTAGTACGGTGTTCACGAACCATGTGGCCTTGAAATATTTTCTTTCCAAGCAAAAGGCCAAACCCCATCTAATTAGATGGATGTTACTCCTACAAGAGTTTGATTTGGAGATTAAGGACAAGAAAGGAGTAAAAAATATGGTAGCTGACCATTTGTCTAGATTACCGTGTCATTTGTCCAAATCTAGTGACCTACTAATTAATAAGCATTTTTTCGATGAGCACATCATGAATATTTGTACCATTCCTTTCGTACCACTCCTCATGAACAATCTCCTTGGTATTCAGATATTGCCAACTTCCTAGTGACCGATCAAATGCACTCACCTTAGACAAAGGTTGATAGAGGTAAATTCTTATGTAACATGCGTAGTTTCTTTTGGGGTGAGCCCTACCTCTACAAGTATTGTCAACACAAATTATGAGATGATGTATTCTTGGCAATGAGATTCCTAGTGTCATTGAGTTTTGTCACGCTTCAGCTTATGGAGGTCATTTCTCTTCAAAGAAAACCACCACTAAGATTCTTCAATGTGGATTTTATTGACCTTTCATGTTTAAAGATGTGTATAACTATTGTTTGAGATGTGACCAGTGCTAACGATTAGGAGCCCTATCTAAGTACAATGAGATGCCCCAAAATTCTATCATTATTTTGGAGATCTTTGATTGTTAGGGGATAGATTTCATGGGTTGATTTCCTATATTGTTTGGTTTTGAGTATATTTTAGTGGCCATTAACTATGCTCCCAAAGGGGTAGAAGCCATTGCCGCTCGCACCAATGACCACCGAGTGGTGGTCAAGTTCTTAAAAGAATACATTTTCCCGTGTTTTGGGATGCCTCGGGCAATCATTAGTGATGGGAGTAAGCATTTTTGTAATCAGCCCGTGGGTATCCTAATGTATAAATATGGTATGACACACAAAGTGGGAACTTCCTATCACCCACAAAATAGTGGCCAAGTTGAGTTGGCAAATAGGGAGATAAAGGGCATTCTTAAGAAGACCATCAATCCCACATGTAAGGATTAGTCTTTACGACTGGTCGATGCATTGTGGGCGTACTGGATGACTTACAAGACCATTTTGGGAATGTCTCCCTGTCATCATGTCTTTGGTAAGGCTTGCCACCTACCCATTGAGATGGAACATAGAGTTTATTGGGCAATCTGGTAATTCAATGAAAGTAGAGATGATGTCGGCAATCTTAGAAGGCTCAATTGAACAAACTTGAAGAATTAAGAAATGATACTTCTAATAATGCAAAAATTTCCAAGGCTAAAATGAAGGATTTGCACGATAAGCACATTTTTAGGAAGTCCTTTCATGTTGGCTAGAAAGTTTTGATGAATAACTCACGGTTACATCTCTTTCTAGGAAAGCTTAGTTCTAGTTGGTCTGGTCCTTTTGTTATCTTTTCAATCTCAGAACATGGTGTGTGCGAGGTTCATAACCCACGCAATGACACTACTTTCAAGGTGAATGGCCATCGTCTCAAGCCATATTTGGAGAATTTTGTGGCTGAGATTGAGACTTGGGAACTCACAGATCTGCCTCCCTTTGAGTGATGCATGCATTGTCCTTGTTGTACATAGTTAGTTTATAAGTTTTGTTTTGCTTTAAGACTTAGCGTAGAATTCTTGACCATTCATTTTCTTTGTTTCTTTTCATTTTCTTTGTTGAATTTTGTTAGGATGAGAGCTTGTACTTTGTCTTATTTGAGGACTTCATGTAAATAGTTTTTCCTTTTTCTTCTAGGAAGTTTTCTTTCCTCTTGTTTAAGTCTAGCTAGACGTCTCTTTTTGCTTTTTTGTTTTAGTTTTCTTTTAGAGGTTTTCCTTTGCCAAGTTCTAGTTTAGTTTAATCTTTTATAGCTGTGTCCTGAATTTGTCTCAGTATTTCCTCAATCTGGATTATGCGGGTGCCTCAGTGGACTTTGCAGGCACTCGAGCTCAGGCTGGGTATTTTAAATAGGTCACGTGACCTGTTTTCTAGTAGTTTGCACTTCTAAATTCCAGTAGCCTTCTTCCATTCTTCATTCCTCCTTCTCATGACTGAACCTTCCTATTTTGGACCCCATCTTCCCAGCTCTTCTCCTCGTTCTTCCTCTACCATTTGCCTTCATCTCCTCTACTCCATTTGAGGTTGAAGAACATTCTTAGGTTTATCTTTCCATCCTCACCATTGGAGACCACCTATGTTGGAGTTTGGAAGCTAAGTTCTTAAAGTGAAAATGAGTGAGTTTATGCTTAAAAGTTATGTTAATTCTCAAGATTTTGCGTTATTTTGGTGTATTTCTGGATGAGCTTGAGTATTTGAGGGATTTTAAGCAAATGGTATATGTTGAGAAGTGTATTTTGAAAAAGTGCCCACCACATGTTTGATAAATTGTCTAAGAGAAAATTTGTTGGCGATTTGGGTACTTTTCATGGGCTACATATTTTTTGATGGGAGGAGAGTATTTTTGAGCAATTGAGATTATACTTGTAGTCCATAAGAGTGTTTGCAAAATAGTGCATGTCAAGTGTTTGTCTAAATTCTTGAATCAGTGTTTGGAAGCATTGTGAATATCTTTCGGAGGAGGTTGCATACTTGAAACTTCAGTAATGGGAAGACCCCACAAGCAAGCTTGCAATATTAAGGGTAGTGGACTCTCTCGTGCCACTTGACATACGAAGCGCCATGTTCCTACACCACCTCCCTCTTCCTCATCTGAGGAAGAAGAGGTTGAGCTTTCTGATGAGGCCTAGGATTCATCATCTCTTGAGGATTCTCTTGATCCCATGTCTGAGGAGGAAAATAATCTTGATTTTGACGCACACTACTTTAGGAATTGGAATGCCCAGTGGAATTATACTCAGTATTAGAGTCAGTAGTCTATGCTTCGTGAACGGGGCATCAGTTGTCCCATTTTCATGCTGTTACTGCCCCAGTTGAGGACTTAGTCACAGGACGAGGCTGGCAAGAGCTATGTAATTCCGTGTTGCTACTGATCTGGTGCTTATTAAGGAGTTTTATGCTAATGTCAAGCTACATGCACCAGATGAGAGTGAGAGAGAACTGCTTGTGTATGTGCGTGGCAAGCGTTTCTCTCTCAAGGTCAACACAATTGCTATATTTTTTTGCCTTGAGCGGGTAGCGAACCCTGGTTACTCGTTTCCTGCTGATGCTTGCCCATCTAAAGACACATTTGCTGTGGCATTATCAGAGCAGGAGAGATTTCCATGGGGGTCGAGTCCACAATTCCCTAAGAAGAATTTGTGCCCTCTTTATTGTATCTTACGCGAGATGTCCTATGGACAAATCATTCCCCTAGTTCATGATGACGCCATGAGCTTTACTTATGCGTGCTTGCTCTATGCATTTGTAACTGACGTCTCTATTGATTTGGCCTCACTCATTCATGGTGTTATCTTTCAGTGAGCCAGTTCTATGGCAGGCACTGCGAGTTTGCCTTTTAGCGATTTAATCACCAAGCTACTCATTGAGTTTGGTGTAGATGTTGAGACAAGTGCCCGTACCTTAAAGCCATTTAAGAAAATTTCTAAGACCACATCTGCTAGCCGTACTGCTCAGCTTCGGATTCGCAATGCCCCATCTCCATCCCGCCCCACCACTGATTCTCCTAGACCTTCCACTTTAACACCACCCGCTCCTTTAGATACTTAGTTACCTGACGCTCTACTTCCATCACTTTAGGAGTCTTTCAGGAGCCTCGACCCCAGGGTACAACATTTAGAGACTGTATTTCCCATTGCTCAGGCACCTTTGGGTGCGATTATGGCTAAGCAAGCTACCCAGCATCGCTTACTTGAGTCGCAAGGTGCTACATTAGATTCTATCTTTGAGGTTCTTCACACCTTCACTCTTCCTAGCCCTCCACTAGGTGCAGATCCATAGGTTGTTAGGGGGTGTGTTTTGAGTGTGTTTTGTTAGCTTAGGTTTTAGTGTGATGTTGCATAGTTGCTAGACCTAAAACTGTTTTCTTTTGTGTGGTGGTGTTGCTTGGGTTTCACTAAAGTGGTCCTTTTGGTGACCCAATTTTGTATTTGGTCCACTTTTTGCTTAATGGCATGCAACCACATTTTGATATCTTTTATTTTCCTTTTACTTTATTTTCTTTTGTTTTCTTTTCTTCCACCTAATAACATTCTTCATTTTTCTTATTTTTATTTCTTTTCTTTACTTCTTACTTTTCTAGTTAGTCCAGTTTCCTTGGCTTGATTGTGTGTAGCTATTCAGGTGATATCCTTCCTTCTCTTTTCTTTTACTCTTTCATTCCCATATGCTCATTTTAGATTTCTATTTTGTTGCTTGGGAGTATGGAGTGTTTTAGTTGGTGAGGTCTTCATTATAGACTTGTTTAGCTATTTTCGGTTTGATTATGCATGCATGATTTCTGCCCTCTCTCATGAGTTTTATGTACCTTACATTGAGGACAATGTGGTTTTAGTTGGGGGCAAGGGCATTTGCATGAGATAATAATTGTGAGCATGAAGAAAAAAATGAAAAAAAAAATGCAAAAACTTTTTTTTGGCTCATTTTTGGGTATAATGTGGCAATTAGGGATGTAAACTAAGTTTATGAGTATACAATCCTGTGAGTCACATATAAAGAATTGGGGTGTTTAGAGATTAGTGATTGTGACATTGGTTTTGATTGAGCATGTTTGTAAAACAATTTGTGCATAATGCTAATTTGAACCCACTTTCTACTTAAGCACTTGATGCATGACCCTAATATGTGGAGACCTAGTTGACCTTGTGAGAATTGTACATTTATTCTTTGTTAGCTTCTTTGAACTTCAAATCTTTCAGTAACTCTTTACATATTTTTGCATTTGGGTTCATGGCATGGTATGATGAGCATAAGTCTGACGATTGCATGATTGAGCCTTTGGTCCTGCCATGTCAACTTTTGGAAGTAATCCTAGGCCCTCTTTGATGATTTTGAGCCACAATGACTTTCTTTTGGTTAAATCATCCCTAGGAACCATGTTGAGCTGAAAAAAGAATAAATTATTTTCTTTTGCTTAAGCCATTAATTTGACCCTAAGCCTCAATGATTAACATTGCACATCCTTATGTGCCTTGGAATGTTTTGAACTCTAGTTGGAGGGAAATGTACATTGTTGGGAAGAGGATAGATGTAGCACACTCCAAACATTGAGGTATCCTTGAGTGTGCAAGCGTTCACTTGGTATCTACTTGTTTCAAGTCAGATAGTTCACATTTCAACCAAAAAAAAAACAAAACAAAAAAACAAAAATTTTCTTCCTTGTTGCTTATGTAATTGTGGGACTTGCGTATTGTATTGCAATTAATGAGAAAGTCCTAAGAGTAATTTATGAGTTTGTGACGAAGCTTCTCAATGTAGTAAATGAAGCTTAAAGAGGAAATGGTTGTGAGAGGTAACTTATTGACAATGCATGTCTCTATTTGCATTTGTTAAAACCTTTAAGTAAGAAAGATAAGTTTGTGAAACTTGTGAATTCATGAGAGAAGCTGCGATGACATAGTTTTGAGAGGCAAAGTTTAGGAGTAGGGGTTTGAAAAGTTGATTGTAAAGAAGACAACATGTTCCAATGTACTTTTTGCTTACCGAATCTTCGTTTGGAACCACATCTCACCTCATGGTCCCATTACAACCATGTAAAAACCTAGAGGATTCTTAGGAAGACATGGTCGAAATTAATTGGCTCGTTTGTGTGATCAAATGGCTCTGTTTGGATTACTTTGTCTATGAGCTATTCTTTCTAAGAGTTATGCCAACTTATATGTATTCTTTTCACTTTGTCCTTCATATTTGAGTGCACCAATTTTGAACTTGATTAACACTTACTCTTAAACTATGGTGTACTCACGTGGGAACCTGCGCTTCTTAATTCATTGTGAGTGTATGCCAGTGAGAATTAAGGTTGAAGCTTGTGGGTGAATGTTTCTTGTGCGATGGAAGAAATAGATTTATGTTAGCCTTTTATGCAAAATTGTTAAGTAAACATGTTTTAATCTTGAAAAAAAAAATTGAGTTTTGGAACGAAAATTGCTCAATTCCTTGACACTTCAATTTCTTCTTGTTGTGATGAATTGGGTTGTTTCCATAATCTTTGAATTGCATCCCTAGTGTTCTTCATTATGATAAATTAGATCACTGGCATTAAATTACTCTGTTTTGTTTTGACATTTTTCTAGGCACTAGCAAAAACTTAGCTAGGGGGTGTGATTGTTCGTATAAATTGTTACATAGTTATGGTTCCACACCCATTTCTGAACACTTTGATTTCTCATTTCCCACAAGTTATTGGACTTTTGCTCTAATGCATGTTCTTGTGGGGTTTTTTAGGTGTTTGATCATCATTTGGCGGAATTGAGTATGTTTTAGGCGCTGGAGAAAAAGAAAAGATCCATGAAGCAAGAAGAAAAGATAAAAGAAGCTCCTAGTACTGAAGCAAGCACAGTAGGGCGCCCCCAGAGAGCTACAATGTTTCAGAAATACGGCCGAGTGCCCCATCTCCTTGCCAGGGTGCCCCACTGACCACCCCGGGCACCCCTCTGCATGAAAATGCTAAATAATTACTTTTTGTTATAATTATTAAGTTACCATTTTACTATTGATATTTTGTGGCCTATAAATATGAGCTTTTATTCAGACTTAGACAGATTTTGTTTGGAGAAAGAAGTACTTTTGGTTAAATTCATCTTATCTTCTTTCTCTCTCCTAGGGTTTAAGTTTTGTAAGTACATCATATCTTGTTTAATTTCAAAGTTCAATTTCATTTCTTTATTACTTCGTCTCATTTTCTTTTTAGTTTCAATCTCTATTCTCAATTTCAATCTATTGTTTTAATTCAATGGAAGGTTTGTGTGGTTGTTTGTTTTAAGCTTTTAGTTTAAGCATGCTAGGCTAGGGTTTTAAACTTGGTTTCAATCTAAGAATGTAATGGCTAAAAGATGGTTGATTTGGATGGAATGTTCTTCAAAGAAAGAAAGATGATTTTTGAGGGATTTTTGAAATGCTTAGAAATTAGGTTTATTTATTGAAATAGTTCACCTACATTATAACTAGGCCTTGTTTACGAGTTGATGCTTGTGCATACCAAGTGTCTGGTTCAATGTCCCGGTGAATTCGAACTCCATTTCAAAACCCTAATTCTATGTAGTTTTACTAAAATAAGTTCTAAAAATAAACTTTCCAACCCTACACCACTTGTGTGGATGTAAGATTGAGTAAAAGACATCCAAATCAACATCTTGACACTACTATAGGAATATATTGAGAACAAGTATTTTTATTCAAAAATAATTTCCTTAAACTAAATTTTTCCTTTTCTTAAGTGTTTTAAGTTAGGTTCAATTTTCATTTTCAAAATATCTTTCAAAACCAATTTCAAAAACCTAAAAGATTTTTCCTTTTCTTTTCATCATTATTAGCAAGTGCTTTCAAAACGAGTTTCCGTTTCTAGTCATACGCACTTGGTCCTTGAGGAGATGACCGAGGGCTCACCTAGATTAGAACTGCGACCGCCTCTTATACTTGAGAGAGTACACACGTAAATTGAGTGCGGTCACTGAACATAAGCCTGAGCATTTTTCCTATTCTTAGCCATCAACTTCCCTGGATAATTGCTCTATGTGTTAAGGATCTACCCCCCGTATGTGCCCCAGAGACCTCTTCATGTATTTCATAAAAAACTTCTGTGCTTTGTCAAGATGAAAACAAGGAAGATAAAGACCTGCAAAAGACTTCTTGTATAACTTGTGGTCAGGGGACAGCCAAAACCTTATAGCTTTAACTCTCAGCCTCCTTACTTGTATCTTATCCTTCGAGAGAGTTCTATCTTTCAGGTAAGAGACAATTGGATCTATCCAAGATGGATCCAACTCAAAACAAGTCACTTCTTTTACCTTGGACATGCTTGGCCTTTCTAACACTTTAAGGAAAACCATATCAGCCAGCCTAGTCCTCGAGGATGCAGCTAACATTGCCTGAGCATCAGCATAAGTGTTTTGATCTTTTCCTATTAACTCAATTTCAATAACATTGAGCCCTCCAACCTTTTTTTTTTTTTGATATATTCAAATACTCTGCTATCCTCTCATTTCTTGCTGCATGCTTTCCCTTCAACTGATTTGCCACCAGTTGAGAATCTATCTTGATCACTTAATTCCCTGCAAATAAACATCAAGCAATATTAAATCTAGCAAAAAAAGCTTCATACTCAGCTTCATTATTAATTGCTTCAAAACTCAACTTAATGGCATATTCAATGGTCAGTCCCTCATGAGTTGTTAAAACCACACCTACCCCAGTACCCCTTTTGGATGAGGACCCATCAACTTCAATTTGCCACGAGGGTGCAACTACTTCTACTTTTAAATTAATCTCCAGTTGCCACACCTCATGTATCGACTCAAGAACTGAGGGAGTAAATTTTGGTACAAAATCTGCCAAGACTTGTGCATTTATTGTTGTTCTTGGCATAATCTAATGTCAAATACTCCAAGAGCTACTAGCCATTTTGCCATCCTTCCTATAATATCTGCTTTCTTCAAAAGCTGGCCAATCGATTGATCAGTGAACACCTGAATTGTATGAGCATAAAAATAATGAGCCAATTTTTTAGATGCCACCACCAATGCCATAGTGAAATTTTACAAAGATAGATATCTAGCCTCTGTCCCCTGTAAAGTCTTATTTACATAATAAATGAGCTTTTGTTTTCTTCTTTTTCTTCTTTCGAAAGGATAGTACTAATTGTCACTGCCAAATAAAGTTGCAAAACATCCTCTAGCTAGGAGATTGACAAAATAGAAGTAGTTGTCAAATACTCTTTCAGCTTCTCTAGTGCTCGATTAGCTTTCTCATCCCAGCCATCTTATTTGCCCCCTTAATAACTTAAAGAACGATCGACACTTATCTGATGCTTGGCTGATAAATCTGTTAAGTGCTGCCACCATTTATATAAGTTTTTGAACATCTTTCTTCTTACACGATGGGAGTACTGCTTGAATAGCTTGAATCTCGTCAGGATTTGCTTCAATTCCTTGTCTAGTAACCAAGTGGCCTAAAAACTTTCTTGAACTTACTCCAAAAAACACACTTGGTGACATTAAGCTTCAACCTATACTCTTCAAGGGTAGAGAATACATGTTGCAGATGATGAATATGAGTATTAGCCTCTTTGCTTTTAACCACCATATCATCTATATATACCTATATTATTCTGCCTAGATCATCCTTGGACATCTTTGTGACCAGTCGTTAATAAGTAGCACCAACATTATTGAGTTCGAATGGCATAACATTATAATAGTAAATTCCCCTCAGGGTGATAAATAAAGTTTTCTCCTCATCAGCCTTATGCACTGGAAGCTATGGTACCCCTTGTATGCATCCAGAAATGACATCCTCGAACTTTCTACTTTGAATCCACAAGTTGATCAATCTTCAGTGGTGGGGAAAGGATCCATAGGGTATGCTTCATTCAAGTCTATATAATCAACACAAACCTTCCATTTTCTGTTCTTCTTGTTAACCACAATTGTATTTGCCAGCCATTCAGGATATGAAACTTACCTAATAGCTTCAATATCAAGTAGCCTGCCAACCTCGTCAATCATGGTTTCAGCATGTTGCAGAGTAGATCTCTTTGCTTCTTGAATAACAAGTTATTTTTGGATTGATATTCAGCTTATGACTCATAACATTAGGAGAAATACTTGACATTTCTTAAGGAGTTCAGGCAAATGTACCAACGTTCTTCAGCGGCATCACTATTAATTCTAGTTTCTCTTCTGCTCCCAAGTTGGACCCAATCAAAGAAGGACTTATCATTCTCAGCTAGACCAATCTAGACTTTCTCTAAACTTTCAATAACTTTCTTCTCAGGATGTCCACTAGCATCATCAATCTTAGGGCTATTCTCGGGCATCTCTGTGCATTGGACCTACTCAAGTAGGGGGCTTAGACTTTAGAACAGCAGTGAAGCACCTCTTTGATATATCTTGATCCCCTCTAATCTTTATTACATTATCTCCATATAGGAACTTTAGAACTTGATGGTAGGTAGAGGGGATAGCTTTTAACATATGAATCTAGGATCTCCCTATAATGGCATTATAGTAAGATGATACATTCATGACTATAAATTCCATTTTGTATTCTACTGGACTATGCTGAACAGGAATAATGACCCTCCCCAATGGCCAAACTGGAACAGAATTGAAACCAATTAAAGGCCAATTAGCTGGCTCCAAATCCCCATTCGTAGGTCCCAACTTTTTGAACAGACCAAAGAACATAACTTCAATTGAACTTCTTGCATCAACAAGGATTCTCTTCACATCTGATTCAAACATCTTAAGTGTAACCACCAATGCAACATTGTGTGATTGTTGTACCTTTTTGTGTTCATCTTCGTAGAATGATATTTCCCGAGAACTCTCTCTTCTTGGGCATTTGCTCATGGAACCAATAACCTTAAGCACCTCTTCTACTTTTCCAACATGCTGCTCTTCTGCTCAGGGACAGGTAGCAATACTTTGGGGATGATTTTCTATACGAATAACATGAATGACTGGTGGTCTATGTACATCTCTCCTTGGCTTGGCCCTTGGTGGAGGTTTTGCTTCTTCCACATAATCTTCTTTCTCCATTTCTTCTCTTCTTTTCCTCTGATCTCCCTGCAATGTTTAGGGTTGATCATCTACTCTCTTTGTCTTAGCCTCATCAATGTATTCCTTCAAGTGACCCTCCCTTACCAAGTCCTCCAGGAAATACCATAAGGATCGACATGCTCCTGTACTATGCCTCATCTCCTAGTGGTATGGACAATAATCTTTATGATTCTGCTTACCTGGAAAATCAGATAATTTCTTCGGCCACCTGAAATATGGCTTGTCCTTGATCTAAGGGAGGATTCTGAAGATTAGTCCTTGAAAACTGTGTTGGTAGCTTCAGAAATAGACTTCTTATCATCAATGAATTCTCCTCTCCCTCTTTTGGACTTTTCTCCCTCTAACCCAGATGGCTTTGACTCCTTTTGGTTGGCTGGCTTTGTCTCGTCCTCTACCCAGGCATATTTTTCAATTTTACACATCAAATCAGACATATTTACTGCTAGCTTTTCCATCAAGGAAAGCCAAATCATATCTTCTTTTTGCAACCCAAGCTTAAAAAAAGTCACTACCAATTGCTTGGTGCAGCCTTCCATAACAATGTACAACTCCATATACCTTAAGGAGTAATCCTTAAGGCTCTCATTATTATTCTTCTTCATGGTTAGAAGCACGTCAGTAGGTTTTAGCTGTTTCGCATTAGCCAAAAACCTTGTGATGAACTCCTTAGCAAGCTGTTTCCAGCGACTTATGCTTCCTGGGGGTAACTTATAGAACCACTAAAGTGCTATATGCCCCAAGCTTGATGGAAACACTTGCCACATAAGCTCATCATTCCAACTCCATAATGTCATAGCCTGCATGTAATGTTGGTGATGTGCTAGAGGGTCCGATTTTCTGTCATACACTATGAACCGGTGGGTCGCAAACTTCTTTGGGGGCTTAGATTCACATATGTCACTAGTAAATGGGGAGGCAAAAATTCTTCCCAATGCTTTTCTCACCATCATCCAGGTGGATTGATCAAATCTTTCCCACTCAATGTACTGTGACTTTCTACTTTCTTAGACTTTTCAGACTTTTTTGTTTTGGTCAGCACCACATCATCACTAGATGAGCTTTCTCTTGCATCCTGTTGCTTCCTTTGACTAGATTGCTTTCTCTTGGGAACGTCTTCCTTCTATTGAGACATGGATGCCCTAGCCTTTTGTTGTTGCATGGACTCCTAACATTGAATTTAAGTTAAACGTATACCCAAAGGTTTAACACTAAAAGTAACCCCTAGACCAGCATCTACTTCTGGCCTGGTGTTTTGATTTTTTTTCACTACACACACCTTTTCCTTTACTGGTACATGCTTCCGATTCATCATATAATGTATCATAACTCTCATTTGTACTCGAATTGGACTACTCATGGTCATAATGATCATAGCTTGTTCGTTTTCCTTTTTCCTCACTAAGCTTTTGAAGGATCTCCTCTAATTCTACTTGTTTCACATCTGCCTCTGCTTGTAAATCTTGCCTCTTTTTAATTGTTTCAGGATCACTGACTCTACATTGTCTTCTTACTATCTATCCTGGAGTTAAAATGGTAAGTGCACTCCCCTTTTGCCTAGAGAGTTCTGTATTGTTTGTTCTTGTAGAGATTGTAGGGGCATTGTATCACCATTTGTAGCCATTGTTGATGAAGTTCCCGAGAACATTAAACTCTCAAGAACACAAGGATGTGGGGAACAAAGAAAAGAGCTCCGCGGTGGGTGCCAAATGTTCGACAATAAAAAGTATCACCTCACTTGATCACTACGTCAACCGAAAAAACTGAATTCAAACCTGCAAAGCAAGAAAAGTTAGAGGAAATGGCTGAAGAGAATCCCCGATCAAAAACCAACCGATGGTAAAGTCAAAATAGGTTTGGGAGAATTGTAATAGAAAGAGAAAGTATATAGTTGACAATAGTGAGTATACCTGAATTTTAGGACTAAGTCTTATATTTATAGTCAAATAGGATAAATTAATAAATGCCTAAATAATTGAAACGTCATGATTTTTGTATTTTGTATATATATATATATATATATCAGAGTACATGATAGTTCATTTTATTTTAAATGCCTTTCATTCCGTATTTAATGCTTCCCGCTTGGCATTAAATGTTGTGTGGGAGAAATGAGTATATATAATGGATAGAATGTGGCCTTAAGAAACACCTAGATGTCATTTCTGTCTGCGACTTGTAGAGAATTGAATTAATTAGGTTAACTAGGAGGTAATAAATTGAATTCATTTATTACCATTTTATATTTATGGTTAGAATCGTACCAACTTAGTTTTATTTAATAGTAGGACCTAGTTGTAGCAGTCAACTGATTACTAGACCAATGCCAAGCACATTTTTGTATAACATATTTGTGCTCGAGATGATGCCACGTGTCCTCAGTTATTTTTATACCTACAATTTCATCACGAGAAGTGTGCCTCTAGGAGTTATTTTTGAGATCTTGCCTAGATTTAGATCCTATTAGCCTTGATAAATTATTTGCTTTGTTGAGGAGAAACTATCAAACATATGAAAATAACTAAATGTGATTGGAGAAGTTTTATCATTGCTAGACAAGTTAATATATCTATCTTGAAGGCATCCCACCATTTGATTTTTAAATGATATTTCAAGGCATAGATATTGATCTTGAATGATAGTATATTCCCAAGCCACAATACATGCTATAAAATTTTGTTCAAAAAAATGGAAAAATTTTGGATGGGAATTTCATGACTAGGGAAATTGAACTTTGACTTGAAAATGTGATTATCCTTCATGAATTGCTTTAGGCAAACTTTGTTTAAGTTGCCAGATTAAAACTACCACGGATTAAACCATATATAGGTATCGAATTCAAATTTGGTATGGAAGTAAAATATTCATGAACAATGAAATGATTTATTTTGAAGAAAAAGGTATTGCATTGTGCTTCCTAGTAATCCCAACATTTGAAGGTTTAAAGGACGAATGATTGAAAGAAATCTTCGTTGCTAATTGGGGTTTTTCCCCACTAATGTGGAGTTAGGATTTTGAGAATTTGACAAGTCGAATATGCAAATAAAGATTGATCAGAATGACCTTGATAATATTCAAATGTTGTTGAATCTGTTTCTATGAGAATGAATTCTGCCTAGTATCCCAAGTGTAGGGATCAATTGTACCAAAATAAAATCCAGTTAAGTCTAGATAGAGTCCACGGTGAATTAGATTTAAAATTGAATTTAAAAAGTTTAGGTAAGGATTGTAAGTGACAAGTGAATTTAGGTCAATTTTACACTTAGGTAAATCTCATTCATTTGTTTGTTTAGGTTTGATTTGTTATGAACACGAACTAAGAACAAAAAACAAAGACAATAAGTTAAGGAACAAATATAAAACATCCACAGTAATAATTTAAAGGCACTAACTAAGATTGTAAGATACTTGAATTTAAAGACTTCACCCCAAACCAATTTAAGTGATATTATATTGATGGGGTCAAGTTAAGCATACTATTTACCTCAACCTACATCAACCCTAGTAATAGGTCAAAAGACTTAGCAATGAAGTTTATGGGGCTGAAAAATTGTACTTTGTTAGAACTAGAGATGAATGGCTCGACCTAACACGAGATGGAATTAGACTATAAGATTTGAAATCCATGAATCACTAATCTAACTATAACTTGTTAGGTGATTTCAATAAGTAAATTCTCCACAAAGTTAAATTTACACCAAATATTTAGATCTAGAATTAAAGAACTCACATGCTCAACCCCCTACCTCAACACATTATTTTCATTAATTTGGAGCCAAGAGGAAGCTTTAGCCAACAATCATGTTGATTAAATGAGAACAATGACATATAAATCTAACACTACTTTAAGCAATAAAGAAAACTAAACTAAGAACAAGGAATTAAATTTTTTTATCAATCTCTTGATTACAATGAGGATTGCAAAATGAAAGTGCTATTGAAATTTTTCTAAAATTGGATCCCTTATATTAGTATGATTTTTCTAGAATTGAAATTTTTTATTCATGCTTTATTTTGATAAAAAAAAATTAGGATTTCAAGGAAGAGGAAATGCCATAAATGGCGAATGGCTTTTTGAGGATGAAATAGGCATGGGGTTGGCAATTGTCATTTTCCTAGAAGAGCTTGCTTCCATTTATATTTGAACCTTTGGTGCAACTACTTCTACAAATGCTTTGTTTGAATGACCATCAATGAGAATGACTATATTTAAAAAAAAATTAGGTTTAATAATTCTTTAGTTTTATGATCCTACTCATTCAATCACTCATAACTAAAGTGTTCAATTTGTTGCAAAAATTAGTTTAATTTGAAACTTGGCTTGTGGAGTTGGATTGGGTTGCACTAACTAGAAGGGTTTCTAGTATGTTCGAGAATACTAGACTTTAGATATCATATTTTGCCCCTCCCTCATCTAGGCAATTTGTAGACTTCATTAAGATTAGAACTAATACATGATTTTGCTTATGATCATTTGTAAATACCATTCATCATATTTCATGAGACTTAGACACACTAAAGTTTCGTAATTTAGCAGAACTAATTATTTGACAAAAATGATAACTACATTACTAATAAAAGAGCAAGAATTAATTGGGAGACCAAATCAAATCTGAACTCCCTGAAATTGCACAGAAATGCCTGTAACACCTATTGGAGATATTTATATTGAGAAAATGGATAAGATCATGGTTGGGCCATTTCATTTCAAATGGTAGTTGTGTCCGAGGTGGGAGATCTTGGCCTTAGGAGTTTCAGGCTCGTGTTGAGTTTTCTCTAATTTCTTTTTTTTTTTCTTTGGATTCAACGTAGGTGGGGGCTAAAATTAAGGGTGAAATCTTAATTTTATTTCTTGTTCTTACATGGACTTGAGTAATTTCATGCTTTGTTTGGTCGATTTTGGTTGAATGTGCTCATAGGTGTATATATTTATGTATTTACAAGTATAAGTGTGGAAAATCATGAATCACGTTTATTCTTACGATTTGACCTCAAGTTAAGGTCTTTTGATGTTTGATCGTTGAAATTGAGGTCTGAGGTGGCTGAATTTGGCTCAAGGAGGCTAGAGATTGTTAAGTGTGAAATCTAATTTAAACAAGAGCTAAAGCGTACTTTTACATTTTAGGATTTTTTTTTAACTTTTTTTTATGTGCTAAGATTCCTTGCAACTATAAAAGGAATTCCTATGGTTACCTCTATTGAAACCTTTTGTATATACTTTATCATAGTGAAACACCCCTGCACCCCGTATATGTACAATTGAGCAATTAGCTTAAGTCAAAATCACAGAAATCTCTGTGTATTGCTCTTTTCTTGCTTGTGATTAGTTTCCATTCTTGGTCTGTCTTTGATTATGTGCGTTTGCTTGTGGGTTTGAGCATTCGAATTCCCAACAATTGGTATCAGAGCTTCCAATTGGCATTAGAGCCTCAAGTTAGGAGGTCGAGAGTTTACACAAGGGCTGAAGACAAATACAAGATCAAAAATTTTAATGGTACAAACTGCGCTTTTTAGAAGACATAGATGGAAGATATTCTGTATCAGAAGGATTTATATCTTCCGATCAGTGGGAAAAAGATGGAAAGTATAACATATGAAGATTGGAATATTTTGAATTGCAAAATTTTGGGGACTGTGCGATTGAGCCTTGCATCGTTGGTTGCATCAAATGTTGCCGAAGAAAAGACTATAGCAGATTTGTTCAAAGTCCTAGAAAAGATATAGAGAAATGTTCTACGGTGAATAAGTTATGTCTCATCAAAAAATTATTTAACTTAAAGATGCCTAAAAACTCTACTATCGCTGAACATTTACATGAATTTGTGGGTATTAATTTTGATGATGAAATTAGAGCTCTTGTTCTATTATTGAGTTTGCTAGAAAGTTAGAATGAACTTTTCATGACAGTTAGTAATTCCTTCGGATCTATAAAATAAAATTGGAGGATGTTACGAGGTTGACTTTAGGAGAAGAGGCTAAGAGGGAAGCATCGGGTGAGAATGTTGCTTCAGATTCAGTACTAAGTACGAAAGAAAGAAGCAGATCTACGAATAGGGGAGACAATAAGGGCAAGTGAAAAGGAAATTCCAAAAACAGAGATAGGAGTAAATGCTGTGGTAGAGATTTGGAATTAGAGGGTTGTTGGAACTATGATTAGATGGGCACTTGAAGCGAGACTGTAGAGTACCATTGAAAAAGCAACAAAATGGGAATAATCAGGGGAATAAGAACTCCGTTAATGTTACAGATGAGTCAAATAATGAAGCCTTGATTTGTTCACTATATTCTTATAATGAGTCTTAGATTATAGACTCGGAAGCTTCATTCCATGCCACTCCATGCATGGATGTGTTACAAAATTATGTGCAAGGAAATTTTAGAAAGGTCTACTTGGGTGATGGTGAGGCTTGCAACATAGTTGGAAAAGGGGATGTGCAGATTATTCAAATAGGTGGGACAATACTGAAATTAGAGAATATTAGACATGTGCCTAGTCTAACAAGGAATCCTATTTCGATGGATCAGTTGTCAGAGGGTGGAGTGGTTATATTGTTTACATCAAATGCTTGGAAGATGAGCATAGGAGCCTTGGTTATGGCTCGCGGTAAAAAAGAAAGAACCCTATATATATCTTCAGGTACTTACAGTAGCATCACAGTGGCAGCATTAGTGATTGATTATACTGTATGGCATCATAGGCTAAGTCACATGAGCGAAAAAGAGATGAAAGTAATGTTGTCGAAGGGTAAATTGCCAGGTTATAAATTAGTGACTTTGGACTTCTGTGAGAATTGTGTCTTCGGGAAACAGAAGAAAGTTAGTTTTACAAAGGTGGCAAAGACTCTAAAATCAGAGAAGCTTGAGCTATTTCATGCAGACGTGTGGGGCCCGTCTCAATATCTTCTCTTATTGGCTTACATTATTTTGTTACTTTCATTAATGACGTCACTAGAAAATTATGGGTTATTTTTCAAGCATAAATTTGATGTGTTTGGTGTTTCAAAACATTAGTTGAGAATGAAACAGAAAAAAACTAAAGTGTTTGAAATCTAATAATGCCAGTGAGTATTGTGATGGTGAGTTTAAGGCTTACTGTGCTACAAATGGGATTCGGAGGTTGAAAACAATCCCAAAGAAGCCAAGGCAGAATGGAGTTACTGAGCACATGAATATGATGATCCTAGAGCGTGCAAGGAGTATGAGGCTACATGCTGGGTTACCTAAGTAATTTTGGACTGAAGCAGTAAATACAGTGGCGTATTTGATCAACAGGGAACCTTTAGTTCCTTTGAATTTTGGATTACCGAAGGAGGCTTGGTCAGGTAAAGAGGTAAATTTATCCTATTTACGAGTCTTTGGTTGCATGGCCTATATGCACATTGATTCAAGTAATAGGGATAAACTTGATGCTAAGTCTCAAAAGTGCGTGTTTATAGGCTATGTTACTAATAACTATGGGTATAGGGTGTATGATTTAGAAAATTAAAAAACGCGTATGAGTATAAATGTGATATTTAATGAGTCTGTTTTAATCAACCTGATGAGGCTAATGAAAATTTAGATGCTGTAGAGTTTGAAATGATCCCTAACAGGAATGTCTTACTGCCTTGAGATATTAATACACTAAGAAGTATGGATACGGATATGGGATACTGATACTGATACGATACGGGTATGGATATAGATATGACAATTTAAAAAAAATAAGGATACAGATACAGTAAAAATACTGCTAAAAAATTATAAATTTTATATATTTTTATTAGTTATATATATGAATATGACATTCACATTAAGATTAATTTAATATATAATTCAATATACAAAATATAACAAAATATAAGTCATAAAATTTTACAATTTTGAAAATTTCAACTACTCAAATCTAGATTTTTCTTAATCATATATTTGAAGAAAAATGATAAAATAATAGGATACGTCATGTGGTGTATTCAATATATAATTTGAAGTATTCGAAGAGTATGTATATTCGATATGTATCGAATACAGATATGACACCCATTTTGGAGTATCTATGCTTCCTAGTTAATACACAATCTAATCCACATGCAAATCTATAGACTCTTCCTCCTAGGAGGTCTGGTCGTACCATTAAACCTCCAATGTGTTATTCTCTTTCTTTACATTATTTATTGCTAACTGATAGTGGTGAATCAGAATGTTTTGAGGCAGCATTACAGGTGAAGACCAGGAAAGAGTAAGGGCATGGGTGGGATGATAAAATGGATTCTCTCTCATCAAACCAGACTTAAGACTTGGTTCAGTTGCCTATGGGAAAGAGAGCTTTGCACAACAAATGGCTATACAAGTTCAAAGAAAGATCTGATAGGAGTAAACAGTATAAGGCAAGGTTGGTAGTGAAGCCTTTTGAACATAAACTAGGTATTGACTACATCGAAATCTTTTCTCTTGTTGTAAAGATTTATACTATTAGATGTGTCCTTAATATTGCAGTTGTTGAGAACTTGCACTTAGAGTAGTCAGATGTAAAAACTGCATTCTTTCATAGAGAATTGGAGAAAGACATTTATATGTATCAGCCAAAGGGTTACGTTGTCAAAGGAAAGGAGGATCAGGTGTGTAAGCTCCGTATGAGTTTGTATGGGTTGAAATAGACACTTAGACAATGGTATAAAAGGTTTGACACTTTTATGACATATACAGGATTTAGTAGATGTCATGGGGACCATTGTTGCTATTTTAAGAAACTTGATAAACCGTATCTCATACTTTTGTCGTATGTAGATCTATGCTTGTTGCATGTTCAAGCATGATGAGATTGCTCATCTCAAGGAATAACTGTTCAAGGAGTTTGCGATAAAGGATATGAGTTCTGCGAAGAAAATTCTTAGGATGCAAAACAATAGGGATAGGGTGAACTAGAAGTTAAAGTTGTCACAGGAGAAATATATTGAAAAGATACTCAAAAGATTCAACATGGAAGGTGTTAAACCTGCTACCACATCGTTGGCAAGTCACTTCAATCTTTCAAACGAAAAATGAACAATAACTAATAAAGAGAAGAACTACATGGTTAAAGTTTTATATGCCTCAGTAGTAGACAGCATGATGTATACTATGGTTAGCATAAGGCTAGACGTTGCTCATGCACTGGAAGTTGTCAGTAGGTTCATGGCAAATCCAAGCAAGGAGCATTAGAAGGCAACCAAGTGAATTTTGCGATATCTGATAGCTACTTTTGATTTTGCTTTATGTTTTGGGGGTTCTGATATTTGTTTGCAAGGATTTGTGGATTTGGATTTAGCAAGAGACATTGATGGTAGGAAAAGCACTGCCAGGTATGTGTTTACTTTAGGGAGCGCAACGGTCAATTGGGTCTCACGATTACAAAAAATAGTGACTATTTTCACCACAGAAACGAAGTATGTTACAGCCACGAAGGCATGCAAAGAGATGGTGTGGTTGAGAAGCCTCAAGAAAAAGTTGGGTAAGGAATAAGAAAGTTATAAGTTATTCAGCGATAGTCAGAGTGTAATACATTTGGTGAAGAACATAGCTTTTCATTCAACAACCAAGCATGTCAACATAAAATATCACTTTATTCGCTCTTTGTTCAAGGATGGACAGTTCACATTGGATAAAATTTATACAAGGTATAATCCAGCAAACATATTCACGAATGTGGTCACTGTGGAGAAACCGAAGGCTTGTTTAGCTTCTATAGGTCTCCAAGCTTGAGTAGGAAGTTGGATGCTGGTGGTTGTTGGTGACAGTTGATCACCATTAGCATTTGGAGGGATGTTCTAAATTAGTCTTTAAGTGGGAGATTGTTAAGTGTGAAGTTTGATTTAAACAAGGGCTAAAGTATACTTTTACATTTTAGGGTTTTTTTCTTTTTGTGTGCTAGTGTTCCTTGCAACTATAAAAAAAAAAACTTAGGGTTGCCTCCATTGTAACCTTTTGTATATACTTTATCATAGCGAAACATCCCTGCACTCGTGGATGTATGACTAAGAAACTAGCTTAAGTCAAAATCATATAAATCTCTATGTCTTGCTCTCTTCTTCCTTATGATGATTTTCTGTTCTTGGTTTGTCTTCAATTGTGTGCATTTGCTTGTGAGTTTGAGCATTCGAATCCCTAACAGAGATGAGATATTGCAGCTCAAACAGCTAACTATAACAAAAGCCTTAGAGGTTTTCAAGCTGCCTGCAGGGCTTACTGCCACAGCTCAAGCCTGCAAGTTACCTACAAGCTATCTTTTCCGAGGTCATTGGCTCAAGTAGCCAACATTCAACTTGCGAGTTAGGCTATTTTATCTTATTTTCTTTATTTTGAACCACGATTGATACCATAGCTTAATTGGAGTGTATCTAACACATCAGGATATGTATTATGTGAATTGTGTTTATATTGTATTTTGTGTATAACATGCATAGTTATATGATGATTAAAATCTATACGATAAACGTTTCACATGATTAAGCATCTATGTGCATGGGATTGGGGTTGCATCTTCCACACTTGTTATAGTTAGCCAAGTATGCCACGTTATTAATGATGATGTGCCATGGGCACAATCATGTATGGACGAGATCTTTTTTTTCTTTTTTAAATGATGAAAATGAGATTTTCTAAAATACCAGATGATTCTCAATCACTACGTATGACTAGAAATTAATCATTGGTATTGGGACGTCATCTTAGAGATTAAATTTATCGATTCTACAAATCGATACTTATCTATGAGTAGATATCTATCGTAATATAGGGTAGAAGAACCAATGAGTACCCATGATTATGATTTATATCCTCTTTGAGATAGAAATAGATGAGTATGCAGGTTCAATACTTGTCCACCTATCATAATATAAGATAGAAGAGCCAATGAGTGAGTACAATTATGATTTGTATCCTCTTCAAGATAGTGAATAGATGTACATGTTTGCCATTAGCCAGATTAAATCAGCATGGTTGGCTGCTTTGCATGCTATATTAATTATTGCTTGTTGGTGACCTTACGTGACTTGATGAGCGCCACCTGTCAATCCCATCCCAATGTAAGATTGGGGATAGATGAAGATTAGTGATCACATGACCATGACACACGCATTTCATTTATTTCATTTTTAGTTAAGATTGTTGTGTTATATATTCATATTATATACTGCTAAGTATGTGCACTTATGCGTATATGCACAATCCTACTTACTTGGCAATTATGTTCACCATCCCTTATCACGGATGACCATTCAAGAGTTAGAAATAGTCACCCTAAACTATGCTTAGATTGATGGATTGAACCAAAGGACTCTTTTGTCTCTTCATTTGAATTACTATATTTTATTTGTTCAACCTAAAGTGTGAATCCGAAACTTAAATTTATATTTTTATTATCTTATGTTGAAATTTGTATTATTGGCTCATCGCAATATAACTGTATTATTTGTAATGTTTATGACAATTGTTGCCACAGCCATGTAAGCCTATGTGGCGGTTGATTGGGATTCAAACTTTGAATTGTTTATTATCATTGTATGGGAATCAGGGACGTGTGTAATTACTCTAATTGATTAATTGTTGTGACTTAACTTTATAATAGGTGGTATTTTAGTTTTTATTAGTTCCTACATTCCCATGATGACCAACCCAGACAATAAGATTAGGTGCATGCCAATAGTCATCTCGAGCCGACCAAAGTCATGAACTAATTGCTAACCTTGGCAGTGTTGGTTATTTGTATCTAATTTGTGTTACCTAGAGTGTATGTCCGTCAGAAGTCATACTTCTATTGTTATTTTCTTTTTACTGACCTAGAGTAAAACTACTTTAATATGCTGCGCACCTTATCTCCTGCTATGGAATGATTTGTTCAACCTCCGACCATCTGTCCCAGGCCGGACAGACGACGCAATATATGCCGGATAAAAAGTTTACTCAAGCTTCTTCTCCCTTTTTTTTTTCTTTTTCCCCTACAGATTAAAATGTCCGGGCTTTTTTTTCCGCAACCAACCGCAAGAAAAGATAGGTCCATTAGTCCATTCCAACCTTATCCGTGAATAAAGCACACGTACTCGGAATTCTTCCCTCAAGCTTTTTTTATTTTTATTTTATTATATATATATATATATTTTAAGATAGACATTTGCATACTACCCCGCAAAAAAGGGAGATTTTACAATAATCTCGATACACACCCCAAGAGGGATAAGACAACTCTAAAAGAGTCACACACCCTAACCTGATGCAAGTCAATTGCATCCAAAAGAGTTGCACATCTAATTCTATCCGCTAAAAATAATCCACTTATCCAGTGCATAGGCTAGATGACACTTGATACACTATAATTCGAAATTTTAAATAGAAAGAAATCTTACCCACTAAACTAAATCACGCCAATTACTAAAGCACTAAAAGAAAGATACATTAAAATTTAATGCACTTCAGTAAATAAACACTCTGAACCAAGGTTGAATTGGTGGAGAGTGACACCATCAATTCCACATCAATTGAACGCCATGCCACTAAAGTTAGAAGGAGATTACATTTTCAGCTCTTTGGTTTGAAGAAATAATTAGAACCAACTGGCTGCCCATGTGAATAGACAAGGGTGCCGTCATCATCCCAAGCAAGCAATTGTCTCCGGATCCAACTTGCAAGCAAGATAAGATATGAACCACGTTCCGTAAAAACCAAGTGTCAGCATAGAATACTAATCATCTTACTCACAGATGGTGCCAACTTGCATTCACAAACTTGTGTGCATTCCAAAGAGGAACCCAGTTGCTTTATTTACCAACACAAACTGATACAACCTTCGGGCAGGAAACAAATTAAACCCAACTGGTCAACAAAGATGACGCCAACATGGGCTATTCAAAAGAAATCATAATAATATTGTAAGTAACGGCAAGACCTTCCAAAGCTCCAACATTCGTATGCAACCCGCCCAAGCAAACTCTGGCCAGGTGGGAGCCAACTGCACCATAGAGGGAACACATTCGTGAGAGATTTCCCTTCTAAAGGGAAGCATTTGATTTTTAGTACATGTGAAGGCTAACCGAAACAGTTGGAAGAACATCCCAACGCACCAAGTCCAGCTCGCATGAAGCCCTGTCTTCTTCAACCACCTCTTGGACCTCCGCCACCAATAATGAACCAAAGAGCACCTCAAATGCACTGAAATCGACCCCCCCCCGGGTCCACGATTAGGAATAACTGCAGCATTGAAAGATATGGGCATAAATCAGGCAAACAAAGCTTCAACGGAATGCCTAATATTACCTCCAAATCATGAAGCCTAACATCAGGAGAAAAAAAATAATAATAAATAAATAAGTAAAATAACAAGAAGAAGCAGGCTAAGAAAAATCTGGAATGATAAGTTAGTCTCGAGCCCAAACATACATCTCAAAACCCAAATATCTATGCAAGGATCCCAAGCAGCAACCAAAAGCTCTCTATTTAAGCACCTTAACACTAACATAACCACCCCACTGAAGCTCTACATACCCAAACAGAAGCCAGAAACCTAGTAAAAAGGGAACCAAACCACAACCACGGAGAAAAGCAAAATGGCACAACAGAAGCAATATGTTATTACTCACTCTACCACTGAAGTAGAATATCAAGTCACGACACATGCTACATCTGAAATTGTTTGGTTTCGTTGGCGATTAGCAGATACGGGTGTTACTTTTTCCACTTCCATGCCTTTCTATTGTGATAATAAAAGTGCTACTCAGATTGCCTACAATCCTATTTTCCATGAACACACGAAACATATTGAGATTGATTTCAATTTGTTCACCAGCATCTTCAATCAGACACTATTGTTTGCCATTTGTCACCTCTTCGCTACAAGCTAGTTGACTTTTCTTTTTTTTTTTTTTTTTACTAAAACCCACATTGCCGCTCATTTTCATTTCCTACTTAGCGAAGTCTCGATCCTCTCTACCCTCGCATCCTAAGTTTTTTTTTTTTTTTGGGGGGGGGGGGGGGGGGGCGTATATATTATCATATCATTTTGGTTTATTTGTATTTGTTTTATTTCCTAGGACTAATTTAGGCTTTATTTGTCATAGGGTTAATTAGGGTTCACTTATATATTTAATTGTAATCACTGTATTAAATTAATTTTTTTTTCCTAAGTTTTTTTTTTTGGGGGGGGGGGGGCAATATATTATCATATCATTTTGGTTTATTTGTATTTGTTTTATTTCTTAGGACTAATTTAGGCTTTATTTGTCATAGGGTTAATTAGGGTTCACTTATATATTTAATTGTAATCATTGTATTAAATTAATTTTTTTTTTCTGAATTTTACAAAAGCAATACAACACATAAACTCTTGCCAAGAAATATCACCAAGGAAGAATAACAAGGACAAGCAATTAGGAAACAAGATCAATTAACAGTGCAATTAGGGGAAATCAGAATATCTAACAAATACATGAATATTCTAGAATCCATACAAATATTATATGAATCCTAACACTCCCTCTCGAGCTAAAACATAGAAATCAAACATGTCCATCTTCGTAGACAACTACTAAAAACGTGAACGGACAAAGGCTTAGTGAAGATATCTCCCAACTGAGAGTCTGAGTGAATAAACGAAGTGCTAAGGTCACGTTCCAACAGAAGATCTCGAATAAAATGGCAATCCACTTCAATATACTTGGTAGATTTGTGAAAACAAAGTTGTTAAAATCGAGATTTACTTAAAAGCGGTGGAGCGTCCACAAAATCAAATCGCAAAATCAGAAGATTTTACCTAATGTCTATAATATGAAAATATAGTCTATTACGTTATAATTCTTCATTTAGAGCTTTTTTTTTTTTTTTTTTAAGTAAAAAATTTTGTTAATAAGAGAAAGGAGAAAAGACATGTATCAAGAAAATGCTATACACAAAAATTTACTCATATCAACTAAATGAATCCTCAATAAAGTTCACAAAAATTTTTATATCTAGTTCTATACTCTTTTTAACCAACTATACAATTGAGACTTTTAAAGTATTTGGTGTAATCTATACAATTAACATTAAAATACTGACTTCATTTAATCCTAATTTTTTTTTTTTGGGGCAGAAGTTGAAATGTATTTCTAATATTTTATTATAGGTCTCTTGGTTTCCATCATATTTGCTACATTTAATTTGTGGTAGTCAATATGGTGGAACAATGCATGTGATCCTCAACTAGTATAAAAAATAATAGTGTAATAGAATAAAAAAAAAAAATTATCCAAAAAAAATGGTAATAAGTGAAATAGTTGTGGCATATCACTTGGAAAATAAAAAATCATAAAAGTCTATTTTATTTGACAAAATACAAAAATAACTTAAATTTTTAAAATCGGTAAATTCGCTTATAAAATGGAGATTTTATTAATTTTACGTTTCAAAATTAAAATTTTACCTATTTTACCCCCAATTAAGGTTTTACATAAGATCGAAAAAGTTTTCTCACTCTAACATCGTAAAATTGTAAGATTTTAATAACATTGTATGAAAGATCGTGTTATTAACAATGAAGGCAGCAGCTTAGTTAACACAGTACATGGACATTGGAATAGGAACTTCAAGGCGAAAGTCATTAAAAAAAAAGAAAAGAGAGAATGAACCCAAAGCATCATAGAAACATTATGTGCCATAGCACAATACTCAAACTCAGCACTAGGAGGAGCAACAACAGCTTGCTTCTTACTACTCCAACTCACAAGATTTCCACGAAGGAGTGTACAATATCTGGAAGTAAAGCTCCAATCAAAACAACTCCTAGCCCAATCTGTATACTGTAATCAATTACATCTATCATGGTAGAAGGTCAATAAAACAACCCTCAACAAGGAGAATTCTTCAGATATCTCATAATACAACATGGCATCAGAATGAGGCTGACGAGGAGCATGGATGAAGTGACTAAACACCCCAATTGCATATGTTATATTAGGTCGTGTTACACTTAGGTAGATGAGGTTATCCACAAGGCAACAATTTCGACCTAAATTAAGAAAGGGATCACAATTCTCTAAATCTAAACAAGCAGAAGAGTCCATAGGAGTGTCCATTGGACAAAAGCCCAAGAGTCTAATCTCATAAAACAAATCTAGAACATATTTCTATTGCGACAAAATTATACCTTGGGAAGAACAAGCAACCTCAATCCCTCGTGACTAATGTAAAGTTCCAAGACCCTTTGTGTGAAACTGTTGCCCTAGATCATTGCTTCAATGAAGACGTACTGTAGATAAGTTATGGTGACTAATTTGTAGAATAAGTTACGGTGACTGATTTGTAGAGGATAAGATCAAATCAATATAGGTGAGGATAAGGCTTTATGGTTGCAGATTTATAGAGATTTAGGAGCTGATTTATAGGAATCTGTTTTATTGATTTTAGGCTAACAGATAACTACAAACTTGGGAGTAGTTTTGTGTATAAATAGTAGGGTTGTAACAGTCCTTCAGTGATATAATAAAAAATATCCTTCTGTTTTAATTTTGATTTCATGGTATCAGAGCAAGGTTCTTCATAATAATCCCATTCTTTCCGGTTGAGGTCTGTCCTCCTTAGCCAGTCCTTGAGTCTTCTATTCTTCGGGCTGAGATTTGTCCTCCTTAGCCACTCCTTGAATCTACTGCTAGATCAAGGATCTCTCTTTCCGTAGTTTCACTGCTAAGTATTCGAGGATGAGTTCCAGCAAAGAGTCTGCAACATCCTCTGATTATCCTCAATCTCCATTAGGTTCTCAAATTGTTGGAGAAGTCACAAATCTGGAGATCACCAACCACAGATTGAATGGAAGAAATTTCATTTAGTGGTCCAAATCTGTTCTACTGGTTATGAGAGGCAAAGGGAAAATAGGTTATCTCAATGGAGATATTAAACAACCCAACAAGGAAGATCCAACGTACGCAAGCTGGGAGTTGAACAACTCAATGGTTATGGCATGGCTGATTAACTCCAATGGAGCCTCATATTAGTCGAACCTATCTCTTTCTTCGAACAGCAAGGGCCATATGGGAAGCTGTAAACACTAATTTTTCTGATCTCAAGAATGCCTCTCAGGTATTTGAGATCAAAAATAAACTCAAGGAGATAAGACAAGGAAATCTGGAGGTGACTGAGTACTATAATGAACTGCAGATTCTGTGGCAAGAACTGGACTTGCACTATGAGGCTGATTGGGGAGATTTGGAAGACAATTTGAAGTTCAAGAAACACCTGGAGAAGGAAAGACCATATGAGTTCCTGACAGGTCTCAACCGAGACCTAGATGAGGTGAGAGGAAGGATTTTAGGCTGCAAACCCTTACCATCCATTGATGAAGCATTCGCCGACGTAAGAAGGGAAGCAAGTAGAAGAAGTGTTATGCTTGGAGAAGTTAAAGAAAAGACTGTCAGTCCAACAAGTGAGAGACCCATTGAAACAACAGCTCTCATTGTTAAGAATGACCAAAGAAACCATCAAAAAGGTGGCAAAGGAGGAAGACCCTAGTGCAGCTACTGCAATAAACTAGGCCATACTCGAGACACCTGCTGGGATCTCCACGGGAAACTAGTTAACTGGAAGCCACGGGGAACTAGCAGAGGAAAAGGGTACCAAGCACAGATGGAAGAAAAATCTGCTGAGCACCAAAAGGAACCAGAACAGAATGGAATCTGCCTCAGCAGATCCCAGCTAGAGCAATTACAGAAACTATTGAGTCATATTGCAACTGGGAGTTCCAAAACCTCTGCAATGGTATCAGGTATTGCCCTGCACACCAGGAATACAGATTCTTGGTTGCTGGATTCTGGGGCTTCTGGCCATATGACAGGTAACCTATCTTTATTTTACTCATACACTCCATGTTCTGGGAGATCTAGAGTTAAGGTGATGGCTCATACTCTATTGTGGCTGGAAAAGGATCCATCACTCTCTCAAAAAATGTTATCCTCCACTCAATCCTATATGTTCCAAAACTGACCTGTAATCTGATTTCTGTCAGTAAGCTCACCTCGGAACTCAATTGTTGTGCTAAGTTTTGTGCCACTTGTTGTGAATTTCAGGGACTGGACTCGAGGATATGATGATTGGCAGTGTTAAACTAAGAGATGGACTCTATTATCTCGAAAAGGAAGAGGATTCAGCAAAAATTATGGCTTCCAATAGTGATGAAATAATGTTAAGGCACTATAGGCTAGGCCATCCCAATTTTTATTATCTCCAGCAGTTGTTTCCAGAACTATTTATCAATAAAAGCCATAGTTCTTTCAATTGTGAATTCTGTTTACTTGCTAAACATTGTCGTGCACAATTTCCCATTAAAACATACAAACCATCTCAGCCCTTTTCTTTGATTCACAATGATATGTGGGGGCTTTCCCAAGTTAAAAACATCTCTGGAACTCGATGGTTCATAACCTTTATTGATGATCACACTAGGTATGTTGCGTGTATCTCCCCAAGGAAAAATCTGAAGCTGCCAGGGTATTTCAAACCTTCTACTCCATGATCTTAACTCAGTTTAATGTTCCTATTCAAACCTTAAGAACTGATAATGGAAGAGAATACTTCAATTCCATTTTCAGTGACTATCTCTCTAACAATGGAATAATTCACCAAAGCTCTTGCTCAGATACACCCCAGCAGAATGGCATAGCTGAGAGGAAAAATAGACACTTAGTTGAGGTAGCTAAGGCCCTAATGTTCACTATGAATGTTCCTAAGTATCTATGGGGTGAAGTGATCTTAACAGCTGCATATTTAATCAACAGAATGCCCTCCAAACCCCTCAATTTTTCTGCCCCTGTGTCCAGTCTTCTTCACCTCTACCCAGCTTTTCGGTCTCTGGTATCTCTCCTTCCAAAATATTTGGTTGTACTGTGTTTACCCATAATCATTCCCCTACTTTGTCCAAACTTGATCCCAAGAGTATTAAATGTGTGTTTGTTAGTTATTCTCCTACCCAACAAGGTTACAAATGTTACTCTCCCCAACTTCGTAGTTTTGTTATTTCCATGGATGTCTGCTTCCTTGAGTCCCAACCCTTCTTTCCCAATCCTTCTCTTCAGGGGGAGATGGTGAATGAAGAAAACTCTTGGGATACAGTCCTTCTACCCACTGAACAGCACACAGAACAGCCTCCACTCACAGCATAGCATCCAGACCAACACACTCAACCCACAGAACAGCAACAACCACTCCTGCCTTTACTACCCACAGACCACCTGCCTTTACCCACAGAACAGCAACAGTCACTCCTACCTTTACTACCCACAAACCACTTGCCTTTACCTATAGAACCTAACATTACACCATCTAAGGAATTAAGAGAAGGTACTTACCAGTCAGGGGGAGAAATTCACAGAATACATTCTCAGACAAGAGGTCCATTGATGGTTTACTCGAGAAGAAATACACATCAACAAGGCCAATCTGACTCGATCTCCAGTTCTCAGGACAGCGAATGAAGTGCTGGTCAAAATCTGCACCAGAGTGCAACTCCAGAACAGGACCTAGACTGGCCCATTGCTATTAGGAAAGGGACAAGAACCTACACCCAATATCCCATATCTAAGTATGTCTCTTATGCAAGACTCTCTCCTATATTTCATGCTTTCACCACTGCCTTGTCAACCAGTGCAGTTCCAAACAGCATAGAAGAAGCATTGGCTGACCTGAAGTGGAGAGCTGCAGTTCAAGAAGAAATGGATACACTAAGAAAAAACAACACGGGAGATGGTGACTCTTCCTACTGGGAAAAGACCAGTCGGCTGCAAGTGGGTATTCTCCATAAAATACAATGCAAATGGGAGTGTGAGCAGATATAAGAGCAGGTTAGTGGCTAAAGGATTTACCCAAACTCAGGGGATAGATTACCAAGAAACATTTGCCCTTGTTGCGAAGCTGAATACTATAAGAGTCCTATTATCCTTAGTTGCAAATCTAGACTAGCCTTTACATCAATTAGATATGAAGAATGCCTTTCTAAATGGAGATTTGCATGACGAAGTTTACATGACTGCACTTCCAGGATTTCAAGGAAACAACAACAAAGTTTGCAGATTGAAGAAATCTCTCCATGGGTTAAAACAGTCACCTAGGGAATGGTTTGATAAGTTCACTCGAGCTGTCAACAAAAAGGGGTTTAACCAAGCTCAAACAGATCACACCTTGTTCTACAAACACTCACAGGATGACAAGATTACTCTCCTTATTGTGTATGTAGATGATATAATTGTCACCAGGAATGATCTGGGAGAAGCAAACTCCTTGAAGAGTTACCTGGCAGGGGAATTTGAATTAAAGGACTTGGGAGCCTTGAGATATTTCTTAGGTATGGAAGTGGCTCACAGCAGTGCAGGGATTGCCATCAATCAGAGGAAATATGTGCTGGATCTTCTCCAAGAAGTAGGAATGCTGGGCTGCAAGCCAGCCGAGACTCCTATGGATCCTAATGTAAAGCTAGAACTTGAAGGAGAAGAAGAGGTGAACAAGGAAAGATATCAGAAGCCGGTAGGCAAACTGATTACCTATCTCACACTCGTCCAGACATCACCTTCGCTATCAGCTTGGTAAGTCGATTCATGCATTCTCCTAAGAAGCAACACCTTGAAGCTGTGCACAGGATTTTGAGATATCTAAAAAATACACCTGGAAAGGGATTGTTTTTTAGGAAAGGAGATCATAAATTGGTGGAAATTTATATGGATGCTGACTGGGCTGGTTGCTCAATTGATAGAAGATCAACCTCGGGTTATTGTGCCTACCTATGGGGAAATTTAGTAACTTGGAGGAGTTAAAAACAACCAGTGGTTGCAAGAAGTAGTGCAGAGGTTGAGTTTCGAGCCTTGGCTCATGGAATTTGTGAGGGTATTTGACTTGAGAGGCTACTAAAGAATTAAAGATGCCCAGTTGTACTCCTATGAGAATATACTGCGATAACAAGGCAACAATCAACATAGCTAAGAATCCAGTCCATCATGATTGTACTATACACGTTGAGGTTGACAGACACTTCATCAAGGAGAAGCTAGACAGTAAAATTATATGTTTGGACTACATTCCAACTAGAAAGCAGACAGCTGATGTATTAACAAAAGGCCTACATAAACCAAGCTTTGAAAATTTAGTATGCAAGCTGGGAATGATTAATATCTACTCCCAGCTTGAGGGGGAGTGTAGATAAGTTACGGTGATTGATTTGTAGAGGATAAGATCAAATCAATATAAGTGAGGATATGGCTTTATGGTTGCAGATTTATAGAGATTTAGGAACTAATTTATAGGAATCTGTTTTACTAATTTTAGGCTAACAGATAACTACAAACTTGGGAGTAGTTTTGTGTATAAATAGTAGGGTTGTAACAGTCCTTCAGTGATATAATAAAAAATATCCTTCTGTTTTAATTTTGATTTCACGTACCATTAGCTAGAGGTGTACAAAAAACCGAACAACTCAAAAACTAAACCAATCCAACTACTTTAGTTGGGAATAGTTCAGGTCTGTACCAAAATTGGTTCGATTCGGCGTTAAAAAATTAACCCAATATTTTCAGTTCAGTTCTTGGGTTAATAGAAAAAGAACTTCACAGAATTGAACCAAACTCGAACCAAAAGTAACTCAACTTGAACCAACCTGAAACCAATCCAAAAAATATAATATATAACCCAACATGAACCAACCTAAAAAATATAATATGTAATATATATAATGATATAATTTATAATATTATAGATCGAAAGAAGTGTGATAAGCTTCAAACTTATTTGAATTTTTAAAATTACTTATTTGGATGTCTACGAAAAGAAAATATGCGAACTGGCCCAACTCGAAACGCAACCAACCAAACTTGATATAGGCTAACCCAAAAATCAAACTGACCCAACCCGATATTTTCGGTTCAGTTCAGTTCAGTTCAGTTTGGTTCCAAATTGAAATCAATTCAGTTTCGGGTCTAAATTTAAGCAATCGAAAAAAATTGGTTTAGTTCTAGATTAAGTGTGAACCCGAATTGAACCAACTCATATACACCCCTCCCATTAGCATCATCTTCAAAAATGATAACATCATTAACATGGGCAATCAGGCCTATGTTATAAGAAGAAAATTGATGCATAAACACTAAGTGATATGAAGTGGACCATAGAAAATCATAATCCAAAAGAACAAAATTGAATCGATCAAACCATGCTAGTAGAGACTTCTTGAGTCCATACAAAGATTGGTGCAAAAGACAAACAAGATGTTTATTTCCTGAGACAACATATGCAGACAGTTGATTCACCTTGTCTTGAAGTTCACCGTGTTAAAAAGGCATCATTGATGTTCACTGCATTTGAGCTCAGCATTAAAAAATTGCCCCATACCTAGGTCACTCATTGAGTTAGAGATGGTGGTCAGGGCATGCCCTTGAATGTCAGTTGAAGACATCCCGTTGCATAAAGGCAACCCACCCCCAGCCCCCGAGGGAGAACGGGGAAGAATATACCGTTTGGCCTTCCTAGATTAGATTGTTGGCTTTCTTTATGGTAGTCTATTGGTTTTCCTAAGTCCCTTATTTATATTTAGTCTAAATAATAGTACTGTAAATGGATGAATATTAAGAACGAATAGCTTGTGATGTTAATTCCCCCTCCCTCTCTCTTTCTTTCTCCCCTTCTTCTTTGCATCTCCAATTCTCTTGTTTGATTTCATCTCTTTCTCTACTTCTATTCTTCATTGTCCTCCGTCATATTTAGTATCAGGGTCAAAATCCTAGCAATTAGCAAAGAAACCTAAGCATCCATCAAAGCCAGAGAACCAATTGAGTCGTAGCCACCATTGTTCCAACATCTCTTGGCCCTAGCCACAACTGTTCCAGCATCTCTCATTCAGCTCTCTCTCTCTCTCTCTCTCTCTCACACACACACACAGACTAAATCATAGTTCAGCATGATTTCATTCATTAATGGAAACAATGTCCAAGACGATTGCCCAAAATGTTCCAATAGCCCAGTGCTACCAGCAAAATAGGTTTACACCCAGTATGTGCAACTTGCTTCCTTTTCAAAGAGGGAAGTTAGCAAGGACTAATATCTTCCCCGTGCAATTGCACTCCCTATAGTGGTGGTCTTAAATGAGGAACTGTTTACTGCAATGTTGTTCCATGTACTACCACGGCACCGTTGCTTTATTCCAAACCAAACCAAACCAAATCAAACCTTTTTCCCACTAGATGGGGTCGGCTATATGAATTTGACAACACCAATCAAATCTGTTTAGAGCCATGTCTTCTATTAGATCCAGGTAGGCAAGATCACGTTTAATAGTTTCTTTCCAACTTCTCTTGAGTCTTCCTCTATCTCTCTTACTCCTGGCAATCTCCATGCTTTCACACCTTCTGACAGGTGCCTCCGTTGGACACCTTCTAACATGACTGAATCATCTTAATCGATTTTCTCTCATTTTATCTTTAATCAGTGATATTCCTACTTTGTCCCTAATCTCTTCGTTCCTAATCCTATCTCTCCTTGTAATCCCACACATCTATCTTAGCATTCTCATCTCCACAACTATCATCTTCTAAACATGATTATGCTTTACTGCCCGACACTCTGATCCATACGGCAACGCTGGTTTTACCGCCACCTTATAATACTTTCCCTTCACCTTAAGGGGGACTTTTCGATTGCACAAGACCCTTGAAGCACTCCTCCATTTGGTCCACCTGGCCTGAATTCTATGACTTACATCAGTATCAATCCCTCTATCTTGTTGTACCATAGATCCAAGGTACCGAAAGTTTTCTTTCTCTACAATCTTTTGTGTCTAAACTTATTTCTATACTACCAGTTACTCTACTTTGATTAAATTTGCATTCCATATATTTCATTTTGTATCGATTTAGCCTAAACTCGTCTCTAACTTTTCCTGTCACAATTCTAGCTTAGCATTCACTCCTTCTCTCGTCTCATCTACTAAAACAAAATTATCTGCAAATAGCATACACCACGGCACCTCATCCTGAATATGTTTTGTAATCTCATCCATACATGTCCTTTATCACCTCAATATATGCGACACACGCTCCTTTCTTTTCCAATACTCTCTATAGAATCTCCCTAGAAACCCGGTCATAGGCCTTCTCTAAATTAATGAACACCATATGTAAATCTTTTTAACCTTCTCTATACTGTTCCATTAACCTCCTCAAGAGAAGATAGCCTCCATGGTTGATCTCCCAGGCATGAAACCAAATTGATTCTCTGAAACGTTTGTTGTCCTTCTTAGTTTTCTCTCAATAACTCTCTCCCACTATTTCATCGTATGACTCATCAATTTAATCCCGCAGTAGTTCGCACAGTTCTGAATCTCCGTTGTTCTTATATATGGGTATAACAATACTTTTCCTCCACGCATCAGGCATCTTCTTGCTCTTTAACACTACATTAAAAAATTTTGTCAACCAACTTATGCCACACTCCCCTAGGCACCTCCAAACCTCAATAAGGATACCATCTGGCACCGTTGCTTTATTCATTGCAAAAAAATAAACTTTTGTTTGCATCATGGTTATTGGAACAATAAGACCCATATGCACGTGCCTTTCATTCGACAGAGTCGAGTCTTTTCATAGCCCTAGAGAGTTGACAAGGACATCCCCTCAAATAAGTCTACTAGTTGAAGACATCTCACTTGAATAAAGGCATCCCACCTGGATAATTTTGCGGAACGAGGATTAATTTGCGGAACGAGGATTAAAGCCAAAGAAAAAGAAGAAATCAAGCAAGAAGAAATGGAAGAAAGGAGCTGAGGAAGCCAAGGCACCATTCAACATCAATAATCTCAAATCATCAAGCCTAATAATTCAATATAATCAAAACCTTTATATAGGTTAACCCTAAATCAAAATAAATCCCATAAATATGAGATATCAAAAATAATATCCTACCATATGGAATAAAATAAAAATCAAATCCTAAGAATAATATAAAATCTGATCTTATGGAATAAAATAAGATCCTAATAATATAAAATAAAATAAAATCTCCCCATCTTTATTATGACAGGACCCTACTCAAATTTGATCATTGATGGTTCAACTTCACTCTTCACCCAAAGTATTCTTACTCTTACCTTTAAGAAAGAGAGACTGCATCTGTTTGTGTGTTCTTGTTTTTTTTGGGGGGGGGGGGGGGGGAAGGGGAGGTAGGTGTTGAGTCGCAAGTCAAAATGCCAAGATCTGTTTGGTATTGGGTCCAAATCAGGTTTGCAACTCACTTTGTCCACCTCATTCTATAGATTACAAAGCCTCCTACTCGAATTGACTCATTTGATAAAAACCCTTTATTTTTTTGATAACTCAAGATGTCCAGGCCATTTTGCATGTAACTTGACTAATTACTTGAGACAGTTAACAACCAACCAAACTCCCTATAATGGGCAAATTGGCTCAAGTTCCAAATTCTATTGCAATTCAATCAACAAGGAAATGAAAATTGCTTAAGGTGAGCAAAAAGTTCCCAAACTAATTGTGTAGTACAGCAGTTCAATACAACTCAACTCAACAAACTTAGTCCCAAACAAATTGGGATCGGCTACGTGACCTTATTCCCCCATTCATTTCTATATTGGCTATATTTTTTTTTTTAATTTTAGTCTAAGTAATTTCCCCTTTACCCCTTCTACTTGGATACCCTCACACTTTCTTACCAATGCATCCCTAGGTTTACGTTGTACATTACCAAACCATCTCAAACGACATTCTCTCGACTTCTCTTCTATCAGTGCCACTTCAACTTTATTTTAAACATACTCATTTCATATGCTATTTTTTCTTGTATTACCAGGCATCAATCTTCACATCCTCATCTGTGCTACATTCATCTTATAAAAGTGTTGTTTCTTAATAGCCCAACAACTTTGCACCATAAAACATTGTTGATTTTATAACAGTCCTACGAAATTATAAGATCCTACCTCCAAGGGGTTTTTATAGGATTGGGATTAATTTGGCTAAAATAGATCATAAAATCATAGTATCATAAGATCCAGATTGGGGTTTAACCATGGTCCACACGTGTAATTGATGAAAGAAATAGGAGTTTTGTGGTAACTATTTCAAAAATTTTCGAATAATAGATAGAATTGTATGTGTCTACATTTATAGAAAAACAAATAGTTTTATTTGTTCTCTATTGTATTTAAAGGACGTATATGTCATAGCATTTAAAGAACGAATTTGAAAAAGATCAAACTACTGACTTCCTCCAGATCGTGACAACTAAT
The DNA here is from genome assembly GCA_019916065.1 of Vitellaria paradoxa. Classification (NCBI taxonomy): domain Eukaryota; kingdom Viridiplantae; phylum Streptophyta; class Magnoliopsida; order Ericales; family Sapotaceae; genus Vitellaria; species Vitellaria paradoxa. The sequence goes on from CM034242.1 coordinate 29,338,769, forward strand.
GGTAAAACCACAGTCCTATTGCATACCGAACTAAAAAAAAAGCAAGAGGATACAGAACAGTACCACTACCACAATCAAAACCAAAAGTTCAAACAATGTCAAAGAAAATAAACAAACAAACAAGGAAGCTTAAACAAATTCATATGTCACCTGTAAACACTACACAGGCATGCATGTAGAAGATCCTCCACAGAGATGACAACGTAAACTAAAAGGTTGAGGACTCTTAAATCAAAATTGACTCAATACAAATGCTTTATAAACAAGCAGCATAATTTAATTTCCATACTTTCAAGATGTACAAAGTATAAATCGAGCAATTCAATTAAATCGAATATTACCTGAGGCAAAGGGCTGAGTTCATGCTTGAGCAGCGTACCAATTACAAAATGCACTCCCTCGTTTGCTCTACCAGTTCATCATTCACCACATTTAAACCAGGGGGAGGTAGCGAGCCATTTACACCACCCACATTCATATTCACAAGAGGGATAGAACTAGCATTGCTTCCTACTATCTTAGCCACCGCATTTGAACTTGGAGGATGGTCAGAGCCATTGCCAGTGCCCGCTACTTTAGACCCCATAAAAGGGATAGAACTAGTGTTGCTTCCTACTATCTTAGGCCCTTTGTTTGAATTTGGAGGATGGGTAGAGTCAGTACCAGTGCCCGTGCCCACTATTTTAACCCCCACATTTTGATTTGGCGGACAAAGAGAAATGACACCATTACCTACCACTTTTGCTCCCACACCTAAATTAGGAGGGGCAGACCAATTGTCGTTGTGCACAACTTTAGCCTTCCTGAAATCAATCAATGGATATTTTAAGACGAATGGAAGTAATCAAAATTAAGAAGATTTCCAACTCATACCTAACCAACTTTTGCTTTAAACTGGCTACTTTTGGCTTCAATGTCCCTTCATAAGGAAAATTGTAATATGTTAATTTCAAATTACACAAACTGAACTCCATGATCTAGAACAAGATCCAAAACTTAAAAACTTATTTCATTGTATCTCAAATCACCTACCAGATTTAAGAGTCAACGAAGCTGAAGCAGACTTGCGATTGCCCCTCTCAGCCTTGATGGAAGCAATAACAGAATCTGCAGTAGAACCCAGACCTTTTCTCCCAACCAATTTCACTCCAAGCTTTTCACACAGGCAATTCAACCTCATCTCATCACCCCCTCTCACTTCCCTCAGCTCAAGTGCCTGTTGCTTTGATAACAAAGTGTAGACATGAAACTCCTGCTGTTGATTAAAATGGGACTGAAGCTGCTGAAATAGTAGTTTATTAGAGTGCTGTTGATCTAGTTTTGAACCTTCATGATTCCGTTTTCGTGGGCCACTAAATGTCACTCTTAAAACTGCTGTTGACTTGGGATCAGAATTTTTCCTACCAAAAATTACAGAAAAACTCCCAAATTCCAAATCAGGCTCTCTAAATAAATCTGCAAGTAGAGATGAACAAGAATGTGCATTTTTTGATGGGTTTCTTTCTATTCTTTTCTTCAAGGCCCTAAAACTAGCATAATGAGCCATATTTGCAGCTTCTCTTAAGCCACTAAGAAAGGCCCCATGCATAGTTGCAGGGTAGCGCCTCATAGTTGCCTCTCCTGCAAAGAAAACTCTTCCATCTCCTACATTCTCTGCCAAGATATCATAGTCATCTCCTGATGCCCCAACTGCAACATTGGAGTATGAACCTAAGCTGAAGGGATCACTACCCCATCTAGTACAGACAGTTTGTATAGGCTCTGGAACGTTAATTCCTTGCGGTTCATATATACCTGCATGCATTGAACCCAGTGCATCAATGTAATGGTCACTTGATGACGAAAACAAATTGCAAGTACTTCAAAACAAGAGAATAACTTTTCCCAAACCAAGAAAATTCAGAAATTGAATTCACCAAATAATAATGATTCAATACACATTACCCTGAACTTAATAACAAATTCGGGTCAACCAAAAGGAAATTTATCTAATCAAATCAAATACCAAGAAAATATGTGGGCACGAATGAGTCATCTAGAATAGTTCAAAAGTTCAACTATCAGTATTGATTAGATACCTATTAAATATCTATGCTATATGGTGGAGAGAGGTGCTCAAGTGCAGTGCAAATGGTGTAACAAGATGGAAATGCAAAGAAAGTGCTCACTGGTAACAGGGAAGGAGGCGCATGGTTGGAAATACGGGAAGGTACGTTAAGGGGTGAGGAGTTCATGCACAGATTTCAAGATGCATAAGTCATTCGAATAAAATTGTATTTCCTCCAAAGACTTCTAAAAAGTTGGGTTCGAGGCCAGGTCCCATTTCAGGTGTTGAATTTGGGCCATCACTAATAGCCCAGAATGCTCTTGGGCCGTTGATGAATGAGTCCATGGAAGTGGGTTGTTATGATGGGCACTAACCTTTAATAAGGAGGTTGGTAAGAAAATCGTTTTAACACTGAAGAACTGGGCCACCGATGAATGAACCCAAGTGGCTGGACAATACTGAAAGGCTGTGTATTTTTAATAGGAGGTCGAGGATTCAGAATGGCCCAATTCCTTTCTCAAGCCCAACAAGTCATCCTCTAAGCCCAAGAGATCTTTTCAGATTTATAATCCTATATATAGTCTACGACCAGCAACAGGAACGCTTGACAAGTCTATTACGTTTGGTAAGCTACAGAGGAGGGGAATAACAATATTAGGGAAAGCTACTTCTTCTACTCCTTTTTCTATTTTTAGAGCATATGGAGAGGAGGACTTTTGTTTGTGAGAGGGATGGGTTAGACTGGGGAGATGAGTTGTTCTCCTTATTAGGGGACAGGAGAATCTCCTAGATATTTTAGACCAGAGATGTTGGGAAGGAATGATATTGTTTGGAGCCATAGAACAGAAGTTAATCCATCTCTTTTGACTGATTAGTGAAGCCTACAACAACAACAATAACATAAGCCTTATCCCACTAGGTGGGGTCGACTACATAGATCACATGGCGCTACTGTGTTCTATCAAAAACCATATATTGATGTAAATCATTTATAATAAAGTCTCTTCTAATAACTTCTCCAAGTGTTCTTTTAGGTCTTTCTCTACTTCTTCTTATTAGAGTAAAAACCATTTGATCAACTCTGCTCACTAGAGCCGCCAGCGGTTTTCTTTGCACATGACCAAATCACCTTAACCAGGTTTCTAACATTTTCTCCTCAATAGGTGCAACCCCAACTTTCTCCCTAATACGAATTCTGAATCTTATCTTTTCTTGTATGTCTACTCATCCATCTCAACATTCTCAACTCTGCTACACCAATTCTTTACTCTTGTTGTCCCTTCAGTGCCCAGCACTCGCTTCCATAGAACATAACCGGTCTTATAGCAGTTTGGTAAAACTTTCCTTTTAAGTTTATTAGGTACCTTGCGGTCACAAATGACTTCCGATGCATTTCTCCATTTTAACCACTCAGCTTGTATCCTATGTACTGATTAGTGAAGCCTAAAATCATTAATTGGAATGTGAGGGGAAACATAGTGTAGGGAAGAAGTCCGTCATCAAAACAGTTTTAAGAAGTGAAAACCTAACGTCATCTATCCACTGGAAATTAAGTTGGAGAGAATTGATGAGTGGGGAATGAGGTTCCTATGGGTTTTTAAGTGGGTGAAGTGGATGCATCTTCCAGCAATGGGCACCCCTAGAGGCATACTGTCAATGTGCAATAGCAGGGGTTTATCGTTAATTGAAGAAATTGGAAGCTACTCGGTCTCTATTCTGTTTAAATGCCAAGATGAAGATTTGAAATGGGTTTTTACGAGAGTTTATGGACCTGTGCAGTTAAGGAGAAGAGCAGCTTCTAGGAAGAACTCAGTGATATTGCATTCAGTTGGGAAGACTCAATAGTATTTTGGAGTGGACTTCAACAATGTAAGATTTGCTCACGACAGATTGGGCTGACTGTTTTATCTACTTCCACAGAGAGACTTTAGAGTTTGTTCATGAGGGACTGGGGGATTTGCCTCTGTCCAATGGTGAATTTACTTGGCCTGATACCAATAACAAGTCCATTACTGATAGGTTCTTGGTGTCAACAAATTGGGATGAGTTGTTATTCCTAAGAACGCTACAATTAACGCTATGCAGACTCACGTCCAACCATTTTCCAATCTTACTTTTTTTTTGGGGGGGGGGGGGGTGTTTGATAGAGGCCTTGCTCCATTTAGGTTCAAGAATACATGGCTGTAGAAAGAAAGTTTCAGTGATTTGGTGCAAGGATGGTGGAGTAGTTATCCAAGTGGGGGCAACCCAAGCTTTGTTTTTGCAGCAAAACTGAGAAGGCTCAGGATAGATTTTAGAATGTTGAATAAGCATCATCTTGCGTGGACCAAGGTAAATAAAACAAGGCTGAATGAAGGTATTTCAAAATTGGATGGAAGAGAAATGGAGGGAGTCTTATCAGAGGTGGAGTTGATGAGAAAGGGAGAGTTAAAAAAGGTGTTTGGGAAGATTGCTAAAATAGAGAGGGGGTGAGTTGGCAACAAAAATCTAGGCTGCTATGTGCAATGACCGTACCCCCACAATTCAATATTCCACTTTGGGCTTAATTGGGTGCAATACGATGACTTCCCAGAGGGTCACCCATCTTGATACTACTCTTGCCCAAACACACCTAACTCTAAAGTTCTAACATAATCCAGTGCTCACACAACTTCAAAACACATTAAATTTGGGAGATACTGAATATTACATATATGGCACTTTACTTCAGCCTGCCTTAGCAATGTGGGACAGGGGTGCTTCACTGCACCTCAATGGTAGCTTTCCCAATCTCTCATCAATCTGCTCACATCACCATTGATCTGTCACATCTCTCCCCTTTCTGGCATGCATCCTCACGTGGCCCCACACATTTGGCTGCACATTAGCCCTAATATCATTTGTAACAACACACATCCCTATAGTATTGGTCGCTTTGGACTTGATTAGGTGTAATGCGACTACTTCCTAGGGTATCATACATCGTGGTATTACTCTTACCCAAGCACACTTAACCCTAGAGTTCTAATAGAATCCAATACCCACATAACTTTAAAACAAGTTGTATTTGGGAGATATTGAATATTACGTATATGGCACTTCACCTCAACCTTCTTCACTGCGCTTCAATGGTAGCTCACACAACCTCTCATCGGCCTACCTACATCACAGCCGATCCATCAAACATTATGGCTTAAAGCAAGTAATAGGGATACAAAATTGTTACATGAGATGGCAAGTGCTCATAGACGGTATAACCAAATTGATAGGGTAAGCATTGAAGTAGGATTTTACCGCGTGGAGAGGAGATTAAGATCTCTTCAAGGAATCAAAAAGGGCCAATCTGGAAAATGAATTTTCTAAGATTAAGTGAGTTTTCTAAGGAAGAAATTTGGTCAAGCTCGAAGTCAACGAATGGGGATAAAGGTCTAGGGTCGTTGGAATGATCATACCATTCTTCACAAGCTACCCGCACATTTTAGAGGAGGATATTTTGCAGTTGTTTCTAGAGTTTCTTATGACCAGTAAGTTTGAGAAAAGTAACAATTCGACATTCATCGTGTTTATTTCAAAAAACAAAAAACAAAAACAAACAAAAAGGAGCAATGAATATATAGACTTTAGATCAATAAGCTAGTGGGGGGATTGTACAAGCTAAAAACTAATGCCTTGGCAATGAGACTGAAGGAGGTCATCTGAGAGTTGGTCTCGGAAACTTGGAATGTATTTGTGGACATCAAATTGTTAATGAGGTGCTTGTGGCTAATGAGGTTGCGAATGCAAGAACTAAATGTGGAGAGCTAGTGGTCATTTGTAAGCTTGATATGGAGAAGGCGAACAACCATCTTAACTAGAGCTTCATGTCATAAATTTTAGAGGGGATAGGTATTGGAGGAAAATGGGGACAGTGGATTCTTTGGTGTATATCCACTAGAATTTCTGTGTTGATTAAAGGAAGCCTTGCAAGCTTCTTTGATGCGTCAACGAGGCTTAGACAAGGGGTCCATATGTCCCCTCTTTTCTTCATTTTGGTGATAAAAACCTTTAATAAACTTTTGAAGAAGACAAAGCAGCATGGATTCATCAATGGTTTTGCAGTTGAGGGCAGTAATTCCTCTTGAGTGGTAATCTCACATCTTCTCTTTACCGATGACTTGCAAGTTTTTTTGTAGGCAGGCCCTCTACAATTGGGACATCTTAGGTGTGTCCTCTTTTGTTTTGGGGTATGTGTGTCAACATGGGGGGAACAAAACTGACTCCAATGGAGGGGCCGCCAAGAAAGAATGCATTGTGTGCAATATTATGATGTAAACAAAGGTCGCTTCCGACATCATACTTGGGACTCCCACTAGCTCTTCTCACAAATTTAGACAATTTGGGACAATGTGATCAGTAATTTCCAAAGAAGACATGCGAGATGAAAGAAAAATTACCTCACTAAAAAGGTTAAGCATAACTCCAATCAAAAGCAACTTGTCGAGCTTGCCAACCTACTACATGTCCATGTTCCCCATTATGGCAAACATCACAAAAAGACTCGAGATGATGCAAGGAGATTTCCTTTAGGGAGGCTTAGAGAGGTCACAAAGTATCACCTAGTAGATTGGGATACAGTGTGTCAACCTTTAGGGAAGCAAGCATGGGGATAAGAAGAATCAATACTTCAATGAAGCCCTTTCTGGGCAACGGCTCTTAAGATTTTCTAAAGAATGGAAGAGGCTTTGGAGACAAATGAAATGTGCTAAATAAGAGACCGAGTTGGGTGATTAGACCACTAGAACTTCAATAGTTTCCCCTGGAGTAATAATGTGGAAGAACATCTAAACACTTTGGCTGGCCCTTAGCTCATTTAGCTCAATGGAAGTGGGGCGAGGCTATAGAGTGAAATTCTAGAAGGATCGTTAGCCAAGAAGGAGATGCTTGAGAGAGAGAGCAAAAATTTTCACTTTGGCCTAGAATAAAGAAGTTGTAGTTGATAAATACAAGACTTAGGAGGGGGGAAATTTTACCTAGGAGATTAGATTGAAGAGGTAGTAACAAGATTGAGAGATGGAAGGTTACATTCTATTGTAACAACTTTTGTACTCTTTTCAGGTGAAGGGCAAGGAAGATAAGTTTAACCGGACATTGACATTTGGTGCATTCCAAGTGAAGCCTCTGTATAAGGCTTTTGTGGGTAGTAGGGGGGGGATTTTCCGTGAGACAAAATTTGGAGGAGTGGGGATCCACCAAACGTGGTATACTTTGTGTGATGCTTGGTACAAGGTAAAATTTTGAGAATAGATAATTTGGATATAGCTAATACATCCACCAAACGTTGGGGTTGTAACACAACCTATCGAGTCATCCTTTCTTGCATATTCTTGATGCTTCATTTATACATCTTTTGATCACTAATCTTTAAAAATTTTAAAAAAAAAAAAGTACAACCAACAGTAATATTAAATTTACATGTGGATAATTGGTGTATTATTGATTACGTGCCACAAATAGGTTACATCCATTTACTGAAAGTTTCACAAATTTTCTTTTCAAAATTGCCAAGTTTTCAAATCCCAAAAGTTAGATATAGCTAATACATCCATTTACTGAAAGTCTCACAAATTTTCTTCTCACAGTTGCCAAGTTTTAAAATCCAAAAAGTTAGATATACCTAACACACAGCCATACATCATATACATATACATGTGCATGTACCTTTGAGAATCTGAAGAACCCGGGTCACAGCATCAGTGGGAGGCATGCTCTCAAACGTATGTGCAGCTTCACCTGCCACTAAAGCAATCAGAAGAGGACCACCAGCTACAGTTGCATAGCTATAGAAAAGAAAGAATTCTCCTCTACAGCTTGGATCATCAGAAAGATGGCCAAACGTATCGAGATCATTGCCCCAAAACACGTGAGGAAAAAGCATAGCAACCTTGTTTAGCAACCCAAATCCAAGCCTCTTTATCCCGTCAAGCTTCCTTTGAGGCAACTCTGGAATAAATTTAATAGAACCACTTTTCAACACCCCTAAAGGAACAGTGCACAGTACCATATCACCCTCAAAGACTTGGCTCCCAGCAACAACCTGCACCCGATCACCAGTATAATGGATGGTATGCACAGTTTTCTCAAAAAGGATTGGTATATTCTCAGCCAAAGCCTGAACCAGCCGCCCATTTCCTCCAGGTACGAAACAGTGATCTCCTCCCATATCATATGGGTCATCTTGGTCCCAGAATGCAAGTGAGAGCTTAGAAAGTAAACCTGCATTTGCATACTCCAAATTTGCAAGATGCCAATTAAATAGGTTCATCTCTTCTTTGTTTACAGCATCCCCATAAACCTGCCAAAATGTCTCCAATGCTGCACCAAGGGAAACATCCTGTGAAACCTCACCCATTAATTGCCTAAGTTGACTTGCCTTGTCCAAGAGCCGGTTAAAAGAAGTTTCCACTTTTGAATCAATGTCTGGGTCAACGGGTTTTCCATCCAAACTGTAGAGTGGGCACTTGTCTCTCACCTTATGAAGAGGATATGACAATTGCCTGGCCAGTATCCCTAGAGGGTTCCCATGTGTACCTGTCAATACACTCCCTCCTAAATCTGCAGAAGCAGTCTTATTTCCTCCCTCCATTTTCTTAGTATAAACTCGTCCACCTACGCGTTTCCTACCCTCCAAAATGGTCACCTTAAACCCAAAGGTCAGTAGCTGCCGCGCAGCAGCCAAACCTGCCAGTCCCGCCCCTATAATGATAACATTTGGCTTACCAGGTTCTGATGGAATCTTCTCCTTAATTGCAGGGGCAACCCCAAAATTAATATAACCATGTGAAACCAAGTAATTATAAGCAGAGTCCAAAAGTTTACTACAATGTGAAGGTATAGCATCAACAAACATCTCTTTTGTGACCCAGTTAGACACATTTTCACGCCACCTTGAGATAATGTGGTTCCTAATAAGAATGTAATTAACCTGTTCAATTCCACCCACAACAGAAACAACCTTCGCATCAATTTCCTCATCAGTGAGATGGTCAGCTGGAAAGCCAGCAGTAAGTGCAACCAAAGCCTCTGCAGTGGCTTCTCTATTAATCACAATAATCTCATCAGATACATCAGGAAAAGTTTGTGTGGAAGAATTAGGGTTGGAATAATTAGCATTCAAAGCACTAGGAATTTGCATATGAGGAGTGGCAGAGAAAGCTGACGAAGAAGGCATCGACAATTCCCCCTTGCTAGTCTCAATTGATCTGTTTGAAAAGAAAGGCATGTGATTGTGATATACCTGACTCTGATAGGATATAGACGGCATTGTACTGCGGGATCTACCTCGTCTTCGCTTTCTGGGGACATACAGTGAGAGAAGGTGATTCGAATTAGGGTTAACAATTGCATTACTATTCGAGTTGGGGTTAGCATCAGAGGTTGACATTGAATTTGGAGAAGGGTTAGGAACGAAGATTGAGAGCGAATTGGGGTTAGGGTTTGGCTCGGGTGCGGAGATGGTGAGCTGGAAGGGGTTGTAAGCGTCAGGATCGAAAAAAGGAGAGGTTTGTTGAGGGGTTTGATTTGATGAGTTCATCTCGCTCTGTGAAATTTTCTCGCACTGATCGTCACCTGGAGAGATAGAGAGAGAGAAGAGGCCGTTGGGTCTGTCTCGAGAAAAATGAATAAAACTGGATTTACAAGACAAGGGTTTCGATTCAATTTTTTATTAATTTTGGGTTTGCAATGTAGGACTAGAGTAACCAGCCACCACTAGGAAGTGTGCCATACGGGGGACCAAAGAACCGGCCGACCAAATTAAGGGGTGTAAATCGGCCCGACCCGAGAATTGGGGCCGACCCGCCCCAGCCGATCTTCGGTCGGGTCGGGTCGGGTCGGGGTCATGTCACCCGTCCTAACTGACGCGGCATATTTTTAATATTTTTTTATTTTTTTTAAAAAAATAAAAAAATAAAACTCAAACAAACACATTAAAATCATTATTGATAAAAATTAAAGTTTATTACATAACAACCAATTACATAATTAACATTAAATTTAAAATTACAATTTATAAATATAGAATTATAAAAAAAATAAATAAATGATAGAGTAATTAATAGGTACATCACTTCACGTCTTATACATCCCAACTAGGTTGGCACCTATAAGAGTGACTATCATTTGCAAATATTACTTTATCTATACATAATTATTATTCATCACTAGATCTACTAGCGTGTTCTTCTCTTTCACTAAATACATTGCATCAAAATCAAGGGCAAGTTACTCTTTTTCGGCATCTTGCTGTTGTCTATTTTTCTGCAAGATACCAATCTCGTAAACACATCAAGACTTCGACTGTCGGAGGGGCCAGTCGACTCCTGAATTGACTGATAACGCGTCCACTAACACTAAATGCTTGCTCGGATGCTACGGTAGAAACTGGAAATGCGAGTATATCACGAGCTAAAGCTAAAAGAGTTAGAAACTTTGATTGTTATCCCTTCCACCAGTCTAAAAGACTGAAATTATCTTCATTTTTTATTGGAGGTGTGCCGAGATAACGTTGGAGGTCGGATGAACTTGAACTTGCACTTGTTGATGCATCTATCCGTCGGGATGTTATTCTTCTCCAAATGGACGTATTGTCACCAAAGTCACGGTGAGAAGAGGACGTTGTGGCCATAGTTGGTTGGACAGTTATACGATTACTATCATACCAACCCAATAGAGTTTGTATTTCCTGTTTAATTTGATATAATTGTTCTTGGGCACTTTCATGCCCATATATCATCTTTAATAATTGAAAGAAAATATCTTCTTTATACCTAGGGTCTAAAATAGTAACAATACCAAAATGTATGGGAAGTGAGTTAAAATATTTATCAAATTTTTCCTTCATTACAACAACCAAAGAAGAATAATATTCTTACGCACCATATTTGTTAAAAATTTCATTAATAACCCCTAATTGATAAATAACAGTAGAAGAAGTGAGATAATAAATTTCACAAAATATTTTAGTAGCAACATCAAAAATATGTAAAAAATCTGAATAGAAAATTACATTTGCCCAATCAATTGGCTCAATAATATCTAATCCAACAGCATGATTACTTAAAATAAATAAATCAATTGCTTTTTGATATTTAATAGCAACTTTTAACATTATATAGGTTGAATTCCATTTTATATTAATTTCTATTGGTAATTTTCTAGGTTTTAAACCAATTTGATTGCATATGCCAACAAATAGACTAATTCTTTTTGGAAAGCTCATGGCACAAACTATAGCTCTTTTTATTTTTACAATAGAAGATTCATAAATGTTCAATCCATCCTTTACAATTAAATTAAGTATATGGGCACAACAACGACCACGAAATAATAGAGCATTTGCAGACAAAGCATTATTTAAATAATTAAAACAAACATCATTATATAAAGCATTATTTAAAGTAATAGAAAATATTTTTGTAGATAATTGCCACGATGCAAGTTCATGCAAAATAAGTTCCCCCACGGTGAATCCAGTGAATGGTTGTTCAACTAATTTAAATGAAATAATGCGTTTATTTATTTTCTAATTTTCATCAATATATTGTGCAGTTATATAAAGATATTCAATATCTTGACAAGATTTCCACATATCGGTGGTCAAGCAAACATTTCCTTCAAAATTAGTAAAATAAGTTCTTAATTCATCCTTTTTTAATTCAAAATCTCGTAAAACTTTATTTTTTGAAGTATTTCCTGAAAACCCATAATATTGTGGTGCAAAACTTTCGCGAATAAATTCTTCAAAATGTCGATTTTCACTCATTGTAAAGGGTTGCTAATCTTTAACAATATATCTAACTAAATTATTTTGTGCTCTTACAGGGTCATAAGAAAAAATATTTAAATTACCCCCTTCATTACCTAATTGAGTTTGTGCTATACGTGGAAAATATTGATCAATTAAACTATTAATGCGAGGATCCTGTTAGTGCCTTCTATTTAAATGTCTTTTTAAATGACTAGTTCCAAATGTATTTCTACCATCTAATAAATCCCCACAAATAACGCATTTAGCCTTATGCATTCCTTCATCACGTGGAATTCTAATAAAAAAATCTCATACTTTTGAAGTGCCACGCTATTGTTGGACGTGACGGGAATATGATGCACCAATATCACCAGCTGTGGTAGTAGGTGTTGGTATTTCTGAACCTTGTGGATGTGGTGATGTAAATTGTTCCATTTGTTCTTGAGGGAGAAAGGAGATTGAGTCTCCACCCTCCAAATCAAAAAAATGAGTGTCCCATGGATCCATTTAGAAAAAATAATTTAATTAAAAAAATTAAATTATGAAAATTAAAAAATGTATGTATGTAAATTAAAAAAATAATTAAAATACTAACTTGAAATAATTTGAAGCCTTGAATCACTTGATCTTGATTCTTGAAATCTTGACTTCAAATTTGACAAAATGGAATGCACTTGAGCACAATTGAAGAGCACACTTGAGCACAATTGGAGATAAATTTTGTTAATTTTTTGTGAGATATGAGTGAATGTGAGTGTGGGGTATTTATAATGGAAGAGGGTGGGGAAGTTTTGTAATTTTGTAGAATTTATTTGGAATTAAAAAAAAAAGAAGAATGGAGACGTTCTGCCAAGCAGAACGGTAAAAAAAAATTAAAAGAAAGGGGAGTGCTGGCCCTATTGGGCACTGCCTAGTGCCTGGCAAACATAAAAAAAAAAAGAAGAAAAAAGCCGTTCTGCCAAAGCAGAACGGTAAAAAGAAAAAGAAGGATGGGGACGGGGGCCGGGGCGGCATGGGCCGGGTCAGGTCAGGGCTCAGGCCGGGTCAAGGGTTACCCAAGCCCTGACCCAGAGAGGGAGGGGCGGGTCAGGCCGGGGCTAGTATGGAGCTGCGGGCCGAGCCTAGGTCGGGTCTCGGGCCGACCCGATCCATTTACATCCCTATCGACCATTTGGTGGTGGTCGGCTTTGCTACTTTCCGTGGCCGCTAAGTAACCTGGATGACCGCCTTAAGGCGGTCAAGAAAGGGTTTCATTTTCCCACCAAAACCCATTCTTCCCCCTCACGCCAACCCACTTTCCCTCACTCATTTCTCTATCAGATCACCTCCCTTTCACAATCTCATTTCCCCCTCTCTCTCAACTCTTTCTTCGGCCACTCTCTCCTTTTCTTTCCCCCATCTCTCTTCCACGAGCCACCTCACTTTTTGTTCAGCCGCTCCCTCCCTCTTCCTCTTTCTCTCTCTCTCTCCCTTCCTCCTGAATCTCTCTTCCACAAAGCCACTGCGTGGTGACCCAAGTGACCCAAGCGACCGGAACAAACGGCCGGAGCAACTGAAGCCTTGATTTCGTCCGAAAATAAGTAACTCTCCCTCTCCACTTCAGATTTTGTTTGGGATTCGGCTGTGTGAATGTTTGAACTTTTGATTCCATAAATTGATAGAGAGAGAAAAAGCGTTGAAGAGCCTAAATGATTGGTATGAATTACTGGTGATGATGCAAATATTTTTGTTTGTTTGGCTACAGCCCAAAATGGGTTTTGTGTGAATGAGGTGCTGTTGGGTTTTCTTTTGTTTTGGTGATTAAAGAGAAGATAATTTGTTATTTCCTTCCAGACCACTTTGTAAAATAAGGGGAAAAATATAACGACATGAATGTAGAGATAATTTAAAATAAATAAGGAAATCCAATCACTGGGAATGCACATTGGAAACAAAAAAAAAATTGCCGTGTGAAATTATAGCTTATGATTTCCAAGAGGGTCTTCCTCTCTTGGCAGCTTTTCCTTTTCTTATCCAAACCTCCCGCCTGAGCCCATTGCTTTTTCTCCATTACTGATTTGCTAGCAGCCTTCATTTGATCTCTTTCTCTGCGCGTATATATATATATATATATATAATAACAACCAATGTAAGCTTTTCCCTCCCCTAATAAATTTAAGTATAAACAAGAAAGAATTAAGAGCTTTCATTATTACTAAAATTACTGTAGTTTTTTATATTTCATGGTTAAAAATTTTTAAACATGAGTGTTTAATTCCCTTTATCAAAATTTTCACTGTAATAATTTTTTTAAATAAATTTATAATTGCTACTAATTTTATAAGCATTTTAATCTCTTATTTAGCAAAGTGATAGTGTCATAGTGGTGCATGAAGTTGGATCATTGTGCTCACCACTGAACTTCGACTTGGATGTCTCTTCCTTTACATTTAATGTTTTGTAATAATTCAAAAGAATATTGATTTATGTGGGCGTGCATTGTGCTTCAAAAAAGAAAAAAAAAATAATAAATGCTCAACAAAACGTCCACAATCTTTTCACTTTCATCATCACTATCCCACAGCCATGAATAAATTTAAGTCCAACAATATCATCTAGAGGTCCAGCCCACGTTGAGCCCAGCACAAAATTGGCCTTGCCTCAAACATATCAATTTCAATTGGGGTTAAAATGGAAAATAGTTTAAATATAATGTTACATTAATCCATGGGTAAAGTTAGTTATGGTTAAATTTCAAATACGGGTAAAAATAAATTAAGATGTATTTTAGGGTTTACGGTTTAGTAAAGGCTCGAATCCAAAGCCTTTTAACTTCATGAATGGTTAAAATTATTCCTTACCTAAAGTTGGGTTAAATTAATTTAGGGATAAAATTCAATTGGAGTTACAATTCTATTTAGGCTTAAAGCAGGGATGGAACTTGCTTAGGGAGGAACTTCAAATACTCTAAGTTAGCATTTATTGAATTTAATGAAAATTATGATTGCCCTTCAAATTCAATAAGGGGTCAAATTAATTCAAACTAATTTGATCAACATTTTAGTTAGGGATAACATTCAACTACAGTTAATATTTAGAAATCTCCATAAATCACAGACCAGGAAGATGTCTATCAAGACTCCATAAATCTTGAACAATTGTCAACAATCTCTGAAAATATATATAAATTCTTAAATTTTCAACTATCTCTACAAACCTTAAACTATGAGACTAATTATAAACTCATGTCAGATCTCCATAAATTCCGAGAAAATCATTTGTTATAATTTTTTTGAACTCAATTATCTTACTAAATCCATGATAGTAGTTGTGGGTCATATGGAATTAATGACGTTCAATAGTGGTGAATGAGAAGACAAGTAAGTAGCAGATCATAACTTGAACTTGCAGGCATAACCTTCATGCAATGTCTTTACGTTTATTTTAAAAATAAATTTGCAGGTACTACCTTCATGTATGTGCATGCATATCTCTTTACAAATATTGAATATCTAAGATCTCTATTCGATATCTAAGAATTTGTTTTTCATGGTTGAGTTGTCAAAAACAGTTGGTGACGGCGGCATACCAAACATCCCAAGCTGTAATCTGAATAGTACATTTATCTCCATGTATATGCATATACTCATTTTTCTAAATAAACTTAGACCCATTCGAGAATCGTATCATAACTATCGATTTGGTCATCCTTGATGTGATGACGTGGGTTTTTTAATACCTAATTCGTTTTCACTACATGGATGCACAAATCGATATATACGATTCTTGAATTGTCTAGTTTGGATAATTTGGGAATGCAATTATCCATCTTGTACTTAATGCTGACTATGCGAGTTCTATGTTAGGCGAGATTTCATGTAACTACTCCCGTTGTTCTCTAGGTACATACATAAATGAGTGAGACATCGCTTTTATGTTGTGTGCTTGGAGAACTACGCGAAGATGCTGCCGAAATTTCATCTGATAATAGAATGAGCAACGTCGCGTTAAGTAAGAGTTGGATCGTGGATTCTCGAACGAGATAGGACCAACTACCTTGTAGTGATTAACATTTAGGTATTTTTTCCAAATGAACATACATGTAGGTGTCAATTGGTGAGTTACTGGAACATATTTCGTTCGCTTATTTAGTACGATTGACGACGTTGTGCTTGAAGTGATGGACAAGAGTTGGATTGACTTACCAGATAGGTTGTCCTCTCAATATGTCCAAGGGATTGACGAATTTATTGCGTACACCTACCAGTTGACTGCTCAGCAATCGATTAATTGCCCGTGCAGAAAGTGTATTAATCGATATTATTTCACTCAGGATGTGGTAAGGGACCATCTGCTGAGGCATGGGTTCTTAAAAACTTATAAAAAAAATGGACAAAACATGGGGAGGCTTATATTTCGTTACGGCACATTGAGGAAAGAGTAGATTTACATGATGATATGGTGCCTGATGATCAGATGATGGAAATGATGCAGGATATCATAGTTGGGATGCCTACCCCAGAACCAAGTTTTGTAGGGGATGAAGCGAGTGCGAGTAATCCGAGGTTGGGTGCCAGCAAAGATGAATTAAGGTTTTTTAGGATTTTAGATGATGCAAACACCGAGTTATATCCCGGATGTCAGAATTACAGTCAACTGTCTTTCATAATTAAATTATTGCACCTAAAAGTTTTGAACCAGTGGACCAATCGCTCGTTTGACATGTTACTAGAGTTGTTGAGAAAGGTCCTGCTGGATGGTATAAGGGTCTGTGGTTCCTATTATCAAGCTTGTAAGTTGATAGAAGATTTGGGCTTCACATATGAGACATGGGATGTGTGCCCGAATAGTTGTATGTTATTCCGGAATGAAAATGCAACCCTTGACAAATGCCTTGTATGCGATAATTCTAGATGGAAGCAAGGCATTGTAACCTAAAGTACCAATGTTCGACGGAGAAATGGTGCTAACCAATTGCTACAAAGCAAGTTCGATACTTTCCTTTGAAGCTGAGGTTGAAAAAGTTGTTTATATCATCAAAGACAGCTAATTAATGAGATGGCATGCAGATAACGGTCATGATAATGGAAAAATGACACATCTGTCTGACTCCCCAGCCTAGAAAGATTTTGATCGGCAGCATCCGAACTTCTTCTCGGACTGTCAAAAACATCCGACTTGGTTTGGCTGCGGATGGGGGTAAATCCTTTTGGAGCGATGAATATTTCATACAGTACATGGCCAGTTGTCCTTGTTCCTTATAACCTCTACCGTGGCTGTGCATGAAGCAACCGTTTCTAATTCTGTCAACTCTAATTGATGGGCTGAAAGGGCCAGAAGATAAAATCGATGTTTACTTGCAACCGTTGATAGAAGAGTTACAGGAATTGTGGACTGAAGGTGTGATGGCTTTCGACACTGCGTCCAATGAAATGTTTAACCTTTGTGCAGGCTTGTTGTGGACGTTTAATGACTTCCCAGCATATGGCAACTTATCCGGTTGGAGTACAAAAGGGAAGTTCACTTGTCCTCCTTGCAATAAGAGCACACAGTCACGGTGGCTGCGTCATGGTATAAGAAGTTTAGCTACATGGGTCATAGACAATTCCTGCCCAGCACACATAGCTTCAAGAGGAATAGAACTACCTTTGATGGGAACCGTGAATTTGGTTCGGCCTTGTGAAGATTAACCGAGCATGAATTGTTGACCAAGCTTAAGGATGATGGTATATGGACTGTCTATAAGCCCACTAACTTAAGGCTTCAATTAACCATATCAACTGAGCCTCGCTCCCACAGTTGGAAGAAAAAAGTATATTCTTTGAGTTACCTTACTGGAAGGATAACTTGGTGATGCATAACTTGGACGTCATGCACATTGAGAAGAATGTGTGTGACAACCTATTGTGGACGATATTAGGTGACAAAATAAGATCGAAAGATACTGCCAATGCTAGGCGTGATTTGGAGGATATGGGATTGTGACAACCATTACATTTGCAGTTGAGGGGAGCAAATAGAGCATATCTACCACCAGCACAATTCACAATGAGTCATGATGAGAAGGAGTTGTTCTTGAGCATCCTCTAAAGTGTCAGAGTGCCCGATGGGTATCGTTCTAATATCTCGGGACAGGTGAACATGCAGGAGAGGACTCTATTCGGTTTAAAAGGCCATGATGGTCATATTCTTAAGCAACAATTGATCCCTATTGCTATTCATTGATGCTTGTCGAAGAAGGTTGTTGAACCATTTATAGCGCTCAGTAACTTTTTTTGATTGCTGTGTTTGAAATCTATTGTCCGGCTGAGTTACACAATCTTAAGAATCGAATTGCGCTAACACTCTGTCATCTTAAGACAATATTTCCACCTGCTTTTTTTTTTATGTAATAGTGCATCTCACAGTACATTTAGCCAACGAAGCTATATTGTGTGGGCCAATTCAATTTCGATGAATGTACCCGATTGAAAGATATCTGAAGACCTTGAAATAGTATGTTCACAACAGGGCTCATCCTGAGGCTTCAATGGCTAAAGGGTATCTGATGGAAGAATGTACCAATTTCTGTGCCATGTATATGGGCAACATTGAAATGAAACCGACTTGTCCCTAGTAAGTTCATGACGGCCCAGTAGGGGAGAGAACATTCGTCAATCTCACCAACAATTCATGGGTGCAAGCTCACTAATATGTATTGTTCAACACGGCATCGCTTCGACTATTCATCTAGTAAGACTTCACAAACTAAATATATCTCAACTTTATTTGTACACATTTATCAGTTTACATTATTTAAAGTTGAAAAGTTACTCACACTATTGTTTTTATAGGAAACATTTGATCGAACTAAGGCAGAGGTTGCCCCGCGCGTCCGATCATGTAGTCTATATTGAACATTTCAACTCATTTCATGTCTAGTTTAAAGAGCATGTAAGGACCACGCCATCTTCCAAAAAGTTTAGGTTTGTATGCTTGTGCTGATTATTTATATTCCGAACTGTAACTAAACTCCTACTCAGGTGCACAACATACGAAGTGTTGGTGAAACTTTCTCTGCGGAAATTAATGCTCTATCAAACAGCTCATTTACAGTGGCACGTTGCTATAAAGAATATGATGTCAATAGGTTTTGGTTTTGTACAAAAGAGTTGGATGATAGACGAGCAACTTAGAACTGTGGGGTAGCGCTCAACGTTGATACCCTAAGTTTTTCGAGCCGAAAGGACAGTAATCCCTGTGTACGAGTGATGCTTACAAATGTAATTGAAGTTAGATATACCAACGAATTCAAAACCGTGCCGTTTAAGTGTGATTGGGTAGATCCTAAGCATGGTGTGAAAACAGATGATTACAAATTCACGCTAGTTAATTTTAACAACCTACCTAATGTACACGGATGATTGGATCAGTAATGAACCATATATTCTAGCATCTTAAGCTGAACAAGTTTACTTCATGGAGGATCCCACTGATCCGGACTGGCATATTGCAGTCAAAATGTCACGAAGGGGGGATTCAAAGTTGATTGCGATATTCCAGAGGTAGAGGGGTATGCACAACAAAATCTAAGTGACAGTGTCATCCCAGCTCGTGAACATGATGCAAATTGGGTTAGAGAGACGGTTGAAAGAGATACAGTTGAATTTCTAGGTTCATGACATTATCAGGTATTGACTATTCATTTCTTATAGTTATAGGTCATTTAAAAAATAAATATCATTAATTTGTAGGCTAAATATCGTTACTTAATATTTTTTTTGTTAATGTTGAAATGTTAACACTTTAGGGAGTTGGTAGATGGCTCAAGGCAGGAAGATAGGTCGTCTGCTTACCATGGGTGAGGCACTCCATGCTGCTCGTGCATGCGCCGCAGCTGACGATGTAGCTGGTGCAGATCACCTGAGAGATACTGTTGCCACTTAGCCTCCAGATGACACACAGATGCAATTTGACTCTGATCCCACGCAAGCACCTGATACCTCCGCACCTCATCTGCAGACCCCACAGCCACCTACCCCCATACTCGCACGTACTCGATCAGATCCTATAGCCTCCACTCTTCAGCAACACAGCCCCCCAGCACCTATGGCGCCACCCATCATGTCTCCTTTACATTCATCTTGTTCACTTCTCAGGCCGCCCACTATCGACACTACTTATCCCACGTCCCCTGCTAAGCCATCCAGTTCCACTCTGACTCCTATACCCATCTCTAATCGTGGACGTCGGGATGCACCGTCGTCTCGACGAGTAGGATACTCTCCGATAGCCTCAACATCTTCCCCACATGTTACTCAGCCACCTACTACATCTGCCACCTCTACCCCAAATGCTACTCAGCCATTCACGTCGCGCCCTTGTTATTCGGATCCATCAGGTATATGTTTCTTTTATATAAATAACAGATCACGTTGGTTAGTTTTACATTTAGTTAAAATATGACATATGTAGTTGACACTTAGCGGGGTCTGCGAGTACCACAACAGCCTCTCATGCTACGAGAGGTCCCACCACTCTCCTGCAAGGTAGGGGTAGCAGCCAGCCTCGTCAGGTTGAGTTTAGTAGCCACTATCACCCTGTAAGGAAGTCAGGTAGCCGCCTCATTAGACAGTTGGGTGTGATGGTCTGTGATGGATGCCTCGTGCCGTTGTCTTTCATAGATTGGGCAGCTGTACTCGTCAAGACATTAGACCGCATATGGCAGGAGGTCATGGTAGGCTACATTAACATGTTTCCATTGAAATCGATCTTATGTAGTACCATTGCTAATATATGACATAAATTGTGTGATTATGATAATGTGGCTGACTATCCTCCAAAGTTTCGACTTGTTTGTATGGCCAAGTGCCGAAAGATCTGGAAGGACCACAAGTACAATATGAAGAGGAAATATTTCGCACCTTTCGTGGGATCCCCGGACATCCTACAACGATGTCCTCCTTGCGTGGTTCCGGAGCAGTGGCCGGACCTTGTAGCGTACTGGTCGAGTGACTTAGCCCAGGTATAATTTAATAAAAGTTTGGAATTTATTCTCTTCGTGTTTGTTACGATAATAAATCTTTTTGATTACTACTGCTAATTTGAATGCAGGCTGAGGCAACTAAGAATTCAGCCAATCGGGCCAATCTTAGCACATCGCATACGACTAGGGGAAGGCACATTCAGGATATACTCCATGAGATATACAGTTGTGTTGTACTTTACTACAGTTTAGATTTGTTTATCCTGCATTTTTAAGTTTAATAATTTTTTTTATAAGCTAATGTAATTCACATTTTTTTTTTTTTGCAGATGCGGGCAGAGGGGATTCCGATCGATAGAGTTTGCGTATTCCAGAGAATACACAATCCTAAACACCTCGACATCCGAGCCATCATCGAGCGAATTTAGGCACGTCTAGTAGAGCTACCGAAGGTGGAGCGTGACCTTTTGGAGGTTTGGGATAGGATTTATGTGGAGGTTGTAGGCCAGGATGGCTATGGCTATGGCTATGCGCATAGCGTAAGCTCTGGCATACCCCGATGTGTGGTCCGATAGGTGGCTGCGGTAGCGTCTGGTGCAGCATCGTAGAGACGCACAGAGATGGAGATTGAGCGGTTCCTAACTAAGCGCTTGGACACATTTCGATCGGACGTGCATGAAGGTATTGTGTGCGGAGATTTGGGAGGAGCTTCGAGCTGAGCTCCAGGAGAAAATCCAAGCAAAGATTCTGGCTAGTGTTCGTGCAAAGGTTCAGACTGAGGTTTGGGCTGAAGTTCGAGCTGAGGTGCTCAACGAGGTATGTGTTGAGATAAAGGAGCGCATTGATCATTTGCGGGAGCAGCTGCAGGCAGAGTTTCGTGATAGTCGACGTCGAGCTCAGGTAACATAATATGAGTTTTAAGAGCACATTTTTGTTATGATTATATTCTCCTTACAATAAATGATAACTAAAATTGTAAACTATTAATTATAGGATAGAGACAATGACATCGGGGCGACCTTTGTGACGTAGATACGATCATCGTGAGGTATAAAGATATTTACAAAGTTTTAATTTTAACTACTGTATATAATTTATGATATAGAATTGACACTTAAGGTTTATAACATCCTGTACTTAGGTTTTGAACCCTTAAAAAGAGTAAATAGGGTCCGTTGTAAACCAAACTTCATGTGTAGTGAGTCTAGGTCATTTAGAAATTATAGAAATAGACAGGGTGTGAATATGAGTCACAACGGGCCCAGGATGAACCTGGGTAAGATCAACTCAGCACTTAAGGCTTAAATGTCAACTACTTAGGTTTCGACTTCTCAAATCGAGCAAACAAGGTTCGTTGCATACTGAACTTCATGTGTAGTGAGTCTAAGTCATTTAGAAACTGTGGGAATAGACAGGGCTTAAATCTAAGTCACAATGGGCTTAGGATGGCCCCGGGTAGAATCGAGTTGACACTTAAAATTTATAGCGTCCCGTACATAGGTTTCGACTCCACAAACCAAGCAAACAGGGTCTGTTGCAAATCACACTTCACATGTATGGAGTCTAGGTCATTTAGTAACAATAGGAATAGAGAGGGCATGAATCTGAGTCATAGCAGGCCCAAGATAGCCCCGGGTAGGATCGAGTTGGCCTTAAGTCTTAAGTGTCAACTACTTAGGTTTCGACTCCTCAAATCGAGCAAACGGGGTCCATTACAAACCAAATTTCATGTGTAGAGAGTCTAGGTCATTTAAAAACTATAGGAATAGGCAGGGCATGAATCCGAGTCACAGCGGGCTCGGGATGGCCTCAGGTAGGATCGAGTTGGTACTTAAGGCTTAAGTGTTAACTACTTAGGTTTCAACTCCTCAAACCGAGCAAACGAGGTCCCTTGCATACCAAACTTCACGTGTAGCTAGTGTAGGTCATTTAGAAACTACTGGAATGGATAGGGTTTGAATCCGAGTCATGGCGGACCCTGAAAGGCCCCGTGTAATATCGAGCCGTCACTTAAGTTTGATTACATTTAAATATTCACACTTCAAATTAGTTTACGAATTTGATTTTAAATTCATAAAACATATGACATTTTTAATATAACTGTTTTGTGTATTTCAGGTTCGATTGGTTCTCAAATTGTTTTGAGGTCAACTACAAAGGATGCAAGGAGACGTTGTTTTGTTTTCAAAGTGTTCTTAGTTAAAATCTTCACTGTTACGTGTATTTTACTACAAATTTTATAAAAATTTAGAATTTTTGTTAGATAACATTCCTTTCATCTTAGCATATATACAGGTGTAATTAATGTACAGGTTTTGCTACATAAATATATAGGTTATTCTCGTAATTTAAAATGAAATTGCCTTTTTTTAAGCAAAAATACTTTAGTCGACCGCTACTAGGTTAGTTGACCGCCATGAGGCAGCCGAGAAAGATTATTTTTGTCGACTACTTTGAGGCGGACGAAGTCTTTCTCGACCGCCTTAATATTTGTTTTCTTGACCCCAGCATATACGACTGCTATGGAGCAGTTGCTAGGTGGTCGATGAAGCTTTTCTCAACCGCTTATAGGGCTTTTCTCGATCGCTTTAGGCGGCTGAGAAATTCAGCATTTTTTATAGTGAGTCGATGGTTATTTGAGGCTGAGATTTAGGCCCAAAAATTTAGACCTTATATTATAAATATTTTAAAGAGGTATTATTTTTATAAATTAAGATAATTTTTAAAAAAGTTTGAGATAAAAATTTGAACCTTATATTATAAATATTTTAATGGGGTATTATTTCTATAAGTTAAAATAACTTTTAAGAATATTTAAGATTAAGATGAGTATTAAAGTGAAGGAAATGATAAAATTAAAATAATTAAATATATATACTTTTTTAAATTTGAGGCAATATTATTTCTATAAATTAAAATAAGTTCCAAAATTATTTGAGATGAACATGAGGATTGAAGTTAACTAATTGATAAAATTAAAATAATTAAATATATCTATATATATATTTTTTAAATTTAGGGTCTTCTTATTGCTTTCTATAAATTAAGATGAGTTTTAAAATTATTTGTGATTAAGATTAATATTCGAGTTAAGAAGAGGATAAATTTAAAATAATTAAATATAATCAATGTTTATTTGAGATCTGATTCCTATGTCAACTCCATGACTTGTGAACAGAATAATTGGATTAAAATTTCATAATTCAGATGTATTTATATTTTTTAAATTAAAATAGTGTGAATACATGTAAATCGTTAGATTTTAATTCAAAGATCCATACATCAGCGTCACGGGATTGACACAACACTATTACAAGTTAGCCTCTGAAAAGGGGATAAGTACTCGCAAAATATAAGAGTAAGTGATCGCTTGAGAAAATAAGTAGCTAATAGTTTTTAGAATTTTTCTAAAATAACCAAATTTATTCTCTTATATTTTAAACTTCTTTTAAACGTTAAAGGGTAAAAATATCAAATTAACAAAAAATTAAAAAGTTAGCTAGTAAAAGTTAGGTTTTTCTCTTACCAAACACCAAAAAATAAAAAAAATAAAAAAATTAGTTTTTTTAGTTGCTATGTAGTAGTAAGTTACAAAAAGCTAATTTTTTCTCCCCAAACTTAGCCTAAATAAACTGAAATGGCTATTTGAGGCTATTTGAGGCTTGTAGAAAATAATTTATATAATCAAGAGGTTCAAAAATTTAATTTATGATATTTTTAACCGTCGAACATAATGTTTTGGGAAGAGAAAAAGCTAACTTTTTAACCATTAATAGTTTGAAAACATAATGGTTTGACTAATATTTTAACCGAAATGCTTTGTAAACATAATGGTTTTTAATGGTATTTTTGTTTTTTCACTTGAAAATTTAGTGCCATTCACAACTTCATTTTAGTTAAAAGTACAAGAAATGCAAATGTAAATTTTTAAATTTTAGGGGATGTACATAATCTTCATCTTAAATACATGGAGTAAAAAGATAATTATTCCTTTATTAAATAATGAGTGGATACATATTAAACAAAGTAAACTAAGATTTTTTTTAAGGTGATATTTAGATTTAAATTTTTCTATAAAAATTTTTAGAAATAAACATTTAAATCAAAATTCAATTTAAATGCACATAAAATTTAAAATTGTAAGTATATACGCTATTACACTATTTATGTCATTTATATAACAATGAAACTTAAGAATTTAAAATTGAGATATTTTCAACTGTTAAATTTGTTCAATGGATAAGATTTTTTTTTTCACTTTGACTATTTTTTCAGTCACTTTACATGGAAACACGTTCTCTTACTCTTCCTATACTTTTTTATCTACTTTTTTATAAAAAATTTTAAATCAATATTTTCAAAATTTGTGATATTTTCAACTATTAAATTTGTTCAATGGACAAGATTACTTACTTTTCTCTTCATTTAGATTATTTTTTTGGTTACTTTACATGAAAACACAATCTTTTACTCTTCCCTTAATTTTCTGAATACTTTTTTAAAGTTTTTCAATTAATATTTTAAAAATGTTATAATATTTGTAATAAATAATAAAATTTTAAACATTTATTAAATTCTATGTATATACCTTAATCTATTTTGATTAGTGATTTTTTATTTTTATATATTGTTTTTATCCCTTATATTTAAATTTATTTTACAGATTTACATTAAGCTATTTGCAGGCTAAATTATGTTTTCGTGCCTTTTATGCACGAACAATTCCTAGTTAGTGATAATATACAATGATTATTTGAAGGTGTGGGGGATATAGGTATAAATGAATCGAAGTGTTTATTTGAGGCTGATAGGGGATAACTAGTAGGGATGCAAACGGGTAGGGTACCCAGAACGATTGCCATTACCAAATCTGTTTATTTTTTTGGTTTACCATTACCATCCCAAATTCATTTATCATTTTAGTTAAAGTCCCAAATCTATCCCTTTCCAAACTCGCGAAATTTGTTCCAAACTCACAAAACCTAATTTAGTACAATTGATCAGAATATGTAAAACCTGCTTTATCAAACTTGTTAAATACCTGATTTGAAATAAAAAATAAAAAATAGTAATACTACATTACAAAATTTATATAAATAATCAAAAAAAAAATCTTTATCCATAACAACAACTAAATTACTAAAAAAAAAAAAAAAAACAATAACCACCTACAAACAATATTTATATTCAAAAACTCATAACATAAGTATGACTTTCGCAGTTTTAAAGTTTTTGTAAACTAGTAAGGTAAGTTGATATGATTATCTCAAGTATCAAAGAAATTATTTCAAACAACTTGAACACACATACATTTAATAAAAAATTATTTGTATTAGGTTTTGAATTTATTCGAAATTTAAACAAGTTGAACATTTATATATTATATTACATTATACTAAATGACTTCCTTGGCAGGTTTGCATTTTTTTAATTAACTGACTAAATTATAATCCTTAAGTTCATTCCTTAATGATTATTGGTTAAAGGTTAGTTTGAACCATTGGAGGCTTACCCTAAGTTATTAAAAAAATTACTAATTACCAAGGTAACTGATGAATCAGTAAATTTGTTTCCTCTAGATGGTCCAATCCGCAGCTTGGAATGTAACTAAATACACTGATGTAGTGCCTGTCAAAAAGTCTCTGATGCTTAAGTTAGCTATGGAGTTGAGAAAATCATTTGGTAAAGTTTCAGTAAGTACAAAAAGTGTGTGTGTACCTGGGCTTTTGTAGAATGGCCATATATATAGAGGCATGCAGCCTTACATAGGACTGGTGTGCATGAGCTACATGTGATCAAGCCTTCTTATCCAATTTGACGATGACACGTGTATCGTAGATCTCGAGGTTGATTCCCTAATTGGTTAGCCAAACTATTAAAGGACAATCAAAACCTTTATAGGCGCATATCTCGGAATATGTTAGGAGATGGTTATACACATGACCTCTAATGTAAGCTATTGTGTCTATTTCCAAGCTTATGCTCGTTTGGGCCTGATTGATCCTAATCTCTTTCAGTTGATTTGGACTATAATTTGGTTCGGTCGGGTATCTTTGCCTGGTCGGGAATCACCTCATCAGATGTCCCCAATTCCATTGGCCACCTATGTAAGCTGAAGAGAATCTGATTGTTGGCTTATGCTTGGAACTCGCGTTAATTTATTGTGTCAAGTGTGTTGCTTACGTGTAGATGCTTTGAAGGGACGCAACCCTTTCACTTCCTCGCCACGCGAGGATTGCATACTAACTGTGATGTCAGAGCTATCACTTCATTATCTCTGAGCCGCTAGATCAACTTTTTCCTCTCTAAATCGTGGTTGTTGATTTTGAAAAAATGGACGAGTATGATATAACTGCTGAAAGAGTTTATCAGAACTCATTTACACACACCAGAGTTCATACCTTCGTTGCTGTAGCTGCAACTGAAGCCACTTTCTCTTCTTAAAGTTGTTTTTGTTTTCCTTCTAGTAAGATTAACTCGCTTTCTCCTTGCTTCATTCCTCTAATTTTTATTTTCCTTTTATGCTTTAGCTGTCGATTCACAATGCTTATTTTTACAAGAAGAATCGTAAATTCCCAAATCCTTTAAGGTTTTTAGGTAACCCCAAATACATCTAATCCATCTTTGGTGGTTTGATTTTTTTGCTATATACTTTCTGTTTGTCTCTGTTGTTTCCTTCTATTGCAATGAGTGATTGTGAGAGAGTTAGTTCTGGTACTAAGAAGTCCTATGCCGATGGATACGTTTTTGCTAGGTGTGAAATTCCAATCTCCCCAACATTAGCAAACCTCAGGATATTGGCCTACCATTGATGCCTTCAAGCCTGGTGTTAGGTCCAAATGCCCAAGCATTGCCATTCCATATGATGGGGATACACGGTTTGAAGTAGAGGGCATTAGGTCTACCATTACTCCAAAAAGGATTTCTAAGCTGATATCTTATTTCCAGTTCCCCCAGACCTCACTTACAGAGTTCTTAGGAATAGAGATTCTACATGTTCATTGAGGAGTAGTGAAATAATGGTGTATAAGGCATTAGCTGGGGGACTTCATTCCCCTTACCAAAGTACATTCATGAGGTGCTTAGTTGCCTCGATCTTGCCTTTGGACAAATTCTACCGAATAGCTGGCACATCTTGTTAGGTAGCGTGGTGTTCTGGTGAGCTACCATAGGCCACGAACTATCAACAATTGGATTCTTATACTTCTATAGAGTTACCGAGAAGAGTTCAGGATGGTGGTACTTCTCGGCAAAGAAACCCAAGTTCAATTTCGTCACCCACATGACTACTTCTCACAAAAGTTAGAAAGAGAAATACTTCTTTCTTCGGGAAAACAGATGGGAATTTTAATCTTACGAATCAAATGAGGACAAGAAAATTTGGGTTCCTCAAGTATAGGGTCAGCCAATATTAAGGGGTAAGCCTAGATTTTCCATATGAATTCCTCTAACTCTCCCTAGGTCTTAAAGTTTTGATCTATTTTTTTTTTAATTTAATCAGCTCAAAAGCAACCTACACTGACCCAAGAATAGAAAACCTTCTTCAACATGTGAAGAAACACAGGGTTCGAGAGGCCCACTTTTTGGTAACAATAGAAAATCTTGCCCTTTATCTGCTCGGTCCCAACCCAACTAAAGAAGCCTTGGTGGCTGAACATGAGCAGAATGAGTTCATATATTCACATTTTATTGCTGCTATTCATAACTCAATTGTTCTTATAAGATTTCTTTTCTTTTTTCTTTGTTGCAGATAACATAATTCCCTCGAATGAGCTAACCGAATAGCCCTAAGAGTAGAAAGAGGAGGCTGCCGAACAAACTGACTGAGCTGTTAAACATAGATGTTTGATATAAGCTATTTGGAAAGGGTCAGCAAGAAAAAATAGCTACCCAAGAGACATCGGGGCAACAAGCTTTGAAGAAAGCGAGGCCTTCAAAGTCGCCTACACCTCTTCCAAACCAAACAAAAAGTGTCCTTGATCATCCCCTTCAGACCGAGGTAGTTGACATACCTTCTTCTCATTCGAGGGGAGCTGCCACAAGGCTTCCCCAAACTGTTGGATCGACTTCACGTCCAACTATTTTGGCTAGCAGTGATTTGGCCTAGCAGAAGATGCTCTCCGTGGTTAATGACGTTGAGACAGAATCTTTACCAGGATGTTCAAGCACCAATTTGGTGTTTGATATGAACTATGACCTTTTTATGTGTCCATTTTTGCTACCTTTCCTTGTTCTTTTGTTTGGATTGAACCTAATTTATCTATATGGTGTAGATGTGGTTAGATCTCTTGTTAAATATACTCAGTTAGCCAGCACTAAATAAACCCTTTTGGATGAGAGAAAAGAAAAAGATGAAATCCTATCCCAGCTAGTGGCTTTCGAAGGAGACCTAGCCCTCATCAAAATAGAAAAGGTTGAGATTTTATGACATGAGATCAAGGTTGTTGAGAAAAATAAGTCTTTGAGAGTCGAACAGACTGGTCTTCAAAAAGACTTAAATTCTGAAAAGGTTCTCAAAGAGGCTACCAACTGAAGAGTCACTAAGCTTAATGAAGAGCTGCGGGATGCAGGGAATAGAGTAATTGTTGAGTTCAATAATACTAACGAATATCAAGCCTCGCTCATCCTCATCTTTATGCAAGGATTCGACCACGCTTAGGAGAAGTTCTTGGCCTTTTTCCTTGACTTGGATATATCTGGAATTAGGCAAGGTAAAACTACTCCCCTTGAAGAACAAGAAGAGGAATCCGAGAACATGGGGACGATGAGGGAAATAGCGCTTAAGGTGTGGAACACACTAAGAAAGTTGTAGAGCATGCCGAGAAGAGCACAGAACATGTTGAGAGGAATGTAGAAAATATTAGTAATGTGACCAATGAATGAGCATTCCTCCTTTATTTCTTTTTTATCTTGTGATTTGAACATCAAATAATGTAATCTTCGATTATGCTTGAATCTATCCTATGTTTCAATTTACTACAAATCGAACTTCTATTTCTTAAACTTACTTGCTTGGTTTACATTTTGTTTTGATTTATGTGGTATACGTTTGCGTGCATGCCTCCCTGTCACCAATAAATACTGAGTGAGGCCCCCAATTTGTCTGGCTTTAACGATCGAGCATGATCTGGTCTTCAGGCCTTTGCCATACTGCTCGGATTCGTAAGCCGAGCAGGATCTTTGCTTTGCTTGGTTGCATGAACCAAACAGAATATCTTTGCCTTCTTTAGGCATTAGCCACATGATCCATCTTTGCTTTGCTTGGTCGCGTGAGCTGAGTAGGATCTTCGTTCTACTCGATCTCGTGAACCAAGCAGTATATCTTTGCCATTTTTTGGCATTGGTCTCGTGAGCCATCTTTTCTCCACTCAGCCTCGTGAGCCTAGCGAGATCTTCACTCTGCTCAATCACGTGAACCGAGCAGGATATCTTTGCCATTTTTGACACTGGCCTCGTGAACCATCTTTACTCTGCTCGGTCTCCTGAGCCAAGTAGAATATTTGCTCTACTCAGCCTACTCGGTTGTGTGAACTGATCAGGATATCCTTGCTATTTTTTAGCATTGGCCTCATGAGCTATCTTTCCTCTGCTCAGCTTCGTCAGTCAAGTAGGATCTTTGTTTTACTCAGTCACATAAACCGAGCAAGATATTTTTGTCATTTTTTGGCATTGGCCTTGTTGGCCATCTAGCTCTATCTTTCCTGCATTCATTGCAGAACATTGAAGCTCATAAAAAGGTAAATTTTATTGATAAATTTTTTTAAAAAATTACATTCTTTCCAACTCATGTGTAGTATCTCCTCAAGTGCTCTACGTGCTATAGATGTGGTAGCTATTTGCCCCCAAGGATTCTCAGCTTATAGGTCTCTTTCTGAGTGGATCATTCCAAAGCATTTCTTGTCAATTGATTCACCTGTTTTTGCACTAGATCTCTTGGCTCAAAATCTCTCGAGTGGTCTCTAAAATTGTGATACCAGCGCATTCTCTACTGATAAGATACTATCCTAATTAGAGCTTGTAATATTTTTCTTCCAACAAGTCAATTTCTTCGGCCATCATTTCATTATTTTCTTCTAGATCAAAATTTTGCACTCTCAGATTGGGAAGCCCATTTTCAACTGGGATTATTGTCTCCATGCCAAATGCAAGAGAGAGTAGTGTCTTGCCAATTGCAACCCTTTCGATTATTCTATATGCCTATAAAATATTAGGAAGCTTTTTTGCCTATAGGCCTTTGGCTCTATCCAATCTCGTCTTAATGATCTTGAGGAGAGATTGATTTGTGACTTCCACTTGGCCATCAGCTTGGGGGTGTTCAAGGGATGAATAATGGTGGTTGATGCCCCAATTTTTCACATAATCCGTTGAACTGCCTTCCCTTAAATTGCTTACCGTTATCTGTGATTATCACCCTGGGAATTCCGAACTGACAGACTATGCTTTGCTATAGGAACTTTCTCATGGTTTGCTCGATTATAGTTGGCAAGGCTTTTGCTTCTTCCCATTTGGTAAAGTAATCAATTGCGACCATTACTAATTTTCTCTACCCTTTCCCCAGAGGTAGTGGCCCAATTATATCAATTCCCCACTGAGTGAAGGGCCACCGGGCTTTAGATTGACATTAACTCCTGAGCTGGTTACCCTGAGACACTGGCGAACCCTTGACACTTGTCATACCTCTTCACAAAATGCTGAGCGTCCTTCTCTATGGTGGACCAGTAACATCTAGCTCTCAAGATTTTCTTGGCCGAAGCTAAGAAAATCTTCTTGTCCATCTTTGAACTTCCTGCTTCATCGTTTTCTCATTTTACTCTTAAGCTATCCTCCACATTGATGTGCTTCTAAGCTCGAATCATTAGTTTAGCCATATCAGTAGGAGGTTTCTTCAGTAGTGAAACCATAAATCTGGGCGTTCTCAAACCGCTCATGAACGTGGTGATTGCCAACTTATCGTTAGCCCCGTTTACCTCTAATATTTCCTTATTAAATCTTCCTACATACTCTTTGAGCATCTCATCATTGCCTTGCTTGATCATCAAAAGATGGGTGGCTGGCCTCCTCTGCCTTTGCCCCCCAATAAAATGGTCTAACGAAAAGTTTACTGAGCTGACCAAAACTAGTGATGGTACCAAGTGTAAAGACTTGGATTTATTTAAATATTATTTCTTTGTTCATTCATTTATTAAATTTATTATTCCAGTTTAGGGATTTTATTGATTTGATTAAGTGACTTGCTAATGTAATATTTTAATTTTAAGGCATAACTGAATTGCTCAGATCCAATGTGGACACGAGGGTGAGTGTATACATATTTTTTTTTGGGTTGGTTATTTGTGACATTTCAAATTTTAGGAGTTATGTTAATTCATAATTTTTGAAAATCTTATGAGTAATAAAATATAATTTATTTTAGATTTTAATAATAAATTTTAGGATTTGTTTAAAACCTTAATAATAGCTATTTAGAGTCTATCTATTTATATATGTACATATAGGTATATATATAGCGGTCCATATGTGACAGCTTGCAAACCCTATTATATACATATATATATATATATACACAAACTTTTACATTAGCAGAATGTAAAGGAACGAGGCGTAAGGATTTGAGGCGGCTGATTATCCCCACCGATTCTCTCTCTATCTCTTTCTTTCTATTTGCTTTCTTTATCCTATATTTTGGTACCCAATTCAGGCTGGAATTGGCAGTAGTGCATTGAACACAATTTAGTGCTGTTAAGCCTCGATAGCTCTTCCATAATGAAATCCAGCCAACCCAGGTCAGCAGTGGTTTTAGAGCACCAATCCAGTTCCTCACAGATCTTTCTTATTCGTCTCTCTCACACAAAACATCACTGGAACCACCGTACATTAGCAAAACTTTAGCCCGACATTAGTTCAAGTTTGTAGCCTTGTCCAACCTTGCAGTGCCATTGATTTTGTGTATATATACACATAATTGCTTATTAAAGAGGTAAGAGGCAGAACCCATTATTACTGTTTGATTTAAATATATATATGTATTATACATATATTTATATATAGATCTTCTTGTCAAAATAATAATAATAATAAAATAAAATATGCAAAGTTTCATGTTTTCACTTTAGCTGAGGGATTCAAATATTTTACAATACTTAGGTATGTATATATGCATTTAGTTTTGATGAGCATTGCTTGTTCTTACTTAATTACCTCACTCCAAAATAAAAGCTCAGATGAAAATTCAGTTATCAATTCAAATTTAAAAAAATGTTAAGTGAGGTAAATCAAGACAAGTTTTCCCCCAAGTGCAAGGTGTGGTTGAAGCACAAAATAACTGGTAAGTCCCAGGTCATTTCCACAGGGATCTAGGGAGTAATGAAGTGAATGACTCTAATGGAGATTAATTTGGCAAAACACAACTCACAAAAAATGTGAAACAGAAAATTAAAATCTGATTTGGTTGGTTGATGGTTTTGAACTAGTTTTCCAAAAGCAAATGAATTTAAACTAAAGATTAAGTGATAAAAAAAATTGAGCAAGACAAGTTTAATACCAATCCGAATGAATTTCAAGTGCCAAGAGTTTATAAATTACCAAATCAATTTGTGATTTTTGAGAAAATTAATTTCAATTGAAACAAACCATGGATTAAACACTCAATGTGCATAACCTATTTTAAGGACAATAGGAGTTCTAATTCTAGCAACCCACATACAACAATGTCATGAGAGTTCTAAGTTAAGCAACACCTATGAACTCATCAATAGGATATACAAATTTGGATTAATCGGGTCTTGAATCAATGAGTTCTAAGACACCCAGCTAAATTGACTTGATAATCATAAGAACTCAAAGTAATCCATGAAGTTCGGCCACTTGAGATTCATTGGAAGGGCATTACCCTTGCCTTGGCCCAAGAAGACTTAGCCGAGCATTAAAGAGAAGAAAAACAGAAATGGAAATCTGAATTGAAGACATTTCAACTGAAAATGAAATTTAATGGATTTAGAACTGAAAATCTGATTACAGAAATTGAAATGAATTCAAAATGTAAATCTCAAAAACTCCAATGCCGAATTGAAATTAAAATGTAAAACTATGAACTCTCAATAAATTTCTCTCAAAACTCTCTCTACAAAACTGAATTTCTCTCCCCGACTTCTCTGCTTTCTGCGTGTGTCTCTCTCTACCTCTATTCCTTCTCTCTCCTCTAACCGAATGTAGTCCTCATGATCGCTCCTTCTTTCTCCTATATTTTTTTTTACTGATTTGCCCTCCCTGGATTGCAGGTTACTCACATGGAGAAGTTGGGTCACAGGGAATCGTTGCTGTGAAGAAGCTTATATTCGAATACAGTAAAACATATTCGAATATGATCCTCTGCTGCAGAAATTTCCAGAATAGTGATTCTGATCTCTTTGCATTGATTTCAACTGAATTTTCTTCTTCTTGTGAAATAGCTTCAATCCTTTGATGTCTGTGCAGCATGCTTTCTTCTCAACATCCTCAATGTAGCTTAATTTCTTATTTTTTGTGATGGAAATCAACACATATTTCACTTTGGAGATATGGAGATGGAATCTGCACAAAACATAGATTTTATATCTTTTTATGATGTGTGGCAAGTGTAATTTGAATATATAATATGTAACAATTGATGTCCAATCACACCCCCCAACTACAACATTACTAGTCCCTAGTAATGCTTCTAATAGAAAAATAGGAGAGAAATCCAAAAGCATTAATTCCATTTCAATTTGAATGACATTTCAGCTATTCATATGAAATTAGTCAACACCATAAGCAAAAACTTTCATAAGCAAAGTTTAAAATTTAAAATTTTATAAGAGATGTGAAACTTGCCAAGTGTGTGAAATGAATGTGAATGAATAGCAGCTTTTAGCTCTATCAACTTAACATACATCTTTAGAACTTCATTTAATTCTGAACTTTGCATTCCATTTCATTCCCAAGTTTTGACTTCAAATCTCACCTTGGAATTCACTCCAAAGAAAATAGAGCACACAAGGTTTCACTCAAGATGCCCCTTATTAAGAGTAAATGTTCATCAAATTCTAGAAGGTGGCATCAACAAGTCAAAAACGATGTATTCAAGAAAGAATTGGACTTGGCATAACTCCATGAAGGAATGATGTAGCAAAGTAATTTCAGAATTTTCACCATGATTCCCTAATTCCTAAATTTCACAATTGAATGAAAATTCTTCCAAAGATCAATTAGGACTTGCAATGGGTTGTAATGGGGCCATGAGGTTTAATAAGGTAATAGAAGGAAAGGATAAGGAATTCAAAAACTGATTTGGAACACTGAAATAAACTTTCTTCTACCCTTCTACAATTCATTTTTTTTTTTCAAACTGAAAATGACCTCAAGTGAATGTATTTCAAAATTAAAACAGTTTCCCCCTTTTTGATTTTTTTTTATCATCAATTTCCCTTAACATTTTCTTTTTCCTCATTCATACATTTTTCTTTCTTCTCACCTCCAAATCCCACAATTCAGTCCACTAACCTTCATTCTATTTTCAATGCATTCCAAAATACATAGGGAAGGGTAGAGAGCATTCATTTTGGTTAAAGGAATTATGTGGTAAAAATGAAGAAGTATGAATGCTCTAATAAGGCTCAAACTTGGCTACAATGGTCATGTTTATCAAAGAAAGGCATTCCAAGCTCAAATGTTAAGAAAAATGGCCTAATATCACTTCTATGATTTCATTCCATCCAACCATAAAAGTTAAGAATCAGAAATCTAGTTCCATTCCTCTATCACTTCACAAACACCCAAAGCAAAATAGTATAAGTGGAGTTATTGAAGGAATTTGAAGTGCAAAAAGCTTGAGCTTTTGGAAAGCCCTTAGAGTAAATGTAAGTCTCTCATGAACAAAGTTTAAGGCTCAATATCTCACTTCAGGTTTTAAGTCTCCACTATATCTGGAAATCCATAAAACACATTATTCATTCATAAATCCATTCCTCAAGACAAATGTTAGATCAACAATTCTCAAGCTAAATCCATTCACACACTTTTCAACTTAAAAACACATGGCAAACACAACTCTTAAAATTTCATACTTCAACTCAGCTCAATCAATTTATGCAAATGACATCACTAATTCCAAGAAAACAGAAATTTCATTCATTCCAAGTTGTAAGTTCAAAGTCATAGGTGGCAAAAGTAAAACAAAACAACTTAAACCTAATCAAAAGAAACAAACAGCAAGAACATCAATCCAAATCCTATTGTTGACAAAACATATTTGAAATATTCTAAAGATTTGCTGTCAAAATCTGGTTTCAAGGACGAAAGTCTGAATCATGGCTGAAATACTGAATTAAGCATTTCTTCCTTCTCGGCTTAATTCGAATATGCTCTCCACCATCGAATAAGCTTTTGCTGCCCCTGTCTCAGCTCACTAACTTCCCTCATCAGTACTTCTTGATTTTGCTGGATTAACTTCAATTTCTCCTCTGTGCTCATGGGGCTGCTTCAGTCTCTCTGCTGGCTGCTGCTGGTTGTTCTCTACTGCAGGTGGAGCAGCCTTCTTCATGTCCTTGACTTCTATTCACAGATCTTGTCTATCAAAGGAGCAGCTTTCACATGGCCATTCCTACCTCTTCCTCTATTCCCAGAAATGCTGAATTATCTCTGTAATTAGACCTCCAAAAGGCAGCCCAGCAGTGGATTCTGATTTCTCACCACATGAGAAATAACCAACCAGATGTGGTAAGGTAAATCCATGGGAATGCCTAACAACAACTTTCCCATAATCATGGCTTGCTCTAGAGTGATGGTTGACTTGTAAGCATGGGGCAGAATGAAGAACAGACTAGCATGTGAAGGACATTACTTTTGGGAGTAATTCCTGACTTGGACATCCTAGCAGTGGTCCATTGGCTTGAGGGTTGGCTGTGAAGAGTCTAGCCAAATTGTCCTTATGCAATTGCTCCTCCCATTGTGCTTTTTGTTCAGGTGTGGATTCGGGTACTCTTTCAACAGGTAAGTGACCTATGAAAGAGATCTTCTCAAGATGCACAACTGATTTTCTTCCCTCTAACCTCAGAGTTATCACAGGTCTCCCATGAACCATACCCAATTCAGCATTTGAGTAAAACTCTCTCACATATGGTACCACATCCCTCCTACTGGTTGTAACCCCATGTGCACCCAGCCCCTTTTGCTCAATAATTCTAACAATTCATAGGGTGGTTCATTGTAATCCTCCAATTTAATTCCTCTTTCACTCAACACAGCTCTCTTGCTGTAATTCTCATTATATTTCAGCTCTGAGGCTTTAGTTGGAAAACCTCGAGCTATCAAAAGAATCCTCATCAAAAGATCATGGTCAGATTGTGCTTCAGGTTCATCCTCAGGAACATTTTCAGAGGTGTGGACCTCATGCTCAGGAAGCAGTAGTGTGTTCCTTAGTAGCACAATTCTCAGGAACTCCAACAGAGTTTTCCTTTTCAACATTAGAGACATGATCATCATGTCTCTCATTCAAACTCTCATTACCTACAGAATGGAATGATTCTGTTCTAGAGGAGGACCTACGGTCTGATTTAGAAGATGACAATTCATACGTTATGGGTTCCTGAACAACAAGTGAAGAACCCTTACCATGTTGGCTCAAAATCCTCATGCTCCTTCTTTAGCCTTACCTTTATAAGCCATCTTCTTCATCCTCTTTGGTGGCATCTTGCTTCAATTGATTCTCAACCCTTATCAGAAAATTTTCCAAAGCTGTAAACCCTAGCTTCTTCAATCGCAGCTCTGTATCTGAATCTTCCTTTCAATGTCAACTCAAAATCACACTCAGATAATCTGAAAGTAGAGGACTGAAGAAGATGTGGAATGGTGAAGGTTTCAGGGTTTTGGGCACCAGGGCTCGTATTCGAATAGAACAGGAACTTGAATGGGGCCACTCACGGGTATATACAGGATTTAAAACCGACATCATATTCGAATACCCAAACCCATATTCGAATACAGGTTAATCAGCAATTTGCAATTCCACGTGTCAGAGAAACCAGAAATTCTTCCCCCATTCTTAAGAATACTCAAATTAAGTTTTGCCAACAGCTAGGATTCGAAAATTATTTCAAAAGAAAACTAATTCAAGAAGAAGTTTTGAAGTTTTCCAAAATTTTCAATTTTTTAATTTTTCAAATTTCAACATATGTAAACTCAAACTGACATAAGCATGATCTTAATTCAATTCAAACAATCCAAATCAATTATCAAAACATTCTGATCATATCCAATCACTCAATTCAGCAATTTCATAAAAAAGTACTATTCACATCCACAAACTCAGATTGTGTCCCCCCAACTAAAATCATGCATTGTCCTCAATGTATTAAACCAGCAAATTAAAGAAAGGATTGGGAAGTAACATACCTGAAGATTGTGATGAAAATTCAACTTATTACCAAGAATTGAAAGCTGATAGTTAGCTGCTGTGACTAATTCCCCACCAACTTGTTCCAAGCTCACATTTCAGCAGTGGCAAGGCATTTAGTCCAGCTACTGCATGATCACAGCTGCAGTTGCAATTGCAACTGATCACATCAGATTTGAATAGATTCTTTTCATCAAGCAGATTCTTCACTTCCTCAGTTGAGTACTACTTGCAGCTGAAAACTGAAGGTTAGCAATAACCATATACAACCTCTTTTTTTTTTTTTTTTACAAAAACAAAAGAAAACAGAAAATCAAAAGCATAACAGAACCTACACTACTATGATACAAAATCAGAATTCTTCTTCATTCAAACAGAATTTGGGGGATCTTCGAGATCCCAACTCTCTACTTCAGCAAACAAAATTCTCATGATACTCCTTGAGTCTTTGTCCATTCACTCCGGAAAAAATTCTTTGAACTTGGATTTTCAATGTCAATAGCCCCAAACTCAGTCACATTCTTGACTACAAAAGGACCAGTCCATCTTGATTTAAGCTTTCCTGGAACAGATGCAATCTAGAATCATATAACAACACTTTTGTCCCACAAAAAACTCTCTTCTACTGATGTGTGCATCGTGCCACTTCTTTACTCGATCCTTAGAAATCTTGGCATTCTCATATGCATCATTTCTAATCTCTTCCAGCTCACTAAGTTGCAATTTTCTTTGAAACCAGATTCAGTGATGCTCTCATTAAAATGTCTCACTGCCCAAAAGGCCTTGTGTTCCAACTCCACAGGAAGATGACAAGCTTTTCCATACACCAACCTATAAGGGGACATTCCTAAGATGGTCTTGAATGCAGTCCTATAAGCCCACAGTGCATCCACCAATTTCAAAGACCAATCTTTTCTTGTGGGGTTCACTGTTTTCTCATGATTCTTTTGATTTCCCTATTAGCTAATTCAGCTTGTCCACTTGTTTGGGGGTGGTAAGATGTTCCAACCTTGTGTAACACCCCATACTTCTTCATCAAAAGACCAACATGTCTATTGCAAAAATGTGTTTCCCCTATCACTTATCACTGCTCTAGGCATCCCAAATCTGGAAAACACATTTTCTTTCAAAATTTGACAACCACTCTATGGTCATTGGTCTTTGTTGGAATAGCCTCTACCCACTTTGAGACATAATCTACGGCCACTAGAATGTACTCATAACCAAAGGAACTTACAAATGGGCCCATGAAGTCCATACCCCAACAGTCAAAGATATCAAGCACATAAATGGATGAAGGGGCATCATGTTCCTCCTAGTGAGGCTACCAAGTCTCTGGCATCTATCACAAGCAACACAAAATGCATACACATCTTTGAACATGGTTGGCCAATACAATCCACATTGCAAAATTTTAGCCACAGTCTTCCTAGCAGAAAAATGTCCTCCACAAGCTAATGTGTGACAGAACTCAATGACACTGGTGGACTCACTCTCAGGTATGCACCTCCTAATCACCTGATCTGGGCAATATTTAAACAAATAAGGGTCATCCCAGAAAAAGTGTCTCACATTCCTAAAGAACTTCCTTCTATCCAGCATGGTCCAGTGAGAAGGCACAATACCTGAAGCTAGGTAGTTGGCTATATCTGCAAACCAAGGTACCTCAGAAGAGTCTATGTGGAACAACTGCTCATCAGGGAATGTCTCATTGATGGGAGAATCAAAGATGCTAAATCCTGATGTGGGAGTCTAGAAAGGTGATCAGCAACTACATTTTCAACTCCCTTTTTGTCCTTGATTTCTAAATCAAATTCTTGAAGCAGAAGAATCCATCTAATAAGTCTAGGCTTAGCATCAGGTTTGGTCAAGAGATACTTCAAAGCAGCATGGTCAGTGTATACTATGACATGGGAACCTACCAAGTATGATCTGAACTTGTCCAAGGCATATACTACTGCTAGCAACTCCTTCTCAGTAGTAGTGTAATTCCTTTGTGCTTCACTAAGGGTTTTGCTAGCATAGTACAATACATGTGGCCTCCTATCCCTCCTCTGTCCTAGCACTGCACCAATGGCACAATCACTAGCATCACACATGATTTCAAATGGTAAAGTCCAGTCTGGTGGCTGCATAATGGGAGCTGAGGTGAGCAAACTCTTAAGTCTATCAAATGAGGCCTGACACTCTGGTGTCCAATCAAAGGGAACATCCTGGGATAGAAGGTTGCACAAAGGTCTAGCAATGGCACTGAATGATGCAATGAACCTTCTATAAAACCCAGCATGGCCAAGAAATGATCTGATATCCTTAACACATCTAGGGGTAGGAAGTTTTTGAATAATTTCCACTTTGGCTTTGTCTACTTCTATCCCCCTAGAAGACACTATGTGGCCAAGGACAATTCCATGAGTTACCATAAAGTGGCATTTTTCCCAGTTCAAAACCAAGTTTTTCTCCTCACATCTAATCAAAACCTTCTCTAAATTTCCCAAACATGTATCAAAGTCACTGCCATATACTGAAAAGTCATCCATAAAAACTTCAAGGAATCTCTCTACAAAATCACCTAAACAGACTCATCATACATCTCTGAAATGTTGCAGGAGCATTGCAAAGACCAAAAGGCATACGCCTATATGCAAATGTGCCAAATGGGCAAGTGAATGTGGTCTTTTCCTGATCCTCCAATGCAATCTCAATCTGATTATACCCAGAGTAACCATCCAAGAAACAGTAAAATGCATGCCCTGCCACTCTTTCCAATACCTGATCTAGGAATGGAAGAGGGAAGTGATCTTTCCTTGTGACTGCATTAACTTTCTATAATCTATGCACATGCGCCATCCTGTTTGGATGCGCATTGGAACTAATTCCTCTTTTTCATTCTTAATCACAGTCACTCCAGATTTCTTAGGCACTACCTGAGTTGGACTCACCCACTTAGAATCTGAGATGGGGTAGATAATTCCAGCATCCAAAAGCTTGATTACCTCCCCTCTAACAACCTCTTTCATGTTGGGGTTGAGTCTCCTTTGCATTTGCCTAATAGGCTTGGCCTCATCCTCCAAAAATATTCTATGAGTGCAAATCAATGGACTTATTCCCTGCAGATCTGCTATAGTCCAGCCCAAAGCTCCTCTATGCTTCCTCAAGACTTCCACAAGTCTATTTTCCTTGGTCCAAACTCAGCTGAGATGAAATGACAGCTGGATAGGACTCTCCCTCACCCAAAAATACATACTTCAAGTCACTTGGCAAGGGTTTTCTCTCAGGTTTTGGTGGCTGGTCCAAAAATGACAGAGGCTTGACTATGGGCAGCTCTAAAGACTCAACAGATGGTCTCCACTGATTCACCAATAGCATTGAATTTTTCATTTCCTCCAATTCTCCTCCCCCACAATTCTCCAAGTCACAATCAGCTAGGAAATCTACTTGCTCATTATTCACTAAGGCTTTCTCCAAAGGGTCATCAAAATACTCTCTATCAAAGTGATCTTGAGTGGTTGTTTGAATCCAATCAACTTCCTCTACCTCCTCATAATCACTCGGCTGTTTGGTCACCTTGAAGATGTTTTTCTCAATTGTCATGTTTCCAAAGGAGAACTTGATAACTCCGGTTCTACAATTGATCAAGGCATTTGAGGTGGCCAAAAATGGTCTTCCTAGGATAACAGGTACAGCTGGTTGGTTTCCTTGAATGGGCTGAGTGTCTAGCACTATAAAGTCCACCGGAAAGTAAAAATGATCCACTTGAATCAAGACATCCTCAACCACACCCCTAGGGACTTTAACTGACCTATCAGCAAGTTGTAGTGTCACCCTAGTAGGTCTAAGTTCTCCCAACCCCAGCTGTTTGTAAACAGTGAATGGTAAGAGGTTGACACTTGCACCTAAATCTAGCAAAGCTTGATCTACCCTTTGATTCCCAATTAAGCAGGCTATGGTGGGGCAGCCTGGATCTTTATATTTGGGAGGAGTTTTAAATTGCAATATGGAGCTCACTTGTTCAGTCAAAAATGCTCTTTCTTTCACATTCATTTTCCTCTTAACAGTACACAAATCTTTCAAAAATTTTCCATAGGATGGATTTTGTTTAATTGCATCAAGTAAGGGAATATTGATTCTGACTTGTTCATAAATGTCAGAATTCAAATTCTCTTTCTTGGCTTTGTTCAATCTTTGTGGAAATGGAAGTTTTGGAACAAATTCAGATTTGTCCAACTTGGTTTTATTCAAAATCTCTTTATTTTCAAAATCTTTTTCACTCTTTTCAAACTGATTTTCCTCAGAAATTTTTTTCTTATTCTCAGAAATTTCCTCTTTATTTTCAGAATCTACCTGCTCTATTCTTGGATTCTGATTTGCTGCTTACTGCTATTCGAATGTTGCTTGCTGGTATTCGAATATTCCTTCGGTTGCATCAGAATTTTCTGCCCTTCTTGGCTCAGATTCTACTTTTCCTCAAGTTTTCTGCTGTCCAACTTGCTGTCCCCAATTAGTCTTTCATTTTGCTTCAATTCCTGCTCTTCATGCTGAAACATGATTTCTTTCTCAGAAGTGCTAAATTGCTGTTTCTGTTCACTTTTTGTTCTGCTGTCCAGTTTCTGTTTCAGCTGCATTTCCTCTTCATTTTTCATTATTTCTTGCTCATTTTCTTCCTCAATTTCTTCAGCAGGTGGTTTGTAATCTGGCTTAACAATTTGCTTTCCACTTCTCAATGTTGAAACTAGCTTGTACATGCTCCAGATTTTCATTTGCAG
The DNA here is from genome assembly GCA_019916065.1 of Vitellaria paradoxa. Classification (NCBI taxonomy): domain Eukaryota; kingdom Viridiplantae; phylum Streptophyta; class Magnoliopsida; order Ericales; family Sapotaceae; genus Vitellaria; species Vitellaria paradoxa. Next base: position 29,381,696 of record CM034242.1, read on the forward strand.
CAGATGAAGATGATTCACTGAAATGAACTTGGCTTGTAGGATTTGGTCTTGGCTGAGATGGAAGCTTTCCTGATTCTCTGATGGTTAAAGCTTGAGTTAGCTTTGACAATTGACTTCGGATGTCTTCCATGGCCCTGTTTGTCTGCTCTTGAAACTTGAATTCTGATTGTTGGTTCCAATCTGCCCTTGCATAAATTGTTGCAAAGTGTCTTCCAAAGATCTTTTGTGAGGTGGCTGATAAAAATTTGTGTTCTGCTGAGGTTGAAAAGGCTGAGAAGAAAATGGTTGGGGTTGCACAGGTTGTTGAGGTTGGTATTGTTGGTTCTGTGCCTCTGCTTTCCAGGAAAGGTTTGGATGATTTCTGTAGCCAGGGTTGTAGTTATTCGAATATGGATTATGGCCTTGTGAATATGTGTTCATCCCCTGATTTTGATTGAAGGGTCTTGCAGCTTGTGTGGGATTTGCTTGACCATAGAGAACTTCCTTAAAAGCTGGAAGTGTTGGGCAATCATCAGTCCTGTGGTCTGCAGTTTCACATAGCACACACTTCACTTCACTCTCCTTCAATGTTTGCTTCTTTTGCTCCATCAATTCAATCTTTCTTGACAATGCAGCCAACCTAGCTCCAACATCATCTGCCTCATTGAGATGGAACTTTCCTCTATCATTTGATCTGTCAGAAAATTCAGAAAAAGATGAGGAGACTACCTCCCACTGTTTAGTGTTTTCAGCTAAAGCATCAAAGAAATGTAAAGCCTCTTCAGCAGTTTTGTCATAGAATTCACCATTACACATGGTGGCAACCAACATTTTCAGATTTGGAGTTAATGCATTATGGAAAAAATTAACAATTCTCCAAGATTCAAAACCATGATGTGGACATGCTTGCAACAATTCCTTGAATCTTTCCCATGCTTGAGCAAATGTTTCATTGGATTTACACACAAAATTCATTATTTGCTGTTGAAGAATTACAGTTCTATTTGCAGGAAAATACTTCTTCAAAAATTTTGTTTGCATGTCTCTCCAAGTACCTATTGATCTAGGCTCAAGTGAATTCAACCACATTTTTGCCTTGTCTTTCAATGAAAATGGAAATAATTTAAGCCTAACCATGTCCTCATTAACATTCCTATCCATGCAAGTTCCACAAACATCTTCAAATTCTTTCATATGCATGTAAGGATTTTCTGAGTCCATGCCATGAAAAGTTGGTAAAAGCTGGATTGTTCCAGGTTTAAGATAAAAATTCTGATGTCCATTTGGAAGAACAATGCAAGATGGAGTGGTTTGTCTAGCTGGATAAAGATATTCCCGGAGAGGTCTAAGGATGTTTTGATCCATTTGGTCATTCTCTCCTTGAACACTTCCTTCCGGCAGAACAGGTGGTGGTGGATCCATATGTGCAACAGAAAATTCAGATTGTGAATGTGATGCAGTAGGTTTAATCAATTCAGCAAGAGAAGATGGAAAATGCAATTCAGATCTGTTTCCAACAAGTTTACCAGACCTTAAAAGCATAAACAGAAATTCATACTGAAGCAAAACTCCAATCTAACCTCCTAACTTCACAATTTCATCTACTGATTCACAGAGAATTGCAACTACAGCTTACAGCAGAGAAATGCAGCAGTATTCGAATATCAGATGAAATAGTTTCAAATCAGAAATTCAGGATTCAGATGCAAACAGTTCTAAAACTAAACTAACAACCAAGACTATAAAAGAAATTGAAATAGAGATGAAACAAAGTTACCCAACAAGTTAAGCAGCTCTGTTGTTGCAAATGGTGGTGAGATGTACTGCCAGTTAATGCTCCAAAAACTCAAAACACCATTGCTTCTCAAAGATCCCCGGCAACGGCGCCAAAAATTGTGCTTGTTCTTGTTTAATTACCTCACTCCAAAATAAAAGCTCAAATGAAAATTCAGATTATAAATTCAAATTTAAAGAAAATGTTAAGTGAGGTAAATCAAGACAAGTTTTCCCCCAAGTGCAAGGTGTGGTTGAAGCACAAAATAACTGGTAAGTCCCAGGTCATTTCCACAGGGATCTAGGGAGTAATGAAGTTGATGACTCTAATGGAGATTAATTTGGCAAAACACAACTCACAGAAAATGTGAAACAGAAAATTAAAATCTGATTTGGTTGGTTGATGGTTTTGAACTAATTTTCCAAAAGCAAAGTGAATTTAAACTAAAAGATTAAGTGATAAAAAAAGTTGAGCAAGACAAGTTTAATACCAATCCGAATGAATTTCAAGTGCCAAGAGTTTATAAATTACCAAATCAATTTGTACTGATTTTTGAGAAAATTAATTTCAATTGAAACAAACTATGGATTAAACACTCAATGTGCATAACCTATTTTAAGGACAATAGGAGTTCTAATTCTAGCAACCCACATACAACAATGTCATGAGAGTTCTAAGTTAAGCAACACCTATGAACTCATCAATAGGATATACAAATTTGGATTAATCGGGTCTTGAATCAATGAATTCTATGACACCCAGCTGCAAATTGACTTGATAATCATAAGAACTCAAAGTAAATCCATGAAGTTCGGCCACTTGAGATTCATTAGAAGGGCATTACCCTTGCCTTGGCCCAAGAAGACTTAGCTGAGCATGTTAAAAGAAGAAAAACTGAAATGGAAATCTGAATTGAAGACATTTCAATCTGAAAATGAAGGTTTAATGGATTCAGAACTGAAAATCTAATTACAGAAATTGAAATGAATTCAAAATGTAAATCTCAAAAACTCCAATGCCAAATTGAAAATAAAATGTAAAACTATGAACTCTCAATAAAATTTCTCTCAAAAACCTCTCTCTAAAACCTGAATTTCTCTCCGAAAGTTCTGGGTTCTTTTCTCGGTGTGTGTCTCTCTTTACCTCTCTATTCCTTCTCTCTCCTCTAACCGAATGTATCCTCATCATCGCTCCTTCTTTCCCCTATATTTTTTTTTACTAATTTGCCCTCCCTGATGCAGGTTACATCACATGGAGAAGTTGAGGTCACATTGGAATCGTTGCTGTTGAAGAAGCTTATATTCGAATACAGTAAAACTATAATTCGAATAGATCCTCTGCTGCAGAAATTTCCAGAATAGTGATTCTGATCTCTTTGCATTGATTTCAACTGAATTTTCTTCCTCTTCTGAAATAGCTTCAATCCTTTGATGTGTTGTGCAGCATGCTTTCTCTCAACATCCTCAATGTAGCTTAATTTCTTATTTTGTGATGGAAATCCACACATATTTCACTTGGAGATATGGAGATGGAATCTGCACAAAACATAGATTTTATATCTTTTTATGATGTGTGCAAGTGTAATTTGAATATATCTAATATGTGAACAATTGATGCCCGACTTCCTCTGCTTTCTTGCGTGTCTCTCTCTCTGAAACTCTCTTCTCTCTCCTCTAACAGAATGTAGTCCTCAGTGATAGCTCCTTCTTTCTCATCTTTTTTACTGATTTGCCCTCCCTGGATTGCAGGTTACATCATATGGAGAAGTTGGGATCACATGGAATTCGTTGCTGTGAAGAAGCTTATATTTGAATACAATAAAACCATATTCGAATATGATCCTCTGCTGCAGAAATTTCCAGAATAGTGATTCTGATCTCTTTGCATTGATTTCAACTGAATTTTCTTCTTCTTCTGAAATAGCTTCAATCCTTTGATGTGCTGTGCAGCATGCTTTCTTCTCAACATCCTCAATGTAGCTTAATTTCTTGTTTTTGTGATGGAAATCAACACATATTCCACTTTGGAGATATGGAGATGAAATCTGCACAAAACATAGATTTATATCTTTTATGATGTGTGCAAGTGTAATTTGAATATATAAATATGTAACAATTGATGTCCAATCAGGTAGATTCACTGCAAACCCTCATGAGACCTTACTCGTCCACTAGGGGGAACCTAGGCGTTTAAAGGGCGGACTACACGCAGCTAAGTGTAGCCAGGTTTTCCAACGAAAAGAGAAATAGGATAGTAGTTGCATCTGCATTTATAGAAAAAATCATGCATTTCATTTTATAAAGAGTATTGCTAAGGGACTAGCAATGTTCAAGTTGAGAGGGTGTGATGACACTTGAAAAGTGTAATTGCAAACTCCCGAACTCAACACTTAGTCATGGCTTTTGAATAAGTAAGTTGAAGTTTTAGTACTATGGTGTGACTTATACTTCTATGGTTTATTGTAAAAAAAAAAGGGCAAGGATGTTGAAGTTTATAGTTATGGAGAGGGCCAGAAGACAAGAAAAAGTCATGGTTCGAACCTCACCTTTGATGGAAAGACTAGCCCAAAGACCCAACCAAGAGAAGGAAGGACAGCAATGAAGGAGATACTGGACGGTCCCCACCGTCACCGTTGACGTTGGGACCACAGAAAGTACAAAACTTTAGACAGTCCCCACCGTCACCCAGACGGTTGGGACCAGTGTGTAAAAAGCTTCAGACAGTCCCAACCCCCCTTTAGACGGTCGAGAGCACCCGTGATTTACCACTAGCTGCGTGAGAGCTCATCTTCTAGGATTTTGTGGCATCTTTTAAAGACCCATGGGATGGCTATGAGAGGGGACGCCTCCATAGAAGTTTCTACCATTCCATTGTAGTTTAGATTAGTTTTTAGATTAGTTTTAGAGAGTCTTTGTGAGTGTTCCTTTTGTTCTTGAAGATCGTTATGGATATTGTTGGTGTGGTGTTATTCATCTTCGCTTTCGTAGTTCATCTCTTCTTTTAGTGCACAAACTTTGTAAGTTATTTTCTGTTTACTCTTTAATATAATGTTTGGTTTAATTTCAATATTGAATCGCATGTTTGAATGTTTCTTTTATACGCGTTTATGATGTTTAAACTAGTTGTACTAGAAAACCCTAATCTTGATTCAACGAATCAAGAAAGGGCAGTTTCACGAAAATGCCTTGGGTGTTCATAGTCCCTTCGCGTAGGCTGCAAAACCTTTATGAAGGGATCTCCCTTAACCATATCCATTTGAGATCACTGGTATGGATTTTCGTAACCAATTGTTAAATACGTTCGAATAGAACTAAAAATCAGATTTAATTAACTTTTTTGTTGTTTAACTGAAAAAATCTTCAGAAACAAAAGGTCTTTAACCTATCCATTTGAGATCACTAGTACTAACATTTGACTATAACGTTCTAAATAATTTCAAGTTAAAACCCTAATTTTCAAACAAACACATCCCAAGGGCAAAGTAGTGAACTACCGAACTTGACGTTGAATCAAGATCTTTATTCTTATTGAATTGCAATCCAACATAGTTTTAGGTATAATCGATAATTTGAAATTGAAATTGTTTTGTTGATTTTATTTAATTTTTCGCCATCTAGCTTAATTCATTTTAAAATTATGAATGCCTTTTTTATTTTAATTTTAATTAATTGAAATTGAACTTGTCTTTAATTTTACTAAACCCCTAGAACTTAGAAAAAAATAAATTTACAAACTTGCTTCCCTTTAGTTTTAAGAGTTTCTTCACATCCTAGAAAACTAACAACATTAGGCTACCTGTGAATTCAACCTCGAACTCACCAAGTTTAAAACTATGGACTGTGCTCTTGCACTTGAGAGGTAGAACCTAAAACACTTTTTAGGGTCAGTTAACCATGTACATGTACATAATATACATCAACATAAATCTTTCAATATTCCACCTAATCAAGCATACAATATATCAAAATCATGCTAAATAATACGTATAACACATATTTAAGTCCCAGCTACCTTCGAATTTGAAGAAAAGAATGACAGAAATGAAGATATCCAAGTTTGGCTTTCTAAGGTTCCTAAAAGCTATATCTCTCACCCACGAGCCAAATCACCAAAATGATCACCACCATTTGTCTGGTTTCCTCTCTAAACCTCACATTTTTTCTCTTCTTTGTTTCTCTTCTCTCTTTTTATGTCTTCTCCCTTCCTCACGTTGCACTGGGAACCAAAGAAAAGAAAAAAAAAGAAAGAATAAAGGATAAAGGAAAAAGAGAAAAAGGGAAGAAAAAGAAAAAGGGGTTAGGCCTCAAGCCCAAGTTTAAGCCCATTAATCACTCTAGGCTAAACCTCCACCCAGGAAAATAAAATAATCCAACCAAACTGGACCAAACCTTAGGTCTAAATATTTTATTTTTCTAAAATCTCAATTAATTAGCGAAAATATAAAATACCGGGTTGTTGCATTTCTCCCCTCTTATAAAAAATTTCAACCTCGAAATTTAGATAGCTTACCTCAATCAGAAAATAAGGATGGGTATTCAACTGCATCACTAATTATGCTTCCAAATGGATTCCTCACTCCATGATATCACTATAACACATAAACCAAGGGAATGGGTTTTGCCACGGAAAACCTGCTCACATCGGTCCTCCATCCAAACTGACAAATTCTCAAGGTCACATCTTCCTTAATGTCCAATTCTTCCCAATTAATCACATAAGAAAGGTCCAATATGTACTTCTAGAGCTTTGATACGTTAACACATTATGAACTAGAGCTAACTGTGAGGGAAGTGTTAACCTATACACCACTTCACTAATTTTTCCCATAATCTCCAAGGATCCAATATACATCAATGAAGGCTTTCCATATTTCCCTAAACTAAATGATACCAGTCTCAATGAAACTTTCAAAAATACGAAATCACTGACCTGAAACTTCAATGGCCGTCTCCACTTGTCAACATAACTTTTTTGTTTACTTTGAGTTGTCAAAGTTTGTGTTAGATCACTTGAATCTTCTTTGATGCCTGTTTCACCATCAGGACCAACTATTATAAGTTCTCCAACTTTAGCACAACACATAAGAGAACTAGAAGATTGTCCATACAAAGCCTTATATGGAGCCACAACAATACTCACTTAATAGCTATTATTATACACAAATTTAATCAATAATAATGACTCTTCTAGTTCCCACCAAGAGTCAACGTACAATACTTGAGCATATCCTCTACAATCTGAATAGTTTGCTCTGACTACCATTTATCTGTGGATGAGATGCTGTACTAGAACTGATTGTATGGTAAAACATACAATTGAACCTTCTAATTGAGTATATTGCTCTATATTATGTTAATAAATGAATTGTTTATAAGAATTATTGTTTAAGAAGGTTTTGAATTTACTTTACAGGAAATGAAGATATTAAGTAGGAAAAAAACAAAAGAAAGCAAAAGGACTCAAGGTTGAACAGCTGTCTCGGTAGATCCTTATGCGAACAAGGGGTTCGAAAAATAGAAGCTCAATCGAAGTTTTGAGGGAAAAAATCGACTAAGTAAAGAATTATGTTTGGACCCTTGTTCGAATAGACTCTTTTCCAAACGCTGATGCCAATAATAGAAGCAATGATGAAACTGAAGCTAAAAAATTTTTAAGTGTCGGGAATCTTATCTGAATCCTTATTTGGACGGACCTTTGTTCAAACAGTTGTGTGCATAATAGAGAGTTGTTGAAGATTTGAGAGCTGAAATTTTCTATGTATTAGGATTCCTGTCAAGATAGCCCATCGTACTTCTGATTTGTAATTAGTCTTTTATAAGAAGGGCATTTTTGTTCTTAAGCCTGTTTAGCTCTAGATATAAATAGAATGAGTACGGAGAAAGGTAGTACAGAGAGAGAGAGAGAGAGTAGATCTCGTTTGTTTTTCTAGAAAATTTTATTTTCCTTTCAATTTCCTTTGTTTGAATTCAATATAAGATTAGTTCTCTTTCAATTATGAGTGAGTAGTTTCATCTCTTAGATCCAAATTAAGGATAGTAGTTGATCTCCATGGATTTTCAAGGTAACTTTTTCTTTGAGTCTACATCTATAAGTTCCATTGGACAATCGGATGATCAATTTAGTTCTCTTCGATAATTTCTTCTTGAGATTATAGATCCACTTTAATTTTGTATGAATTATGTTGTTGTAAGTGTTGACACCCCAATTTTGTCCCCTTACTTAAACATTATAATATTTAATGCTTTTAATTGAATGGTGCTTTACTAATTATTTTTTCTTAATCATAGGATATGTCAAGTGCTAGAATTCAACAAGAGCAAACATTCAGCATACTGTCACGTGTACCACTTGAGTTAGGGAAAGTTAAGCTTGGGGCCCAGATTAAGCCAAAAGGCTACTAATCTATACAAATGTGTCGAAGGCATTGAACTAAGGATCCCTACATCAACAGAAGAGCCAAAATCTGGAATTAAGACGTCAATTTAGTTTAGAAGTCAAGAATGGCCTCCACCGACTCACCTGAAGACCAGTATCGACTAGAATGCCTAGATCAAGCCAAAAACATATAAGAGGATAATAACATCCCAGAACATGTCAAAGGACATAAAACACAGCTCAGAGTAGCCAAAAGGTCCCTCCAGAGGTCATCTGAGCTCCGTCGCTCAAAATGGCTCCTACCGATAAGAAAGAAGTTACTGGCGTCCCAGACACAATTAAGCATCCAGACGAAGTCAGAATGCCTCAAAATTTCACAAGAATATTAATGTTTCATCCCCTGAGGTAATGACATAGCTAAGTCTAGTCAAGTCAAACCTTAGGAGGTCCCTCTGTAACTCTAATTGCAAAATTTGTTAATTTTTTTTATAAATTATAAAAGTGTCCCAAAATCTCGTTGATGGCATTTTTGGACTTCTCATACCCAAAAATTGTAGGAGGAGTCAGTCTGGTGGTGCCTCCAAGAGTCCAAGACAAAGGATTGGCTGACTTTGTCCCGTTTCAGTCTGTTTTAGAGTAGCAATCTTCAAACAAACCCTAACTTGGTCCTTGAGAATCCAAATTGAACCAAATTTGACCTAACTTGCTTAATTCTCTGCAAAAAGTACCTGTAAGCTCTTAAAAACTATACCAAAGGTCTTAGAATGTCTGAACCTATCAAGGTAGCACCTAAACTTCGCAAAGCATGGCTCGAGCCAGGGGCTCAGGCCAATGGACTATAAATTTGGCCTTGCCACTAGAAAGCTGCCATGCAAGTTTGGCAAACTTTTTTAACCCGTCTCGAATTATAGATATGTCTGCTTGACTTATTTGTGATCCTAGTTACCTGTGGCACTGTACAGACATGTTTGCCTATCTTGTTGGGTAAAAAGGATGCTAGATGGCCCTGGCAAAGAGTTCTGTCCATTGTTCGCCTAGCGAAACGGTCAATTTTTTTCACCTATTTGAATGGGCAAAAGTTCTATTTGGCAAAAAATCCTGTAATAGTGGCCTCCCATTTCTCATTTTTTCTCATTCCATACTTGGTGCATAAAACTCTCAAGTTTCGAGTTTCTCTCTCTAGAGAAAGCCTGCGTTGGTAAAATTTTCTCCTTAGAAAATTTTTATTTTATTATTGAATTCAATTTACTTACATGATTAAGATAGAATAATTTTAATTTTATAAATAAAATTCTTTATCAATGGAAGGCATCTGGATTATAATTCAAGTTCGGGTTGGACCCGACACATGATATTTACCGGATTTACACGAGATATATATTTTGTGAAATTTTAGACATGATACAAATGACATGCCCATATCATACTACCATGCCATAATATCATGTTTGCCATGTCATGCTATGTCACAAACATTACATTACCATGCTAGGTCATGTAGAACATCATATTTACCATGCCATGTCCCTACCATGTTATAACTTGTCATTGTCATCTTATCATGCTAACATGGCATATTACCATGTTATGCCATGTTATACCATACCTTGACCATGCCATGCTATGCTAGCATGTCATATTATCATGCTATTCCATACCACTATGCTCATTCACCATCCTACATCATAGTATAACATGTTAGGACATTATTTACCATGCTAGCACACGTTGTGATGTGCTATGCATCATGTTTTGAAATGCCTGTACATGCCTTGACATGCTAGAATACATTAAAACATGCAAACACACACCCACTAGGGTTGATACAGACTTAGAAATCAATGTTTTCCAATCTAAAGCATTCACTTAAGTGAGCGAGGCTCTAGAGATTGGGAATGACTTAGGATTGGCTAGGCCAATGATTTCTAAGTTATGATCTCCCTTAAATATATCTAACATGTATCCTTGAACTGTCATCTATGATTTCCCTTAGACATATCTGACATGCATCTGTTAAGTTGTCATCATAATTAACATACCCATGACATATCTAATCATATCAACTGCATTACTCACATCACATTAAGCTCTTAGGCCCTTCACATAGATCATCGTCTCCAAGAACTGAGCTCTTGATTTGAGCTAAGTTCCTTTCCCAAATGATAGACACCTACACATGCAAGGTGCATCCCCGAAGCTAAGTTCCTTTTCACAGTTATGTGCAAGTTGCTAATTGTCTTTTCCTTTGGAGTTGAATTCCCCAGAGAGTGAAACTCTATCTCCGATTATTTGCAAAGCACTAAACTATTCCCTTTCATCTGAAGCAAGGCTCATTTCTTTCTCTAGTTATATGCCAGGCACTAACTGTTCTTTGTCATATGGATCGAAGCTCTATTCCTTAGTTATGCCCTAGGCACTAACTGTCTCTTATCTTCTAGGGCGAGGCTCCTTTCCCTAGTTAACTATTTCCCAATTATGCACAAGGCACTAACTGTTCTTTTAATCTAGAATAAGGTTCCTTTCCTAAGTTAGGCACGAGGTGCTAACTACCTTTTATCATCTAGAGTTATGCTTTCTTCCTAGCCACTAACTTTCATTTCAATCTTAGAGCTAGGCTCTTACAATACAAAAATGATTACTCCAATCCATACCTAAAGCTAGGATTATTTCTTTCATCCTCATCTTATATCCAGAGCGACGCTCCTTCATCAACAGCACTGACCCTATTAGTCACCGTCTTATACACTTAGCTTACCTTGGCCTGTGATAAGGCTCACCATACCCAAGGCCAATTAGCTTTCCATCCATGACATTCTAATCACACTTGCATCCACCCATATGTATACACACATCATACTTGCACAAGATGCTAGCCTCAGAGCTATGTAGACTTGATCGCTTTAAAGGGTACATAGGCAGCTTAAGAAGATAGCTTGAATCCAGTAACCCCAGTCTTCGAAGACCACTAGCACAAGGTGCTAATTTAAAGCTAAGCCTTGTATCCATCACATAGTTCGATTATTGGTTATAAGCTATGGTGACTTGATCCTTTAGTAGGGTATGTAGGCAGATCAAGTAGATAGCTTGAGTGCAGTCTCCATGATGTTCATATATCTGATTGCACAGACTAGTTAGGAGTTACTAAAAAGGGCCATTTGCCACATCTTTCAAAAAACATAAAAAAACATATTTTAAATCATAATCAAAACTCAAGTTTTTCGACACACCCATTTTGAAAGTGTCAAGTGGTGACTCCTAGTCTCTGTAATCAAGGCTCTATTTCAAAACAAAACCATAGTTTTTCACATTTGGGTGCTCTCGGATGTACTATTATAATAAAGACTCATGACCCATGCTCATCGGCTTGGTGCGCAAATCCAGTTGTGATAATATGTGAGTTGCTAGTTAGAATTTGTATCCATCTCTTTGAGAATTGTATGTAGATTGCTAATTTTAGAGCTCTCATATACCTAATATAACCAATGCACATTAGTTGTTTGATTTATAGTTTCAACCATAATTATACCTAATTTCATGATTAAATTGATTATTGATTGTTCTAATTTGAATCTAAGTGGAAAAATCCTCCGATCTATTCTTTTTAGGAGTAGATTGAGTTACCTTTAATCCTTGAAAACGTTTGGTAATCAATAATCACCTCGAACAACCAAAATTCACACTTACTAGCCTTAGCATACAACTTATGGTCATGAAGTGTCTACGAAATTGTCCTTAAATCCTGTCTATTTCATACTCGTCACGAGAATAAATCAAAACATTATCGATGAATACCACCATAAATCAATCTAGGTAAGGTTGGAAATTCCTATTCATCAAATCCATAAATACTATCGAAGCGTTCATTAATCCGAATAGCATGACCACAAACTCGAAGTGACCATACCAGGTACAAAACGCAGTCTTGGGAATATCCTCCTCCCAAATCCTCAACTGGTGATAGCTCGGTCGAAAATTAATCTTAGAAAAGCATGCTAAACCTTGTAATTGATCAAACAAATTATCTATCCTTGTAACAGATACTTATTCTTAATGGTCACCGAATTCAATAACTGGTAATCCACATAAAGCCTCAAAGTCTTATCTTTCTTTTTTATAAAAACTATCGATGCTCCCCATGGAGATGTACTGTGTTGGATAAAACCTCAAGTATATAAATCATTCAACTGAACTTCAATTCTTTCAACTCAATCGGTGCCATATGATATGGTGCTACAGAAATAGGAGGAACCCCTGACACTAATCCAAACAAAAATTAATCTCCCTCTAAGGGGGTAACTCCCATAACTCTTCATGAAATATGTCTTCGTACTCATAAAAAATTCTAAGAAGAAAATGTTTGGAGTCCTTCTCATTCAACCTTAAACTTGCTAACAAACCAAAAAACTTCTCAACGCACCTTATGTCAAGTAATGGAGAAGGCAAAATTACTCTCGCCTCACCCTAGATTCTAACCATGGTATTGTTAGGTAAAATAACCATGACTAACTGATGGTAGCAATCTATCATCACTCGAAAAGTAGAAAACCACTCCATTCACAAAATTATATCAAACCCTTTCATCTGCAAAACTCTTTAGTCAATCCACAACTGGATATTACCCAATTATAGGACACAATCTCTACAAATCCAATTCACTAATGAATTACTATCCATCGGAGAATCCATAAACATAAGATCTTCCATCCTCTTAGGTATTAAACCAAACATCTTTACACATGCATATGAGATGAATGAATGTGATGTGCTAGTATCAAACAAAATATGCACCCAAGTGCTAAATAAAATAAATATACCGCGTATTATAGAAATATCTGAGTTCTCCTCCCACTGTGCAAGTGCATACGTGCACCCTGACTCATCTGACCTCGGGAGCTACCATTTACTATTTCTTTACATCTCTGGCCAGTTATTCCATCACCACTACATGTCTTTTGAAACTACTGAATTTACTTCATAGGTTGCTACATGGGTGGTGCAGCCCTCAGTGAAAACTGCTTTATTTGAAAAGAACCCATCTATTAAGCACTCGGCTTAACACTCCCCTGTGACGCTTCACTGAATGGGTAATTAAACTGCACATGCCCAGGGTGATGGCACTTATAGCACAACCTCTATCCAAACTAATCTTGATATCTTCCCTACTATGAGGACTGAAACTCCTGTCCTCGTTATCCACCCTGACGAACCTAAACCAGAATTACTCCTATTTTGATAAAGAAACAGATACTATTGTTGAAAATTCAAATTTTGCTAGTGATCCCAATCAATCGTATGCACAAGAATGTAGAAGGCAGTGTAAAAAGAATAAGGAAACCTACACAGGAAAACCCTAAAAACTTTCACTAAAATCAAACGTTGGTTACAAACTTCAATCTCTCGATAGATTGACTCATTGACTCTATACTCTATTGAAGTTTGCTCTAATCCTCAATTCACCAACTCCTTTAGCGAAAGCCCTTCGACTCCTCGAAGGCACGATACTGACTCCTCAGTAGCTTTGCTGAGTCCTCAGCATTCACAAACTTTGAACCCGAACTCCTTCAGATTGAACACGAAACATGTTGGCTAAGTAATTGAGAGAATAATTAAACTTTCAAGCTCTCAATTTGATGTGTATTCTCTCTGTGTGTTAACCCTAGATATGTCCAGAGGATATATATAGCAAAACTTAGGACATTTAGGATTTAGGGAATAGAGCTTTAGTGTGCTGGAGGTTGTCCATCGCGAGAAGGTCACACCCATGCCTATCCCGCAGGGATCCCACGAATCAGTGCGGGCTTCCCGCACTACCAAAACTCTGAATTCTGCTCTCAGCTTTACCTTACAGGTTCTAACGACCTTCCAGTGATCTTTCTGCATTATGCTACAGTGGCTCTATTTGGCTTTTTCAAAACTTCCACTATTATGCAAACACAGCTTTCCGGAGGCCTTTATACTTTTACTTAACTTAAGACTATAGTGCCTTATCCTATACTAAGTCTCAAAGTTACAAAAAAAATTATTTGATAATAGATTTGCCAATTTACAATTTTAGCCTTAACAGTCTCCCCCTTTGACAATTCCATGTTAAAACTCAATAAATGAAATTACAAATGAAATCAACCTAAATTAAGGCCTCAATAATCATTGTAATGATCAATATGCTTTGATTATTAAATATGTTTGCTACACACTTAAACAAAATGATCAAGGCATTATGCGGAAAAAATAAATAATTAAAAAATTAAATAAAATATTAACAAAAATGAGACAAAATATTCTCCCCTTTAATTAATCGACACAAATATTAACTACAAAAAATTAACTATTCTTCCCTTTATTAACTAACTTCTTTTCAAGCATTCTCCCGCTTTTGGACACGAATTGACAAACAAAAAATAAGGTACAATGTGTAACCTAGATCAATTAGTTCCAAGTACTATTTCCCCAAACATAGAACTAAACACAGTTTCAAAATTTTGACCATACATAAATAGTAATGAATAAAAACTCCAAGAATCACCCTACTATTTATGTCATACCAATGGTCAAATGCCTGTGCGGTGCGTGAAATGAAGTTTAAGTGCAACATGATTAAAACTTTTCACATACTCGCATGAATTTTAAAAATGCTCCTCTTGGAGTTTCAATTGAATTGAGTAAGATATGCAGTGTTAGCTCTTCGACTAATTTCTCCTTAATTCATTGTTTTCAACTATACTCTAATTTTTTTTTTCAAATTTCATCCGCTAATTTTTTTTTATAATTACTTGGTGCCTTCCACACACTTATGGGTAGGTAGCCATCTTCCTGTATCGTCAAACCCAGAGGGTGGTTATTTTGATAACCTGCACGTCAACGGGCTAGCTTCACTTAATCCCATTGGTAGCCCTTCCCAAGTGATTTTACTTTTTTTTAAAAACTCAAGAGCAACCAATAGTCTAAAAAGAAGAATTTATTAAAACAATTAAGTAGTAGAAAAGATTTCTCATGATATACTAAACTTTGTGCAATTACAATTGGCACACCACTAACATGACAAGGAACAACAAAATATAGGATTCGTATTCATAAAGCAATTCAAATTCATAACCACTATATGGATTAGCAATTTTAATCCTATGATTTTGAAGTGTGTATGCTGTAATAGAACATGCAAGAATATCGCAAAGAATAACTTGCACCAAAAAATTTTGTTTTACCAAAAAAAATCTAATCTACATGATTTCATAGAACTAGGTAAGGATCTAACACTGAAGCATAGCCTAGTTCATGAAAAAAATTGCCTTTAGATATCAAGGCTCACCCCTTCAACATTCTTAGGGGTGTGAGTGACATATAGGCCACTCTTCCTAACCCAAACCGTTCTCAATTTTGGAAAAACATTTTGAGTCTTAGGGTTGTTGGGTTTTAGACTAATGGGTTTTGAAAAATTTTTCGTTTTGTTTTTCCTCACTGGCCAAGTCATGTAAAATCTAGAATCAAAAAATGACTCTTGAAACCTCAATGGGTCAAACCTATTTGACATTTGTAAATTAGGTCTCAAGAAATTACTAGTGCCAACATATGATAGAGATAACCCATACAATTTGTGACAATGAGGTCTTGTGTGACCTGGTGTACCATAATGAAAACATATAGGAACAAATTTACATTGCAAGTCAGGAGGCATACCTTTGAGCTTTTGAAAATAGGCTCTTGATTGATTGCCTTTCTTGTGTTGAGGAGCTTTAACTATTTTTGGAGTAGTTTTCTTTGAAGGTTGAAACCAAATCAGCTTAGGTTTTTTCTGCTCACTTGGGGTAGCTTTAGCTTCAACATTGACTTCCTGCTTGCCATTGTAGCCAAGTCCTCTTTTGTCACTTAGGCTCATTTGCATCCCAAGTATGTCATCAAGTTAGGAAGATGCTGTATTCATCTTGGATTGCATGATTTGTAGCTTAGCTTGGGCATTCTTCATTTCATTGTCTTTTTGATCCGATTTGGTCTTGAAGACTGTTATCAATTCATCTTAAGTTTTCTTGTTTGCTTCAAGACTGTCAAATTTCCCTTGTAATTCTTCCGGGGTAATTTTTAGACTATCTCTATCCCTTTTCTACATTTTATTCTTCACAATCAATTTTTAATTTTGTTTGGGTAGTTTGCGACAGTATTGGTACAATTGTTTATACGCCTCTTCAATATCCACTTTCTCATCTGTATTTTCTTTAATTTCACTTTCAGTGGATTCTTTTTTCTTGCACTTAGAAGAGGATGACTCTATTAAATTCAAGGGGCACTAGCTCTAACCATGAATGTAGTATAATTCTCTGGATAATCATCTGAGGATGAGGAGGTACTAGACTGATCATCTGAATCATCAAGGGTTGCATTGAGAACCTTTTTCTTGCTTTTCTTATTTCCACAATTTTAAGCTATGTGACTATAACCTTGGCACTCATAGCATTTCATGCCCTTAGACTTGGTTTAATCATATTAGCTTCATAAGTCTACAGAGAGCCAACTAAATTTTTTACCTGCATCGAATCAACATACCTAGTCACTTTAATAGCTGTAACTCTTTCTTGAAAAGACATCAATAGGGAGCGAAAAATCTTACTTACAATCTTTTGGCTTAGAATTTGTTCTCCAAGGTTGAAACTGGCGTTGAGAATATCACTCAGTTTCGCATAAAAACTATCAAAACATTCATCCTCAGACATCTTCAAGTTTTCAAACTTTGATGTTATTTTCTATAGTTTAGACTTCTTTACTGTGGAATTACCTTCATGGGTTAACTCGGGAATCGTCCATGCTTCCTTGGAAATCTAATAACTTGATATTCTTCTGAATTCATCAGCAGGCATAGCACAAAAAATAGCACTTTGGGCGTTGTAATTCCACTTCGCTCTTTCTTGCTCTGCCTTAGTCTAGGTTTTCATTAGCTTTTCTACAGTCACGTTATCGACTGTATGAGTTGGTTTTATCCAACCATTTTCAATGGACACCATACATTGATGTTTAAGGAGATCAGATGAGCCTTCATACGAACCTTCCAATATGCATAATTTGTGCCATCGAACCACGGAGGCCTAGTGCTCGAACTGCCTTCTCTCGGGGGATCCATCTAGCAAGTAATAGGATTACGTTTCTCTCTCAAAAAAAAGAACCTACTCTGTTGTTGAAAATTTGAAATCTGCTAGTCATCCCAATCAATCGCATGCACAAGAATGTAGAAGGCAGTGTAAAAAGAATGAGAAAACTCACATAGGGAAACCCTAAAAATTTTCACTAAAATCAAAAGCTGGTTACAAACTTCAATCTCTCGATAGATCGACTATTCGACTCTATACTCTATTGATGTTTGCTCGAATCCTCAATTCACCAACTCCATTAGCGAAAGCCCTCCGACTCCTCGAAAGCACGATACTAACTCCTCAGTAGCTTTACTGAATCCTCAGTAGCTTTGCTGAATCCTCAGTAGCTTTGCTGAATCCTCAGTAGCTTTGGATTGAACACGAAACATGTTGGCTAAGTAATTGAGAGAATAATTGAACTTTCAGGCTCTCAATTTGATGTGTACTCTCTCTGTGTGTTAACCTTAGATACGTCCAGAGAGGATACATATAGCAAAACCTGGGACATTTAGGATTTAGGAAACAGAGCTTTAGTGTGCTGGAGGTTGTCCATCACACGAAGGTTGCACCCGTGCCTATCCTGCAGGGATCTCGCGAATTAGTGTGGGCTTCCCACATGGCCAAAACTCTAAATTCTACTCTCGGCTTTATCCTGCGGGTTCCAGCAGCCTTCTAACAATCTTTCTGTGTTATATTGCTCTAGCTCTACTTGACTTTTTCAAGACTTCCAATATTATGCAAACACAACTTTCCTGAGGCCTTTATACTTCTACTTGACTTAAAACTATAGTATCTTATCCTACACTAAGTCTCAAAGTTACAGAACACTTTATTTGATCATGAATTTGCCAATTTACAATTTTAGCCTTAACAATCTCCCCCTCCGGCAATTCCATATCAAAACTCAATAAATGAAATTACAAATGAAATCAATCTGTATTAAGGCCTCAATAATCATTGCAATGATCAATATGCTTTGATTATTAAACCTGTTTGCTACACACTTAAACAAAACGATCAAGGCATCATGTAGAATAAATAAATAATTAAAAAATTAAATAAAACATTAACAAAAAATGAAACAAAATATTCTTCCCCTTAATTAATCGACTCAAATATTAACTATAAAAAGTTGACTATTCTCCCCTTAATTAACTAACTTCTTTTCAAGCATTCTCCCCCCTTTTTGACATGAATTGACAAAAAAAAAAAAGGTACAATGTGTAATCTCAATCAATTCATTCTAAGTTCTATTTCTCCAAACACAGAATTGAACACAGTTTCAAATTTTTGGCCATACATAAATAGTAATGAATAAAAACTCCAAGAATCACCCTACCATTTATGGTATAAGTTGTTCACACATGTTATAGCAATGGTCAAATGCTTGTGCGGTGTGTGAAATGAAGATTAAGTGAAACATGATTAAAACCTTTCACATACTCGCATGAATTTTAAAAATGCTCCTTTTGGACTTTGAATTGAATTGAGTTAGATATACAGTGTTAGCTCTTTGACTAGTTTCTCCTCAATTCATTGTTTTCAACTATACTCCAATTTTTTTTTAAATTTCATCCACTAATGTTTTTTTTTTTATAATTACTTGGCGCCTTTCACACACTTATGGGTCGATAGCCATCTTCCTCTATCGTTGAATTAGAGGGTGGTTATATTGATAACCTGCACATTAACAGGCTAGCTTCACAATATCCCATTGGTAGCCCTTTCCAAGTGATTTTACTTTTTTAAAAACTCAAGAGCAACCAATAGTCCAAAAAGAAGAATTTATTAAAACAATTGAGTAGTAGAAAAGATTTCTCATAATATACTAAACTTCGTGCAATTACAATTGGCACACCGCTACCAAGACAAGGAATAACAAAACATAAGATTCAGATTCATCAAGCAATTCAAATTCATAACCATTATGTAGATCAACAATTTTAATTCTATGATTTTGAAGTGTGTATGCAGTCATAGAACATGCAAGAATATCGCAAAGAATAACTTGCAGCAAAAATGTTTTTATTACCAAAAAAAAATCTAATCTACATAATTTCATAGAACTAGGTAAGGATCTAACATTGACGTATAGCCTAGTTCATGAAAAAAATTGCCTTTAGATATCAAGGCTCACCCCTTCAACATTCTTAGGGGTGTGAGTGACATGCAGGTCACTCTTCCTAACCCAAACCGTTCTCATTTTTGGAAAAATATTTTGAGTCTTAAGGTTATTGGGTTTTAGACCAATTGGTTTTGAAAAATTTTTCTTTTTGTTTTTCCTCACTGGCCAAGTCATATAAGGTCTAGAATCAAAAAATGACCCTTAAAACCTCAATGGGTCAAACCTATTTGACACTTGTAAATTAGGTCTCAAGAAATTACTAGTGCCAACATAGGATAGAGATAACCCATACAATTTGTGACAATGAGGTCTTGTGTGACCTAGTGTACCATAATGAAAACATATAGGAACAAACTTACGTTGCAAGTTAGGGGGCATACCTTTGGGCTTTTGAAAATAGGGTGTTAATTGATTACCTTTCTTGTGTTGAGGAGTTTTAACTATTTTTGGAGCAGTTTCTTTGAAGATTGAAACCAAATCAGCTTAGGTTTTTTTCTGCTCACTTGGGGTAGCTTTAACTTCAACATTGACCTCTTGCTTGCCAGTGTAGTCAAGTCCTCTTTTGTCACTTGGGCTTCTTTTCATCCCAAGTATGTCATCAAGTTAGGAAGATGTTGTATTCATCTTGGATTGCATGATTTATAGCTTAGCTTGGGCATCCTTCAATTCATTGTCTTTTTATCCGATTTGGTCTTGAAAACCGTTATCAATTCATCTTGACTTTTCTTGTTCGCTTCAAAACTGTCAAATTTCCGTTGTAATTTTTTGAAGGTCATTTTTAGACTATCTTTCTCCGTTTCAAAATTCTATTCTTCACAGTCAATTTTTCATTTTGTTTGGGTAGTTTGTGACAGTCTTGGTACAATTGTTCATACGCCTCTTCAACATCCACTTTCTCATTTGTATTTTCTTTAACTTCACTTTCAGAGGATTCTTTTTTTCTTATTCCTAGAAGAGGATGACTCTGTTGAATTCGAGGGGGGCACTAGCTTTAACTATGAATGCAGTATAATTCTCTAGATAATCATCTAAAGATGAGGAGGTATTAGACTGATCATCTGAATCATCAAGGGTTGCATTGAGAACCTTCTTCTTGCTTTTTCTTATTTCCACAATCTTGAGCTGTGTGACCATAACCTTGGCACTTGTAGCAGTTCACGCCCTTAGACTTGTTCTCCTTCTTCATCTTCTTCTGTGAAGGTTTCTCTGCTTTAACTTTCTTATTCTTCTTCGTCTTTCCTTGCTTGCTATCTTTCTTTTTGAAGAATTTTCTAATTTTATTGGTATAAATAGCAATTTTTCAAGAGAAGGGATTGACTCATCATCACTTGAGGAGGACTTGACTTCCTTAATAGTTTTTAGGGCAACTCCTTTAGATTTTGGTTTAATCATATTGGCTTCATAAGTCTACAGAGAGCCAACTAAATCTTTTACCCGCATCGAATCAACATCCTTAGCCTCTTCAATAGCTGTAACTCTTACTTGAAAAGACATCGGCAGGGAGCAAAAAATCTTACTTACAATCTTTTAGCTTAGAATTTGTTCTTCAATGTTGAAGCTGGTATTGACAATATCGCTCAATTTCACATAAAAACTGTCAAAACATTCATCCTCAAACATCATTAAGTTTTCAAACTCTGAGGTTATTTTTCTGCAGTTTAGACTTCTTTATTGTGGAATTGCCTTCATGATTTAACTTAAGAATAGTCCACACTTTCTTAGAAATTTGACAGCTTGATATTCTTCAGAATTCATCAGCAGACACAGAACAAAAAATAGCACTTAGGGCTTTGTAATTCCACTCCAATCTTTCTTGCTTTGCCTAGTTTAGGTATTCATTGGCTTTTCTACAGTCACGTGGTTGACTATATGAGTTGGTTTTATCCAACTGTTTTCAATGGACACCATACACGAACCTTCCAATATGCATAATTTGTGCCATCGAACCATAGAGGCTTAGTCCTCAGATCGCCTTCTCTTGAGGGATCCATCTAGCAAGTACAGGATCATATTTCTCTCTAAAAAAACGAACCTACTTTGCTACTGTTGCTGAAAATTTGAAATCTGCAAGTGATCCTAAATTAATCGCATGCATAAGAATGTAGAAGGTAGTATAAAAAGAATGAGGAAACCCATACAGGGAAACCCCAAGAACTTTCACTAAAATCAAATGTTGGTTACAATCTTCAATCTCTCATAGATCAACTCCTCGACTCTATACTGTATTGATGTTTGCTCAAATCCTTGATTCACCAACTCCTTTAGTGAAAGCCTCCAACTCTTCGAAAGCATGATACTGACTCCTCAGTAGCTTTCCTAAATTTCAGCGTTCACAAACTTCGAACCCAAAATCCTTTGGATTGAACACGAAACAGTTGGCTAAGTAATTAAGAGAATAATTAAACTTTCAGGCTCTCAATCTAACGTGTATTCTCTCTATGTGTTAACCCTAGATACATCTAGAGAATATATATAGCAAAACCTGAGACGTTTAGGACTTAGGGAACAGAGCTTTAGTGTGCTAGAGGTTGTCCATCCCGGAAAGGTCGCACCCACGCCTATCTCGCGGTCATCTCGTGAAAATCCCGTGAATCAGTGCGGGTTTCCCGCATGGCCAAAACCCTGAATTCTGCTCTCGGCTTTATCTTGCAGGTTCCAGCGGCCTTCCACTGGTCTTCTTGTGTTATGCTGCTCTAGCTCTGTTTGGCTTTTCAAGACTTCTAATATTATGCAAACACAACTTTTCTGAGGCATTTATATTTCCACTTGACTCAAGACTATAGTGCTTTAGCCTACACTAAGTCTCAAAGTTGCAAAACACTTTATTTGATCATGGATTTGCCAATTTGCAATTTTAGCCTTAACAATTGCTGATATATCCATTGGAACTACCAACTTTTTCTTTGCCTTTCCTTTGTTTGAACCAAAATCATACTCCTACATTCCATTCTGTCCCTGAACTTGCCCTTGGCCTCCCTTGAGCCCTAGACCTAAAATCAATGGCGTATCTCTTAACTGCAAGAGCTACCACCATCACAATAGAATATGTCTGATGCCTCAAACCAAATATCTGTCTCTGAATCTAAGAACTTAATCCTCACTCAAATTTCATTGCCTTAGTTTCCCTCATCTAGTACAATCTATGGTACAAACTTGCTACCTCAACAAACTTTTCTCATATTCTGAACTAATAAAATTCCTTACTCAAAGAAATGAACTCATGAGCTTTCATCGCCTTCATCTTGTTGGGAAAAATCTCTCAAGAAATGTCTCTTTAAAAGCTGCCCAAGTTAAGGTAACAGATATTAACAGTCTCTATAAGGCCTTCACTAATGAACAATACTTCCTTGGAACTAACATACTGGAACCTTGATTTTGACGTTCATCACCTGCCACACCCCAAAGTCTTTGACCGACCCTAAAAAGTGTTTCGGGTTCTACCTCTCAAGTGCAAGAGGGCAGTCGTCGTTTAAACTTGGTGAGTCCAAGGGTCGAATCCATAGGGAGGGCTTTGTTAAAAGCTCTAGACTTGTTCTCGTAATTAGTAGTGGACCTAAATTAATTTAACTAATTTTTTAGGCAACTCAAAATTTTGTTTAGATTCCTAAATAAAGAAATTCAATTTAATTTTAAAATGCAAACAAAGCATCAATCTAATTTTAAAGTGAATAAATCAACTCAGAAATTAAATTAAATAACAAGCACAATACTAAAGAGGTTCTTGACCAACTTTTCAAGTCCGGGTAGCTCACTACTTTACCTTGGGGATGTTTTTATTCAAATCTAGATTAGGGTTTAATACAAAAGTGTTAGAAGATTTTAATCAAAGGTCAGTACCAGTGATCTCAAGCGGATATGGTTAAGGACCTTTGTTTCCGAAAGTTTTTCAAACAAACGAAACTAGAAATGAATTCGAAACCTATTTTTAACCTTGTTCGAAAGTATGTACACGGTTATATTTGAAAACAACTTACCAGTGACTTCAACGACTGTGGTTAAAGATTTTCTGTTTCGAAAAGTTAAAATAGATTTTAATATGGTAGATTCTTATGCATGAGCTCTTAACAAACCCTATGCGAAGGGTCTACGAACCATCTCAAGGTTTTTCGTGAAACTACCCATTCTTGATTTGTTGAACCAAGAACTAGGGTTTTACGCTACAACTAGTTAAACATCACAAAGGCAACAAAATAACACTCAATCATGCTATTTAATAATTTGAAATAAACCAAAACAATGTATTAACAGGTTGAAACGAAAATAACATACAAGGTTTGTGTGTAAAAGAAGAGATGAACTACGAATGCGAAGATGAATAATAAAATTTCGACAATATCCATGAACAGTCTTCGAGAACAAAAACTCTCTAAAAACGAATTCTAAACTTCAATGGAATGGTAGAAACTTTCTAAGGAGGCCTCCTCTTTCATAGCCGTCCCATGGCTCTTTAAAAATATTGCCACAAAACCCTAGAATAGGGGCTTTTCAGTGCGGCTGTGTTAAATCACAAGTGGTCCCAGACCAGTCTGGAGAGGGGGGTCGGGACCATCTGAAGTTTTGTACTTTCTATATCCCGACCGTCCTGGGGGACGGTGGGGACCGTTTAGTATCTCCTTCATTGCTTTCTTTCTTTCTCTTGGTTGGGTCTTTGGGCTAGTCTTTTCATCGAAGATGAGGTTCGAACCATGACTTTTTCTTTGTCTTCTTGGCCCTCTCCATAGCTATAAACTTCAACATCCTTGCCCTTTTTCCTACAAATAAAACAATAAAAGTATAAGTAATACAATAACACTAAAACTTCAACTTTACTTATTTTAATGCATGAATAAGTGTTGAGTTAGGGAGTTTGTAATTACACTTTTCAAGTGTAATCACACCCCCCAACTTGAACATTGCTAGTCCCTTAGCAATGCTCTTTATTAAAATGAAATGCATGATGTTTTTTATTAAAATGCGATGCAACTACTATCCTATTTCTCTTTTCGTTGGAAACACGGCTACACTTAGCAACGTGTAGCAAGCCCTTTAAACCCCTAGGTTCCTCCCAGTGGACGAGTAAGGTCTCGTGAGGGTTTGCAGTGAATCTACCCACAAAATTCTATGGCATGGTCTTAATGTGTCAAAGAGTGATCAAGATAAAAAAAAATGAATTAAGTTCAAGCTCAACAAGTTACAAAATCCAAATATCATGCTAATTTCCAAGTGCTAAGCATAAATGCATGGACTATCAAAGTAGAAAAAGCATGTGTGCAAAATTGTTTCATTCATTCAACAAGGTCTCAAGAGCATAACTGGAACTAAGTTTTGACTTCAAAAGCTCGCAGGATTCTACTCATAGAAAGAAATTCACTCATTCAAGGGTTCACATTCCTAATAGCATATAATGCTTCTTAGTTGCACATAACCCCGCAAACAAGAGAGTGAACTAAAATGAAATTCAAAGTGGACAGCTCATAACCATGTTCCAATGCATGTGTAAAAGATCACACCACACAAACTACACAAGACCACTACATGCACAATACAAGAGTTGCTTGCTTAGAATCCACTAGGTCTTTGTTTTGGTTGTAACTTGGTCAAGGGTAATGGTTAACAATGGAAGATATAGAAATCAAAGCACATGTCTTGGGATAAAGATGTTCAAGTGCACACAAGTCCCAAACTATCCATTTCCTTTCCAACCCCAAGAAGAACTACAACAAGAAGCTTATTCACAAACTTACAAATAACTCATGGGACATTCTCAATAATTATAATACAATGCACAAGTCCCAAAATTACACAAGCAAAAAGGAATGTCAAACTTTTTTTTCTCTTTTTTTCTTTTTTTTCTTTTCTTTTCTTTTTTTCTTTTTCTTTTTTTTTCTTTTTTTCTCTTTTTTTTTTTTTGAAAACTTCACATACCTTCTCATCCCAACATTCATCCTCCATTTATTCTCAAAAGCTTACATTCCCAATCCTCCATTCCCAACTTACACTTTGAGGCACTTTCTTAACCCAAGATATATAGGGTAAGGCTAAAAGTGTGTGAATAGGGTGTAAGGGACAACATGTGAGAGATGAAGCAAGAAGAGAAAAATTTACCACACTTTATCATGAGGTTCAAGTTCGTTCCTAAGACAATTTCATATCAAGAAAGGTAAAAGGCTCAAAATAACAAAGGCCTAGCATCATGTCTAAACTTGTAACAACTCATAATGTACTAAGAGATACTCATGCAAGTGTGTGTAATGTAATTGGTGCATGGAAATTCATAGTGAAGAGTAACAGAGCTATGGTCATGTGCAACCCCTCAAGAAAAGAATAAAAGACTCAAAGCTCACCATAGGGTGTAAATCTCCACCTAGTCCAAGAATGCTCAATTAACCAATATTAAACAAAATCTACTCCTAAGCACATAATTCTTTTCTATGATAGTCAAAAATTTGCAGAAGGTCATAACACACTCAACTTGAATTAAGTTTCCTATTAATGCTTGAACAAGATTCACTTATCACTTTCTCACTCAACTCCACAATCAACCAAACCATAAAAAGGGTAACATGTAGGTATAAATGTGCTAAGTCATGTATTTAAGCTAAAAAATGCTCAAATTTGAAAAATTTGACAATTTTATCACAAAGTGTCATCATGCGTACTCTACCCCCCAACCTAAACTAAAAATTGTCCTCAATGTGAGAACTATGATGCATAAGTGGGTCTGTAGTGTGCAAAGTGAGCACGATGATGAGCATGAAATAATAGCCACAAAAAGCACAAGTAAGAACATAGCACAAATTAAACCAAGCATACACCCATTATTCAAGCCCCTTAAGGCATCACCCAAAACACCCCCAACCTAGATTCCACAGCACTCCCAACAACAGCAATTATGTATAATGAAATACCAAAATTGAAAGTGCAAGATTAAATAAGAAGGAGAGGAAGGGTATTACCTCAAGAGCTTCCTTATTTGAAGAAAACAAAAGAAAAACTATTCAAAAGAAAAAGGTTAGACATAAAATGAAATGAAAATAAGACAAGAAAAGTTAGTACGAAAGAAGAATAAAAATAAAATAAAAGAAATAAAGGAAGAGAATCAAATTAAAAAGAACTATGAAATAAGAAAATTAAAAAGCTAATCTACTATGTACAAATTAAATGAAACAAAAGTGTTATCCACCCCTCTCTATCCATGCATCACAAATGGTTTACGAAATAAAATGTTCTCTGCAGGCCCACGAAGCACTGAATATGGATGCTTTCCAAGTGTAAAACACACCAGGGAATGAAAGGCCAAGTGAGGTTCTTGAAACCTCGGATGTAGCCAAAGTGTAAGTGCAAGTGTGGACATGGTTGGCTCAATTAGTCTCTTGACACCCAAGAAATCTATGGATGTGGAAATGGTGGGTTACTAAGTCTTTCAATGCCCAAGAAATCTATGGGTGTAGAAATGGTGGGTTTGAATGATCTCAACACCCAAGAAGTCAATGCAAGCTTTTCTCTATGTCTACACTCTCCCCAGTGATGGTCAGTGTTATGATAGTCACTCACAATCCTTATAGTAAGACTCTTGGAGGGATTGAGTCAAGAGATGAGAGGGTGCACCACTCTCAACCTCGATTGTGTAGTGGAGTGAACTAAGGTCAACTGACTCAATGATATGTTCCTCGGGCCATGTGGCATTCAAATGCTCAATTGGAGTAAAAGGATTCTCAATAAGGGTTGGGGTGGTTGGGGTAGGTTGAGCATCAAGCTCGGTAGTAGGAAATGATTGCATGTCTCCTAGACTCTCAGTAAGTGGTAGAGAAGTGTCCTGAATGTGAGAGTCTAAAGGGAAATGAGGAAAGATGCTCATTGTAAACATTATTCCCAATGTGGTTAGAACAATTGTCCACTCAATGCGTATGGTAGTGCCTGATGTCGATGACTCAATCATGCTTATTACTTGTGTCAACAACCAGAAATTTGCTCTGTGAGGTCATTTAAAGCTGGTTTAGTGTTATTGAAGCTCAAACTATTGTGCATGAATTGATGAAAAGTATCCTTGAATTGGGCATCATTAGGTTCACAAGGCCAATAATCCGAGGTTCCTCATGCTGGCCCTCAGTGAGTGGAACAAGGTTGGGATAGGC